>JAWNPL010000026.1:14920000-15520000 GCA_035047545.1 Drosophila paranaensis | reverse complement strand
TTGTCATCGCCTAAAAAACGTCAACAAAAAATAAACAAGCACACACATACACACGCACGCACACAGCCACAGCGTTGCCAGACGTCGAGTCGTCGCGCTGTCTGCCTAACGTAAGCACACACACACAGCCAGGCACATATATAGATACGTATGCGCTCTGTTATGTGTGTGGGTAGCTGGCCTTTCATCTCGTGTGCCGCATAATAAAAACAGGCGTAAAGGATATTATGAGGCAACAGACATTTGCGAATAAGGTAATTTCGCAAAAAATACCAGCACACAGGCAAATACACATACACATACATATATACGTGTATATAGTTACAGTTGAAAACTATAGCAAACATAAAAGCCTCTGGCTGCTGCTGCTGCGCACAGTGGTACGAATAGGAAAAAACAAGTGAATTTAAAAATTAAAGTTGCATAATTAAATTTAATAAAATTATATAAATAAATAAATATTAATAATAATAATAAATAAATAACAACAACACAAAAATTAGGAGTGAGCTATAATGCAAAATTCAAATTTAATAATTAATCAAAAATATTTAAAATATTTTTATTTTGCACAAAGCTAAGCATAATTTAAAAGAATTTTAAAATTACAAATTTAAACCAATATTTAGACAGAAATATCGTAATTTGTCTGCAATTTGAAATATCAAAAGTTGGTTTAAAATAGTTAAAAATATATATATGTTTATATATTATTGTTTTTGAAGACATTTAAAAGATTATATTTTTCTAAATTTATTTAAAATAGTTAAAAATATATACATATATTATTTTATTATTGTTTTATTTTTTTTTTTTATATTTTTTTTGTGAACTTAAATATTTTAAAGACATTTGCAAATTATTTTTTTAAATATTCTTAAAAATTAAACTATCATAAATTGAGCATCATTTCGCACACTTTGCTTACATTGCGTACCACTGTGCCGCAGTCGGCTTTTGTTACTGTCATAAATGGATTTTCTTATCAACGCAAAGTGGCCCCAGGAGTCAGTTTTGAAGGCAGCCCACGAGCCCAATGCAAACTGCCAGCCATTGTCCCAGACATATTATGGAATTGCATTTCGGAGCTGAGCAAATACTTTAATGGCATCCTTTCTTCTATCTTGTAACCCAACAGCAGCAACAACAATCCGTCCATATAGACTAACATTTGATAAAAACAGAAAGAGAGAGAGAGAGAGACAACCAAGCATTAAGGATGTTCGGCTCCAAGTTGCGTTCCTGGATGGAAACGCACATTGTGCGTCCACGCAAGAAGAACAATAAGAACAAGCAGCAGGCAGATGGCGCAGGAGGAGGAGTGGGCGGAGGAGTGGGCAGCAGTGGGAGCCATGCCAAGAAGGCGGGCACCCTGCCACAGAGCAGCAATCTCAAGTCCACGACAAGCCCAGTGCTGACCAGCAGCGGCAGCCACAGCATAGCCAGCCCGGTGCGTCGGCGCGAGGTGTCGCCCATACAGTGTCATGTGAGTAGCTAAACCTAATCCTCCATGAGGAACTCCTTCTAATGCTCCTAATCCCCTTAGACGCCCAGTCGCTATGGCTGGCAGTCGCCGGATCAGGACACGCACAACTCCATCACATCGCCCAAGTCGGATAATTTGCTCTATGCTCCGCATCGCTATCAACGCCATCAGACGCTGTCGCCCTTGCAGCCGCAGCCGCAGCCGCAGCTGAGCGTGCCCGGCAAGGATAGCTGCAGCTCCACCAGCGCCGACAAGTCGCCTATGCGCGTCAATTGCTCCTCCTCGTCGATCTCATCGCTGTCCTGGTCCACCGGCTCCAAGGAGCCATCCATGCAGTCCAGCCAGGCCAAGCTCATTACCCACAAAGTGGAGCACATCGAGATCAGCAGCGACTACCAGGCGCCCATCGAGGATGAGGTGGACTACGAGGAGGTGGGCGCACTGCTCCTGCGCCCACAGCCACCCATGCTGGACTATCAGCGTCCGCAGTCCGAGAATCTGATCAGTCTGCAGCTGGTCTACGAGGAGGAGCAGCAGCAGTCCAAGAATCATGTGCACTATGGCCGCCTGCTGCCCTCCAAGCTGGAGGCACCACCGCCGCTGACTCCGCCCGCCGTGACCCAGCCGCTGGGCCGCTTGCGTACACCACGCGGGCTGCCGCGCGGCAACTTCCTGCCCGGTCCCCGGCCGCACAGCCTGTCCTCGCCCGAGAGCGCCTACTCCACGGGCTACTCCACCGACGGCAACTCGCCCTGTGCGGCCAGCAGCGCCAATCCCCCAGCGCCCGAGTACTACATCAACATGCGCAGCGGCACCCACTACTTTCCCAGTCGCTCCGCCAACACGCTGGCCACCAAGTTCGGACTGAACCGCATCGAGGAGATGTCGCCCATGGATCCGCTGCCCAAGAGCAACTTTGGCCACACGCTGGAGCCGCAGCCCAGTCCACTGTCGCTGCAGCGCAACTGCCAGCTCTTTGAGTGTGAGTAGACATTGTGAAAATGAGCAATTAAGAAGCACTTGAACCACTTGAACCACCTGAACCACCTGAACCACTTGACCCACCCACTTGCAGCGCCCTCGCCTAGGCAACGCTCGCGCATACGCACCAATCCCTGGTACAACACGACCGAGCACATGCGGCTGGATGTGGATGCCACCAGCACCACCTCCACCACCTCGTCGGGCATTAAGTCAAGCACTGAGCTGGAAATGCGCGCAGCCCAAACAGCAGCAGCAACAACAGCAACTCCTTTGGCAGCAGGTGGACTGGGCGGAGCCACCCCCAAGCTCTTGGCTGTGGCTGGGGCTGACAGCCACTCAGAGGGTTCGTCCTCGTCCTCGACTGAAGTGGAAAATGTGCATGCGCCGCACACCATCAAGCGGCGACAGCAGCACCAACAGCAGCAGCAGCAGCAGCAGCAGTTGGACTCCTTCTTAGTGAGCGATGATGAGGCCACACTCAACGAGATGATTGGCAAGTTTGATGAGAGCTATATCTACGAGAAGGAGACGGATATACTCAGGTAAGCTATCGAAGATCTCGACTAGCTTTTGACTGATTTGCACCCACCTCCTGCAGCAGCGACTCGGATCCCACCGACTGCGCCTCGGAGCTGGACACCGGCCAGGATGCGGGCGATGAGTGCGACACGGACGAGCAGCTGGACATTGACTTCATAGACACCTCCTCCATGCAGGAGATCCAGCTCGATCTGCAGCAGCGCAATCTGGGCAGCTGCCATTACTACCCGAGCGCCGCGCAGCCCAGTCCCTTGATACTGCGACGCGCCTCGACGCGTTCGCGCCGTCGCAGCGGCCAGGAGCCCCAGGATGCCAGTCAGCAGCGTCGCCGCAAACGTTTCCTCAAAACACGCAAAAAGAGCTGCGAGAACAGGGAGAAGGTCAGCGCCTCGCCGCTGCGCGAGCCGCGTGGATCACGCAGCGTGGGTGGCACGCCCGTTTGTCTGCGTCGCCATCTGCTGGGACCCAAGGAGCGGTGAGTCCTGGAAACTAGACCTATTGAAGAATTGATCTAAAACTTCTTCTTGCGCTCGACAGCATCTACAAGACTTCGCCATTGTCGAATCGCTCGAATTCGCTAATCTTTGGCAGCGCCAACGAGCCGCACTTCATGACCATCGCCGAGAGCGAGAAGGCGCTGCTGAAGGCCGATCTGGAGGCGGACATGAAGTACAAGCAGCTCATCATGGAGGCCGAGTCGCTGCTGGAGTCCATGAAGAACAGCTTGCAGAGGTGGATTCTATATATATATATAGATATACTCTATCCACATCCATCTAATGCTTAATCCCCCCTTTGCAGCATACCCAGGGACACGCCTGTGGCCAGTCCGCGACGCCTCAATCCGCTGGCCAACAAGCGCGTGGAGATGCTCAAGCACAGCGAGGTGGAGTCCAAGAAGCAGGCACCGCCTGCACCACCGCTCGAGCACGAGCTGGCGGCTGCCATCAACAAGCGCATCGAGATGCTCAAATTTGAGACTTCGGCGGCGTCGCCTCCAAACAGCCCCAAGCCGGGTCGCTGCAGTCCGCGCAAGACGCACCTGACCAACTTTATGAATCAGAATGCGCCGCCAGAGCTGCCACCACGTAAGCTGAACAACGTCGCACCGCTGTCTCCACAGCTGCAGCTGAACGGACGACGCCTGGTCCAGGGCAGTCCGAGGAGCAGTCGCCGTGCCATGGCGCTGCACAGCTTCAATGCCAGCGACTCGGATCAGGAGTGCATTGCCGTCGTCGAGGATGTGCAGCAGACGTACAACAATCTGGACTACAACAATCTCCAGCCGCAGGACAACTTCTACTGTCCACACAGCGAGCCGCTGAAGCGCAAGGTCTACAAGGGCAGCAGCTCCTTTGAGCGCATCAAGAAGACCTTCGACTTGGAGCTGGGTGAGTAGAAGCCAATGGAAATTGTAGTGAAAGTAAGGGTATATTGTAGTTGGGCAAGGGTCTGCAATTGATTGTCGACAAGTTATCGATAACATGTAGATAAATTAGTTTGTTTTGAATTTCACACCTTAAACGTCACAGCTTATCACACACACACACGCCTGTCTTATTGTTTTTAATTAATCAAACTCAAGATATGAACGGGCGCAGCAAATCGCACGCCAAACGTCAGCAATCGAAGCTATCTTCTTCCGTTTCGGCCAAGAGCTCCATGCAGGATGTCACGCTGGAGGGCGCCGCTAAGCAGCAGCTAATTGTTAGCACCATTGTGGATCTGAAAAGGAATCTGGAGCATCAGAGCTATGAGCTAAGTGGTCTAACTGAAGAGTAGTTGGGCTCACAAAACTATCGATAGCAGTATCGATAAATATAACTAAACTATAGTTATGCGAACAATATAGACTATAGAGATATACTTTAGAGATACATACAGCAAATTTTACTATTTATCGATATGTTTTATCGATAGTTTTGTTACTGACTTGAGCGTAAATTGAGTGCAATAAGTAACATATTTAGAGGAGCATAGATAAGTTGTAAGCCACGGAAATGATGGACTGGATTAGCAGGTTATACATAGACTTAATGGGTATACTTAAAATAATAATACTAATACAAATACTAATACTAATCACATTCCCTTAGACTGTAGTGAGTTAATCGTTTTGTTTCGATAGACCTCAGTAGCTAAAACACTTTCTGTTCCCATCAGCCAAAAGTTAAACTAGTTTTAAAAAAAAAAGCAAAAACTTTCGTTTCTCGCGATCAGCAAAGGACAGTTTCTAATCGAAGAAGTAATGTGTTTAAAACACTATTGGAATAATCTACATAACTCTAGCCCAAATTGAACTTAGTTATATTTAAGCCTAATCCTTATTTGCATATATATATATATATATATAAACCTATATATATATTTATATATATATGTGTGTGTGTCTCTGTGTGTGTTTGTAATACTCGTAAAACTGAAGCATATCTCATATATCTCTAAAAAGGCACTGGCGTTGCCAGATCGTTGCCAGACCCATACCAACTTCAGCTCACTCACTAGACATCGTTAGCATTTCACATTTCACATTTCACGTCAACTATGCATACTTAGACTTATCTACATCAATTACTATATGAACATTACACAAACTGTAGCTGCTTAAGTAAATTCAATTATAATATCCATCCAAGAGAACTAAAACTATTTGTTTAGCCAAATTGTTTGTAGCGTATACATATATAGAAATTGTTTAACCGTTATTCCTTAGTTATACGAATTCGTCTAGTTAAAGAAATCGAACATGAATTCTAATTGGATTCATGTCCGATTTATGCTCATTTGAAGGCCCCAAATCGGTTGTATTTGAATTAATTATGAATTTATTTAAATTTTTGATTTATTTGTATTTTTATAGAATACTATACTATATGGCATACATAATGTAAGCGAAATAATGTAACGTGATAATAAACTTAATGAAAAAAAATATATAAATCCAATTGGAATCGTAAATCAAGTAACTGTATGTTGAGTAAGTATTAGCATAATCTATACTAGTAGTATTTTGAACGTAGCACTATATATATATATATATATATATATTTGTAGCACCTGATCCCAAGTTCACATTTATCTATATATATATATTGATCGTATATAGTTTGCCTGCATTAAAATTACAATTAGTTTGGGGCTGGTCTGGGCAGTCGCTTGTCTGGTTTCACTTCATTTACTTAATGAGTTTTAACCATGCGCGACTCTTGACTGCGACTGCGACGGCGACTCGCCGCAGCACCAAAGTGCAATCGCCTTCCCCATTCAAACTCGACGCGACTTGACAAACATTATATGCGAATCCCATCAAATGCTGAACTTTAGCTCAACGCCTGATGCGCAATTCCCGAAACCCAAATTAATTCAAAGCTCCGTTCCTACACACATTGATATACGTATTACCTATATACCTATATATTTGATTCTAAGCGACCTTAAGACAATCCAACGAGCTTTTTGATAAACAACAATTTACACGCAACTCACTAAATCCAAATGATCCTATAGATAAGACTGGCATTAACATTTTGGCAATATATGAAAAATATGTAAAATAAAACTATCTTTTGTAAGAAATCTTTGAAATGTTCTATGGAAAGAGCTGAAAATCATTTGAAATTTGATTTGGATTCGAATTTTGTTAAAATATTTTTTAAACATGGTAAATGAGAGCAAATCTAGCGCTTATTTTGTATGAAAATATAAATATATAAATATTTTCAAGCATGCAAGCGCACAATGATTATTAAAAACACGGAATTATAGCCTGAAAGTCTTGTAATACGTATAAAACTGAGCTGCAAATGAGATTTGAAAATTTAGAACTTTTAACAGCTGCTAAAATCTGTAACAGCCAGCTCTTAACAGCAGCTGAGTGCTAAAATCCTTGACAGTCAACTGTTAACAGCAGCTAACTGCTAAAATCCTTAACAGTCAACTGTTAACAGCTTTTAGCATAGCTGCCAATTAACCTACGCTGTTATATACAACTTTAACATTACACTTTAACAGCTGTTAGTAGCTCTGCTGGCATCGCGATGCATCGCTTCCTCACGGAATATGCCTTAACTTAATATCATTTCCAAGCATTGGCAGTTCTTCTACTAGTATATACCTAAGCATTACTAACTTGAGCATCAATAAAGGACCAATTTGTTGTTAAGCATTATGTTTTAGCTGCCCCAGATGATTGACAGTTGCCTACTCTTTATACGGATGCTGAGGGGAAATTCCAGAGATGAAAGGCGCCATAGTTTCAGACCACGTCCCGTTCATTATTATGCTGAACAGTGGGTATTTTGTCTGAAAATATTCTAAAATACAGAGAAAATAAACAAGTGCAATGGAAAAACAATCGAGACAAGTTGATAATTATGCAAATGGTGGGGTAAGAGAAGGAGGGGGGAGGGGAGGCGTGCTGCTGCCTCGAATGGAATATTAAGTATATTGAAGCACGCTTAAAACATAAAAACAGCGAATCGATTCTTATGATTAAAATTGGAGTGGAGGCCCGTCCTATGTATGGAGCGGCTGGCTGGAATGGAGAATCGATAATGGCGAATGGCGAGTGGAGAATGGAGAATGGAGAATGGAGGATGCGAAACTGGTTCGAAAAATGTGCCGCTGGCGGTGCAGTGCAGCGTGCAGGGGCTGCGCTGGCAAAAGCAGAAAAAAGCTTTTCAAGCACATTATCGTAAAAACGCACATTCCAAAGATACACTCTTCCTGCAACAGGGTATATGCGCTAGAAGATAAAGCATGCAACAGCGAGCCGTTAACATAATATTACATTAACATGCGCATGTTACTGCTAAATTGCTGTTAGCTTAAGGCAGTGTTAACAGCTTTGGTATTTTATCGATAGTCGATAGCGCAGCGTGCAGTCGACTGCAGCAGCATTTGTTGTTTGTTTATTTTTCGCATTGTCTCACGCTGCAGACACAGCTGCGCAGCCGCAGTCGACGTCGCAGCAGCTTTCAATTTCAAGCTCCAGTACATAAAATATATGCGTGTGACTCGAAAGCTTGCTGTCTCTGTCTCTCTCTCTCTCTCTGTGTTGTGATTCTCTTGCGTTTGTTGTTGCTTTTTAACGTCTTTCGCTGTTGCTGTTGTTGCTTTGTTGACCATAAACTGATACTTTGGCTGTCGCCGCGTCGTTTTTTTGTAGCCATGAAGGTCATACCCAACGCTTGGCATTCAGATTGAAACCGTGCGCTGCTGCGGCGGCGCAGCAGGTGCGGCGAGCCAGCTGTGCGTCGTCGGCAGCGCCAAAGAGAGTGAGAGAGAGGGCAGAGAGGGGCGTCTGTGGGCTTGTTGTTTTGGCAGTTATGAAACTAGTCCAATGACTCTCAGTGTTGCTGTTGCTATTTTGAAGCCTCTTCTTGTAAGCATGCACCTACACGATTTACATATGCACACACACATACATACACACAGCTGTCTTCGGTGTCCAATGCAATGCGGCGACCCCCAAGCGCCCAACTGTCCGACCAGTTCTCAAAGATTTCGTCAGCCACTTCTGTCCGAAATAAATGTACGCATTAGAAATAATAAATGAATTTTAATTTGTATTTATTTTTATTTTAAATTTCATTTTGATTAATTTACTCAAACTGAGGGACTT
The DNA here is from genome assembly GCA_035047545.1 of Drosophila paranaensis. Lineage (NCBI taxonomy): Eukaryota > Metazoa > Arthropoda > Insecta > Diptera > Drosophilidae > Drosophila > Drosophila paranaensis. The sequence goes on along the minus strand of JAWNPL010000026.1, from coordinate 15,511,367 downwards.
TTTCTTTGTTTCTTTTTGGCAACACTTTTACAGCAACTTGTGAAACGAGGTTAAGCCAAAGTGTTCATGTGGCTCGCTAGCCAGCTGCCTGGCAGGAGAAATGTTTTAGCCAACTCATGCTGCGTGTGTGCAAAACAATCTGAGCTGTAAGAGCGACGCAGTTGCCATTCCGGTTCTGATTCGCGAAATTTTATAGTTTGTGGCCGATATGTGAGCAACTAGCTGTGGCGCGACATAAGCAGATCATAAGTATGATGCTGTGATCACAGACAGCTAGCAGCAGCACAACAGACGCCGCCTCAATTAGACAGGGGGGAAATGGGTGTATTAGCTTGGGGTATGCGGTGTGGTTAACATAGTTAACATACGCTGTATAGCTAACATAGGTAGTGTGGTTAACATAGGTCGAATAGGTAACATAGAATAGTTAACATAGGTTAAATTGAGAGAATCTTCACGCTTTAAGTACCCATATATAACTACCTGTTTATCTGGTTACCTATCTATATATCTATCCATCCATACATCCGTCTATTTATCACTCTATATATGTGCATATATTTACATCTATTTATCTATCAACCTATCCATTTATCCCTCCATCCATCTACTCCCCCATCCCTTCATCCATCTATCCCTTCATTCATTTATCCCTTTATCCATTTATCACTTCATCCAGCCATCCGTCTACCTATCTATCTATCCATCTATACATCTATATAATTATCAATATATCTATCCATCTGTCTATCTCTACATCTATCCTATTATCCATCTGTCCAATCATCAAATTATCCAATTCTCTACTTATCTAATTATCCAGTTATCCATCAATCCCTTTATCCACATATTCGCCTATCCCTTCTTCCATCTATCCAGCTACACATTCATCCATTTATCCTTCTATTTATCTATCCATCTATGTATATATTTATCAATATATTTATCCACCTGTCTATCTCTACATCTATCCATCTATCCTATGTATTATCCATCTATCCAATTATCCAGTTATCCAATTCTCTACTTATCTAATTATCCAAATGCCCATCTATCCATCTATCCCTACATCCATTTATCCCTTCATCCTTCTATCCGCCCATCTATTTATTTACCTATCTATCCCTATAACTATCCATCTCTTTCCATTTATCAAAATGCGAAAACTTAAAAACAAGCCCCATCAATCAAAGGCCATGACTCATGCGAGTGATAACAGCGTATGTGACAGTCGGCTACAGCCGACCTCAAGCACTTGCTTTTGCCTCTGGGGTTTTTTTCTGACAGTTCACGCTGAGTTGGCTGTTGCCGTAGAACCGGCCTGTCCTATACACAGCTCTAGGCCCAGGGGGCGGGTCAATCGATGTGCTGAATCAGAGTCCCAGAGCTGGGAAACCTATCCAACTCAAATTGACGTCACAGTTCAATATACATATATATATATATATATATATATATATATATATATATATATATATATATTTCTGTTTTATTTTTAATCATATTTTTTTTCGATTTTTAGAGCCAATTAAATTCGAGTGGCCAATTAGTGGGCTTGAAGGAGCGAACTTCAGGCAGTGCGTATGATATTCCGTATGATTGTAGCACTCGAGACGATTATATATAGTATATATGGGAAATACGCTGCAAGTGAGACAGACATAAGGAAATCTGTAGAAATCTTGTTGTTGTTGTTGTTTCTCTTGTTTGGCTATAACTTTTTTTTTTTTGGGCAGTCCGCAGAATGTTCGTGAATGAATATCGGCAACTGCGTCGCTGTCATGATTTAGCGATTTGTAAAAGCGTAAACTCTGCCTCTCTCTGTGTGTGTGTGTGTGTGTGTGTGTGTGGAATTTCGAGTTTTCGGACTTTGTACTAGTTGCTAGCCATGAACCAAAGCTTGGCCGCCAACCCATCTGAGATGAAGCCGCAGCCGAAGCCGAAGCCCAACTCGAAGCCGTAGCCCAAGTTCGCATTGTTAACATTGTTTACGTGCTATAAAGCTATATATCTCTGTGTTTAAGTGTTAGCCATATGCAATGCCTCTCTCAATACCTCTGCCCCCCCCCCCCCCCTCTCTCTCTCTCTCTCTCTCTCTTTCTGTCCACGTAAGCATTGCGCACTTGTGCCTAGGCTCTAATTATACAGCGGGACGCGGCGGGGCGGGGCTGCTCTTTTGCATACTCATGACAGCATAATGCGGAATTCTAATCTCGTTTATGGCCAGAACCCAAACGGAATCGGGCACACCTCGAGAATATGGAGTCCATAATGAAGCATCCAATCGATGAATGAAAAAAATGCTCGACTGCGGGGTCTTTTTGGCAAGCAGGAAGCTCATTTTCATGCACTAAGGCATTGGATCACTTGGCTAAGCTCATAACGGAAATTATTAGTCTCTAATTATAGCCTTAATATAATATATATATAAATATATTAGAGTCTGTCTGCTTGGGGGTCAGGCCTTAGCTTGGGGTCAACTACGACGGAAGTCATTTTAATATGCATAGCTAAACACACACATAAATATTTAAATTATACCTTATTATAACAAATTCCGTTACTAATGTGTGGAAATACTGCGTAAGTGCTGAAGAAAAGGGCATATTAGCTAATTATCTGAGCAAATGTGCTAAAAGTGTTAAGCATGCATGTTAATTGACAGCTTAACAGGCGCTTAACAGGCGCTTAACAGTCGCTTAGCATAAACGAAGCATAAACCAAATATATCGATAATTCTAGCTATCGTTCGTATGCACATAACTAATTAGCGCCAAGTGCAGCCATTACAGAAGTGATTTTTTGTGTACAAATTTGTGTTAATATGCAATAAAACATGTGTTTCGCCAGGGCATTGGCCAGCCAAGCATTTCTTTGGACTGCTTTGGTAAGTGGCATACAATTCTTTGGTCATTTATTGTCATTTATTACACTTTACAAGTCACATGCGCAATTGAAACTCGTATGCGTATTTGTTGCTGTGCGCACACGTGATAATATTTATTTCCGAATGCAGTCGGAGATTCTCCAGCTGCATGAATGTGGCACAAGAATTCGCGGACCTTGGCTAATTGCTGCTGCTGCATTTAACCTTGGGGCGGCGATCGTGATGATACCTGCCCAGCCCAGTCCGTGGTTCGCTCTGCCTCTCTCTCTCTCTGTCTCGCTCACTCTTTTAAGCTAACACCGCCCACTTTGCGGTATTGAGGGCATAGCAATTACATGCTTATATTAACTCAAAAAATTAAGTACGGCCAAAATATGCTGAGTCATCGTGAAGCTTTCTTTCGTCGCTGCTCAGCAAACAGGTTGAAGATGTATATATATGTATATGTAGTATATATAGTACAGAGTTGACTTATGTTAAATATACTGAAATGCTGTAACGGCTTACGAAATCCTGGCCCAGCTCAAGGTTCAGCTCGGGTTCAACAAACGGAAATGGTTTCAGGCCGCTTGCTCATCTATATAAATATATGGCTAAGACAGTTTCCGGCTTTGGCCGGCTCACAGCCGCTGCTAACGGTTGTATTTAAGTATCTGCTGATCGAAACGGAGGCTGGCCACAGTCAAAAAATCATTTCAATTCGATTTCCGCCTAGCTAGAATCGTAAACAAGTTTCTGCTTCACGAGCAGAAGCTACAAAGTATAGATAAAAGATATGTATATATATCTCTATATATATGTATGTATTAGACTCCACACATATGTCGATGATATATGTATGATAAACGAAACTGTCGCAATTTGCAAATGGCTTTAGCCATGTCCCCGACCCCGTCTGCGACGCAATAATGATGATGATAATAATAATAACAACAACAACATTAACTAATCTAAAATCAGTTTCAGTTCTATGCTGGCCTCTGCCAACAATACGGAAGCCTTTCAATATAATTTGATTTTGTATCGGGGGGCGCTAATTGAATGTGTGTTGGCCACATCTGAAGCCCAGAAGTCTCGACATCTAGAACAATGCTCAAGCACTGTCCAAGCATATGCAAATGTCGCCGCTGATTAAACTTAGGCAAGTTCAGGGTTTTAGCTTTAGTTTGTTGTCCGCGAAATCAAATACTCAAGTGCGGCCCAGATAGCGCTCGAGTATCGGCTGACTTTCGGCCAAAATGCTTATCTTCAATTGCTCGAAAATTCTGATAACGCTCTTGGCAATAGGCCGGCGCGTGGGCGTGTCCCGTGTTTATGGATCTTAAAATAGCTAACAAATGGAACTTTTCGCCTCAGCTGGTTTGTTGCGGTTTCCGATTCTGAGTACCTTTCGCATGGCATGATTCAGTTTCGGTATCAGTAATCCCTTGAGTGACTCGAACTTTCATTAGCCTTATCACCCCGATCGGTGTTCGGCTTCTTTCTGAATAAGACTGTTTCTGCTGTACCGTTATCTAATCGCATACAGTGAGAATTCGTTAAAAAATACTTTATTATTATTGTTTATTGAATGCCCGACTGAGATAAGCACTCGAATTCCCATACTAATAATAATAATTATGCCTATATTAATAGTTATATTATAAGTGTTATTTTGAATAGTCATGGCCATTGGCAATGGCGGTATTATAACTATTACTTATACCAAACTACTACTTATACAGCAACTGCTACTACTTATACTAAACTACTACTATTTCTACTACTATTTCTACTACTATTACTACTACTACTACTATTCCTACTACTATTTCTACTACTATTTCTACTAGTATTACTATTTCTACTACTATTACTACTACTACTATTTCTACTACTATTTCTACTACTATTACTACTACTACTACTATTTCTACTACTATTACTACTACTACTACTACTATTCCTACTACTATTACTACTACTACTATTTCTACTACTACTATTTCTACTACTATTATTATTAACACTACTACTTCCACTACTAATACTACTACCACACAGTAAAAGAAGTAGAAGTACTTCTACTTTTATTCCTACTACTACTTTAGCTTTTGCAACAATTTCTACTACTACTTTTTTACCTATACAACTACTACTACAAATTACATCTTCTACTCATTCTCCTATTGCTGCTACTATTTACTACTATTTCTTCTACTATTTACTACTATTTCTTCTACTCATACTACTATTTGAATGATATGCTACACTTTACGCCTAACTGATGCCTTCTATTTCATATTCTTATCTAATAGTAGTATTCTTAATACAAATAGACAGCCCTTTTCCCCTGAGTAGCTTATCTCTGCTGCCATAAACTCCCACGGCGTGTAATTGGATCGTAGGGATCAGAGGGCACAAGTGTTTTACATATGTTCGTAAACTCGATCGTTTTCACATTGGGGATGGTCGTAAACTCAGAGTTCAAGTTTGACCTACAATTAGAGCTGCTCTTATACGACTGCAACTACAGTTTTCCTATTAGTACTCACACTGTCTGCTGTTAACAGAAGCAGTACCCTATGTTAGCAGTATACTTATAGTAATTGATATTACATTAACAAACCTCTAATAATTATAAGATACCCATTCGCGCAGGACTAATTGCAGGTGTCGTAAAATAGATTATAAGTCTCGATTACAAAGTGTCTGAAGGGCCAGCCCATTAGTATCCATACCTTATATAGAGAGAGAGAGTGATGCAATTAGCAGTTACGTAGTTCAGTTGCATTTCTTGCAAACTTTTAACTTTTAGCTCATTTAGTTAATTTTTGCTTAGACATGCAACTTGTGACACCGTAAAGCTAAGTCAACACAGACCAAGTGCTAGACGTGTGCATATATGCATATAGATGCACTTATATAAGAGGACGAAGGCCAATATGGGTTTTACTATCTGCTATATAGTGTATATATCAGCTGATATGGGAACTGAGATCTGACTAGACTGACTTTCATGCGATATACTCGTATATATCTATATATTATATACATATCTCTGTCAACTTTATAGTTACTCTGTTAATTCATTCTGCAATTTTGGCTTTTTTATTGACATTTAAGGGGTATACTTTGACACCCATTAGCATTACGTAAATTGCTTTCCCTAGTACTTACAGTTGATAGCTAGATAGCTGAACTTATCTCGTACCTTTGTCAAATATATAATGATATATGATTATATATCTGGCTATATTTTATAACCTAAAAATAGATTTGAAACGGATATATAATGAATTTTACTCAGATGTCTCAGTTTATTTTAAATATTCTGTGATATTTATACTAGTCGGTCCTTTGTTTCTCCAAGAATCTATATATTATATCACATAATCAACGAGGAAAACAAAAAATAAGCCTCCCAGATCTAGAACTTTCAGCTCAAAACACCTGTACACTAACTAATCTAGCACTATAATCTTAACTCCCCTGACTAAGTCGTCATTAATAGTTTCAACTATTAGTTTCTTTCAGTCGGCCCATTTTATTTTTGGCAATCTTCGCTTCCATCTTTTGTTTTGACAGTTTCTTTTGGCATTTCCCGTAGTTTTTATGGCCTTCATAAATGAAATTTATGTCGATTCTGGGCATTATCAAAGTCGACTTAAACGAACAGCTGTTGTCGTAGCCAATGTTCACTGTATTCGTGCATTGGTTATCTATACAATGTGTATGTGTGTGTATGTGTGTTTACGATGGTCATTGTCACGGCGCCAGAGGTGCGAGGGGAGAAAGTGGAATTTGCACCGACACATGCGATCGATCAATAATTTCGATACTCGCTCGCTGGGTCAAGAGAAAGGGGCATATATACTATATTAGAAATTTGAGTAGACGGGCAGGTATGCACAGCTGAAACTTAAGATATATTGGTTGATATATATATAGCTGGGACTTTAGATATCATTTGAAATTTAAGATATATAGGTTTGTATACATACTCGGGGCTTTATATGTATATATATATGTCTATATATGAAATTAGAGCTTTAGTTGTATACATATGTATCTATATATACGTATATATATATATATATATATATATATATATATATATATATATATATATATATATATATGTTCAGGAAACTCACTGGTTCTATAAATGCATATATCATATATTTATTCATATATGAAAATACCTTTGTGTATATGCCTGATATTTCGAATATATATATTCGTGTTTACTTCCCTGAAATAAATTACAATGAGATCATATCTTTTAAATGGATATCCGTTCGTATATACATATATAATTGAGACTATATCTAAATTGTGTATCATATATATACTGATTGATATACTTCTAACAACTTCCAACACAAATCAACTAAAAAGCTATACAAGTGCAATAATTATTAGAGACTATATATACTTTCTGACTGACTAAAGTTGAGCTTATCTCTAAATCCATCCATATATAACATCTTCAAATCTAGTTTAACTAGTCCAAAGCTTTTTCAGACGCAATATAAGTCAGGCTTGACTAGATGCAACCGAATTGATTTAGTATCTGCTTTATATAAAACTTGAAACGCGCATTGCGCCGTCATGCACACCCGCTTCGCCGGCTTCTTTCAGCTGAATAAAAGAAATTTGTTGTATTTTTGATTATTTTCTAAATAAATTTGTTTATTTTGTATTTATTTCATTAAATGTATAAATAATTCTCTTTACACGTAAACTTTTCATGTTTGCCACGCCCCAATCGACCGTCCGCCCCACCAGTCACATGCAAATCGTTCGAGCTGTGGGTGTGTGTGTGTGAGTGTGTGTTGTATATATGTACATATAAAGCATGCGATTGTTGTTGTTGTTGCTGTTGCTGTTGGGGCTCGAGGGGGCTTCTCTGGCTGGCATACAAATAGTTACAATAACATTAACGGAATTAATGGTGTTTCGAAATTATATTTCTTGTACTTGAATTGAACATTTTAAACACTCTGCATTTCGAATAAGAAACTAAAGCTAAAGTATACATTAATCAAATGACAGACATACTCAGATATACATATATATATATATATATATATATATATATATATATTGTATATATATATAGGGCAGATTATGAAGAAAGACAAATAGGATAACATTTTTTGTGTTTTTTTTGCGCAGCGCTAGTGCAGCTGCTGCTTGAGTATACAATACATCTCTCTTTATATATATATATAAATCTATTGGGTGGGGCCAGGCCACACCCAATTTCTAGTGTGCATGTGTGTGTGTGTGCGTGTGTGCAGTTCGTGTACTACAGGAATGCTCTTCATCAAACACACAATCATAATTGTTTCATATCAAACTAGCTGTCACACACCAACACCCACACACCCACCCACACACACACACACACACTCTATACTTTTGTTCTGCTTTGTTGTTGTACCCGTCAACCCAAATAGAAATTATGAAATCTTGCAAATAACGTTGACTTACTCAATTGATTTTGATCATATTTATCTCAATATATATATACATATACATATATATTTATTAATAGTCTCCCGTGGGAGACATATATATATATATCTATACAATCCTCACAATATTATATTATATATATATATACGTTTTCATATGTCTAGCACCCCGCATATTTTGAAAATAAACCTCGCTTAAACAGAAAGGACCTCGCACAATAGACAGAGGAGAAAAGTAACTGTTTAGATCCTGATTCATAACTTTTCCTTAACTTTTGTTTTCTTTTCTTTTTTTTTTTTGTAGTTTTTCTATATTTTTTTTGCTTTTGCTTTTTCCTATTTGGTTTATATGATTAGAGCCCGCCCAGGAGTTGGCAACCGCTTGAGCTATTTTAACTTTCTTCTCCTTCCCCTTCTCTGAGTTGCTTAAACGGCTCCAATATCACTTTGGTATCTGGCGGTCAGGTAGTTGGCCGCCTCTGTCATTTGTTCCAGGCACTGGTACAGACCATTCAGATGTCTTTTGCAGCGGCGGGCCAGCTCGGTGGCCTTGTCGCTCGACTTCTGGCAGGCGGCATCGGCTATGTCGCTACCATCGCTGCTTTGCGCGTTGTCGCTCTTGTTGCCGTCCGACTCGAGGCCCGAGTCGATCTCGTTCGACATATCCGAATCGGAGTCGCTCAGGTTGCTCACCGACGTGGTGGACATCATAGAAGCTGTCGAGGTCCGCCTCACGTGACCCTTGGCACTCGCTGAGCTTCGACTGCTGCTGCTGGCGTTGCTGTTTGTGTTGGACTCAGTCTTGATCTCCTGCTGCTGCTGCTGCTGTTGCTGTTGTTGCTGTGGCTCTGCTTCCAGCTTTGTGTTCTCCTCATCATCATCATCCTGATTGTTTGTCCACAGCAAATCCTTCTTCAGCGAATTCAACACGGTGTACAAGTTGAAGAGCTCGGAGGCGCTGAGGAACTCGTGCACATTCTTCGAGTGTGCCGCGCCACGTTTGCCCTCGGCACTGGAACTTTTTGTCAGCTGATTGGCGGTTGTGTCCTTGCCTGTCGCTGGTATTATATCAGTGCTATCACCGATCTACATAGAGAGAGAGAGCATTGGAATAGAGAGAGAAAGCAGCAAGCAGGCAGCCATACATTAGCCAAATTGTTTCAACTTTCTTGGGCGAGTGAGAGAGATTGGAGGAGGATGAGGAGTAGGAGTAGGAGTAGGAGTAGGGAACCCACCTGCCGATCCATGAGCCTGCATGGCACCAATATGGTATCGTCCATGATGTTCACCGTCTTCACGAACTTCTCCATCACATTGACAATGCAGTCTTTGGAGAACTGCTGCTCATCGTGACGCGCAATGCGACGCAGGCAGTTCCTGAAACGGGAGAATAAGAGAGAAAGAGAGAGCTATAATAAAGATTTCATATACTGTATAAAGTTGGTAATATGTACTGCTATCTGAACCGGTTTTGGCACAGAAACAGGTTCTAATAAGGAACTTTCAGCCACACCTCAAACAGAAGTAATTGGCCCAACACAATATGGAAAATCCCAAACATAATGCGAGTCCAAAAGTGGAACATGTTCAGTTATAAGATTGAAATAAGAGAAACTTTGGATGTAGAAATATGAAGAAGTTGAAGAGGTATCTATAAAACCTAGTCATGATGTTTTCTTGATATAACCCAGGCATATATAGCCTAGGCTAAAAGGGATTTCTCTAAGGTCTTTAGAGTTTATCTTTGCTTTCGTTTCAGATCAGGCATTTATATAGATAGCTAGATCTGTTCTACTAAGCAGTATGAAAGATAGGAGTTATATCTTCCCTTTACTATAGTCTAACTTCAATCTACAATATTCAATCTTTAGTCATACATATATATCTAAAGATACATAAACTATCTTTAAGATACATTTCCAGCTCTCAGCTGTATCTAAAATCCACTCGAAACTATATAAAATATATCTTCTGCTTGAAAGCATTATTCATTCAGCAATAGTCGCTAGCCTAGGCTAGCCCAAGCCAAACCTCAACTCGAGAAAAAACCCGTCCGTCCGTCCGTCCGTCCGAGGCACGCTCGGCTCTTGGACAATAGCCGCCAATTGGCCATTCAATAGAAACAACCCGATCTGGCAGCTGGAAACGTGTCGTCGTTAAGTCTGGCCACTTGTTCTTTTAACATTTCCGACAACAGATCAACATCTTCTGCTGCTCGCCTGACAAATACCAAATTGTATACAAACTATGCAAATCAGTTGCCAAATTCATTAAACTTATATATGTATATATAAATAGAAGACAACAGCAACAACAGCAACAGTTAAGGTAAAAAACCTGTACGCGCTGAGCCGCTGATTTCTATTTCTGAATAGCAAGTGTCTGTTGGGCTGAGCGTCTGAGTTGTCTATATATACATATATATATCGTGATATATGTGTATTTTTTTTTTTTTGTGTTTCTCCCCATTCGTCTACCTACGTCGGGTCAAGCCACGTGTCTTGCGAAAGTTATAGCGTTTCGGGTCTAGTTAATGCTCTCATCAGCCGTTCCATTTGCAGTGTGTACAACCGCGATTAACCCGACGCGTAGACGCCGGCTAGTCTCACAGCTCGCCGCCGTCCGAAGTTCAGAACGGTTATCGTCTGGAGCTGGAGTTGTGCGCTCTCGCCTCTGATAACTCTGTAGATAGTGTGTCTCGCGTGGCAGACGCGTGATCGTCTGGCCGCCTTGATAAATTTAGTTTTGGCTGCGCATTATATGTACATACTTAAGGCATTCCCCCAACTATTAAGGCCAGCAGCAACCAGACCCCCCAACCCATCCCTTCCCCCGTCATGTAATCGTCTAGACTATTGATAGCTTCTTGTGGGCATTGGGACACGACACTGCCGCGTGCTCAACCACAAAGTCACATAGTGCCAATGCAAAGAGAGATGTCTATTGCGACGCTTGTGTCAAGGTTTTTTTCCACTGCCCATACTTAGTGCTCTCTATCTCTCTCTCTCTCTCTCTCTCTGTGCATAACTAGAAACTTTCCTATTAGTCTGCATGACTAATTGAGCTAATTGAATATGCCATTTGAATGAGTTGAACGTCATAAGAAAATCCATTTAGAATGCATTACATAGCTGCACTTTAAGCTGTCCTATAAGTAGTATTCTACCCCAAGTAACTCAGCTGTTTCTTTATAGTTCGCAATTAAACTTTAGCTAGAGTTTGCTGTATGTCTAAACTAAATGTATACCAAATTTCAGCTAAATATCTTCAATATTTCTCGACTTTTATCTAGTTGAGATCTAACTAAACTAGGCCTAGGACTCTAACTTAGCTCACTTTCTATTCACTAATAGCTTAAATATTCCCTAATCTATATACTACCAATTCTTAATTGCTATATAGGGTATCAAACGAGGCTATCAGAGTCGTGTAGAGCGCGCAATTATCTTATCAATATATGGCGTCCGGTCGCATCGCCTCATTCATACACAATTACCTAGACAATGAATGAAATATTTGATTTACATTGTTTAGAAAACGCAAAAACATATATATATATATATATATATATATATAGAATTAGAAATAGAAATCAGGCGTTGCCCATTTTAGCAAATGTCGCATTTGAATAAAGTAGAGGAAAAACTTGGCCACGCGCCAGAATCGCGTCGCATCGAAAGCTCGCTTAGAGAGCAACGTTATTGACCTTTCACAGCTGACGTATGCTAGGGCGGTGGGAGCTCAACGTACAACAAGTGCAGCTGCGCCCAATTATGCCGGCAGCAGAGGCAGAGGCAGTGGCAGCGGCAGCGACAGCGCTCGATAAACACGCCATCTGAAACGACCAATTGCAGCGCAGCACGCCGAAACCTTTTATCTGAGCGAATATCTGTAGCTGTTGTTGTTGTTGTTGTTGTGGCTTTTATTCTAGTAATTGTCTCCCCTGCTCTCTATGAAGGCGCCAAAAACAAAGCTTAGTGGCCATCCAGTGCACACCTGACGGCAACACCTGCCCGCCTGTGAAGTGGGCCAAGCTGGGCCAAGCCCGGCAGGCACGCGACACGCGTCCAGTTTCTGTGCGCGGCGAAACATGCGCAGCAGCAGCGCGGCATACAACACAGAAATCAGCCGATTTTTTAGCACTGGGCGAGCGGGCGCGCGGGCAACGTATGTATTTTTTTTGTTTGTGGCAAGAGAGCGTTAGCGTCAGCGCGCTCTCTTTAGCTGCGCTCTTTGCTTGAGTGTATGTGTGTGTGAGAGAGAGAGAGAGAGAGAGGCAGTGATGCGAGCTCTGTAACTGTACGATTGTTAGATAAAGAGACGCGCTGTTGTTGCTTATTTGCAAAGTTGAGCAACAATTTTGTGTTGTCTCGTTGACCAATATTTGTTTAATGTTGTTTTGCAGTGTGGCGCTGTGGCTGCCCCTGTTTGGCCTCGACTGACCTCCAATCATAATCGATAAATGAGCAAATCGATATTAATCATATATATTAACATGCGACAACGCAATCACTAACAAAAACAAATACAAATTCTAAGTTTCGGTTTCAGTTTGAGTTTGAGTTTGAGTTTGTCAAGGCGAAAGCAGCAATTCGTACGGCTTTGTGCCATCAGCAGCAGCATATTATTAATGGCTTGCATGTACTTATATTTTTATATGCCTACGTCAATCAGTCAAGTTTAAGTGAATCATGCCATCCATCCACTGCTGTTTGTTTTTATTTATACTATTATTATTTTTTGTTGTTGTTGGATTTGCCTATAGTTTCGTCCGCTGGCTCATAGTTGAGACCTTTTGCATAGAGATGAGTAATCGCTGTTATCGATAAGTGGCATGCGAGCGCCAAAAGCACTGATTAGAGCAAGGGCGATAAAAAAAGAAACAAGCGGTGAAAAGGTGGCCTGATGGCCAGAGAGCTATGCGATTTTATTAGTTTAAACAAACTCGCAGACAGACAAGCACACATACATACATATACACAGCAAACGAGCCCAGGTTGAAAACCCACACATACACACACATACACGCACGCACATATACATATATTATGTACAGCTATAGCACGATTGTGTCATATTAGGCAGCATTGCCTTTACTTTTTTTTTTCTTTCGTGTTTGAATGGCTGTCCGCATCGTACGATAAAATTTTTGTATCTTGTCGAAACGAAAGAGAAAATGCCGTGTGGACAAGGGGTGCGGTGCCCGCTTGCAGTCAGAAAGAGAGGGCGCGAGAGCAAGAGCGTGCAAAATGATGTGAGCGAAATTGTATGAGCTGTTACTCTGCCCCCTCCACACGCCCCCCCCCCCCTCGCTGCCCATCCCTGTGCCATTATTTAGCAACTGCTTTAAATTGAATTTAAACACATTTTAACTAGAAACTCGCGCTTGCCCAGCCCAAAACTGGACACACACATGCACAATCAGATTCATATACATATACATATATGCATATACATATACATATATATATAAGAGATATATATGCTCAGTTCGCCCAGCAGATTTGACTTACCGACTAGTCTCCAGCTTGGTGAGGTCTGTGTATCCGCTCATTGCGCTGTGTGTTTAATTAATTCTTTGCCTTCTATTACCAAAATTGGTTAAGCAGACGGTTTTGTTGTTTGGGTTGCTTTATTTAAATGCTGACACCGCAAGTTAATATAAAAAATTTTTGTCTTTTGCTCTGTGTATCACACATACACGCGCACTTTCACTGTGTCTATCGCATTGGGTTTCTGTGTGTGTTTGTCTGCTGCGTGCGTGTGTGTGTGTGCGTGTGCGGGCCTTCAGCTGATTGTTTTTGTGTTTGTATTTGTAGTTGAGAATTGTTCTTCGGCTGGCCTAGGCAAATGTTTGTGTTGCTATTACGAAATCAGCTAACTTAGTTTACAAGTAGTTATTAAAGTTAATCGCAGTCTGCCGCCGACACGTTTGCTTTTTATTGAACTCGAATTCGTTTTGTTTGGCTTTTGAGAAGTCGCTGCCGTTTTATGCTCTAAGCGCATACACGGTGTTTAGGCTGCAGAGACTGATGTTAATAGTTGCGCTGATCAATTCTATTAATTGCTTTATTTATACATGTGTCGAAGATTCTAAGTATATTTTTTGTGCTTGCTCGCGCACCGCTGCACCACGACCAACGACGACCGCTACGAACGAGTTTCGATTTCAAAATGATCTGAGCGGCGGACAGTGTGGCCTCAGTCGGTTCGCGCTAAAAAGCAGAAATGAAAACGATAAAGTATCGACCACCAGCCTATCGATAGTCCAATTGGACACGCGTGCGATGTATCGTTTGAAAAGCGCATTATCTCTAAGCTTCTTATTGGTTTGTGCCTCAGCTGCGAAGTATTTATATTTTGACCAAGTTTACAACCTTCTTGGACTTACACAATGCAGCGAAATGGCTGGCGCACAGCTGTTGCTGTTGCGCCAATCCCCAATTCCCATCGGATTTCTTTATAGAAATTATAACAAAAATGGGAATTTCCACGTTTGTACAAAATCATTTCGGCCAAACAAAAATGACAATTTTTATTTCAATTGAAAAACGAATTACTTATTATGAATTGCCGTCGACTTAATGACCCGCAGTGGCCGCCTTCGCAGCGATCTCATCCTCCTTGGCGTGCAAGGCGATCAGCTCCTGTTTCTTAGTGGCAATGCGCTCCTCACGTCGCTTGCGTGCCTCGCGCACCTTTTGACGGCGGGCCTCGGCCTGGTCAGCGAGCATCTTGCTGCGCTGCTTCTCGGCCTTCTTCTTGTGAATGTATTCCATGAGGACGCGCTTGTTCTTGAACACATTACCCTTGCACTTCATGTACAGATCGTGGTACAGATGGCGATCGATCTTCTTGCTGTCGCGGTACTTCTTCAGCAGGCGACGCAGCACACGCTGCCGCTGCATCCACAGCAGCTTGGTGGGCATACGCGCATTGGCCGTACCCTTGCGCTTACCAAAGCCGCAGTGGCGGCCCTTGCGGCGCGCCTCGGTGTTCTTGCGCACACGGTAGCGGGAATGCACCACGACGGGCTTCTTGATGATCAGACCATCCTTGATCAGTTTGCGTATGTTCTGACCTGCAAGTTAACACAGAGAATCCCCAGTTAATACTCCTCTCCGCACACCCATACACTCTTACTACTTACGCGAGTTTGTGTTGGCGATTTCATTGATTTCATTAGGATCCAACCAAACCTTCTTCTTGCCGCAACGCAGCACTGAGGCTGCGAGCCTCTTCTGGAGCTTTAGAGAACTGCAAGCAGAAGACACAATCAAGATAAATTAGATAAAACAGCGTGCAATGATTCCCGTATGTATGTATGCGTCTGTATGTGTGTGTGCGTGTGCATTAGCGTGGTTTCAGCTGGGTTTTCACATTTTTGGCAAATCCAATTCAATTGCACTTATAACATGTCGCATCCCATATGTAATCCGCGAGTTTTGCAGCTCTTTTCACACATTTTCGTACACAAAACACACAATTTGATGAAATTCAGCAATACCTCATGTCGACCCTTGCTCGTCGTGGCTGGGAAAGAAAGAAAAATTTGACAGACGGAAGTGACTGCCATTTTTGAGCATGTACAGCGACAAATTGCTCACTGCTATAACACACTCGAATCACAATAGACACTTAACAGTGAAATGTTGCATAACAGCCTAATGTTATATGAAATTTTATGTTAGCCATCCCTGGTCAAACAGCTGATCATACGGCTAAAAAAGTGCAATCACAATATTAATTAATAATTGTTGTTGTTTGTTTTGAAAAGTTAGTTAACAACATGCAACACACTTTAAGGCGATGCCTGACCATGGCCAGGACTAGCCGCGTCAGCATGCGGCATCTGGCAACGCTGCCGCACGCACCCGAACAGAACAACAATCAAACAAGTCGCAATCAGTTGCCCCGTTTGATGGACTTCCCGGAGATAATATGGCCCTCGGCGCTGAACACAATCAAAAACTGGATAACCGTACAGTTCATAATACGTCCGTATTTCGACAGTGAATTTCAAATCAAGGACTTTGTGTTCGGCGCCAAACAGGCGCTGCAGGTGGGCCCCGCAATCCGGAATAACGGTACTTCTGCAATTGCGCAGCAAATTGAACCATTGTGAACCAATTGCAGGTGGTGTCCAGCAAGCTGGTGGGCGGAGATCTCAATCAGCTGGAGGACCTAGTCTCACCCGACGCCATAGCCGAACTGAAGCCCGTCGTGCAGAAGCTCTCGATGACCCAGCGCAAGCAGCTGGAGATCAACGAGAGCGACATCTATTTGTCGTTCCCCTACCAGATCGGCATCATGTTCGACGATGCGAACGACAAGCTGCAAAAGCGCTGGGTCGAGATCACAATGGTCTTCCACGTGATGCGCGGCCTGACCGAGATGCGGCAGCGCGGCGAGGAGATACCCTGGAACATGGGGTGAGCGAGCGACTATCGGCCATATCAGGTGTCAACTAATCTGAACTCTCTTCTATATATTATTTTAGCACCATGCCGGAGTATCAGGATCGCGTGTTCATATGTAACTATCGCTTTAAAAAGGAGTTCACGGCCGGACAGCAATCAGACTGGACGATCAATGTGGCCAATCACTTCCGGGCCATTGATCTCATTAACGAATCGAAATAGCACTGGGCCAACGACTCCGAGCTCCCGACTCATTCTTAGAAATCGTAGAGAAACCCCATTTGTATCTATCAGATAGTTGCCCGAAGTTAGCCTGTTTTGGAATAAAATTTGCATTGCAAGTGTTTAGGTATGAGCGAAACGTATAGAAACCAGATCACTTAAGGCTTTATCATTTTGGATTTTCGATTTTTGTTTTCTCTTTTGTTTTGTTGTTGTTTAATCTTAATTTCTTTTGTTATTATGTAGTTTAAATAACGAGTATGTCTTTAGCTGAGAATACAACTTGATTTGATTTGATTTGTTATATATATTTATATGTATATGTATATATATCTTTCTTAGTGCTTAGTCTGCTTCTCGTACTTGGCCCTGTAGACGCCCTTCGAGTCGTACTTGTCCAGGAGCTCCTTCCATTGGGCGGGCTCCTTGGTGCGCAGATAGGTGATCACCTTGCCGGAGTTGCGCCGCTGCACATCGGTGCACTTGGTGCAGTCCGACTGGAGAGCGTCGGGCAGCAGCCGCTTCAGCTCGCGTCCCTCGGGCGTGCACGGCCCCGTCTCCAGCAGGCACTTGATGTAGTTCTTCAGGATGCGGTCGTTGTGCAGCACCTCGTCCACGTTGACGTTGTCGAATTTGTTCGTGTATTGCTTCTGGGGCCCGGCGGCGACGAGGGCGACGCACACGCCCACTAGCACTATGAACAGCGATGCCTTCATCTTGTCTCTAGAAAGAGAGAGAGAAAAGTGAGTAACTGTTAAAATAAATAAATCACTTATTCAAATATTATTTATGGCCTAAATAAATAAGCAGCCGCAGCGGCGGCGGCGGCGGCGTCGTCGCGTCTGCAATTGGGTTAGCAACGCGTCGCGCCGTTCTCTCGCGCGATTCATTTCTGGGCTAAGCTCGTTTCATGCATTATTAATGCCTCTATGTATGTATGTATATATATATGGCATATGCATACTAATTAATGATTTAGTTTTGATAACAAAAGATTTCACAATTTTCGGACCACGTCACTGTGTGTGTGGCCTCAGCTCTCGCCCTCTTTCGCTCTTTCGCTTAGCTAAACCACTTTTGTACCGTTGTTCGCAAGTGTTGCCAATCTGTTTACGCAATCGGCTGAGCATCGACAGCTGCAATCGGATTAAATTCGCTTCTCCTCTGCTGTCTGCTATCTCCGTCTCTTTCTAGCCGTTGTCTTTTGCTGCACGCAAGTGCTGCCAATCAATAGCAATTTACGGTTGCAAAGCAGCGAGCAGCGCCGCAAGCGCAGCGCACGCGTAGCCTGCAGCGCGCAGTCACTCTCTCGTTCGTTCGCTCGCTCGCTCTCTTTGACAGTTAGTTCTTCGCTTACCGTTTGTTTGTTGGGTTGTTGGGTTGCTGGGTTTTCTCTTGTGTGTGTTGCGTACGAGCGCACAGCTTTGATTGCCAAGCTGTTAGCCTGTTTAGCCGACTTTTATACTAAGGAGCTCGGCCGATGCGGCCAAAGCTTTCGCATTCGCTAGCGTCGCTGCCGTCGGCATCGGCCTGGGCAGCCGCAGACGCAGCGCGCCGCCAGTCAAAGGTCTTTCGTGCAGCCAAATTGAACCGGATTTTTAGTTTTCACCCGAATTTTAAGCCAACCCAAGCTGCGTACTTGGGCTCTACATTGTTTTTTGTTTTTATTATTATTTTCTGGACTTGACGCCAACGTTGACGTTTTAAATGTAAATGTGGCCTCGTCGCCTCACCTCGCCGCGCCGCTCTTCGCCGTCTCTTCGCCGCACTTCGCCGCTCTCTCAGCTGTTTGCTTAGCTTGTTAGTGCTTCGCCCCGTGCGCTGCGACAAAATTCGTAGGAAAAACATAGCCAAAGTACTTACGTGAAAAATTTAAAAGTTGTTGTTGTTGTTGTTGATCTTTTACGATCATGTTTATTATGTTGTAATCAGTTTTATGCATTTCCCCCATTTCATTTGCATTATCTGCAGCTATCTTTCTCTCTCCCTCCCTCTCTCTCTCTCTCTCTCTCTCTCTCTCTCTCTCTAGACTTGGCCAGATTTCGAAAGCTCAACTGGTCTCGTATTTTGGCCGCTTTGTTTTTATTATTTTTGCTGGGATTTACCCCCGTCTTGCGGTCAGTTTCTGTTCAATCCGTTGCACGCTCGATTTTTCCATAGGCAAAACAGAGCTGATAATTGTTGTTATATTTGTTGCTATTTATTTCTTTATATATGTATATATTTTTTTAATTTCTGTCAACTTGGGGTCTACAATAATGAGCCATTAAACTCGTGCATATATACATATGTATGTATATATTTTTATAATTCTAGTTATATTTCTGTTTAGTTAATGACGCGAGCTGCTGGCACGAGCATCGCGATTCTCTTGTCTCCTTAACTGCAGTTCAATGGGTCAGTTCTGGCCATCTGCTCAGCTACTTACGGCTCGCGGCGACTTTTTAGCCCGCTGTCTCTAATGAAAGCCAATAAATCACTGTGATATAACTTTTATGTTAATTAGTCCGCAATTATGCAAAGTTCAGCTGATTTATCACATTATCATTAAACTCAACAATCTCTCATTTCTCGTTATGTCTCTCTGTCGCGTGTTTGTTTTGTAATCTCTAGAGCGAGCCCAACACAACACATTCGCTGGCCAGCCAAAGGAGGGCTAAGTGCCCTCAGCTTTATAGTATGTGTATATATATATACGATACTCCAGAGGCGAGGCCGGAGGGCACTTAGCTTTCATATACGTACATATATTGCATATTAGGATAGCAAATAGATATTTCTAGCAACATTTGAGATCTAACAATATATCAAAAATTATATTTAACAAAAATACTTTTTTTCAAGATTTTTGTTTGTTTAATAATTTTTATTTTAGTGCCAAAATATATTTGCAAAGAATTTCCCCTATAAACTACAAAATATTTTTATATTTCTTTATATTTAATATTTCAAACACTCGATAATTCGTAAGATTTTAAGAGTCTTTCGAATTTCGAAATAACGAGAGTCCAGTGTATATTTTTTTAACTTTTATTTATTATTTTTTATATTATTATATTTATTTATATTTATTATATTTATTTATATTTATTTATATTTATTATATTTATTTAAAATTTTATATATTTTTATAGAAATTTTTCGACTTTCAATACTTTTTCTTAAATTTAAAAAATATATAAAAATATTCTTTTCATATTTATTATATAAATATAAATCTATATAAAATTTAAATATCCATACGAAATTTAAGTATATTTTTGTATTTTTTATTTATTTATTTTTTCGCCCGATCAGAATATGGTGTTATCTTTTATGTAACTTTTAATTATTTTAGCAACTCAAAAGCAAACCTTAATTAGAGTAGACAAAACGCTTCTGGTTTATAAAAAAGCTTTTTGTTTCGCGTACTTTTTGGCAAACAACTTAGTCAAAGTGAACACGTGATGTTGCTAGAGCTTGCCAGATATTGCTGGCTTTTATAGTATATGCATTCCGAAATTCTATTGACTGCACTAATAAGATATCTTATTAATTTCAAGAAAATCACAATTTTTTAAATATTTCTGAAAGAAATTAAAATATTTTTATAGATTTTTTAAATGCCCAGAAATGGATAATAGATGTAAGAAAAAGGACTATGAAATTCATAATAGATATCAGCAATAGGACTACGAACCTCTTTCCGATATTAATTATACATTTTGGGCTATTTGAAATATATATACAAATATTTTAATATTTTTCTAATATTCTTTCGATATTGAAATATGCCCTAAAATCAACTTTCTTGATCTTGAAGCTTCTATAAACAGAAATATATTCATTCGACATTATTTCCATGCAAAACAAAGCAAATTCTCAGCCCTTCTCCAAATTCCGATCAGAAATCTCGACAATTCCAATACGTTTCACATTCTTTAGTTAGAAAACATAATGCAAATAAAGAAATATTGTTTAGCGAATATTCTGCTCACGTTTCTGAACACTTGCATTACAAATGCACATATACATATATATATATATATACTTATATATATATAGGTGTATATATATCGCTGATCAATTGCCACATGGGTGTTACAGAGCCGTCATGATCGGTTTTAGCTTATGCAAATGGAAAGTACCCGAGCCAGAGGAAAGGTAAACAGACGCACGATGACGTGGCAGGGGGGCGGGAGCGGTGCTGAGGCAAGGGCTGCTTGCCTTGAGAGCCAAGTCAGGCCCAAGCAGGCCAGTGGCAGCATGTGCAAAAGTTCAGGTTCAGGAAGGTAAGCCGCAACAGAAAATAAACAAAAAGCAGAAAAACAGAAAACAGCAAAGAGACAAACGAAGATAAACAAAAAAGCTGACGCAGCAAGCTTCAATATAAATCTGGGGACCGATCTTAAGTGTGCTACGTGCGCGGGTTTTCATTGCCAAGCATGGCCAGGTGTGTGCAGGTGTGTGTCTATGACTTATCTGCTGAGCCTAGGAATCGAACAAGCGACCTCAAGTCAAGCCAATGCCCGGGGCCTTGGGGGCATCGCTTCCCGCTGCCTGGGAGTGACACGAAAGGTGAAATGAGGGGCGAATTCATTGCGTGTATCAGCGTTATCATTATCATTATTATTGTTATTGCTGATGGGCGCTGCTGATAGGCGCGACTTAGGTCTAACTACGGACTACGGCTAGGGCAAGGCGAACGTATCTATAAGATACAAATCTGTGACTATTTGAGTGCCAGCTCAGTGGTCAGCTTGGGCTCGTGCTGCGGCCTCGGATTCAGTATGGTCTCCAGCTGTACGTCCGGCGCGCCGCACAGCTTGCGGTAGAGCTCGCGGTAGCTGCGACACCGGCTGCAGCGCCTGGCCACGCTGAGCACGGCCCAGAGCGCGCCGAGCAGCTGGAGCGCCATGAGGAACGGCTGCAGCCGGGGCAGCCAGTTGACATTGAAGCGCATCATATAAAGCACATAGGCGGGCAGGTGATCCATGTCCTGGCAATGGAGAGATGGATATATGAAACTGCCCAGGAGTTGCTAGCTAGGGGCATACTTACGAACTCATACCAGAAGACGGGCACAATCATGTTGCTCAGCTTGGCCAGCTTGTTGCTGTAGTTGCTGAAGTCCGGCAGCGGCGTGTTGGACTGGAAGCGATACTTCTCGTTGATGGGTATGCCCATGGTGGGCTCCAGCAGTATGAAGGGCTCGTGCTGCTCCCTATTCGGATTGAGCCCCTCGAAGTGCTGCCGCCAATCATAGCTGGAGCCATAGAAGTGAGGCATGGAGAAGGCCGAAGGCGCATCATCTGGGCGGAACAAGAGAGTTAGACTGCTCTGCTCTCCGGATGAGCTGGTTCTTGCATCACTTACTTATCACACACTTGGAGACATCGTACATGCCGCGCGGCAGCTTCACGCCGTAGGTGGTGTCCATGCACGCGGGCGCCGTCTCGTTGGCCTCGAGCAGCGCAAAGCGATACGCGTTCATGCCGTCGTGCAGCTGGTCGCGCTGGTAGCGCAGGGGCAGCACGCGGCAGGACTCCGTGGCCAGGACGTTGAGCGAGGAGTTGCGCTCGAGGAAGGGCGGATAGAGGGAGTTGTCCAGCGTGTCGGGCACATTGATGGGACAGTCCTGGCCCAGGTTTCTGGGATTGTCCTTCACGCGCTCCTCGATGCGCAGCTCCCCGTTGAGGCTCTGAATGCGGAAGAAGTTCTCCATGCCGGGCTCGTGGCCAATGTTCACGGTGTAGACCTCCTCCTTCTCCTTGAGGGCCTGCAAAGCATAAAGGATTGTCAATAAGGAGCCCGAGCCATCCATATTTACCCACTCACATTGTAGAGCGTGCCGCAGTTGGTGGCCAGCGGCAGCATCTTGCCGAACAGCTCGAGGGCGGGACGCGTGAACTCCCAGAGGAAGTAGTAGACGCTGCCGGGCATGAAGACCTGCTCGCCCAGGGTCAGCGCGTTGAAGCCCATCGAGGTGAAGGGTATCTGGCTGTACTTGGCGGCGGCGCCAATCAGGAAGCTGTTGAACTGGACAATCGTCTTGTTGAGAATGTCCGGGGAGACGCTCTCCTCGGGCACGAACTGGATGTGGCGATAGCGATGCTTGCGATAGGTCACGCTGCTCTCGGTTCGGTTGAGGATGTTGTTGTAGCCGGTGATCTTGTAGACAATCGGCCCGATCTGCTGCAGCTTGATCTTCGAGTCGCGTCCGCTCAGGAACTCCGGCCCATTGGTGACGTTGAACAGGTAGCTCTTGAGCTTGCCGAAGGGCGAGTTCACCCAGCTGTCCATCGTGGGCATCTGATCGCGGAACCGAATCTGCTCCTGGGCCAACGCATACTGATAGCTGATGCCGCACGAGACCACAAACAGATAGATGTTCAGCAGGCCGAACAGAGCAATTGCCGCTATTTTGAGCCAGAAACAAGTGTGGCCCATGATGCACTGCCTCCACGGAGAGATTGTCTGGAGCTGTAGCGGGAGCTGGAGCTGGAGGATTGCTGTGCGTCTGCCTAGCTCAAATCACGCGATCCGTTTGATTTCAATAACTAAGCCATGAATTTTAAATACAAATTTGTATTTTTTTGTTGCTTTACAGAATCGGGCTTATCGCGAGGTCTCTTCCTCATCTTAGGCCTGTTAGAAAACGAAACGAAACGAAACTAAAAATACGATTACAAATAAAAGCGAGCAAGTAAAAGTGAATAAGTAGAGGGATGAGACAGACTAGGCAGATATCCTGGAGTAGTTGAATGGCTAGGAGACCGGGTTAGCTATAGAAACTATAGCAGATCTGCTAGACGAAAAGCTTCTTAACTGTAGCTTAGGTATACTTGGGGCTGTTAAGATTGAGGAATCTTTGCATAGGCAGGATTAAGTTTATATGTAAGCCTAGCTTCAAGTGTGCAGCCTTGTCTTAGTCAAGGTCTGAGATGCTAGTTCTAGGCTAGGACTCCAACTGTAACCGATATATTATTACAAAATATAAATCTGCTCTAAATATATCAAGTATTACTGAAGCTTTGCTTTGAGTAGGTATTCTAAAAACTTTTCCAGGTATTGATATGCTATATAAGGCTATAAAATATATGATGTAGAGTAAGAGGCATATGAGGCTATAAGATATATAAGACTATATGTTATATAAGAGTACAAGTTATATATAAGACTATAAGATATAAGACAACAAGATATATATAAGAGTTACATCAGAGTTATATAAGGCTATAAGATATATATAAGGGTTGAAGGCATAGATGAATACTTATAGGCTCTACCAGGAGTATGCAAACAAACTTCCCACCGATCCCTAAACTGATCCTAACTAAAGCGAAATATCCCTTCATTCTTATTCAACTACAAAGTTTAATCACTTCTCCATTTGCTTCCACTTTCTACTGAAATACACTAAAACTTATACTAGTTTCCACTAATTAAACAATCCATTAGAGCTCGCCTTACTACAGGGTATGATCATAGCAGAAAGGCTATCAGTTGGGCCAAACACGCTCTGCTGGCGGCTGTTGTCGCAACTGCTGGAGATAAGCGCTCGACTTGTGACCCAAGGAGCATAGAATTTACGCAAATCGTCATTTAAATTTATGTGCGTTAGATTAATGTTTTATGGATCTGCTCCCAATTGGCATCTGCAATCGGCCAGTCGGCCGGTCGGTCGGTGCACCTGGCCGGGGGTTCCAAAATGCATATTTTTAGCATTTCAGCTTCGGTTTCGGTTTCGGTTTCGGCAATTGCCAATTGCTGATAAGCGATCTGCTGATGCGATCAGCAGATGCTCGGAATCAGCACTAGTTTGGCTCCCATTCGGAAACATGTGAATGGGCGAGTGAATGAGGCAGTGGAGATGCTGCGATGCTGAGATGCTGGCTTATCAGTGACAGACAGACCAATGGCCAGACCAGTTTTATCAGCTAACGCGACTAGTGGACTGCACTTGCCCTCAGCCATTATGTCTGGCCTATCGCAGTGAACTCTAATTGCGCTGACATTTACCGCACGAATTGGCATTCGCATTCGGATTCGTTTCAGCTATTCTGATTCTGTCTGATTCGCAAACAGAGATCCGGTCTGCCGTGTGAAACACATTCGCATTGATGAGCTGTCCAGACACTTTCTTGCACCTCAGAAGTGACAAAACATATTAACCTGGCGTTAATCTTTGAATTTAATTTTATTTAATTTAATTTGGGGCTGTGGAAAGCCAACTGAAGCTGACAATGCTCGTATACCCTGGAAGTGGCTGTTTAGTGGACATGATAGAGAGTTGGATCTAACTAAAGTCTTTTAAATTTTAATAGATATAATACCTATCAGAAAATAAGCATTAAAGTTATTCAAACTTCAATTAAAGTAGAGCTGAAACTGGGAATTTTCATCCAAAAATAAATACTCTCTATTTAGCAACTCAAATTAATATGAAATACAATTTTGTGCAATTTATTTTGAGTTTTAGTTAAAAATTCAGCTTCTCCTTAAAGCTTTCCATTTAATTGCAAGCAGAACTTTATTCTAAATATAAGAAATAAAATTTGAAATATTTTTAAAATGATCTAAATTTTAAAAATATTTTTAAAACTATCTGAATAATTTAAATATAATTTAAAATATATTTAAAACTATCTAAATATTTTAAAAACAATTTTAAATATTTTAAAAATTTTAAAAAGATTTAAAATTATTTTTTTTTTAATTTTCTAAATATTCGGGATATTATTTTAAATATTTTTACAACTTTCTAAATATTTTTTAAATTATCTAAATATTTTAAATATAATTATACATATTTTTAAAATGTTCTAAATATTTGGAATATTATTAAAGATATTTTTAAAATACTTTTAAAATAATTTTAAATATTTTCAAAAATTATCTGAATATTCTACATATTTTAAAAATATTTTGAAGCTTATTTCAAGAGTGGAAATTTTCCATAAGACATTTCTAGACTGAATGCTTCAGTTTTTGACATTTACCATAAAAAAAAACAGCTCAATTTAATTGTTATTTTAGTTTACTGCGCGAACACGTTACCTTTGTGTTTAATATTCGCTGTCGATTTAATTCACGAAACAAGTTGAACGTGAATTGCTTCGAAGCGTTTACTCAGCATGAGTTTCGAATTAATAGAAATCACTTTGTGCTCTGATAAGGAAGCTGCAGAGCCTTTGACAGGGTGCAGCTGTACCCAAACATAATCAGAGTCAAATTATAATAACTGTTTTAGGAGATATGGAATTGTAGAATAATCTATATAATATAATGCTGAATTTAACTGAATAGCGAAATTCTCAAAAATAATCTTGAGAAAAGCTGGTAAAAGATTGCTTGAACCAAGACAAGATATATATATATAATAAATATATATGATTATTATATGTATGCCAGCCAGATTTCATAGCTTACGATAGCCTTAAACAAGGTACTCTCTCTGCTAGCAAATCATCCCATGCTTGTCTTCCTTATGCTAAGATTTCTAAACTCAACATACAATGATATAATTTGATATATCTTAGCTGATTCCACAGTCTAGCCTTGACAGAGTTTCTTAACCCTTTTAGCAAAATTATAAAAAATCTATTTAAACAGGCATTAATAAGCATTTGCTATTATAGAGCGGCCATATATCATTTTCAGCTTAATGGCAAACAGATTTTTGGCAAAGCCCAAGCCAATCCCAGCCCTTCCTCAAAAGGCAGCGCCATAAGAAATATTCCATGGATGATGTTTTTGTTTTCTAAGTGCCTAATTAAAATAATAGCGTAATTTATTGTACACATTAGAGTCATATACATTATACAGATACAGATACAGATACAGATACGATACACACATACATACACATATACATGCATATATATATTATATTATATTATTTTTATTTTTAGATATATTTTATTATATTATATTTTTGTTGTAGTTCGTTTGTAACGCATCGGAATTTTTGCCAGTCCATTCAAATTTTGTTTGATCTAATCAAGCACATTTATATGAGGAACGAAACTTGAGAGAACATTATATATGTATATATACATATATCTATACATATATGGATTTTGTGAATCTTGTTTCGTTAATTGGTTTTATCATCTTTGTGACTTTCATTTGGTCATGCACAATTTTGTGATTTGTTTTTAATGACATAGAATTTGGGTTTGTTTCTTTTTTTGAGACTTAAGACGATCACGACTGTTGCTTGCCAGACTATATATATATATGTATATATCCGCATGTATATATAGCTAATACACTTGAAATTTTTAATAACGATTACCATAAGTACTTACAACGAGGACCTATCATACATACAATACACAGCATAAGTACATACACATAAGTCTTCCCAGCTCCATTTCCCTAGCTAAGAAAATTCCATTCTAAGACTAATGCGCCGACTAAGGCCCCTTACAACAAACATATATAGAGATAGAAGCAGTTCCTCCTCAGTATCTGGCGCTGGGTGCGTTGTCCTTGTTCTGCTTCTTGTTCATGTCCACCTGGGCGGTGGCCAGGTAGTTCGAGCCCTCCAGGTGCAACGTGCTCTGCCTGTGCGAATTGCGTATCAAGCAGAAGGTGGAGAGCAGCAGCAGCACCAGGCCCAGCGCGAACAGCACCACGATGAGGACAACGCGAATCTTGGGCGGAATGCGTTCGGCGAAGCGCATCATGTCCGTGACCTCGTTGGGCAGTGAATCGATGCCCTCCTCAAACCACAAGATGGGGAAAATGATGTCCGGGAAATTGGCCACCTGCTTGATGTCGAACACCTGGCTGACGGCCAAGTTGATCTGGATGCGAGCGCTCACGCGCAGAGTGGTTCCCGTTGTCTAAGGAAGAAGGAGAAGCAGAAGAAGATATATAGATATATCTGTCTATACAGTAAAGATCAGCGTTGTCTGCTTACGGGCTGCACATCGAAGTAGAACTGATGGCGCTCCTTCATGGGCGGCGAAATGCCTTCGACCTGAGTGCGCAGACTGTCGTCGGCCAAGTAGAAATGCGGGAAGCTCAGCATAATGGGCGAGTCTGCAAAGCATAAGGATATAGTAATATGGATCAAGTAGAGCTAATAGCTAGAGACCGACCGTATTGACACAGCGACACATTGAAGAGACCGTTGGGCGAGCAGGAGGGCTTGCCCGCCGGGCAGTAGCACATGTTGTCCGGATGGCTGTCCACATCGGCGAATACCCATTCGGGCGGTGTGAAGCGGTAGGCGGGTACGTCGTTGGGCGTGATCACCTCTTGCTCGAAGACCAGCGGGAGCAGGCGACACAGGTCCTTGTCGTACACCTCGAGTATGCGGTCCTTGGTGATGTGCGGCGGAAAGATGGAGCCATCGGTGCCATCCAGCCGATTGCAGTTGTCCGTCGTCCAGTGCGGCAGATGCGTGCGTCCGTTGAACTTGTCGATGATGCCGTAGTGCTTGATGTTCTCGGTGCCAGTGAAGACTGTAACACGGTCCGATGAGGTGCCGTTCTTGCCGTAGAGCAGCCCGAACTCTTCGTAGGGCAGCTTCTGCTCCTTGGGCACGACATCCTTTGCCAGCTTGAGCAAGGGATCCTCATAGCCCCAGAGCAGCTGACCCACAGAGACTTGCACGAACGGCTTGATCTTCAATATGTCCATAATGCTGGCCATGGCCAAGCGCAGGAATCTGAAGAGCAGCAAAATAACAGTTAAATAAGGATTTGTATATCTCTTGAGTCTCTCTCTCTTTCTCTTACCTGGCTGCATGCTTGCTCTGTGAGGTGGCGCTCAACATGGGTATGTTGGGCACGATGACCACATCGTCTTCGGGACCAGCCGACAGATCTTCGCGGAACTTGTAAATCTTGCGCAGATTATAGCTCAGCGTGCCATTGTCATTCTCCACAATGTTCACCTTTTCCCACGTCTCGCTGCAAAATTACAAAATGTGTGAGCGAGAGGGGAGGGGGAAGAGGGAGGGTGGGGACGGGGGATCTTTCACTTACGTGTAAATATAGGGTCCCACCTCGTCGACAATGGCCTTGGAGCCGTTGCTGAGGAAATCGTCAGCGTTCGTCACGTTGTACACATAGAGGCTGATGTGCGGCTCGACGGGAGGCTTGGCCCACCAGCCAAAGGTCTTGGAGCCGGGTCGCAGCGCAATCATGCGATCAACGATCGCATTGATTAGCACCGAAAATTCGCAGGCAACCAACACGCCAGCAATTAGTAAAATGATTGCAAGTATAATTGTAATCCCTGTAAGAGATTAGACAGAGAGAGGGAGAGAGAGAGAGAGAGGGAGGGAGAGAGGGAGAGGGAGAAAAACAAAACAAATTTTAATTAAATATTCGATTCGATCGACTAATCCTCCTCTGCCATGTGCCATATGCCATGATTCAACTAGGGAAAATCTCAGCTTTATGCACTCAATGCACGTACTTTATTTGTTCACCTTTCAAGCTGAACCCCAAGCGGCTAATGAAGGCGGCGTCGCCTGGTTGGCGCTAAATGAGATACATACATGAGTTCAAATCTTACAGATGCGTCGCACACACCAAATGAATCATAGAAGTCATATATACTATGCATATATATATTCGCATAATATGCATAGTGAAGTCCAGTCATTATGTAAATAGATCAGAGACTGCGCCTCAGTTTCTATTGCCATAAATGCTCAACTTGATGAGCTATTTTTATAAGGTGTGCATCTTTATAGCCTGCTCTCTGCATAACTTTCTTTTGACTTATCTGGTGCAGAAATATTATGTATATAAATATACCTTATTTTTTATATATTTATATATATTTTCTTACATATTTTTACTCATATTTATATATTATTTTTATATATTTTAACTTTTAGTGCAGAATTTTTATATATATATATTTGTTTATATATTTTTATATATTTATATTTATATTTTTATATTTAAATATTTTTTATATATATTTGTATGTATTTATATACATTTTTTATATTTTTTACATATTTATAAATTTATTTTTTTTTCTTATATGTTTATTTAAATATTTTATTTATATATTTTATTTATATATTTATTTATATATTTAAATTTTAATTTTTATATGTTTATATATATTTTTATGCATTTATTTATATTTTTTTATTTTTTACATATTTATAAATTTTTCAATATTTTTTCTTATATATTTATTTATATATTATTTATATATTTTATATATTTATTTTCATGAGTAATTTTCTAGATTTATGCAAATTATATTTTGATCTCAGTTATAACTACCAACTTCTACAGCTACCCTCGTATACTCCCATAGCTTCCACATAAACAGTATTTAGTATAAATCAGAGCTCGTCGCATCGTATATACTTTTCTAGAAATTTATGCCATTCCGTTTTGAAGACTCTTTCATAATTGTAGAGCTGCTAAACAGTTGCAGAGCTGTTGACCTTCCCTTTAAATCGAACTAAATTAAAGTAAAGCTAACTGCACGAAGGTTAATCACAGTGGAGTTGCTTGCCAGCAGGGTCCACAGATTATATGCTTGGCCCTTTGCAGAGAAGTCTCTCTACTATATTTATATATAGATATCTTACGTTGCTCAATAATTCACTCCTATAACTAATCAATATAATTAGATTAGCGATAATAATCAATATCCGAGTCCAGTGCTAATTCGCATTGATTAGCTAAATAGTTTATGCCCCTCGGATAATCGATCGATCGTAAATCTAAGCAAAGTTCATTCGATTTGCTTGGACTCATCATCTCGTGAGTCGAAAATCCATTAGTTCCGTTATTTTGAGCACACATTTCGACTGTTTTCATGCCACTTGATCTGTCGACCCACCTTACGAGCGGCAAGTTATACAATCGAATGGAAGCTGCAATTGGCTATTAATCATCTGATTGAATAATTGCATAAATTAAAGAGTCTCTATGAGCGTTGGCTAGTCTTTCCAGAAAGTCGACTTATCAATGCAACTATTGTAGTCCGACCAACTAACTAACTGAGTATTATACTCTAGCTATGATAGCCAGCTATTGAGGCGTAAGCCCCACTTGTTGGCCCTCAGCTCAACGGGCAATTATTTATGATCCTCGCCATTGAAACTCTACTTGAGTATTATTGTGTGTGTAAACAAATCGAAGTGCATAGATATATATAGATATATCTCGTATATGTATGATTTATATATTTACAATACCTCAGAACGCAATAATCAATGTTATTTTTGGCTGATTCATCAAGAATGTGTGAAATGTTGATGGCAGGTAAACATCGACATGGCTGACTGGCTGATGTGTAAAAGACCTTGACAATGTCAAGAAAGCGCCGCATAAACATCTTCAAAGTATATATATATATATATATAATATCTGGTCTCTGCCATCAATTAGAATTCAAAATTGAAATACCTGTATAACCAGTCATAGCACAAAAGCAACAAAACATTATAGCCATGCGCCTGCCATCCAACCAGCTCTATTCACTTGATAATAATTGAGTTCGATTTCAATGCAATACGGAAATAATAATACACCTATATTGGGTAATACAATACCTCCGCTTGCTGGAATGTAACTGAAAACCTCTTTGCGCCAAAGATTTAAACAATTTCATTGAGGAATGAGCTGCACTTTGAGCCATCTGGCAACTCTCTTCGATTCTCTTTTTAGTAGCCGAACTTTCTTTATATAATAATGTAATAGAGCCTATGTATAGCTACATATTAGCTAGAAAGCACTATGATTTAGTCTCAAGATTGTAATTTGAGCTATCTGGCAACTCTCTTTAACTCCCTTTTACTAGCCGAACTTCTTTTGTATGTATTTGTTAAAGAAATCTAGCAACCTAGCTATCTGGCAACCCTCTTACTACTTTCTTTCTAATTTCACGCAATCCAACCCTTTCCTAACTGCCTGTAAGCTCTAAAATTCTATCATTCACACTCTTAAGTGTACTTTTCGACTAGCTGGCAACGCTCTCTTCTTACTTTCTCGCCCGATTGACGCATGCAGTGCTCAATCAATTTTACTTTCAATCGGATGCTTACTCAACTGCTACAAATCTTTTAATCGTTTTTAACTGCATCTAATTCGCTTGGTTTTCTAGAAAAGCTGTGACGAGCTACGCTGAGCGTATAATTGAAATTGGCTTAAATTAAATACGGAAATAGCTTCAGTCTTTATATAACTTATAATTCGAGTTGGTAATGTGTGCGGCAAAACCCCTTAACTTTGAGACTGACCACTGAGAAATGTCAAAAGGGTGTCATGAATTACGCCAAAGTTGAAAGCAATTAGCATTAGATTAGATCAACACGAGTGGAATTTAAATAATAGGAAAAAACTTGCGCTGTAATAATAGTATATATAATAGTAAGTTACGCAAAACGAACCTAGTTGGATCAAGTTTAGCTGATAAACAAATCAGAGTAAATAGAGAGATATACTAAATACAGGCATAAGACATTAAGAACTCCAATTCCTAA
Organism: Drosophila paranaensis; assembly: GCA_035047545.1. Classification (NCBI taxonomy): domain Eukaryota; kingdom Metazoa; phylum Arthropoda; class Insecta; order Diptera; family Drosophilidae; genus Drosophila; species Drosophila paranaensis. The sequence continues at coordinate 15,478,916 of JAWNPL010000026.1, read as the reverse complement.
AGATTTTAATAGCCAATAATCCCTCTAAGCTAATAAGCTAGTAACATTTTTAGCAATCTGGCAGCACTAGCCTCATGAAGTTGGCTGCGCTTCATTGATTTTCGTATGCAACCTTGCAATTTACATAGGGAACGCTAGTCACTCTTATAGCTAGCCGACTTCTCAATGCTCTACTTACACCATTTGCGCAGATATGTGCTGGAGAGTTTGGTACAAAGTTTGTGTTTGGGTCCGTTCATGTTGTGATCGTAGTGCGGATGTCTCTGGTGCAGAACTATAAATAGCAAAATAATAATAATAAGAATAATAAGAAACACAGATAAAGATGCAAATCTTGCTTTTTAAGGCTTTTAAAACCAAGAATCGTTAACTTGGCTAGTTAATGAAAGTCAGGCCAGGAATGCATAAGTTGATTGCCGGCCAAAGTCTCAGAACTCTGTTGATAATAAAATGAATATCATGATGACGATGATGATGTTAATTATTGTTATTATTGTTTAGATGTCTTGGGCTCTCTATATAGACGATCTGTGTGTCTACGTTAGCCCCGCTCAAGTCTAAAGTGTAGCAGTCAAGTTTAACTTGTTCGGAGAGGGCCGCGCTCTGAACCTCAAACCCAGACACGTTTCAGGGCAAACTGGCCTTGTCCGTTGTGTTGTATTGTTTATGTTTTTTATATTTTTGTTGTTGTTTTTTTTGTTTTCTGTTTTAATTTTTGTTTTATTTTTCCATTGGCTAATTTATCAGCCAACGTTTTTGAATACTCTCTTCTGGCAGTTTGTGCGAGTTATATAAGCTTTTGTTATGCTGCTTCTTAGTTTTGGTTTTGGTTTTGTTTATGGCTCTTCAGAACCTTGCCCAGTCAGCAATTGTATTCCATAGTTTTCTAGAGCTATCTTAACGATTTCGTAAACCTTTTTTAATGAGTTGTTCGAGACATGATTGAAGCCTCCCCCCAAGTAAAGCCCCAACTACAACGACAACTACAACAGAATCAGTCAGGCAATTAAACAGACAACAAACGTTTTTGCCAAAACGCTGAACGTCTTAATAGCCATGCGTACAGACGCATATAGACGCATATTTACAAGCATTACATAGAGCTGCAAGTGCTAGACTAAAGCATACCCAGCATAAGCTCTAAAATGTATACTAAGTTGGCTGACTTTAGCTTTGATAGTCTACGAGTAATGCTTAAATATTAGGGAAGTGTTGCTAGAATATACATACATATATATAACACATATATACATATATATGCTTCGAGTCTTTAGGCTTTATAGCTATGCAGTTTATGGCTGCTAATAGCAGTTTAAGTATTTCAATTAAGCATATTATATTCAGCATTAATTGCTCATACTAGTGCACAATTAGATGTATATACTAAGCCATATAGAAATATATCTGTGCGGAAGCATATTTTTTATGATTATTGTCATTATGAAGAAGTATTAACTCCATCATTATTGACCTACTAACGTTGATTAGTATTTTCAACATAATAATCATTAACAGCATCATTATCTTTAAGAAATCTCATGATCATTGTGCATTAAACTTATTTTTAAATAGGAAAATATATTGTAAAAAATAAATATATATAAACATATACATATTTTTTTTAAATATATGAACAAATATATACAAATTAAACAAATAAATCATTAAATAAATAAGATTTTAATAAAAAAAATATTTGTATAATTATAATATATAATTGTATATATTTTCCTATTTAAAAATAAATTTAATATTTAAAGTAAAATGCAGGTAGGCAAGGCTCCTAATATATATATTAAATATTTATATAAATAAGAACCCATATTTTTATAAATATTTAAAATAACAAAAACGTCTTAAGTAAAATTCACAAATTCATTTCCTTTAAATATTTAAATAACATAAAATACAGAGTTAACGCACTGCGACTGCCTTGCACCAGGTCAGGGACGAGACTGATCTGCCGCTGCTGCAGGCGCGCCTTTTATAGCTGGCGAAAATGCACTCAGCAGGAGCGGAGCGCGCAGCTCTTGAGCTCTTTTCCAGGCGCATTTTTGGGCTCATTCCAGCAGAGCGATTGGGCAAGGGGAAGGCTGAGCAGAACGAAGAGTGGGGCGAGGCGAGAGCTGCTATCGACAGACTGTTGCATACAAAGCCAATATGCCCTCTCTATACTCTTCAGCTACAGGGCATTAAAATGCTGTTGCCAATACGCTGAGCATCTTAATGGCCAGGCTCGGCTCGGCTCGGCTCGGCTTGTCTTATACGCATATATTAAAAGAGAGGAGTGTGCGTATATAAAAAAGTTGATTTTAATTTTGGCAAACACCTTGACCGAGGCCAGGGCCTCATTATTATTGTGTTGTATTGTCGTTGTTGTTGCTGCTGCTGCTGTTGGGCCATAATTTCTATAGAGCGTTGCCTGTTTGCTTTCAAAATGCTTGATTATTGACAATTGCAGGCACAGGCAGAGGCATCATAAAATATTGAAAAAACGAAAACGAAACGAAAATCTGACTTTGATGAATAAATTTGTTAACTGAGCGATTTGCAAGCGCCGCACGAAACAATGGAAAACTTTTTTAATTGCCAGTGCGTCAATTTGTCGGCTTATCTAGCTGCTAACAATACAGATCTTTTCACTGAGCGGAATGCAGTTGAAGTTCTTATAAGCCAGCGCCAAGGTGGCGTCAACTCAATAGGCCCGCCATCTCAGATACCTGACTATATCTTCGTCTATGGCCAATTGGCATTTGGCTTATGGGCACGTTTCAGCTGCGCTTTGAAACACGAGCGAGAAGCTGAGAAAGAAAACGCATATCTGCGTGTCGGCCAGTTGCTGTGTCTCTCTGTTTATTTGCAGTTAACAGCACTTGACCATGTCACGGAAATGCTCGACCAACTAAGCCACAACTTAATACTGTTTTTGCTCTAGCTGCCTCACTTTTTATTATACATTTTGGTTTAGTATACGCTGTAGTTGAGGCAGTGATGGGGTATCTTAACAGCCACATCAGTTAAGGCTTCTCTTTGTCTGTTAGCTTGGTCAGGGTATCTTTAAGTCTAGCTTATTATATTACTTTTTACTGTATTATTGATATCGTATATAGACATATCTTAGCTACAACTAATCAGCTATGCCAGAGCTCATTGTTACAGGGTATCTAACTGTCTGGTTTATACTTGCTGTGCATATGCTGATCTGGTATAGAGCAAGTGTTTATCAACGCAAGCTGTTTTATAAAATTCAAGAGAAATTTAAAGCAAATGTTATTATTCAGATATTAATTTTACCCAAATTTACAGGGTATATTAAAGAGTAGATAGATTAGAGAATCGAGTGAATTTCAAGACTCGGTGAAAGACACATTTTATGAAAATAGAAAGAATCAAAGCGACTTAGAGCATTTACTACATTGCAGGGTATTTATTAGACTTAGTCAACAATTTTTAAGCCAGCTTATCTGCAGTGCCAATAAGCAGACATGTAAAGCGTTGTAATCAAGTCAGTTTGTTTGAGGCGTTAAGTAATAAATAATGAATCATGCTGTAGGTATGCTAGCTAATGAGCTAACTTTCGATTTATGTATATATTTATATGTGTAAATATAAGAGTTAAGAGTAAAGTTTTTATAGAGTATCTTATTGTCCATTTTAGGTGAGATCTTAACTGGTTCCTCTATTGACTCAACATTAAATTCTGGCCACTACAGGGTATTCTTACAGTCTAGCACATATATTATTAACTAAGTTGACTGCTATAATAGTTCTTAGAGAGCTTCAGCCTAGTGAGAGCTAAATGCTATGAAATTTAATCTAATACAGGCTGATCTCACAGAGGGTTTTGAGTCTAGTATATTCTGCGAGCAACAACATATTGCAGGGTATTTTGGCAACTCAATGAGTCCGCTGACAGAGCTGTAGTCCACAGTTTGTACTTTGCCCCAAACACACACACAGACAGACACACGCTTCCACAGACAACGATGATTTTGGCTTGTATATTGAGCGATGTTTAGTGTGCTCTGAAGGTCGTTAGATACAACAACAATAACAACAACAACAATCAATCGAAAATGATCGGCTCAAATGCGAATAACTCGCGCCAAACAGTTATTGACGCCAGAAAGCCAAATAGTTGGGCCACGTTCAGATCGGTTTTGTCGCATGACATGCGTATTGAATAGTAATTAACTAATATAATTATTATTATTATTTTGTGCGCTTTTCGGGCGACATTCAGCCGCTGAACAATTGACCATTGAGCCATAAATCAGATACCAAATTGTTTTGGCCACTGAATGCCAAAATGGCTCTGCCCACAATTTGTGCTTTTTTTTCTCTCTCTGATTTTCGTTTGGCGAGTTCATTGAATGCCAATTACAGTGAGAGAAACGATCGTACATCACACATGATTTGTGTTTTTTTAGCCGTTTCGATAATACAGCCATAAACAGCTGATGTTATGTAGCGCAACCTGATATTATATTAAATATTGGCAAATATCTATAAATGTATATGGAAATACCTTTCAGTTGCAGTTGTCGCGTGGAGCGATAACAGTTGTTGCTTGATCAGAAATGAGACTTTAAGTAAATAAGAAACGTGTGCAGCTGGCAGCCAGCTTTTGTCTGGCTTATTATTATTACTCTTTTAATTAGGCAAAGAATGTAGCTGAAGATGCAGACATTATTAATAAGCTGAAATAAGTGAATTAGCAGTGAGGCCAGTTAGCAGGCAACTTTTGGCTGCCTATATCAAACATTCCTTCTTCAGAATTTAAATTAAGAGAATATAGTTATATAAAGATATTTTTAAAGAGAAATAAGAATTGAGCGTAGCCAACTGTCAGCTTTTGTCTGTCTAGTCAATGCACACGCACATTCTTTACGCTGCATAGCTGCATAGCATACGGCTTTTGTCTGCCTGCACACACTTCATTCCTTGAACAAAGAGAGAGAAAGAGAGTGAGTTTGGAGCTCTTAATGCTCAGCTTTTGTCTGCGCGGTCTTTATTTAAATATTTATCTAATGCAATTCTAAGTTTTATTTGTTGTCTTTAAGCGCTGCGCCTTAAGTTAGGCAATGCTAATTATTGCGAAATATTTGTGCCTAGATCGCACTTTCTTTAATCGGCTGAATTATCAGCAAGAGTTGTAATCAGTCTTGGCATTTGAGCATATTTATTACTGGTTTTTTTCTTTTTGGTTTCAAGTGTAATTGTTATGTGTTTTGCTGCTGTTTTATTTTCTAATTAACAACTGTTGGGCGCTTAACGTGAAATCGCTTTTTTTTGCAGTTTAGCAGAACTCCACGCCACACCAGGCCACTCCACTCCACTCCACTCCACTCCACTCCACTCCACTCCACTTCAATAGAAACTTACTTTCTAAACGAAGTGCTGAGTGGGCAAGTGCTGAGAGTGCTGCTAGCTGAGAATCGCGGAGAGCGCTTTCAATGCCAACAGCAAGTTGCAGGCCAGAGATGCCGCATAATTTCACTGCGTTTAAAATGTTGCACAAACACAGAAACAGCAACGGCAACGGCAACAGCAACTGTTGTTGTTGCTGTAGCTGTAGCAGCAGCTACTTAGTGTAAACAATTACCCTGACCCAATTTGTTGTAGTTGCTTTAGCCGCTGTTACTGCTGCTGTTGTTGTCGCTGACTTTGGCCGGGCCAAAAAGTGAGCGACGTAGCTGTTGACAATTTTTGTTATATTTAAAGTTTATTTTCGGCTCTCGACTATTGTTTTTGTTGCATATTTGATAATATGTGTACAATAAAGTGATTTCAAATTGCTGCCAGGCAGGCAGACAGACAATGGCGTGTCTCAGTGACAACTCCAGTTCGTTCCATCTTGGCAGTAGGTCAGTTTTCTGCTATTGCCGCAACATGTTATTCAAGAAAGAGCGCACGACAGAGAGAGAGAGAGACAGGGACTAAGAGATAGCAGACAAAGCGCGACAATTGTCGCAGCGCACGCAATTTTTATGAAATGAATCATTTTTGAGCGGTGTCCGCAAATTAACGCCGCAAAGGGCGTTTATCCGGTGAAGACGCACCAGCAGCAACTGCCTCTCGGATAAAACGGATATTTGTCTATAAATAGCCTTAGCGGCACTTGTCGCTGCGCACGCAATATGCGCGTAAGGGCTAGTGCTTAGCCGGATAAAACACTCACAGACACGCACACTCTCTCGCTGCCGCTCCCGCTCTCTTTCTTGAAACAAAAAACGGATATTTGGATAAATGCTGGCTGGTTATGTGGTCAGCGTCTTGCATTTATTTATTTATTTATTTGTGCGCGCTTCACTTTGATTTTGATGTTTAGCTTTTATTTCGTTTTGAGTGGCTGCTTCTTCGTGGCGTCAGCAGCGAAATTTCACTTTTTCCACATAAGTAATCATAAAAACTATGCACGTACACACACACACACAAACTGCATGCAAGTGTGTGTGTGTGTGTTTGTGTGTGTGTGTGTGTTACATAGCTACACATGTATCTTAATGATTTTCCGCTTTGCCTGCGCCGCTCTTAAAGCCAATAAGCATGTTCATTTGGTTTCATTTGGCTGGGCCTACTGGCAAGGTCTTGCGCCATGATAACTTCAGCTATATATATATACACATATGTGTATGTGTGTAATCGTATTGGTATTTAATATGTATCGATGTGGCATATTATCTTGGCCTGGCTGCAACTTTTACTGCGGCAGCGCCGCTGGAATGCGACTACTGTGCACAGTGGGCAAGTGTAAGTACACTTGTTGCCTGTTTTCGATTTTGTGAAAGACACACGAACAAACAACAACAACAACAGTAATAGTAACGGCAATAACTGCCACAAGCCCAGCTTTAGCTGGCCACAATATTGGCCTGCCAGGCAACCGCAGGCATTTCAAAATAGTAAAATTAACACAGAGACAAACACACACACAGAGAGATAGAGAGAGAGAGACACTCACACGCACACTAATGCACGCAGTCTTAAAGCGTGCTTTGATATGCAGTCAAGATTCTTGGCTTTAAAATATATATATATTTCTTGTGTTTAACGCACCCGGCAAACGTCGAAAGGCAAACGACTTGAACGCCAGCAAAGCCGCTGAATAACTGAAGACTTGAAATGCGCGCACTACGAAAGATGTTTAGACGGCGGCCGCAAGTCGCAAAAGCTCAAGCTTAGCTTGAATTGCGACAAAAAACCAGATAAACAGGTAACAAACGGTCAGCGACGTCGCAACGGCGTCAAAAGCGAGAGTAAGCTTCAATGCTCAGTGCTCAGTGCTCAACGCCGCCGCTCACTCAGCTCTGCTCAGTCTCTGCTGCTGCGCTGCGCTGCTCACTCAGCTTTGCGCTCAGAGCGTCGGGTGCAGCGTAAAAGCTTTTTAGTGCTGGCGCCGCCTGGCAAATGCAATTGATAAAAAGCTTTATTGAATGCCGTTGTCATGCATGATTGTTGCTGCTGCTGCGTCGGTGCGGCTGCTGCGCTGCTGCTGCTGCTGCTGCGCTGCTTTTGCTATTTGTGTTATGCGCGCGCTGATAAAAACAAGTTTGTTGCTTGCATTGAAGTCTTTCGTTTCGTATCGTTTCATTTTATGCTGTCGCTGCCAAAACGTGCAGCGACAACAAACATATCTTTGATTTCCACATACACGCAAATCATTATATGCCCAAAAAGAAAAAAAAGCGAGTAAATGACTAACAATTTGTCGTTTCGCTTTGCGAAACATAACAACAATTTTAAGAATGTATAACAACAAAAATGTTGTTGCCGTTGCCGTTGCCGTTGCTGTGGTGTCTCTGGTGTCCAACTTGACACAACCCTCGCCATTGCGCAAGGCTGCATAAAGATGTGGTCGCTTGTCATTGTTGTTGTTGTTGTTGTTGTTGCAATTCTTGTTATTCTTGCAACACTCATAGATTTACACTAGAATTGTTTATCTTCATCGCATTTACTTAGCATAGAAAAATATGAAATGCAAATTTGCCGTGGGCATAACACACGCAGCGTCAGCTGGAAAAACAAAGCAACAACGAAAACTTGTTGCATTTGCATTGCAGTTGGACTGGAAATACACATTCGAGTAGGAAATCGTAAGCCGAGTCGACTTCACTTATGGCTTAGAAGTGTTTGCCCAACTGGCCCAAGTGGGAAATATTCGCCTGAACTCACGAGCTTAGCCAGAATTGGCTCCGTAAGTGCTTTTCCAGCGCAATCTTTTGCCCAGTTGGTGTTTATTCAGTAACTTCGCTGAAAAGTCTGTGTGGAAAACGTCAGCTAAACTTTGCTACAGTTTCGACAAGGTTAATTCGGCTGACCTTGAACTACATCGATGACACCCCACACACACACATACACACACGCACGCACAAGCAGTTGCAGTTAATAGGCCTATTCAAGCCACGACTCTAGACGTATTACGGCTTTGTGTGCCAATAAGGCTAACCGGGTTGCATGCGACCTTTCTGTTTATGTAAAATGACACACAAAATGGCGCATTTGTTGCTGTTAACGATCTCATAAATATTAAAGCCACAAAAAGAAACATTTGGATGTGAATAGACAGACGTTAAATACCCTGATATAGCACGGATGAGCGAGGCTGACAGAAGCCAGAAACCAGAATTCAAGTAAAACATCAAATTTGCCATGAAGTGAACCTTAAACTCGAGGTGTTTGCAGAGAAATAGGGAAAACCTTCAAAAAGAGTGAGAAACAGAGATAGAGATAGAGATAGAGATGGAGATATAGAGATATAGAGATATAGAGATATAGAGATATAGAGATATATAGAGATATAGAAATAGAGATAGAGATAAAGATAGAAATATAGAGATATAGAGGTATATTGAGATAGAGAAATAGAGAGATAGATATATATATATCGATAGATAATGGGAGGGATATAGCGAGAGATAACGGGAGAGAGAACGAGAGACATGAATAGAGAATATCTGTATATTGAGGGAAACAAAGAGCTAGATAGATCTTATAGAGAGCTTATAAGAAGTATGTACATATATAGCTGGGATTAAAACAGTTATCTGAATCTCAGGAATCAATATACTAACAGTTAAATATATTATAGATCTATCAGATATAGGGTACACACACGGGTTATACAAGACTTTCCCGAATAGATCGCAGTCAACTGAATATTCGCTGAGATTGGCAAGCCTAGATATAACGAGATGGGCTTGCGTGCCACCAATTGGGCCTACGTAAGGCTCGCCAGCCTACTCCTACCCCCCCTTAAGCTCCCCTTAAATATATGGTTAGTGTCAGACTTAGTCAACTTACGGAGCCAAATATCGCTGCAGTTCATAATGATGAATCATGCCAGTGATTTTTCTGGTAACCAAAATTTGGAATTTCGAATTCAATTTGAAGAAAAGCGAAAAACGAAAAACAAACAAATTGTTGGAATTTTTTTGATAGAAACTTTTGATTTGACTATTTTTGGCAGTTGAACCCGGGCTATCTGTTACAAAGAGTATATATAGTACACAGAAGGGACTATATGGCATGTACTATATAAGCTATATATTAGAGCATTAGCAGTTGGAAATAAATTAAAGTGATAAGAGTCGGCCGTATGTATATAGGAAATGAATGCATTGCCTAGCGATAAACCCAAATGCTTCCAATCTGTCTCTGCTATTGACGTAGGACCCATCGCAGCTCTGATAACGTTCGAAAAGCCCCGACGCGACTCTGTCACCATTAGCTGAGTTTAAACGACACTTAAGCCGTCTGAGTTGAGGCCTCGTAATTGCATTTTATTTGCCAACTCAAATGTGTCTATATAACTCACTTCCTTCCCCCGACTATATGTGTATATAATCAATATATATATTAACAAGTTATGTTAGATCTGTGAAGGCTGCTTATTGAAAAGCTATTAAGCGCACGAAAACATTTCTATATTGAAAAAAACTCTATATATATACATATTATATATATTCATCTGTGTTCGCTTGGCGACTTAATCGTTTCAGCTGTGAGCAAAGTTCAAAGAGGCTATCATTTGTTTGGATGATTTTGCTGTACGAAGTGTGGCAAATAAGCAAATAAGGCTTAAGGGCCATGGCCGACACTCAAATACCCTGTAAAAGCGGACTTAAGTGATATGTAAGCCTAGTCAAGCAGAGAAACTATATAAGAGAAGTTCCTAAGACTGAAATGGGAAATGGATGGCGAAAGAGAAAGAGAGACAGAGAGAGAAAGTGGGAGACACAGACAGGAGAGAGAGAGAGGGAGATAGAGATAGAGAGGGAGACTGAAATAGACCCAATGAGAAATGAGTAAAGAAAAACGAGAGCAAATGGACAAAAGATAGAGAGAGGGTGAAGGAGACAGTGAGAGACTCATAAGGAGGCAGAGTGAGAAGAAGGGGAGAAAGAGATAGAACCGAGGATAGATGAACTAGGCTAAAGGAATGATATGGAGGTAGATGGAAGTATAGAAAGAAAGGGAAACAGAGAGAGAGAGAGAGAGAGAGAGAGAGAGAGAGAGAGAGAGAGAGAAAGAGAGAGAGACAAATTAAGGAAGACAGATAAAAGGAAGAAGAGTGAAATACAAAGCTAGAACGAGAGCAAAACAAGAGACAGAGTGATAGAGACAAAGAGAAAGCAATTTAATTAATACTTTATTCATAGGTACTAATTAAAAAATTCTATCTTATCAGTCAAGGCTAACAGCTCCAAGGCCTAAAAGCATGAAAGTCCACAATAATGGAAAGTGAGATTTAGAGAGTGTGTGAGAGAGAGAGAGAGAGAGATAGAGAGTGAGTGAGAGAGAGAGAGAGAGAGATAGAGAGTGAGTGAGAGAGAAAGAAGTGAGAGTTTTGATAGAATCAAATATTTAGAGAGTGTGTTAAGTGTTATGCCTCGTCAACCCATTGTACAGGGTATGCTGATGGACAGAGCAAATAGCACGCTCAGCAAGCATCGCTGACTACGCAGGAGGTAAAAGTCGAGTTGGGGCGGGGTGAATTAAATAAATGTACGTAAACACGAGTATTAAAGCGGCGAGATTATTACAAAATAAACTCTTGACTAAACTGATAAATGCAGAATACACTTGAATAGAGTTCAATAACTCGACTCGTACGTTTATCAGCTATTTACAGCGCCATGCGAAATAATCTATATATACATACATACATATATATGTGTGTGTGTGCATATATAGTATATATCTTTCGTGCCTCGGGTAATGTGAACACGCTTAATGCGTGTGGAATCAGATAATGCTTGGATCTAAATATATACCTCTCAGTATATATATTTTTATCTGTAGAAACAAGTATGTATCTATTCATATCAGGAAGAAGCTGGAAGACAAAGAGTGCGTAAACAAGAGACTCAGTCTGTGTTTTTGTCAAGTGTACTGCACCTTAAATACACAAAGAGAAATTCTGCTGTATCTATAACAATGAGAAACTGCTAATTGATAGAGAAAACTCCGAGGCTTTTGTTGCTAGGAGTGGGGGGAGGCGGGGAGGGTAGGCGCAGGTGAAGCAGCAACTGAGACGCAATTTCACTTTTAATAAGACTTATCTGTCTCTATATATTTTATGGCGCTAATTAGATTAGGTGAATGTCATTGCTATAAATAAATCAGACTTTAATTAGAGGAGTCAACGAGTTGTTAAACCTTAAATTTGATACGAAATGCAATTTCGCAACTCCTAAAGCTAAAATATAAGTAAATAATATCCAGTGTATAAGATCAAATATAAGAGTGAGTTAACATGCAAATAGCTAACAGCGAACATGCTGATAACAGACATACCAAAGCCACACGCTGGCTGCGCGTACAAAGATCAACTCCCTTCCATCTATTCGTCAGCTGCTTGCGCGAGAGGGAGAGCGAGAGAGAGATGAGAGGGGAAGAGAGCGAGCGGCGCTTTCCAGCTGCAGCAATAACAAGCCTTGAAGCTTTCCAAAGCCTCACGCACAACGCAATTTGTTTCAGTGCACATCTTCGACTTCGACCGACGCTATGGAAATGGAGCACACGCCAAAGATAATAACGAAACAATCAGCCGAACGTCGAGCGCTGACTACCGAACGCTCAGCGACGAGTGCCGAATGGGCGAAGTGTATCATGGCTAAGCAGCAATGCTGGGGATGCTATGCGCACACCTACATACACACACATGTGCGTACGCATACATGCACATACACATAGAAACTTGCTCGCTGTGTCGATTCTTTGTCTTGCGGTGATTAAATTTGCACTTTGTGTCCGTCGCTCATATGCATACATACATATGCAGCTATATATGTACATATATGTATGCTAATGTGTGGTTGCTACGTCAAAAAGAAGAGATCCCGATACGTAAACAAGAACATCGACAGCAGAGACACAGAGGACAGACAGTCGGCAATCAGTAATCATAGCTGCCAGCTGCGAGCTGCGAGTTGTGCGCTGCTCTTCCCGCTGTAAATGTCTTCGCTCGCTTATCAACACTCGCAGTCGAATGCAGCGACGCAACGAAGGCAGCAACAGCGCAGGCAGCGAATAGAGGATAGCAGCAGCAGGCCAGGCCAGCCCAGTGAGTGCGTTGCGCGCGTCGTAGTAATAACTTGTTTCGTGGGCAGGGCGCAACTCGCTCGCGTTCCCACTGTGTGTAACGGTACACCCCGAATTCAAAATAACAAACATAGCAACAGCAGCCGAAGTAGCTGAGGCAGCAGCTGTAGGAGCAACAACGCAAATAAGAATAACAATAACAAAACGAAATCTAATCTTGCGACGCAATTTTCATATTGATAGTGCGTGAAGCGGGCCTGGCTAATCCGTCAAGCGCTAAACGGCCGGGCAAGGGCCTGGCAATATTTCGCATTGCCAGCTTGGCAGACAGGAGTGGCCAATTAATTGCTGCTCACCTGTAGCTAATGGAAAAGTGAGTGCAATGTGAAATCAGAGACAAAGACAATATCGACGACAAAAACAACAACAACAAAGGCAACTGCAGCGAAGTCATACGGAAAACCAGATTGCCGTATGAAACACAACAAAAAAGAAAAAGAAAATAATAAAAACAAGAGCAGCAGCAACAACAATAACAACAATTACAACAGCAAGCGATCCGCAGTCAAAACGGAATAGCGACAAAACAAAGAAGCAAGTGGGCAACAAAGAACGCAAACGCAAGGCAACAACAGAGCCAGTAAAGACTGGAACACCAGAAACAAGAACAACAACAGTAATAACAACAGCAATCAGTAACAAAATCAGATTTCGACAGCAGAGAGCTAGCTGTCTCTGGTCGCTGCCTAGGCGTAGTGTGTCGCTGCGGCGAATTGGAAAACACAACAATCAGCACAATAACAATAATAACAAGCTTTTAAAATTCTTTCGACAACGTATTTTGTGCGCATTCAGCGTAAATAGCGACAAATTATTAATTAAGACGCCAAATGTTTGGCAGGCGTCTTGGAAAGTGCATGTCCAAGCAAGAGAGCCTACATACATACACACATACAGAGGCGCACCAACGACAGAGCGAGTGCAAGCGTGAGAGTAACATTGAGTGACAACGAGCGCGAGTGCAATTGCTACTAGAGTGTGTGTGTGAGAGAGTGAGTGTGAGTGCGCGTGTTTCGTTTCCAAATTGTTGCGATCAGCTGTGCTGCTTACGCGACTCGCCTAACATCTCAACATTTTTCAAGTGCACACCAACAACAGTAGCTGCGTATCGCTCATCGCTCTTCGCTCTTAACGCGCCGGCACATGCTCTTCGCACAGGTGGACGCATCTTCCGTGGCCGTGTCATTGTGTTATCAGTCAATGGCACTGGGAGAACGACGCAGCAGCGTCAATTGAATTTCATAGCAGTGAGCAGCAGCTACAACAACAAAAACAACAACAGCAGCAGCAGCAGCAGTGCAACTTTCATAAGCTTTTAACGCCCGCACAGTCCAGCCCAGCACATGTACGTATATTTGTAATTTGTATGTGTGTATGTATGTGTGTGTGTGTGTGTGTGTGTGTGTGTTCATACTTATCAGCTACTGCGTGAGCAAAAATGGAATATTCAAAAAAAGAACATGATTCGAGCTACTTCCAAATGCATGTACCACATGCAGTTATATTTATAAATACATAAGTGTGTGTGTGTGTGTGTGGGTTTGTGTGAACTTGACTGCCAGTATGTAACAGACTATAGAGAGTCCATCAACTGCTGATCCAACTCAGTTCATTTGCACTGATAACGCGCTCAGCCTTGCATAGTTTTTTACTATTGGAAATTTTTCAATTCAAATTGGCAATTATGACAATTCTTATCAGCATGTTGTTGACCCCTTTTGCAGCTGGCATTAACCGCAAAGCTAGCAAAAATATGAATAAGCAGACATATGTATATAATAATATATATGTATATGATAGATCAGCAGATGGTACTAGCTGTCATCGATTTCATCAATTTAACTCTTTAACTCTTAATCAGTTAACTGTTTAGCTATATTCCTAGTTTAACCACTTCAAGTAGTTGTTCATCGGAACTTTCCTTATACTAACTATATATATAAATATATATATATATACTTTTCAATGCAGGGCATTAGCTTATCTCACACTTCAGCTCACTTAATTGCTTTCAATGTACATATTTCATTCATTTATATATAGAAACTATTGAAACTAGAAAATAGTTTTTGCTTTTGCTTTTGATTAAGATAGGAACTACCTCAAACTCTTCTTCTTTTGAAATAGATTTATTATTGTTATTGTTGATTGGGATTTTCAGAATAATTATGATCAATATTATAGTTATTAGCATTGTTATTATTGTCATTTTTATTAGAGTTTATTAGCATTATCATTGTTATCATTAGCATTATCATTATATTACAGCATGATATTTATATATTCATTATTATACTTTATTATAATAATGAAGTATAATGAAGTATATATATATTATCATTATTATATATTATGCTTATTATTATCATTCATTACTATTCATATTATAAATATTATTACTGTTATAAGATTCCCAAAATTCCTGCTTTAATCTCAACATTCCACATACATCTTTATGTACTTAGTACTATATGCTATATAGACATATCTATTCAAGCATATAC
The DNA here is from genome assembly GCA_035047545.1 of Drosophila paranaensis. Taxonomy (NCBI): domain Eukaryota; kingdom Metazoa; phylum Arthropoda; class Insecta; order Diptera; family Drosophilidae; genus Drosophila; species Drosophila paranaensis. Next base: position 15,463,806 of record JAWNPL010000026.1, on the reverse strand, counting down.
TTAAGCACTTGCCTAGGCAGCTAATATGAGGCGTACGCCAACTAGGTCCAGTTCGCAACTTGGAGCATAATAAGGTACCCCTACATACATACATACGCATATATGCTGATATACATACATATATCTCTATATACATATATTCGTATATATATTCGCTGTATGAATTGTGCTCGCAGCCTTCTCGCAAGCACTAAGTAACGCTGATAAGGCGCTCTGCCATTCTATATAGACCGATTATAGTATATATATACATATATATATATATATATGGAATTGTTTTTGTACTTTGATTTGAGAGTAGCACGCGTAGCTTGTGAAAATACCAAAACCGAGATTAGTTGGTACACACGTTGTTCAACGATCGGCTGGTTAAGAGCTGCGGCTTAAGCGCTAGATCACTGCGGAATAAAACCAAGCATATATAGTCTATCTATATACATACATACGTATATACTATAGTGAACGCAGGTATCTGGCCCAGGTTGAGCTATGAATGGGCAAACCAATCCTATACTCGATACTCTCAGTTGCAAGTTTGTTAGTTGGTTCAATGACCAGCGCGAAACACTAAAGCCCTAATGCCAAGGCGAGTGATAAGCCAATGTGGCATATGACACGTGTCGCCATAGATCATTTAGGGTTATATATATATATATAGAGAGAGAGAGAGAGGGACAGACAGACGTGGCTTTATAATTATTATAATTAAAATGGCAATGCCTAATGCATATCATCTTCTGTCTTCCAGATCAATACTCCAGGCAACATGTCGCACCACGATGTGGCTCAGCCCACGCTGCCTGCCCCAGAGGATCTCACAGTACAAACAAACAAATCAAAGTCCAACACCCTGAACTCGCTGCGCAACGGCAACGCCACGAGCTACTCCAGTCCCGGGCCCGAGAAGCTGACGGTGCTGGACATGATACTGGAATCGCTGGGCTTGCGCAATCTGACGTCCAAGGATATGGGCACGCTGATAAGTAAGCCTACAGCCCATATATATATATATATATATATATATATATATATATATATATACATATTTATTTATTTGTAACCCAATTTTATGCCGACCTTAACAGTGCTGGGCTCCATGTTTCTGCTGTTTGTGATAAGCGTGACCGGGTTCTTTGTAATGTGGTTCACCGAGTACTACAACAATACAATGCTCGAGGTAAGTTGAGGTCGTTCACTTCATTAGCATTGCTCACTCGTTACTTATCACTCGTTGCGTTGGCAGAATTTAATACTCGCTGAGAACTCGGATACGGCGAACAACTGGCTCTCGCCGGATCCCAAGTACGATACGCTGCTCAAGGCGCACATCTTCAACTATACGAATATTGAGGACTATCTGGCCGGGCGAGCGGAGAAGATACACATCGAGGATCTGGGGCCGCTCACCTACCAGGAGCACACGGTCAAGGATCAGGTGTCCTTCAATAAGAATCACACGGTCACCTTCAGGGTAAGCTTCCTCAACATTCAGTTCTTGGCCAGGAATACGAACTTCCACTGCTTGCAGGATAAGAAATCGTACATCTTTCTGCCGGAGAAGTCGACAGTGCGGGAGGACGATGTCATCCTGGTGCCCAATGTGCCGCTGCTGTCGGCGGCAGTGCACGTGAAGCGGATGGTCGCTATCAAGCGCCTCTTTGTGACCGGCACCATCAAGATCTTTGAGGAGCCGCTCTTCAAGCGGCTCACTGCCTACGAGTACCTGTGGGGCTATCGGGACAAGATCATCAGCCTGGAATCTCTGGGCGGCGGCAAGACCCACTTTGGTCTGCTGAGAACTGTAAGCACTGATACTGATAGCTAACCTAAGCTACACCAGCTGATCTCTCTATTCTCCATTTGCAGCGCAATGGGACGAGCGTGGACTCGGTGCAGCTGAATACGGGCGAGGACGACATCACCAAGTTCAGCATTATTACCCAGTTCAATGGGAAGCCGCAGCTGGATTTCTGGCAGGGCGACGAGTGCAATCGCATCGATGGCAGCGAACCGTCGATGTTCTCCCCAACGATGCTGCAGACCCGCAGCACGGTTAATGTCTTCCTGCAGGTGCTGTGCCGCAAGGTGCCGCTGCGCTTCGAGAAGGAGGAGACCATCTACAATGACATCGATGTGCTGCGCTATCGTACGCCCCTCGACGTCTTCGCCCATCCTTCCGAGAATCCGGCCAATGAATGCTATTGCCGGAACACCGATCTCTGCCTGCCCAGCGGCGTTATCAACGCCACCAGGTGCTACGATGATTCGCCAATCTTCCCATCGTTTCCGCATTTCTTCTCCGGCGATCCGGTGCTGTACAAGGACTTCGAAGGCATCAAACCGGATGCGGAGCTGCATCAGACCTATGCCGACATACATCCGCGCTTTGGCTTCCCCATCAGCGGCGCCTCCCGCGTCCAAATCAACATCATGCTGGACAAGACGCCACTGCTGCGCAGTAAGTCAAATAGTATTTTCTTATATACTCCATCCATGTCATCTAAATGCCCATCTTTCAGATCAAGCTTGGCGTATGCGCAATGCCACCATCTTGCCCCTCATCTGGATTGAGATAACCGCTGGCGACTTCAATGAGGATGTCCTGCACACGCTCTACGTGAGCACCTTTGGTCTGGATGCCATCCAGCTGGCGCTCAAGTACGGTACTCTGCTGGTCTCCGTCACCAGCTTCAGCCTGATCGTCGCCGGCGTCTACTATATGAACAGCAAGCGTGAGGAGCAGCAGCAGCAGCTGGAGAAGAGCAAATCCTCTGCAGAGCTGGAGGCACTTGCTGGTCCTAGTGCTGACAATGGTGGCATCGTTGTTGTCCAGGTCCTGCCACATGGCGTCAGCCTGGCGCATCGCGACAACTCGTAGTGCCATTAGCAATTAGTTAGGGGAGGGATTTGTGGGCGGGGGCAGCACAAGTGGGTTTTGTGCATGGGTAAGAGAGGGCCTTCTTGCGCTCGTGTATGCCTTATTAATCAAGAGATTTTCGAATTTGTCACGACTTAGGATACGATATTATTAGAATAGAAGAAAAAGCTGTAGTTAACAAATTGTATATATGTATCATATGTATAAAGAAATCAAACAAATGTTCAGTAAATAGTAAGTATATAAAGCAATAAATATTCTGTTATCGATTATGCATCATTAAATTATACCACAAACCACCAACTTGCCTATTTAGTTTAAAAATAAAACGTTCATGAACGTTGCTGCTTTGAATTCAAATTCAAACTTTAACGGCTGGAGTTTCGCGGTAAATTAATCGTTGCTGTTAATTAACAGTGCGCGGTTATTTAACAGTGCGCGGTTATTTAACAGTGCACTGTTAACGAACTGTTAATTAACATTTTTATCCCTGCTACTGATTTCTGTTCGCCTGGTATTTCAGAAAATTTTTCGTATGAAAACTGGGTGCCAACCGGCGGTACCGGCTGCCCCGTGACATTAGGCAACGTTATTTTACTGTGAAATATTGTTGACCGTTGATTGTTGAATTGATTTTGAACAACTTACAATAAATAAATACAATATGTGATCGATTTATTTTTGCAAATTTTTTATTTTAATTTAAAATACGGCAATTACAAATATAAGTGAGTATCATGGGCAAACCCCTCCTTCTTTGATGCCCTGTTTTCAGCTCAAACTCTGTTAGCAGTCCTCACACGACCTTATTGAGTGAGCTCACTGACGAGAGCTAAATGATATGCATTCTTTATCGATAAGTTGAGCCCTTGCATGGCCACACTGCAAGGGCACTGCCAGTGCAATTCAACCTCGACCCGCGTAAATTCAAACAGGCATTTGAGCCATTTTAATTGTTATAGCAAATATTTATTGTTTCTAAACAAAACGAAATTCGTATATTAGTTGCTTGTTCAACATTTGATTGTTTCATAAACCTTTAGTTATTAAATGCATGTATTGTGTATGTATATTGCATGTTGAAGTGGGGGTTGTAAGTGGGGCAGGAAGGAAGTTTCTTGAAAAGTTAATACGCGTATTGGATGTAGTTTGTTTTTATGTTGTATAATTATTTTGTTTTGCGTTTGTTGTTGTCTTTAGGTTTTTAATTAAGAATAATAGTTTATATAAAAAATAACAGAGAAATTATATAAAAGAAACATTAAAATATAATCGTTTATTTCCTTTTGTAGATTTTTTTGTTGTTTTTTCTTTATTTTTTTTATGTATTAATAATTAACGCGTCAATTGCCTGAATCCTCGCCGTCTAATGATTCATCCTGCACCGATGAGCTGTCGTCGCCGCCGCCCCCACCGCCGCCTCCGCGCTTGGACGATGGTGTGCCCGTGAGTCGGGTGGAGCTGAGGCCCATGCCGCCGGTGCGTCTACAAAAGGGAGAAACAAACACAAATTATAGCAAATTATCAATAAAACATTAAAGAATGAGGCTTATCGTGCACTAAAAACAAGAGGTTGTCAGGATCAACGCAAACATATATAAAAAATAAAACAAAACAACGAGAGTTGTGGGGATAATGGAGAGACGCTAAGTACGACATAATGCACTAAGTTCTATTCCTGGGAGGGGATTCGTATCGAACATTGAACGCTATTCAAACGCACGATTTAATGTGTGTGTGTGAGAGTGTCTATGTGTGTGTGTGTGTGTGTGTGACATGCACTAAAATCTTGAGACAGATCTTGTTGGAATTGGTTCATTCTCTGTTGTCGGTTGGGTGTATGAAGATGTCGCCAGCACTTACAGCCTACCAAGAGGAAGCGAAGCGAAATGGAAACCTAATGCAGACCCTCACAATTCATAATGAGTGCAGCATCCTTTTTCGGCGAATATGCTTTGGCCTTTTCGGTCTCGGCCACCTGTATCGAGCTATATATGTATATATAGTAACAACGTCGTGAACCCAGAGAAAAAATAAATAAGATAAACAATACAAAAACCAAAGAAATAAAAAGAAAAGTCGAAAAGCAGAGTTACAATCGGCACGCCGATGTCCAGAGTACTCCGGTAGACAGATTCTATATAAAGGAGATGTTATCCAAACTTAATATATATAGATCTACAATCAGACTAACTGCATATTCAAGTAAATGAACGGATCTATGCCAAGCTGACATAGTAAACAATCAGTTACACAGACTGGCTATACAATATCAGCTCTGCTGATCGGCAAAACATATACTATATAATAATATCAATGCTCCTCGTCTATCTGCCAGAGTATAAAGAGTAGCTTTCATTATAGTAACAGCAGCTGCTGTTGCGAGGTAATGCCCCTTTCGCATCTGTCCAGTGCTTACCGCAATTTCGTTTTCAGTGAGTTAATCTCACGGTTCATGGCCTCCTGGGATTCGATCATGTCCTCGCATTCGCGCTGGTATTTGCGCTTTTGCGTCTTCTCCTTCTGCAGCTCCTCCTCGGTCTCGTCCAGATTGCGCTTGAGCAGTTTAATGCGGCTATTCAGCTGTAGTTGATATATAGATTAATATAAGATGAACTAATATATTAATATGTGGACTCACTTTATCCATTTGCTCCTTATGCTGGTCGACGTGTCTTCGCTCGTCCTCGATGTTCATGGTGAGCTCCTTGATCTTCTTGTCCATTTTGCGGTTGGCCTTCTGTTGCAGCAGGCGCTCCTTGCCCTCGTTCTCCAGCTGCTCCTCCAAATTGGCAATCTTGGCCTCGAGCGTGGCAATGGTGGCCTTCACCTTGGTGCGTTGCGCCGTCTCGATCTCGGCCAGTTTGGCCTTCAGCTCCTTGTTCTGGCGCTCGAGCAGCGCACGTCCGTTCTCGTTCTTCTGCGAGTTGGACTTCTCGTTGGCCAGCTCTGTGGTCAGCTGTTCGATCTGCAGCTGCGCCTTGCGGCTGCGATCGAGCAGGACCTCTGAATTCGATTGCTCCTCCTCGAGCTCCTCCTCCAGGGTGGCAATGCGTGCCTCCAGTCGCCGCTTCTCGTCGATCATGAGCGAGCCCTTGTTGGCATTGTTGGCGATCTCCTCGGCCAGTTCGTCGCGCTCTGTTTCAGCCGCACGCCTGGCACGCTCTGAGCTGGCCAAATCCTCGGTCAGCTGTAATACTTCGGCCTCGAGTGCCTTCACCTTGCGTTCGGCTTCTTTGCTCAGCGCCTGGAGCTCCTCCTTGGCGGCCTTGGCCTCCTCGGCGTCGCGCAGCGCATCCTTGACTTGTGCTTGTAATTTCTTGGCATGCTTGAGGGCATCCTCTTTCACCTTGTTATGCATCTCCATGGTGGTCTCAATCTCCTTGAGATCACCCTCCAGCTTCTTCTTGGCCGCCACCGCGGCCGTTCGCTGTTTGCGCTCCTCGTCCAGCTCGGCCTCCAGATCGCGCAGCTGCTTGACCAGACCACGTCGCTTCTCCTCGGCGCCCTCCTCCTTGGCTAGCAGGTCACGTTCGAATTGCGAGCGAAGCGCCTGCATGTTGACCTCCAGGCGCAGTTTGGCATCCTCGGTCAGCTGCAGATCGTCCTCGAGCTCCTCGTTTTGTGCTTTCAGCTCGGCCAGCTGCGATTCGAGCGCACGCTTCGCCTTCTCCAGCTCGTGCACGTTCTTGTCGGCGGTTCCCTGTGTGTTGGCCAGATCGTCGAGCTCGTTCTGCAGCTGCTTGCGTTTCGTTTCCAGGTCCTCGATCTTGTCGTACGCCTCGTCCAGCTCGCGGGATACCGACAGCACCTTGGTCTCCTTCTCACGGGCCTCACGCTCCGCCGTGTCACGCTCCTGGGCGATCTGTTCTGATATGGCTTTCTCTTCGGCGAGTATCTTGTCGAAGTTCTTCTGCTTCTTCTCCAATTCGAGCACCTGGCGGACGAATGACATGAGCAACCTGATCTAATTAATATGGTGAATCTTCACTTACCTTCGTGCGTTGCGCCTCCAGCTCAATGGTAGCATCCTCGAGCTCCGACTGTATCTTCTTTTTGCTCTTGTCCAGGCGATCGTTCTGTGCCATCAGCTCCTTGACCTGTCGCTCCAGCGCCTCGATGTCCTTGTTGAGGCGCTTCTTGCCCTCCTCGAGCTCCTTGGCCAGATCGGCATCCTCCTCCGCCTTCTTCTTGATCTCCTGCATCTGGGCTGTCACCTCGGCCAATTTGCGTTCGAAGTTGCGCTTCGCCTCCTCATCCTCCTCGAGCTGCTCTTGCAGTGCCTCCTTCTCTGATTCGATTTGACGCAGTTTGGAGCTGAGGCCGAGCTTCTGGCGGGTCTCCTCCTCCAGCAGCTGTTGCGCCTCTGTCAGCTGCGATTCCATATTGCTGGCTGACTTGACGGCCGCCGAGGCCTTCAGTTCGGCCTCCTCCAGCTGGTTGGTAATGTTCTCCGCCTCCTGCTGCAGCTTCGTGCACTTCTCTTGGAGTTCGGAACGCGCGCGCTCAATCTCCGCCAGCTTCACCTGCAGCTCAGCGATCTGGGACTCCGCCTGCTTGCGTCGGCGATCATTCTCCTGTCGCGAGCTGTTCACGCTGCGCAGCTCAGTGGCCAGATCCGCGTTCTCCGCCTCGAGGGTGCCCTTGGCCTTCTCCAGGCCGGCCTTGACCTTGCGCAGATTCTCCAGCTGGTCATTGATGCCGTTCAGCTCCTGGGCATGCTTGTGGCGCATCTCGGCGAGCACGCTCTCATGGTTGACGCCCTCCTCCTCGAGCGACTTCTTCAGCATGGCCAGCTCCTGTTCACGCTTGGAGCGCAGCTCCTGTTGGGCTGTAGAGGGAACAGAAGAGATGAATTAAATATAGAAAATCCAGCAGGAAGAAGAGTATTCATTGTCCACTTACCGGCTGTGGTGTCCAGTGAGTCGAGCAGCTCGTTCTTAAGCGCCTCCAATTCCTCGCTGAGATCGCGACGCAGTTTTTCGGCCTTGCTGCGCGCTGACTTTTCGGCCTCGAGATCCTCCTGGATCTCGGCCAGCTGGGATTCGAGTTCGCGCTGCGCCTTCTGGGCGGCGGCCTTAGTGGCGGATTCCTCATCGATGCGCATCAGCGTTTGGGTGAGTTCCTCCTCGCGCTTGGCCAACTGTGCCTGCATCTCCTCGACCTGGACGCGGCGTTCGTTCAGCTGCTCCTTCAGATCGGCCACCTCGGTTTCGATTTTGCGTTTGGTGCGATCCGACTCCTGGCGCTGCTGCTGGTCCTTGTGCATGCGCTCCTCCAGCTCGGCGATGGTCGCCTCGTGCTTGGCTTTCAGTTTGGCCAGATGCTTGGCCTTCTCCTCCTCCTCGGCCAGCGTCTGGGACAGATCGTTGGCACGCTCCTCAAGCACTTTCTTCTCCTTCAGCAGCTTTTGGTTCTGATCGTCGGTGAGCGCCAGCTCCTCTTCGTGCTTCTTGATCTTGGCATCCAGCTGCACCTTTTCGAGTTGCAGTTTCTGGCGTGCGGCCTCCTCCTCTTCGAGCTGCTCCTCCAGGTCCTGGATATGCAGTTCCAGTTTCTTCTTATCGCCGCCCAGCGCCAGCACGCGCTCCTCTTCCTCCTCAATGCGCGTCTCCAGCTCCTGCATCATGTCCTCCAGCTCCTGTTTGCGTGCCATAAGACGTGAACGCGACTCCTCCGCCTCGGCGCACAGCTCAATCTCGGCCTGCAGCTGCTCGGCCAGGGTGGTCTTCTCACCCAGCGCCTGCTGGTATTTCCGCTCATATTCCTGCGTATTCTTGGCCAGCGTGTCGAGCTTCTCGCGCACCTGCTTCAGCTCATCCTCCTTCTGGACGAGCTTCTCCTCCTGCTTGGTGACCTCCAGCAGGGGCTTGACCTTGGTGTACAGACGCCACCACTGCCAGTTGCGCAGCTTCAGGTAGGCAGCGCAATTGCGCTGGATGATGCGTATGGCGTTGAGCTGCTGGAGGCGCTTCTGGTAGTTGCGGCGGGCGAGGAAGCCGCGGCAGAATGCCTGGAAATTGACAATTAGATCGGAGATCTTGAAGTCGCGCTCCTCCTCGAGATGTGCCAGCACACCGGCGCGGAAGAAGATCTTCGATTGGCCAACGCGATACAGATTGGAGTCGAGCTCCAAGGCCTGGATCATCTTCTCGCAGGCCTTCTTGCCGTCCATGAAGCCCTTCGGTATGACATTGGGTGTGAGCAGTTCGTAGCGTTGCCTGAACTCCTGGAAGGGTATGCGATTGGGGAAGCCCTGGCGACAGATGCGTATACCCTCGAGGACACCATTGCAGCGCAATTGGTCCAGCACCAGGGGCGCGTCGATCTTGCCAGCGCGCTTCTCGTGATTCGGTATGATACAGCGCACAAAATTGGGGTTCGTGTTGCGCAGCGTGTCCATCAGTTTGGCCAGCTGCTCCTTGTACAAATGCGACACGGTGCGGAACATGCCCTTGCGCGTGCGCGCCCCAAATTGGGTGTCGGTGAGCGCTTGCTGTGCCATGCCGACTATTTCCGCATCCTTCCAGATGTTCACGACAAACGGATCCTGCGATGCCTGCAACAGCGACACAATGTTCTCGTTCAGCGGATCCATGTTCTTCATCAGCCACTTGGTGGCCGAATAGTCCACCCGCCCGGCATAATGGACGATGGCGAAGTCCGCAACGCCACGGAAGTCGGTCTTCATGAACTTCGGGTGCATGGAGTGGGCGGAGACGAGCTTGTCGACAAAGGTCTTGTCGGTGGCCTTGGGGAACCAGCACTCCTCATCGAGCAGAGCCATGATGCCGCCTGGCTTGTCGATCAGATCGATGGTGGGCTGCAGATCGAGTCCGAAATCAATGAACTTCCATTCGATGCCCTCGCGCTGATACTCCTCCTGCTCCAGGATGAACATGGTGTGGTTGAAGAGCTGCTGCAGCTTCTCGTTGGTGTAGTTGATGCACAGCTGCTCGAACGAGTTCAGCTCGAAGATCTCGAAGCCAGCCATATCGAGGATGCCAATGAACGAGGCGCCCTGTCGCTTGGTGCGATCCAGCGACCGATTGATGCGATTCACCAGCCACTTGAACATGCGCTCGTAGCACGCCTTGGCAATGGCCTCCACGGCGAACTCCACTTGCTCCTTGGTCTGGGCCTTGGTCACAAAATCGCGACCCACCTTGATGCGGGGCGTGAGGAAGGCGCGCGTCATGTCCGTGATGCTCAGGCCAAGCAAATGGGCAATCTTCTGGGCGACCGTGTTGTCGGGCAGGGTTGCCTGATCGTTGTTGCGCTCCTGGCGGAACTTCATGCTGCCAAACAAGAGCACGGCGCTAACGATGCGGAATATCGAATTGAAATCCTCCGAGGTCATGCCCATGATGTTCATCGATTTGACTGTCGCCTGGAACTCGGCAAAGTCATCGACGCCGGGCACGGGCAGCGTGCCGTTTGAGAGGAATGGATACGATTTAATGTCATCGAGTATGAATTTCTCGCGCTGCTCCGGCGTTGCGCCCGCCAGCAGCTGATAGAATATATGGAATGTACGTTCGTCCTTCGCTTGACGAATGGCACGCGACTTCTCCAGCAGATAGGTCTCGATATTGGCGCCCGAAATGAAGCCCGAAGCATCGAAGTTAATGCGTATGAATTTACCCTGCATAGGAAAATATATATATTAATAAATTTGCTATGACTTCGTGTGGTATTTGACTTACGAAACGCGATGAGTTGTCGTTCTTGACCGTCTTGGCATTGCCAAAGGCTTCCAGTATGGGATTGGCCTGCAGCAGCTGTTGCTCCAGCTCGCCCTGTGAAGATATTTGTATATTAGTATATATATATTGCAAGAGCTTTATGTAGAGAGCTTTCTTTGGGTTAGACAATAAATACATACAACATACAATACATATATATATAGCTAAATATCTACATAGACGAACGCATACAACAGATTTACATTCAAATTAAGTTTGGTTAACAATGAGCAGAGGAACATGCACAAAAGCCAGATACGAACATATATCCTACACATAGATGGACGGGGCACAATATCCTAAGCTAGTGCAATGCGATCGCCTTGAAGATCTTGATCATTGAGAGTAGATCAATCAATCGAATAAAGTTTGTATGACGAGGATCAGTTGGCAGTTAAGCTTTAAGTTAGCAAATGATGAACGATCATTGAGGAGACTTTGTCTGCAGATCAAGGAATCAATTTGTTAAAGAAGATCTCTTCAGATCGATACTCTTGCTATCAGATCTTACTTTCAGAAAGGTCTTGGCTCTACGCATTCTCGTATAAATATGATTTATAAACGCTGAACATGCCCTGATCGTATATATTCTTTAAGTCAACTTGTATAGCTTATCTTTAAGATAAAATTGCTTATGATTAGCAAGGCAAAGAATTTGAGATCTTTTAGTTTAGTTTATCGCTCTGCTTTCCCTTTCGCTGCGATCGCACTGCACTCGATCTAACACAATTGCCTACACAATCCCCTGGGGATCGGTTTTACCTCCACCTCTGGCATATCAACAACAAAACAGTCACAACGTCTCTCAGCTAACCGCTCCACCGCATGGCAGCTGCTTAGCTGCATGATCGTCTTCGCGCCCACACCGTTGCTGTTGCTTGCTTCGATGATATTCCTACTGTGCACCTTATTACCAAATATATTATTGACATTACATTTGACCTTAATGTATTTATTCGTGTTCACCGAAAAGTTCTGCAATAATGGGGATGTGGTTAGGCAAAGGTATCAAGTTGCTAAATGGGATTTACGATCAGCAATCGACTCTGTAATACTAGAGCTTGCACAGCATTGACTGGCAAAATATATAATACAGCCAAGGCAAAAGCAAAATCAGTTTCTACATATAGATATATAGTATGTATATAGATTGAAAACTTTTGCTTGGTTACTTGGAGCATACTTTACCGCAAATGTTTCTTGATGACTACTCTAAATATGCGTAGCGTGAGTTATGTTATGTATATGGATAGCATGAAGTGGGAGAGTAGGAGTTAAGCACGTGGCACAGTTACGATTAGAATTCAGTTAGTGAACTTGTTTTTCATTCGCTGAGGATTCTCAACGAACGACAGCAAAAAGTTAATAACAATAAATGAAATATGTAAAATATGCGTAATTGCATGAAAATAAGTTGAGGCAATGGGAAATGAAGGTAAATACGGCGAACCGTAGTTGAAACATATATTCCTGCGGATCTATATAAGTTTGTTAAATGAAAATAAGAGAAATCTATAGAGGTTTCAGTTTTATCATAAACTCGGATATGATATATATGTGAAATAATTGCCATATGCTATATTATGACTCTTTGTATATAGAACTCTTGATGTTTTGTCTATACTTCTAGCTGGTATCAAGTTCACTTATAAGAATGAACGCATTGAAAACTTTCAAAATATGTTAAAAACTCAGTTTAAATTATCAAACAAAATAAACTATTGTTTTATATTTGTATTTCTATACTTTGTTGATCGATCGTTTGTATATTTAACTAAGACTTGTTTATTTCCAGATAAAGAAAGCTTTTTGTTGGCTTTTGTTTGGGCTTTCCAAATGTCTACTGATTTTTGATAGCACGTTTAAGGTTTTAATAAATATATTTAAATTATTTAAATATGCATTTATATATTATTTTAAATGCTATTGAATAACTCCGCAAGAATATGTTTAAAATAGACGTTTTAAATAACAATTTGTTTGCAAGAGAGAAAAAAACAGAAATAACACAACAAAAATGATGTATTTTGGTTAATTTTGTTCATAAATTAATAAAAAAAAATAATAGTAATATATATTGATGTATATAGAGTGTACTATATCTAGACATTTGCATACTTACAATGAGGACGGCAGGATTCGGCACCTGTTCATATTGTGGAGTGTGGGTTCATTTGTGGTTGTTGGTTGTGGATTTTGGTTGGTTGTGTTTTAATTCAATTCGAGGTGTGGTTTGGTATTTGTTTTTTATGTACAAATTAAATTAAGAATTTAAGAATATTGTTTTTATACAAAATGTACAAATTGCATTTGAGAGAGAGAGAGAGAGAGTAAATAAAACAGCAACAACCAGACAACAACAGCGGCAAACAGTAGTAGTAGTGGGTGTACGGGTGTGTGTGTGTACAGGTGTGTGTGTGGTGGAAGGTGTAACGTTTGCACATGAAATAAATAAATAAAATATAATTAATAAATATAGAGCAGTTGAGGAAAGGAACATGGGACGAGCTTAGAATAAAATTTCACAAATTTGCATAAATTTAACAAGTTTTTCATATGGAACAATATATTTTTGATGGTAAAAGTAAATAGATTGATAAACTCTTAAGCTAAATAGCAAATGCAAAGCTGAGCAGATTTTTGAATTAGTTTGTCTCTCTCTCTCTCTCTCTTTCTCTCACTATCTCTGTTTCAGTCTCAGTCTCTCTCTCCCTCTCTCTCTCTCTCTCTCTTACTCCCTCTCCTACTTCTCTTACTCCCTCTCCCTCTCCCTCTCCCTCTCTCTCTCGCTTACTCCCTCTCCCTCTCCTACTTCTCCTTCTCGCCCTCTACCTCTACCTTTAATTTCTTTCCGCCCCACTCTTATCAGTCACAAACATAGTTGTTACGACTTACTACCGTTGATGAACTAATTTCTAATCAAGGTGTGTGCTTGTATGTGCATCACCCACCTGTAGCACACCTCCATGCTATTCCCTTGAAACTCGAGTTTGTTTTTTCCTTCTTTTGTTCGCTCGAATAATGAATGATTCAGTTGCTGAACATGCACGATATCACCGTCTATTTATGGCGAATATAATCATAATTAATAGCAAAATAGCAAACACCTGAAATAACAACAACAACAACAACTACTGCTACTACAACTACTACAACTGTTTGCACTTCAATTTCAATTTTGGTGTTGACTTTTTATGTTTTATTTGCAGCTTATCACCTAGAAACGTTCCCCTCATATAAGGCTGTAAAACAGAGCCGAAAAAACAGCTCTCAATGAGCGCAGCGCCTTAAAGGATTTCGTTTCGCAGCTCTTAAAGCCAATTATGGCAGCAACAGCTGCAAATTATGAAACACCAACAACAACAACAACAACTGCAACATGACACACTTTTCCAAGTCGAGATATGAACATCTCAAACAAAAATTAACTAAGAAAATGAACATTAACTCGTTGGCCCTGACGCAATTTCATGTGATTTCATTTTCAATTCTCTTCAATTTTCAATTGTCGCTGTACGCAAGGGGGGCGTGGCTATAGCCTTTCCCCCTCCTATTTTTATTATTTTATTTTATTGCTTTCCATTGACAAGCGCAATTAAATTTCATTTTGGCTGCTTATTTTATGGTTGTAAACAAAACGATGCTCGCTGAACGAATTTCGTATGCTCTACTTGAGCTGATTATATCAATAATAAATTAAAGAAGTCAAATTCCTTCATTATTATTATTCATTAGCCATTGTTCTCTGCATTGCTGTGCCTTGACCTCTGCTGCCTCATAGCAAAAATCTCGAATATGGCAAAAATAAATCAAATTCTCGAACTGAAGCCTTATTTGGCTTTCCAGTTAAAAAACAAAAGTGAAAAACGGCTCAGAAATGCTTGGCTAATTTATTGTTATTTTCACATAAACTTGGGTGTTGAGCACACATCATATCTATGTCAGATAATGGCCCGCGTTTCGGTGCAGGGCACGACAAATAAAGTCATTTGTCAGCAGCCATCCAATAACTTAGGGTAAACTACCCAAGCACACACACACAGATACACTATCTGCCTGATTAATGAAGTGTGTGTAGAGAGAGACAGACAGAGAGAGCGAGAGAGGGAGAATGCTGCTTCTATTTGGGGTCTGCTGCATATATGGATAATGCCTGGCCTCATGGGGGCTACGTGATTTAATGTCATAACATCAATGCTAAGTGCAACAATTTGTTGCATGTGTGTGTGCTCTGTGTTCTCTCTGTGTGTGTTGTCTATTCAGTTGCATTTGCGGATCATAATTCGTAACTAGAGACGCACAAACAGCTGGGAAAACGTTTTAGCTGAATCAACAAAGTAAAAAGCGCCTCAAGCTGCTCGACTATGTATATACCCTATAAACAAGCTAATACCTAATATAGGCATATAGAATGAATATATATATATATATATATATATATATATATATATATATATATATATATATATATATATATATATATATATATATATATAAAGATACGCTAAATGCATATTCTAAAGAGTTTCTCAAACAAGTCATGCCCCTCTCAGCCCTTCACTATTACAGGGTAGCTGCTGCTGACACCCACAATTCCCACTCGCGGCTTGCGGGCGTATTAAAGGCAGCCGCACTCAATTTGCCGACACGTTCACAAACGTGAATTGGTCTTTTGATATGTTCACATTTGGCCAACTGCTTAATTATAGTTATATATAATAATCATGGCAATGCCAATAATGAATAATTAAACTAAGCATAACGATTGTCTGTCAAAAGCCCACGCGCAGCTCTGCATTTGCCTAAGAATAACTCTACATATATCTGTAGTTTGTTTCGGTTTCGCTCAGTGTATGTGGGAGAGACTTACCGCACCAGAGCCCTTGGGCTTAGAGGCAGCCACATAGGCCAGAAATTGTATGACCTTCTTGGTGTTCTCCGTTTTGCCAGCACCCGATTCGCCAGTACACAAAATCGATTGGTCTTCACGATCTACAAAAGGAGCAGAAAGAAATAGTCGAGATGAGAACTAGCTAATACACCTATTAATACAATAATAGAGCTTAATAATAATGATAGTGATTATAATTAATACAATGAAGTAGAAATGCCGAAATGGGTTAAGCACAGCGACAAACAGATAAAACTTCAACAACAACAACAACAAACAAAATAGCTGACAGCGTTTTCTTTGTTGTTTTTGCCCTTTTCTCAGTTTCTCTTCATTTTTTTTTTTTTTTTTTTTTTTTTTGTAATGTTTCTTTTTTGCTGCCTTTTTTATTGTTTAAGCAAAGCTCAGCTTGAAATTTAAGTTGACCCAAATTCAAGTGCGCCAGCAAAAAGATCAAGACAAACGGGTAAGATATATATACCCTGTAAATAAGTCTTATGTGAAGCAGCGAATATGCACAATTAGTAAAAAAATATATTTATATATTATAATTATACAAATTAAAATATATAAAAAAATGTTTAAAAAATATATAATAAAAAATATATTTAACAAATATATAAAAAATGTTAAAAAAATATATTCAAAAAAATCAATTAAAAAATAAATTTAAAAAAATATATTAAAAAAAAATATATTTAAAAAAATATATTTTAAAAAAAATTTTATTCTAAAAATATATTTTAAAAAATTTTTAAATTTTCAAAATATGTAACAAAATTGTTTTGAAATGTATATATATTATAATTAATTCAAATATATACATACATACATATACAATAATATATATATATACAAATTCTTTACTTAAAATATGAAAAATGCTTTAAAAAATATAACACAAAATAAATTTGGTTTTTAACTTAATAAATATCTTTTAAAATAAAGAAAATAAATATACATAATTAAATTTAATTAAAAATCCATTGTTGATAATTTAATTGAATTGAATTATTTATACTATTATCATTGTCTAAATAGATAATGACAAGATAAGTTTATTTTAGATGTGTATTAACAATGGAATTTTTAATTGAATTTAATTAAATAATTGCAATCAAACTCCCTTTTAGCTAACAGTTAATTAATTACAGGGTATATACCCTGCATTCAACATAATAGACAAGTGAAGCAAAAGGCGAAAAAATAGAAATAAATGAGGGTTCCGCTCACACATTCAATTGAAAATCATTTAAAATTTGCGCACATCTCATAAATAGAGAGAGAGAGGGAGAGCAACATAGAGACCAGACTATATATCTATATATATACACGCATATATATATATATATATATATATAGGTGTATGTATAGATCAGGCGCCACTTGCTGATCTATTTGGCTGACTAAAAGCTATTCTAGCTGACAGCTGGCGCTAGACGCTTAACTAAGTCGAGCAACAGAGATTGCAGTTAGCCCAGATATTCGATACTCGATACACATAATCGATATACACACACACACACACTCAGTGCTGAGCCTCTCTATGCCTCGCTATAAAATTGTAACCACAAAAACGCGACGCAACATATCCATTGGCACAGATTTTGGTTTACAACAAAAATACAAAATAAAAAATAAAATAAAATAAGTAAAAATACAAAAAAAAAAAAAAAAATAGATAACAAATTGGCACATAACGACCCCGTACTTATTATGGCCTGCCAGCTTTATGGCCATAGATGGACACTCCGTAGATCTCAGCTTGAGTTTCATTTAGACATCGCCAAGGCGCCGCCGCCGTCGCCGTCACATTGCATAAGTTGTGCTGGCTCCAGCACCGCCCCCCCCACACGCCTCTCCCACTGCTGACCCACCGAGCTAACGATAAAAGACAACAACAACAGCAAATGAATAGAGCCATAAAAAAAAAACAACAAAACATCTCGATTGTAGCTTAAATATTGGCGCCGCATTTGAGCAAGTTTTTTTTGGTATTTTTTTCTTTTATTTGTTAAATTGTCTTTTTCATTATTGTTATTATTTATGATTCTTGTATTATGGCATTACTTTATCTGCTTCTTCTTCACTTTACGTATCTCAATTAAAACACAATTTTTTCCTTGTCGCTTTTTTTTTGTTTGCTTCTCTGGAATTTGGAGCAAAAGTCGCTGAAGCGTTGCGAACTGTGAGATCTCAACGAAAATCAAATATTATTATAGATCAGCCAGAATTACTTTGATCTCGAATGCCTGATGCGTGTAAATATGCCATTTCGTATTAATTAAGCTTCTATATTGGGCTCGAGCTGAATAAATTGAGCTTTTATCTATTCTCAGTGGGAAGTGATTGTGATGGAGTACTTTTTGAGCGAGATCTAATGTAGAAGAACTATGAAAATGCAAAAGAAAATATTTCAGAAACTATTCAAGATATAAAATAAACTCGTCTTTTCAAATCTAAGCTAAGATCTGGGACAACTTTAGGAAGATATTTAGTATTTCTTTCCTTATATAGATATTCGCAAATTAATTATGATTAGAGGTATTCTTAAAGTTCTCTCTATAGAAATCTTATATAGAAACTATATATACTTGAATATACTATATTTCTTCTACTTTTTGAGTATTCATTTATGAGTCTCTGCTGCTAGGGCATCTTAGTCAGCGACTAAGTTTAGTAATATTATTAAGTTGTTTACGTTTCTTGGTTTCACTTGTGATTCTATCTGGGTTATATACTATATATGCTCTCACAACTTCCCTTCTTCTATTTATGTCAAATATAAAATAACTTTGCTCACATCCCCACACATACTTGACATTAGTGGTATTCCAGTTAATTTAGCTGGCACTCCTTAATGCATCTGTCATACGGCCAAAAACTGACCCAAGAAACATATTTGCAGTTGCTGTAACACAACAACAACAACAGCAACACGCCAGCGCCTTGAGGGCGTGTCTGTTGGCTGTCATAAAGAGCAAAACTTATGACATTGGACGCATTATGAAGCGCTGGCTTCGCAGCCGAAATGGAATTCCACAAAAATGAAGAAAAGAAACGAAAAATTCAAATTAAAATTGCAGTTGGCAGCAGAAACCACATAAAGGTGACCACTGGCCAAGTGTGGTGCGTGCTTGGGGCCAATGTGGAGAAGAGTGTGAGAGATACGAGCCAGAGATGGCGATGGCTTAGGATAGGGATGGGCCGAGCTGGACTGAGCTGGGCTGGGCTCGTATATAGATATATATATGTATTTATATATATATATATATATATATATATATATATATATATATATATATATATATATATATATATATATATATATATATATATATATATATATATATATATATATATATATATATATATATATATATATATATATATGTATATATATATAGATATAGGTAGATTGTGTAGCAGCCACAAATAAATCAAAGCAGGCTGAAAGCCGCACCCGCTCGAGTTCGAGTTTTGTGTTTTCGACTCAAAGTCAAAGTCCAAGTCGTGTTCACATTTTAATACCCTACCCTGCCACCCTTGCCACCCCCTCTCTCCCTGTCATTAAGAAAATTGTGCATAAACAGAAATTGATTAAGCGGCAAATATGGTGACAAAGTGTTTAAAAGTTTTTTTTTTTTTGTTTTCCTTCTTTTCACATATATTTTAACGATACGAAATTGCCAGACTCAGCGTTTCGAGTTCTAGGCCCAAATATGGTAATGACACGTATAAACGCAATATTGCATGGAAAGGTGGTGTGAGAGGGGCAGGGGGAGGAAGTGGGGGCCAACTGGGGGTAGCAGTTAAGCTGGCCAGAGAAGTTGTGCATATGTTTTGCAAGCTCCACAGCAGATGAGTCATTCGCACGGCGCAGCACACCAATCCGCGTTACGCTTGAAATGCAGCCCAACTACTCTATAAAACAAACTAAGCAAGCAGCGGAGTGTGCTCGACTGCCGAATACCCTAACTACGAGTGAAACTGTGGCTAGTTTCTCATAGACTGCAGCTGCTGTGACTCTTGAGTCTTGCTCTTGACATATATATCAGATAAAATATGTATATATTTCTGTAAATTCACATATTTGTTCTATATGAGAATATATCTATCAAAACTGGTCAGTTTTAGTCAGACTGAAACAAGTATGAGAGTATATCTTTCAAAACTGGTCAGTTTTAGTCAGACTGAGACAAGTAATGCTATACATAATCAGCTCTAACTATCATATATAATATATATACATACATATCTCTTATATATAGTCATATTCCTCTGCTTTCTCTCTAACACCAATACACCCTTCTACAGCCAGCTGCCACTTTAGGGTATACAAAATACCGTGGCCAAAACAAAAAAACTCAGTCGAAAAGGAAACCAGTTTTCAGTTTCAGATTAGGAATATGCAAAATACTCTTTATATACATGTATATATATATATAGCATATATACACTATATATTTAACTATTTAAAACTCAACTTGGCCATCTATTAAACCCAATGATTCACTACGTTTTCCGGCGCTGACGTCAAGGCCTAAAGTCGGCCGACTTAAAGCGTATCTCATGGATTGCTGCAGTCGCGCAGTTCGCGGAAAGTCAGGCAGAAAAGTTTTAACTCTTCTTCGGCTGCGCTGATATCTTATCAAGGTATTTCTGGGTACGTTCGTTTGTTTGCTCTCTTCCTCTTCGCGTTTTAAATTTATTTTGTTTATTTGCTGAACTCGGGAATTTTTACTTCGATAAAGCACAGAAATTGCGATACAAAAAATGGCAAAAGAGAGAAAAACACTGGGCAAATGTTTATGAAGCGCAGCAGATTATTCAGTTATGTATATATATATATGTATATATAGATAAATGTGTAGCGTCTGATATATACTTATATGTAGACTCTTATCTTAGGCACTTACCACCCAACATATTTCTATAGGCACTGTCCGTTATTGCAAATACATGCGGAGGCACTTCGTGTCGCTTTATGCCCTTATACCGCTCCATTATCTTTTCGGTATAGATGGGCAATTTCTTGTAGGGATTGACCACAACGCAGAAAAGACCGGAATATGTCTGCAAGAGGAAGAAGAAGTGAATATTAATATTAAACAAAGATGATGACGATGATCTATATATTACTCATGTTAAATATGAATCATGAGTCAAGAAGAAAGTGAAAGAGAACTTATGAAAATTGCATAGAAAGGCGATAATTTGAGAATGTGATAATAAGAGTAAGACAGAAATAACGACAATGAAAGAGAGAGAGAGAGAGAGAGAGAGAGAGAGAGAGAGAGAGGGAGAGAAAGATGAAGATATCTATATAGGTAAGATACAGAAAGAAAGAAACAAATATAAAGTTACACATAGAATGAACGATATCTAACGAAAGACATACAGAGTCCTCCATGAATTATTATAGATGACTCAACATATTCCATAAAGTTAACATTTACATAACATTTGCATAACATATTTTTAGCATAATTTAGATATGCGCGGGCTACTGTATGCATTAGTTTATTAAGATTTTAAAGCTAGCTTTAAAAATTCGTATTCTAAATATTTTATTTCTGAAAACTTGAAGCATGCGACAAATTAGGCAGCAACAACAGCTCGCTGGATGCTCAGTGGCCTAGTTAAAGTAGCCCAAACAAACACAGCCGCAACACAAGCAACAAGCAACAGCCAACACACACACACAAAACTTGGATACTCCATAAAAAGCAAACGCATGTATCTGTAGCTAAGGCTATGTATCTGGAGCTGTAGCTGTGGCTGTGGCTGTAGTTGTATCTGAGACTGTATCAGTATCTGGCAGGCGGCAAAGCCCACATAACTATATGCAGATATACAAACAGATATATATATATATACATATATATCCGATATGTACATAACTGGACTGCGTGGGCACTAAGTATGCGACTCTTGAATGATTTTTCAGTTATTAAACAAACATTAAACGCAAGCAAAAGCTGAATAGCCAAAAGCCCAAATTCGAATTCGAATTTGAATTTGAATTCAAATGCTGCCCACACAAGAAACTAATCAAAAGAGAAATTGAAAGTTGTGAATTGTAAGTTATTTGGGTGCCAAAAATAAAGAAAACAAAAACTCGGCAAATATTGAAAAAGTGCCCCAAACTGAATGTTTTTTTCTTGGCTGGGGCCAGGTGTATGAGGGGGGAGAGAGGGAAAGCCAACCGCCTGTAACTTCGTTTCGGCATATGGCAAGAAAATCACGTCTTGACAATCAACCAAGACAACAGACAACAACGACGACGACAACAACAACCTTGTCGGAGACAACCAAAAATGGCAGCTCGAAAAAGTTTTCGTTCATTTTTGGCAATCGTTTTAGAAGTGACGACCATGACGAGACGAGAGCCGCTCCACAGCTCTTGGCTGATTCATTTGACTCATTTATGCCATACACAATCGAGTCATTGTCCTGGCTCTGGCTCTGCCTCTGGCTGAGGATGATCTGCTTGAACCCGCCCCCCGCTTCCGGCCAATCAGTTAAGCCAGCCAGCCGGCCGGCATTTAAGCGCTTGCCCATATTTGGTCAAGAACTCGTTCGAGCGTGAAACGTGGCGACAACAAAATCTGTAAATTTGCGCATAATAATAAGTCAATATTATTAAGTGCCATGCTTCATGAAATTTATGCAAATACCCAAACAACAACCACGACAATAACCAGAACAACAACCACAATGCAATTTAATTAAAGAGCTGCTTTAACGACCCTTAAGCTACCCTGTAAAACTGATCTTTTATGCTCAATCCAGCTCGCACGTGTTTGGGCATTAACTTTGATCGTTAATCATCGGCGTCTTTTGGCCCATTAAACTACCAATTGGCATGCCCTAAATTGAATCACCGTTTCGTATTCAGTTTGAAATACCAACTTAAATACCAGTTTGAAGTGTCATGTCTGCTTGGAGTTAATGCCAATTGGACTATCGAGTCATAAACTCTTTCTAATTTCTATTGAAATTCATATTTTAAATGCAGTTCTTATTCAATTTGAATTCCACTTAGTATTTGTTTCAATTTCTATCTGTATTGTGCCTATTCCAGTCGGTTTTCTGTTCCCAGTCCACTTCAATTCCATTGAGAACTCTCTTTAATATGCCATCTCTAGTTCCCATTCCATTCTGTCTTCTATTTCAATTCGATTCCATTGCAAAGTCAATCTTTAGTTTCCACTGCTTCTCCTTTTCTCATTGCACTTATATATCTATTTCCAATTTAAATCAGAGTTCCACTTCCAATTCCATCTCTATTACCAAATCAAATAAAAGTTCCAATTCCTTCCTTCATTTCCACTTCTAAGAAAAGATCCAATTCCAATTCATTCTCCCATTACCAATTCCTTCTATACCATTACCCATTTCCTATTTCCCATTTCTTATACCATTACCAATTCCTCTTACGTTCCATTTCCAATTCTTTCTACCATTTCCAACTCAACCTAAGTTCCTATTCCAATTTATTATCCCATTAACAATTCAATTTACGTTCCAATTCCTTCTACCATTTTCAATTCAATTTATGTTCCATTTCCAACTCCTACCAATTAATTTTAAGTTTCAATTCCAACTCATACCAACTTCAATTCGCATTCTAGTTCTACTTCAACTTCCAATTCCATTTCCCACTCCAATTCCACTTCCTTTACCCACATCCATAATGAATTCCAGCCTTCATCAACTCCACACAAAACTTTCGTCTCCAGAGCCCAGCATACCCGATTACCCCCCACTATGAACAGGGCATCTCTGCACACACACAAATCTTAGAACAAGCGTAATTGATATGAGCGTCATCTCACGCCAAACGTGTGTCGCTTTTCAATTAGGCCGAGCTTTAAGCGCGAGCTTTTTATTATTTGCTGTTCATTTGGAATTTGCGTGAAAAGGCGATAAATCAGAGCCAATTGACGTCCAGCTAACAAATATTATTTATATACATATTTTAGCCGCAATGTGCAACGTGTTGCAAGCAATTACATTGGCAAAGGCTAAAAGCAAAATGTTAAATGCAAAATGTCGGCGCTTTTCATGTTAATTACGTGTTAAGACCGCCTACCCCTCCCCCCTACCACAGCCCAGCCCACGCTACATGCAGCAAAGCTCTCGAGCTGCCAATAATTGTCAAGCTAAATGTTTATTATATACATATATACAGTTATATATATATAGTATATGTGAAATAATTTATATGCCGCAACGTGGCCACAATTCGCATGCATCATAAATAAATAAATATGAATATATGTAGCTATAGAGAAATAGCCAAAGATCTGTCGGAATTTGTTGCATATGTAAATCGAGCCAAAAAGCAAATTAAATGTCATCAGGGCCAGAGAGAGAGAGAGAGCTGAATGGCTTAAATGCTTGCGACTGCCTCGATCTGTTCGCTATGAAATTTCAATTAGTGCATAACTCAAAGATAGTTAAAGCCAAATATACAGTTGTCGCTGTTGCTTTTTCAGCTGGGTGTGGGGTGGGGGGGAGGTGCTTACGGCAAGTGTATTTATATTTAGCTGGCAACGCATCTGCCTGCCTGCCCGCCCGCCAGCCGCCTGCTGACAGCAAACACACACATGAAATGCTCAATTTTTGTTTATTCATTAATTCAGCTGGGTAAATTGCATGAAATTAAGCTAAATGAAGAGATCGAATCGAAGTACGTCGCAGCCAATTGGATTTGCAAGCGGGCGCGTCCAATTGGACAGCCAGAGTGAGGGGGTTGTGGGCTGTGCGTTGCGTTACCCGACAACATTTTGACGCCCATTCGCTTGGACATTCATGTCAAACAAATTGCCAGTCGCCATATTTGTTGCTAAGGTGTTGACATTACATTTGCATATGACTGTCTCTCTCTCTCTCCCCCCTCTCTCTCTCTCGCTCTCTGTGTGCTTACGCAGTTTTGTGACATGTATTAATTATCAACATGCAGCAGCTGCTACACAAATTAATTTAAAATCAAATTAAATGTCAACAAATTACAATAATTATGCCGTTCATATAAAATGAAGATAAATAAAAGCTCAGTGCGCGCGTCAGCAACATTTTCTGCTAAGCAATACGCAATTTAAATGGAACAGGTCAAAGAGAAAGAGTAGGAGACAGAGAGAGAGGGAGAGAGAGTGCTAAGCTGACAGCGCAGCAACAATCTAAACCGCGTGCGTCGGCGTCGTGTGCGCTGAAGCGTGGCAGCACGGCAGCGCCAGCAGCAGCAGCAGCAACAACAACAGCAGCAATGTGTATAAACAAATTCAAAGCACTACGCGCCCACATCAAAAACCCAACGTCGGCCGCATTTAATTAGACTCCGCAACAACAACAACAACAACTACAGAAAAATGTAATGTTAAGCAGCAGGCACATAAAATGTTTATATAAAAACAACGCCGCATAATTTGTTAGCGCATGGAGAGAATGGAGAGAGCGAGAGCGGGAGCGAGCGCGAGAGTGCGCTCACCCACCACCATTGTAAGCATAGCTTGAAAGCTCAACAGCTGCTGGCAACATGTTGCCAGGCCAGCAACGATTGAAACTTAATTTGCAGTTGTTTATTTTATTGGGTTAATGAGACGCGACTGCTGCAGCAGTTGGTTAATAAATTCCCAATTTGTTGTTTATTTATGTGTCAGCATCAATTTCTATTAATTGAAATTGTAATTGCAGCAACAGCAGCAGCAGCAACCCATTGATTTATATTTAAGCCGAATTTATGGGCTGCAGGCGTGGAATTCGTTATCAGCGTTATATACATATATGTATATATACATACACATGTTTGTATATATATTTCGTTTAAATTGCTTAACGTTTTTGGCATAACAATTAGCGGCGGATGTGTTGGCTTTTTCAAAGGCATCACAGACATGTCAACTGCTGCTCCTTCTTCTTCTCTTTCTTTATCATTGTTTTTAGACATTGACAAATGCAGTGGAAACATCACAAACGGCAATTGATGATTCGATATTTGTTTGCTCTTATAAGTAAATCTCGCCATCTCCCTCTCTCTGCCTGTCTATGTCTGTGTGTGTGCGTGACAAATATTTGCCGCGCTTTTAAACAAATATGCACAGGGAATGGAGACTTCATGGCTTGCGCAAAGGGTTTCGACTTTCAACATTTCTACAAAACTTTAAATCACCCGAAACAGCGAAAGAGGGCAGTTCTAAGCTTACTGAAATAGGCAGCTGTGCTGCCAGTGCAAAGTGTAACAGAAAGTGCCTCTATCATGACATAGTAAAAGAGCCCTCGTCTCGCCCTCTCTCGTTCGCTCTGCTAATGCAAATTTGCTCACTTTTAACAGCACAACATAGCAGTGTCTCTACATAACATAGTAAAAGAGTCCTCTCTCCCTCTCTCTCTGCTAATGCAAATTTACTGTCACTGTTAAACTCACTTTAACATAATGCAAAAGGCACTTCTCTCCCTCTCTCATTCCCTTTTCTATTTAGATCTGCCAATGCAAATGCTTTTTGCTTATTTTATTTTTACAGCTACCCATTGATTACTAATTTACTATTCGAACAACCCACGCATTGAAAAAGAAGAGAAAAAAAAAAACAAACTATTGCTCAATGTTTATCTAAAGTTCGCGTCATCATCGTCACATTGCCAGCAGCTGTGCCAGCTTTCGAGCAAACCCCTCTCTGCCTAATGGCATCTATTTGCTTTGCCTGTATGTATGTATGTATGTATGTATGTATGTATGTATGTATGTATGTATGTATGTTTGTAGGGTATTTTGGATGGGGCATATTGGTACTTACATAGATCAAGCCAGAGTAATATCTGTCTTTGATGTTGTGCAACACGGACGCCTCATTGAGGCACGTCAACTCGGCCATATCCTCGACTTTGTCGAACTTTGGCGGATTCATCTTCTGTATGTCATCGCGTAGGATCATGACACGCTTGCCGGTCTCGGCCAATTCCACCTCCACCTCGTCGCCATGTTCGCGCTTAATACTGGCGGCAACGAAGCCCTGCAAAAAGAAGAAGAAAAGAGAAAAAGAAATCAGAAATCGAATTCAAATTCATTGCGAGTTAGTCACACTCTGTGTGTGAGTGTGGGAGAGTGTGTGAGTCACACGTGAGAGTCAATTAACAAGTTAATACCGTTATTTATAACTTATACAATATACATATATTCCAGGAAATAACATAAACACAAATTCAGCCAAATTTCGTAATGAAAACAAAGCAGCAGCAGAAGAAGCAGCAGCAATTACAGTTAAAGCTCCTGGCTGTGCTGCCTACATGCACACAAACACACACGCACACAAACATAAAAACAATGCACACGCCTTGTAATGCTGCTGCTGCTGCTGCGCTGCAGCTTCTTCTTCATTCCTTCTTATGCTTGTTTTGTATTCTTTTAGCTCTAATTGAGTGAGCTTGCATGTGTGTGTGTGTGTGTGTAAGTGTGATTGTGAGTGCATCTCTTGACAGAGCGCTGCATGAGTCAAGCGCCAAGCACATCAACAGCAGCAACAACAACAGTGGCCGCCACAACAGAAACAAAAAGGAAATGCAGACGATAAAACTGACGCCCGTTCAAGTGCCGTTGCAGACGCAGCAGCAGCCGCAGCAGCAGCAGAGACAAAACAGCCAACGGGAAGGCAGCGACAGCAGCTGAGACAAACAGAAGCTGCGCCAACCGACAGCAACAGCGACGCCTTTGTCTGCCCTTTTTTCTGTTGTCTGTCTGTTGTCTAACTGTTGTCTGCCTATTGGCAAGTTCAAGGCTCTCCCGCTCCCTCTCCCACTCTCGCTCTCTAACTCTGCACGTTTACACAGTGCATAACATGAATATGTTATCTAGCGCTAAGTAGATTGTCTAATTTATAGTTTCTTTAATTACGCATTTTAATTAGCACTAATTGAGCGTGTTGACAACTTGTTCAGTGTGGGCTGAGCGATATTAATCTATAAATGCGTAAAGTAGTACGAAATAGATCGAAAAATGATTAGAAATATTTGTAAAATATTAAAAAAAAATATTTTAAAAAATAATAAAAGATAATTCTCGAGCGGAAACGGATGTTTGTTCATATATGTTATATTTTGTGACCTCTTATCATATATATTTACGTTATTTATGAGCCAACTACATATATATAGCTAACTCAACTGTAACCGAAGTTTTATATCGTGATATTCCCTCGCGCATCTTCAAGTGTTAATTAATGTTGCAGAAATAAAGATTTTTTCGCTGCGGAATGCGTTAAGCACTCAATTAATAAAACGCGCCCTGCAATTTTCCCAAACGATGAATCACGAAAATGAAAAACCAGAAGCAAAGGCAGAAGCAGAAACAGAATCAGAGGCAGAGGCAGAAAATGAAAGACAAACAATTTCCACTTTGCGGCCATACGGAATAACATAATTTATGATTCCTAATTTCCAGTTCAGAGGGTGGAAGAAAAAAACAAGCAGAAGTGCAATGAAATGCATTAACGACCAACAAACAAGTCAAGCAACTGCAACACAGC
Organism: Drosophila paranaensis; assembly: GCA_035047545.1. Lineage (NCBI taxonomy): Eukaryota > Metazoa > Arthropoda > Insecta > Diptera > Drosophilidae > Drosophila > Drosophila paranaensis. The sequence continues at coordinate 15,435,765 of JAWNPL010000026.1, read as the reverse complement.
AACAACAACAACAACAAACAGAGGCAGGTCTCTGATCGTTAAGTTAAATACGCGCAGCACGCCCCAACGATCCAAAGAGTTCCACAATTCCATTCCATTTCCATTCCTGTCTTGTTTAGAGATAAACATGATCTCCATATGTATGTACGTATGTGTGTGTGTTTATCTGTTATCTTTGCGCTTTTCCGGCACGAAGCGATAAACAGAAATCGAAAGAAAACAACAAGAAAAATCATTGCGTGTTCTTCTAGAAAAATAAGTTCGTAATGCGTGTAAATATATAATATTAAATAAGAGCTAAGCAGAGCTGAGTCAGTGTTGAACAATGCCATAAAACACAAGAGTTATTTAATGTGCTGTGAAGACGCTGGCTAACTCATGCAGCAAACATGCCTTAAGGTGAACTCAGTGGCTGGGCAGATATATATTTGTTGTATGAGTGAAGCTTTAATAAAGTAATTTAATTAAAAATTAATAAAAAAAAAAATAAATAAATTTGCAATAACTTTAATTATTTCATTTTACTTTTATTTTCATTTGTTATTTATTTATTCTTATTTTTTTTATATTATTTCTTATTTTTTAAATTATTTTTTATACTTTATTTTTAACATTTTTTTTAAACATTATTTTTTATTTTTTTATAAAAATATATTTTTTTATTTTTTATATATTACTTTTTATTTTTTATATATTATTTTTAAAATTTTATTTTTTTTATTAATTCATTTTTTTTTTGCATTTTTCATTTACTTAATATTCTTTAAATATTTTAATTATTATTCAACCATTTTCAGCCATAATTAAAATTCTAATTTATCTTTTCCAAATGAACTCGAATCTTTACTGCACAGCACACACTTAACAAATACATATTATATAGAAATATTTATGTTATTTTTAATTATTATTATTACTACTGCCCAAAGATACTTAAAAACAGAAGAAATGATTTGCTGAAGTATGCGCGGGCCACCAATGAGATCATCAATCAGCTGTCTCCCCTCTCTCTCTCTCTCTCTTCCACAACCTCCCTCTGCCTCTCTTTGTTGATTGTTATCTACATACACGACACATTCCAAGCAATCAGCGAATCAAAACGAAGCGCAAAGAAACAAACAACAAAAACAAAACCAAACGCAAAGAAAACAAATCAAAGCCAAAGATACAAATAAATTGTAAATGAATAAAGAACAAAAATACTTTGATTTGCGGGAGTTTTGTAACGGCTTAAAATATTGGAACTACCCACGAAATATAGGGAAAAAAAACCTTGAACTTCTGAGATATTCTGACATAAGAGCAGAGTAAACAAATCATGAACTCACTGGATGCTCAATATATATGTATATATATATTTAAATATAAATATAAATATATATATATATATATATATATATATATATATATAAATATACATATATCTACATGGATATGTACTTTTTCTTTTGGGCGCGCCTTGCTTATTGAGTAATACGAATTGTTTGCCTGACTTTAAGAATTTATCTTTCCTGTATAGGCTATATGCTATATATCAAAAAGAAACTTGTTATCATTGATCAAATGAAGATTAAATATGTTTATAGAGCTGATATCATATTGATTGCCCCAATAAATGCTGTTATATGGAAAAATTCTATGGGGTAAATCCCAATCAATGGTGATATATGGTAAAATTCTATAGGGCAAAGATATTATGAGTTTTCATTAGGATCAAAATGGATCTAAGGCTTCTGTCAGTCAGATGTCATACAAATATACTGAAAGTCTTTGCCCAGAGATACAGATATGTAAAGGATTATGTAGTATATAAATACTGAAAAGCTTCCCTAAGCTATCCATTTCATATACCTATTTAGATAACTATCTAAAGTTAAACATAAATATTTATTACATTAGGCATTCAAGAGCATAGATATTACATTAGGATAGACATTGCATTAGGCATTCAAATTTTGTAATACTTTCCTGGCCCAAGTCTCCCTCTCCCTCTCTCTTCATTCAAAACATTCTCATGCAGCCAACAGCATTCCAATCATTCAATATAATCTATGCACCTCTCGCTCGCACCCACACTGTTGCGGCTCACTGAACGCTTACGAAGATCGTCGTGGGCTCGAGTTCACGCTGACCGGCCATAATAATTTGTTATTTTGCCTCTCTTTTAGTATTTTTTTGAATTTTTATTGTTGTATTTCTTTTCTTTGCGTTTAATCGATCAACGCATATGCATGGCATATACATACACACACACACATGTGTATGTGTGTGTGTAATTGAGAGAGAGAGATATGAGAGCTCCGCAGGTTCGTTGACCGTAAACCGGACGAGAGCCGAATCTTGAAAGCTTCGGCTACGTTTTGTCATTAGCGGTAAAGAAGAGACATTTGTAACAGAAAAAAACAAAAAACAAAAACAAAAATGAAAATAAAGAAATAAAGAGAAAAACCCGCCGTGGTTTTTCAATTTTTTTTGGTTTTTTATTTGTAAACAGCTCTTAAATACTTATCAACTAATGTGAGTGAGTGTGGGCGTGTGTGGGTGTATAGTGTAGAGCCTCTCTCTCTCTCTCTCTCTCCCCAGCTTGCGGTTTGAGTTGTTAGCAACAATTTGTGGTGGCAGCCGCTCACGCTCAAGCTCAAGCTTCAAAGCCCATCAATAAACAAGTTCGTTTTTTGTTTTTAACTATAATAACTTGGCCAAAACTGAAACAGTTTGCTTAGGCTTTTAACTAGTAATAACTGTATGTGCAGGGAATAGCGTATATCGCATGTGGACTATTCAATGCACTTTCTCATTGCAAGGTTTATATAGAGAAGTTATATATCTATCTATAACTCGAAATATATCTGTATCTTTACTGTGAATAATGTTATACCTAGTGAATATCGTATGTGAAATATCGAGTATTAAATATACTTGTGATTATTATAGTGTAACTAGCTCTTAAAAGAAAAAAATTGAATATATAGCGTATATCGTATAGTGAATATCGTATAGCGAATATCGTACAGTGAATATCATATAGTGAATATCGTATAGCGAATAACGTATATCGAATATCGCATATCGAAAAACGTATATCGAATATCGTATAGTGAATATCGTATTTCGCATGTTCATATACATATTTCTACTATATATACTACTATATATTTACTATATATTTACTATATATACTACTATATATACTTCATAGATAGATATCTATCAATATCTTTATAAAAGTATCTAGACTCAAGTCTTTCACCTCTCTGAAGTGGGCTGTCTGGCGCAAGCCCCGACCTGTAGCCCTCATTAACTCCATCAACTACTCGTGCACACGCACAATGCGGCCCATTGTTCACATATTTACATAGAAACACACATACACACACACATGTATATATATGTGTGTATAAATATTTTTAAAGATATTTAGTATTATTTTTCTTTACATTGCGCAAAGTTTGAACAGTTGTTGGGCAGGCAAAAAACAAAAAACAAAATGAGTGCACAAAATGTGTTGACACAATTCCGAATACCCTTTTGCCATGAATAAAGAAACAAAAACTGTAACTGTAGTCAGCAAAGCAGCTGTATTTGTGTATGTGTGTGTGTGTTGGGCATTCCAGCAGCGCAACAGTTTGTGCCATATGCAAATTTCTTACATTATCTGTCCAACTGTCTCCGCTGTCTGTCTCTGTCGCTGTCTCTGTCGCTCTGCCTCTGGCTGACAGCTCATGACAATCGTCTGTCGCAAAGTCGTGCCGTTTGCTCGCTCCCTCTACCCACATCCCCTCCCCCTTTTCTCGTATTTTCTCTTCTTTAAGTTCTGTTGCTGTCTGCCTTATGTCTTGCTTTATCTGTGTGTGCGCTTGAAATTCCTTTTGGGCCAAAAGCAAATGACTTTGTAAGTAAATGCGTAATTACGAAAAAATGCGACAAGTTGTTGCGGCTGCTATTAGAATTATTCCCAATTGAATACCCTATAAAAGGTATATATAGCAAAGATAACGAATATATAATCAAAAAATCAAATAAAATTAAATTGAGAACAATAATAAGAGAAATTGCTATAAAATTTAATTTTACAGGGTATTTTCTAGTCTTTATCTTGAATATTTTTAGTTTTTAGTCAAAGGGCAACTACAGTTAACCAATATATATAATTTAACAACAATTTAATACGCAAATTATCGCAATTTCTAAGCAACTTCACTTTTACAGGGTATTTGCTAGTCATTATCTCATTTACTGGCCATTTCACAATGTGAGTAGCACCTTAGCCTAGGCAATTCCGCAAGTTATTTCAGTGGCCATTGTTAGGAACGACAGTTTTATCTCTGGGCGCAAAGTCTGAGCCACATTGTATACATCTAGCCAAACATATGCGAATATATAGAATATAGTATAATATATTCAGGTTGAATGACATCTGAATTTGGTTTAGTTATCTGTGAGTATGAGCGAAAATCTGGCTACACACAATGCCAAGCAAAGGCCAATCGTTGCGTGTCATCGTTATCGTTATCGTTATCGCCCCACAAATTTACAGCTATACATACATACATATAGAGATATAGTTGTATTGATTTCAATGCATATTAAAAATTGTTTTCGCTCTCCCTCTCTCTCTCTCTCTCTCTCTCTGTGTGTCTTTAGCTTTCGTTATCTCTCGAGCTGTCTGTGCTCGAGTGACTCACGCAAATTGGAAATATTGACAAATTGGAAATCGAGCGTATAACTGTTAAATTAATACAGTCAACAGGCGGCGCCATTTGCAAATTAGCTCTCCAGGATAGATTTCAGTTGCAGTGATTCAAGCCAACTACAACAACAGCCAAAACCTTTGTGTTTATTCAATTTTATGAACGTAAAATTCAAAGAAGTTAACCCACGGCATGATTCATGCTATGCGATGAGTGTGCGCCGAGAGCGAGATGGCAATAGTTCGGTTAGTCAGTCAGTGGAGTTGGGAATTTAACATGATTTCCAGTTCCAGTTTCAGTTCCAATTCCAATTCCTATCGTCAGCTGTGGACATTGAAGTCGTAGATAGGTCTAGCCGCGACCCTTAATCGGCTTAAAAATGTTTTCAATCAAATATGAAGAAAATAAGAGAGGAAGAAAATTACGCGCAAACCGCATTCGAAATGCCCTTACAGCTGCGCTTCTTATAAGAGTCAGCTAGCCTGATAGTATAAGAGTGAAATATTCCGTTTCCAGAATGACAGTATAAGAGTCATATGTATCTTCTGCTTCTTCTCTTCTGCTGCATCTTACGTAAATCTACTATGACTAAGTTCACAATAGCCATTTACAGCTAGCTACACTTATTATAAGAGTCAACTAGCCCGACTGTATAAGAGTGAAATGTTCTGCTTCTTTTCTTCGGCTGCATCTTTCATAAATCTACTTTGCCAACTGCTTTGACAAAGTTCACAATATCCGCTGCAAGTGTATTAAGATAACATTTACAAAGAACAGCAAAAGCAACAGCAACAACAATAACAGAAAACTGGTCAAACTCGCGCCCAGCAACAAAGCAGCAGAACCAAGCCGCGGCCAACGCCTGCGCAACGCAACGAGGCGCTCTACAGGTTTTTCAGGTCGTTTGGCGACGCCAGCGACGACTTCTGCGCGGCCGGGTGAAAGCCAAAGCCGGGAGAGTGCAAGGAGCATGACAGCGCCCAAAGAAACAGTAACAACAACAGAATGCGAGTACGTAAACAAATGAGAAAATTGTGGAATTTCTACTCTTAACAGTGTCGTTCCTTTAACATAATAATAATCCTTAACATTAACATTACATAAATCTGTTACGATTTGCTTACCTGATTCTCGTGGGGCACCCAAACCAGACGTTTCTGTGTCCATTCGGCTTGTGTGGCCGGATCGTTGAATTGATTGCGCTCCACCGAGAGATATTTCAGCTCGGGGTCGTTGCGATCAACTTCTTCTGACATGTTTTTGTTGTTGTTGTATTTCCCTTTATGTTATACTTTTTATATTCGTTATTTATCGTTTTGTCGTGGCTTTTATTATGGTTTCTATATGGTTTGGTTTTTTTTATGCAGTTGCAGATTTTTAAATATTTTTCTGTTTGGTTTGGCGGAAAGAGATTAAAAACAAAATATTAAAATAACTTTTTAGCGCATTTCCCACAGACACACAAATACACCCACACGCATTGTAAACAAACGTTGCGAGTTTAAGATACACTTTTTGCGGCACATTTTTATCTGCCAGCAACGTTCGCCGTTTTTTCTCTCTCTCTCTCTTTTTTTATCTAAGAAATGCGGCAACGAAACGCAGACGGCGAGAACGGCAACAGCAGCAGAACATAGTTTCAAAAGGGAACCGACAAGAAACAAATATGGCCATACATTTTCTTAAGCCAGCGCTTGCTCTCACTCTCTCCCTCTCTCTCTCCCTATGTTACTCTCAATCGCAGACATATTCAAACATCGTAGATGAGCAGCGGAAAATAGCATTACGTAGCTGTTTGGCAATTAAAGTAACCAGTTTGCATTTTTTTTGAAGCCGCAACATTTGCCTTGATTTTTCGGTTATGGTTACTCTAATTGCGGAGCAGGTACGTCAGCAAAATGCGACTGCCGCTGCCGTTAACGCTGCTGATGCCGCGGCCATCGTTGCTTGTTCTGCACACACAATCGCACTCACACTCACAGTCACACGCATACTCATGCACACTCTCACACGAAGCGCAGTTTTCATTTCGTTTTTGATTCTCATTCTCTTATAAAATTTGTTAATAATTTTTATATATATATTTTTTTATAAGTAATTCCGTTTCACTGTGTCAGCACTGCATTTTCAAAAATTCAACGCAATTCGCACTCAATGCACATATTTCAATTTCATTTGTTTCAACAAGCGGCTGCGACACCGACAACGACAGCAGCAGCAGCGGCGTCTGCTGGCCGGCGACTTTTTGGGCGTTGAAATTATTTTACATGCATTATTTTGATAGCTTTGCTTGGCTAGTCAGGCTTTGCGTGCACTTCGATGTTGCTCGGTTGCAATTTGATTTCTTAATAAGCGACAATAATGTGGTTTTTATTTGTTTTATGCGACAGCTGCACTTCTTAAGTTTTTTAACACCAACACACACACACACACTCTTATACAAATCGTGAACGCACCCAAAACGCGTCTTTCTCGTTCGCTGCTACCAGCACGAATGTGCGATGTTTAGTAACAGAGGCACGGCAGAGCCAAAAGCCAAACATTTCGCTGGACTGTTATTAACAGTGTGTGTACATTTTATCTTGGAAAAGCGTAGATTGCATTATAAAAAAATGTTTAGCATGCCAATGTAAATCAATTTATGGAATAACTTTCAAATTTGCGGAAAAACACACTGTCGAAAAGAAAATTATTCTAGATGTCAGCATCAGAAAGCAAACGGCAACTGCATTTGAATTTAACAGCTGTTAACTAAGCTGGCGAATTTTTTACAGAGCAATTACAGTTATCGAAAAGAATATTTTTGTTAGTTTGAATTCGTTTTAAATGCTAACGATGCCTACTTAATTTTTGTTATTAAACAATAGTAAGGTAATTTTGCCGATTTAAGTAAGAGTTTTGCAAAATATATAAATATTCGATAATATTTGCACTCATTATCGACAGCGACTGAACAGCACAACATGCATACACGCACTGGGACAAATGTTGCTAAGCTAGCTGTTAAACTCAAAATGCAATGTAAACCCGTTTAGGGCAACTGAAACAAATCTATCTTGTATAAATTGTTTATTAGTGCTAGATATATTTATAAATATATTTTATTTTATTGATTAGGCACAAATCTATAAATATTATAAGTAAAATGTCCACCAAAATGGTTTTTACTCAAAATGGCACTGTATATATCGTGAAGGTGAAGATCGATATCGCGTTTTAGGGTAACCTTAATTTGTAACATTGCCGCCACATCGGCAGTTCTTAAATATATGGCGGGCCGTCGATGGCTATTTACGGTGCAGTGTCAAATGTTCATATCGATTGTGTTCATCGCGCGTCTGCAACTTGCTGGTCGCATCACAGAAGTGCGACTAATTAAATTTAATACAAAGTCAACAAGATAAATTAGTGCAACACATTCCAGCGCGCAGCACATGTTGAGAGGAAGCCTGCACAATAAAGTAAATGAGCTAAATTTAAATTTATTGCCACCACCAAAAACCCAATACAAACACAGCCACGCAGCTTTACACGAGCGTGTGTGCGTGCGAGTGTGTGTGTGTGTGTGTGTGTGTGTGTGTACATATATACATGGGTATATGACATACATATGTGAAGTTATAACGTAGTTTTGTGGAGGCGCATTTACGTGCAGGGCATACTAAAAGTTCGTAGGCGTTGAAGCTTCGTCAGCAGCGGGAGCATAAAATCGATTCCCAGTGCATGCATTCTGTGCATGTGTTTGAATGCGTGCGTGGGCCTGTGTGTGTTTGCGTGCGTGCGTGTGTGTTTGTTGCAAAGCCTCACGCGCTTCTTTTCTCCTTAGCTAACAAAAAAGAAGAAAAGATAAAAAATTCCATTTAAAATCTTGGCAAAAATCTCGCGTACAATCTGTGAACGTGACCAATTGCTACAGCTGAGAGAGTGAACCAAAAATATAAAATATATATATACATATATATATGTATATTCAAATTGATAAATTTGTAGCTTGTGGCATGATAGCTGAGCCAACTTCAACCAGGTACGTTGTGTGCAATCAAATATCTAATTTAAGCAGTGTTAATAATATGAGGAAAAAAATGCGCGCCCATTATTGCTATATACGTATGCATATATGTACATAGGCACAGACACATGCGTGTGTCTGTATGTATGTACAAGAGAGTGTTGTGCTAAGTGTATGTGTGTGTGTGTGTTCGTACATAACCTCAATAGCAGCTCAATTGATTACGCTCGGTGATAGCGTTTTGGTAGAAGAAAAAAAAGCAGGCGTCTCATGGCTAAATAAAATTCCCTACAAGTGTTATTCATTAATTAATAATTAATTGTGCACAAAAGGTGGTTGCCTTTGACTGTGACTCTTTGTCCGCAATTTCCGCAACTCAACTGCAGTTGTGTGTGTGTATAGAAATATTTGATAAAATTGTATAAATATACATACATATTTATATATAAAATGCCACACAGTAAATATATTGCTGTAAAATGGAAGGTAGCCGAGCCGAGCAACAACAATGACGCATATATATTGCTAATACAAACACACGCTTGCAATCGCACACCGACAAAAGTAAACGTTTACGCGTGTACATGTGTGTGTGTGTGTGTGTGTGTGTGTGTGTGTGTGTGTGTGTGTGTGTGTGTGTGTGTGTGTGTGTGTGTGTGTGTGTGTGTTGTTTGAGAGAGAGAGCGCTCTGCCTCTCCTATTTGAGTACAAGAACAACAAACTACAATGTTGTCAGCAGCTCAATTGCACACTCTCAATGCCGCCCTCTCTTCCTCTCTCTCTCTCTCCCACTGTTCCTATTGCAAACTTGAGCTTGGCTAGAACAAAAACTTTGTTTTTAAATGTAAAACGTGGTGAATTAGTGTTTCAAAATTATTTAATAATTATATATGCTTTTCAAACATATTCTTCATTTATTTATCACAGTTTTTGCAATTCTATTTGCATTTCTAGCATATTCCATTCTGTTTTCTCGCCCATTCCGTTGCTTCTTTGCATTTTCTTGATAAGACCTAAATTTGTCTTTACTGGTTTTTAGTTTGGGTTTCGCTGCGAAGCTTTTGGCTTTTTGTTGCCATCTCTTTCACTCTGCCAAAAAGACGTGAAACTTGAAAAACGAGTTTTAGTTACAAACGATCGTTGAAAATACTCTATCTTTGAGTTCTGTTCAGTAGGTGGCAAACTTTGTGACTATTTTTAATTTGTTTAAATTGGCAAATATTTATAATAAAAATAAAATTAACAAATATTTTGGTATTAAAGTAAATAAATTTGAAAGTGTATACAAAATTCGTCTTTGATTTTGGTTAAGTGTATTTGTTTTGTGTCACCTTCTCTATGTAAATAGAGACAGAGACTAGCTCAAGACTCTTTTCTTTGTTTTCTGTTCTTTCTTTCTCCTGATTTGTTAAGGCTTAAGGAAGAAATGTTTAATCCCAATACGAATTTAGTATTTCAGGAAACTTATATCAAAAATCTTATAAAATATATAATAAATTATTAATATCAAAAATAATATCAGATATATGTTTATATGTATATTATTATTATTATATTGTATTTTATTCTATAATTTTAGAGCAAAGCTTAATATTGTTCAGTCTTGATGAGGCACAAAAATAGTCTTATTTGCAATTTAATTTCCTTGTCTTTTGTGCTTTCCTTATATGCCTAATCTTTCTGGAACTTGGACTGTGTTTAGCCTTTGGCTAGTGTACATCTTTCACTATTCACTATATTTTAAAGATTAAATATATATAGAAAGCATATAAGCAATGTTTGTTAGCTAAGCCTTAATATAAATGCAAGTTTACAATTGTATTACATTCATCAACAACTTTTCATATAATTTTCATTGACTTTTACAGCAGACTAAGTACTAAGTCTGTTTTTTAAACCAAACAATAAATCATTCAGTTTAAGGTATCGGCGCTCTTCCGCTTAAATATGCTTTGTTTTCCTTTTTCTGCTTTTCTTGATTTTTATGCAATATGATTTTGGCTTTATGCACATTTTTGCCGATTTGGCACGTAATTGTAAACTATTATCTGATACCGCGCGAATAATTCTTGTTGCATTTACAATACGAATCGACAGAGAAACGATTGTAAATTTGCAACAGGGCATAAAATTACAGTTGTTGTTCTTATTGTTCTGCACAAATTGCAATTTGCCTTATGTTGACAGCTCTTTTATATATATATTCTCTATACATATGTATGTATCTGTTGTTTTATTATTGTTGCGCAACAGCATGTAATATCGTAGGGCATCTGAAATTATTTGTATACCAATTAGTTTATAAATTAAAACCAGCTGAGCACACATACATACGTAAACAAGCAACGGAAGTAGCTGTAAATAGGCAAATAAACTTCGATGTGTGTGTATATATATATAGATATGCACACACACACACACTGGACATCATGTATAGGACTGCAACTGTGTATGTGTGTAAGTACACACTGGACTGCTTGTATTGAGACTGCAGTAGGCTCACTCACACTCACACACTGATGCACGAATTCAAATGCACGCACACACACACATATATACACCTATTTAAATGCACGCACACATGTGTGGTTGTCCCTTTTGCACTTGTCTTATAGCTGCACGCTAAGGCTGCGCTACGCGTTGCTCTTGTAGGCGTTAGTTGTCCAATGCAACTGCTGGCGCTGCTGCTGCACAAGGCGCCTGCTCGTGAACTTTGAACTTTGGCAGCACGTCATATGTGTGTCTCAGAAATTCACTCGATTTGCATTGACTAACGCAGTTCCAGTTTCAGTTGCATTTGTTGTGTAGCTAGCAGGTGATACAGGCGGCGCTCACTCTCAGTCTGTGAGTTGCTCTCACTCACTCTCTCTCTCTCTCGCCGCCCCCGCTGCGCAATGCAGCAGAAGCGCGACGAGCGCATGAAAAAGAAATCGATAATTGCAAGGTTTCCATTTCCACCACCACCACCACCATGACGACGACAACGACGATGAGCGCACAATTCGCAAGTATACAGATTTTTATTGACGCTTCGCCGCCGCTAAGTTATTGAGTTGCTGCTCTTTACTCGCGGCCGATCAAATTCCAACATGTGTTTGAGAGAAAGAGATGGGAAGAGGAGAGCGAAAAGACCAATGCTCTCACTGAATGTATGTTTGTATGTATGCACATATGTACACCATTGCCATGGTGAGACGGCAGCGTTGGCATCGTCGCAACTTGCATCCACTTTTTTCTCCTTTTTTTACCTTGGTGCTCGAATTGTCTGGTTTGCTTTCTATGCCCGCTGTTAGTGTCTCTGTGTTTGTGCTTCTTCTCGTTTCCGTTTTGACAGCAGCAAAAACTACAATTTCACCACCACTTGCAAAGAATATATACACATATGTACATAACTGCATGAATGTGTGAGTGTGTTGTATGTGGATGTCGATGGATGAGCTGAGGTGAGGCAAGGTGTATGCCGCGTCGCAAAGTGTAACCGTGGCAGTGTTGTAGCCAGCTACTCGTCTGTTTGGTTTCTGATTTTCAGTTTTGTCGATTTCATTATGTACTGCAATATCACATCGAGTGTGGCCACACTGTCTGTGTGTGGGTGTCCTCTCATCTCTCTCAGCAACTTTGCTCTCTCGCTGTACGCTGCTCACTCTCACTACAGGGTGTCGCTATGCTAACTGCGCGTCATGGCAAACGAAAAAACACCCTGTTGCTGCCGTTCATTAGACAGTCATGCTGACTCTGTCTCACCGCATGTAACTGTCGTGCCTTTTGCACTTACGTAAGCTTTACGTATTCAAGTTTATGAGCCATTTTTGCACTTTGCTTGATTTCGTCAAGCATTTTTAAGATTACACATCGAAAACGTTGAGTTTCAATGAACAAATGACGATTAAACTCGTGATCTGTCTATATTCTGTTGGAATTATGCTGCCGCTCTGCTCCAACGACGAACAGTTCTGGTTATAGGGCTCTCCGCATGAATACAGCGTGCTTTTACTCCGCATACATCCATTCACTCGGCCGTTTCCACGAAATGTTTTCTGCCACACAGATTGCAATTTGAACGCACAGCAACAAGACTCGAATACATGTGATTATATATATGCGACATATGTATACATATAGCCATGTATTTACTTTTATACTCAAAGCAGCATTTTCCCCATTTTTTATGCTCGAAGAGCTCTGCTGCGTTGCCTCCCTGTTTGATATGCTGCTAGTAGTCCGTTGCCACTGTAGCAATAGCAACAACAGCTACTAAAATGAAAATGAAGAATTCCAAAGCAACACTGCGCGCGCGCATTTACTCTCTCACTCGCTCTCTCCCTCTCATCCACCCGATTTTGTTTCTTGCGCTCTCTCCGTCTCTTCGCTGACGGCCTGCCTGTCTGGTTGGTTGGTTCGTTGGTCTGCTCTCTCTCCGCATTTCGCGCTCTTTTGTTTCTTTGCTCACACTGGCCGTCCGTTTAATCGAAAATGTTTGCGGCGGCGTTAAGACGTACGAAAACGTTTCCTCGCCAAATTTTTGTGAATATCTGTAGAAATTCACTGGGAGGAAAATTGTTCAAAAGTGAATTTCAATTGAATAGTGCAAAAGTATTAAAACTACATCCGCTGCTTACCGCGTAGCAGCATTGTTAATAAAACCCGAGGCTTATTCAATAGATTGTGAAAAACTGCTCCAATACATACATACAAATACAATGCCCATGTACTGAAGAAAAAAAGGTGAAAAGTTGTACAGTGTGAAACAAATGTTAGTGCAAAATACTGCGTAAAACGTGAAAGTTTTGAATAACAAGCCAACGGTTTATAGTAAATACACTTATATATAAACATATATGTATATGTGCATACAAAGTTTTTTTTTTAAATACATACATATGTACAGAGTTTCTGATGTAAGTTGCCTTTCGCGGGGGGAGGAATATATAAGAAAACATACGAAATGTATGAGAGCCGTTTAGTTATATGATAATTTATACCATCTGCGTACTTGTTCATAGCTAAAACTTGTGAAAAATACAACATTTTTAGGTTAGGTCAATTCAATTGGTTTATATACGACGACGACGGCACACAACACACTTATACATACACACACACGCAGTCGACATGCACAAAAGACATGCATACACATACATATAAGCGCACAGACAAAAAGTCGTCGACGGGCTGCTCGCACTCAACACACATACACACGCACATTCACTTACTCGCGCACAGCCACACACACACACATACAAGTCTTAACATTGCTTTTGGCTTGCTTGTGAACTGACTGTATTTTTTCAACGTAGTGTCGTTTTATTTTCGTTCGTTCATTCGTTCGTTCGTCCGCCAGTTCTCAGTTCGTGCGCTTATCTCAACTTTTGCTTTGATGCGCCATTCGCATGTATGTCTGTGAATGTATAAATATATATTTATATACGCGCATTTTAGAATGTGTGTGTACGTGCGAGTACATATATATATTTATATATAAACGAGCTCCCAAGACAGAAGACTCACAGGCAGCTGGCTCCAAGAGCAATTGCTAACCTCTCTCTGCCTCTCTCTCTCTCCGACTCTTTATAAATATGCATGAGTGTGTTTTAATGAGAGCATCTTCGCTCACAACTATACGGCTTGAAGCTACTAGTCAGTCTACCTTCTAGATTGTTGTTCTTGTTTTGTATAATAGAAAATACTATAAAATATATATATATATGCAGACATACATACAACTATAGGTACATAATTCTCTACACATCCATATGTTTTTGCAAAATTTATTAATAGCATAATAGAGTGTGTTACCTAGCGTGTGTGTAAAAAAAAAAAACGAAAAAAAAACTATTAATATACGAATAATGAATATAAAGCGTGCAAAATAATAAGAAGTTGCCGTCGAAACTAAAATATTTTTGCATACTTTGCCTTTGCCTGCTGTGTATACATAACAAAACAGATAAGATAATAGACGTGTGCACGTAATACAGCTATGATGAATAAAAATAAAAAAGAAAAAATGGAGGGAAAATTTGCCCACATGTCGCCCCTTCACACACACGCACACACACACACACGCACATGAACAACTACAACGAACGCCCCAATTTTGCTCGAGAGCTCTGCAACGGTGCTCAGCGCGAGAGTGACAATATATAAGCCAATATGTATGTGTGTGTGCGAGTGTTATAGCTGCTATGGCGGTCGGCCGTAGCGCAGCGCAGCAATAACAAAAGGCCACACACAGTTATTATTCAGAGAGTGAGAGAGAGAGTAGGCAGGAGAGAGCAAGAGTATGGGAGAGGAGTCGAGCCAGCCGTGTGTCGTGTCGTGTGCCGCCGCTTTCAACTTGTTTTTCGCATTTGGCCATAAGACTTGAAGGATTATTTGCTGCGGGAAGCGCTACATACCATGGCAAACACACAGACACCCAGCCACACACACAATTGCGCTCTCTCTTGATAACCAAAAAGTTTGCTGTGTGGGGGCCCCGGTACAGTTTTCAAATGCAAATTACTGTAATTTGTTGTTTACAAATGCACATGTTTGAAGCGTTTGCTCATTGGGTCTCGGAGTCGGCAATTATTTTTGCTAAGCAGATACACAGAGGAGGTGGCCACAGAAGTCATCATCCCATGGTATTTTTATTCCAATACCTCCCGCTATGTATATGTATATATATGTATGCATACACACACACATACATGTATACAGCCACAGACATTCGCTTCTAAATTCAAGTTATATTTACACTATTAACGACACGAGAAAACGCACACTCTGAGTAGGCTTGCTTCGCGTTCTCGTTCTTGGCCTTTGTAGTTGTGGTCGTGTTGCCACAACTGAGAGCCCGCCAAATACTTGTTTATAGTTGTTGCTGTTGCCGTTGTTGAGCCAATGTCTTTGAAAATATATCCAAACTGCGCCACAAAACAAATATGCGGCCCTCTTGCTCTGCCTCTCTAGCTGTATATGCGCTTACTACTCTCTCGCTCACGCTCTCTTGCATGTTGATGCAGAATTGAAAGAAAGAAGAAAACGCAAAGAGAGGAGAGCAGAGTAAAAGGCCGTCTCACCGCCACCACCACCACCACCACACTATGTACTCATTCTTTTGTGTGGCGGCTGCTGCGCTATGTAGATACAGGCAAACACCCTGTGTACACCCCCTTTGAGAGGCCCCCCTCTCTCTCTCAGTCTGCCTCTCACGTCACATACTCGATTTTTGGTATGCATGTTGACGTCGTCATCGTCATCGTCGTACATGGTTCATAAAAAGCTCTCAGCTTTCAGTCTCTTGACTTCGCTGCCCTCCCTTGCCAGTTCTTACTGTACCCGTTAAAAACAACAAAGCGCGCGCGCCCAATTCCGGTTGTGCTTACACACACATATGCACACGCACACAGCTAAACAAGCATACAAGAACTGATGACTCTCTCTCTCCATGATCTGCTGTGCGCTCTGCTCTCAGTACGTTTTGGCTGCTGCTGCTGCTGCTCTTGTTGTTATTGGCTATGTACATACAAAGAAATAATTTTCTATGTGAGCATACATAGTTTAGTGTTTGTGTGTGTGTGCATATAGTGAAGAATTTAATGTGGAATAATTTTAAATTTCATAGGAATATTTTAATCAAACAATGAAATAATAAAAAAAATTCAAATGAAATATAAATATACAAAAATAAAATACATAAATGAATGAAAAATTTCTATTTGGCAACCTAAAATGCAGCCAAAATTAAAACATGTACTAATCGAAAATCGATATATTTTGTTTAAATTATCAAATGGGTTTAATCAGCTGATTCGAAACTTACTTGAAATATATGAGTGATCTCTGTTGTTTCGGGTGTTCATTTTTTTGTTTTGCCTCTAAAAAGTATGTCATCGTGCTCTATATACATATATATATATAATGTGTTTCTCCGTGGGTGTACAACTAATTTCACGGTTATTTAATTTCTTGTATTTCCTTTTTGTTTGCAGTGATTACCGATTGCCGAACGCAACACCGACTGCGACGTGGCAGCAGCGCTAGAGGAGACAAGGCGCCGAAATCTTAATGTAAAGCACTTGAAAGTGGGCAAAAAACGTTCCGAGTAGTTTTTGTGGCCTGCCGCTAAAGCGGACTGGCACGCGTCTATATCCAAATGCATAGACAACAACAACAACATCACCAAACAGAACAACATATGTTGGATACACGATCAGAGCAAGCGCTGCACTCCACTTACAGTTATCAGTTACGACCACGACCGTTTGTTGCCTACTACATACGCTCGTAGAAAGACTAAAAGCACCCAACAACCCCGACCAGGAGCAGTTCTCTGGCGTAGCAAACAGTACATTAAAGGAAAGCCAGCCACAAGTAGCGACAGCACGCAGCAGATCCAACAGCAGTACTCAAAATTCCTATTCAAGCATGATGAAACGAACGCGCATCGATGAAGTCCAATTTGGCACACGTTCCGGCCCAGGACCGGGTGGTGGCGGTGGAGGTGCGAACAGTGGCACCACCAGTGTTGGGGTCAATACAGCTGGTGGTGTTACCATAGGCACCGTGGTACCAAATGCCCATAGTGCCACCATTAGCGGCATTGGCTCCATACATCATCGCATATTGACGCCGCAGCATGGCGGCGCACAGACCATTGCCTATCTGCCGTCCACAACGCCGACGGCAACGAATTTGAAAACAACGAGCAGCCTTGTCGATAGCGCCAGCACTCAAACGAACGTCACCAGCGTGGGTGGCCCAGGCGGAGGCGTTGTCGTCTCCACAGGCAGTGCGGGCACACAAACCTTGCAGTATACCACATGTAAGTCCTATAAAATAGCCTGATCTTGATCACCTGCTCATGATTTTCTCTATCTTCTCTCCAGCTTATAGCGTTGCCTCTATACAAGCTGGCGGCACTATGAAGGCCAGCACAGCGGATGGCAATGCGGTGCAAATTCATGTTACGGGCGGTGGTGCAGCAGTTGCCACAGCAGCTGGCGGCGGCGGCTCTCAAACGGTCTCCAGCAGCTGCCAGACGGGCAGCATACGTCAGCGCACAATCAGCGGCACCCAGACAAATGCCACCAACAGCAACCTGACAACGACAGCACAGCAGACGCAACCACAGACTGTGCAGCTGTCGACGCCGCCCAATGGACCGGGTGTGGCAGCTGGAGCGGGCGTAGTCTCTGTCGGCGCAGGCAATAGCACACCGCCGCAGGGACAGGCAGCGGCAGCTGGTGGCGGCGCCAGTGCTGCGCCGCGACTGAAGGTTGAGGATGCGCTAAGCTATCTGGATCAGGTCAAATACCAGTATGCTGATCAGCCGCAGATCTACAACAATTTCCTGGACATTATGAAGGAGTTCAAGTCGCATTGCATCGATACGCCAGGCGTCATTGAGCGTGTCTCGACGCTCTTCAAGGGCCACACGGAGCTAATCTATGGCTTCAATATGTTCTTGCCGCCCGGATATAAAATCGAAATCCATTCCGATGCGCTTGGCTGCTCAGTGCCGGTTGTCTCGATGCCATCACCACCGGGCGCACCCAGCAGCACGGGCACAGTGCATATGATTGCCGCAGCGGGCAACAACAGCCCATTGGCCAGCAGCGTGAATGCCCACACAACGCTGAAGCCGATAGCACAGGCTCAGGGTCCAGGTGGTCCTGGTGCAGGTGCCGGTGCCGGTGCCGGAGCAGCTGCAGCAGCCGCTGCGGCTGTGGCGCAGATACAGACGGCTGGCGCCGTCAATTTGATGACCCACGGAGGCGCCTCACTCACACAGACCACGATACACGCTCTACAGCCAGCAGCGGCAGCTGCAGCTCAATCGCCGGGAGGCCATGTGCATGTGACGAGCAGCTCGGCAGTGCCACCAAGCGGCGGCGTTGGTGTGAGTGTGGGCGTCGGTGTATCGCCCTATGTGCCACAGAACTATTCAAGGGATCGAGCAGAGCAACGTGCAACGATAACGCCAACGGGCCCGGGTCAGGTGTCCTCAACGGCTGGCGCCAGCATTGCGGTCGGCCCACCGACACCCAATTCACTGAGTGAGCTAAGTCCACACGCCGGGCCCGCCGCCCAACACAACTTGCATCACATCCAGCAAGCGCATCAGTCCATTCTGCTCGGCGAAACGACGGGCCAGCAGAACCAGCCGGTGGAGTTCAATCACGCCATAACCTATGTGAATAAGATTAAGGTGAGCAGCAGCTGATATATATGAATGATTCTATATACTAATGTCAACTCCATTTACTTTGCTTATAGAATCGATTCCAAAGCCAACCGGCCAAGTATAAGAAATTCCTGGAAATACTGCATGCCTACCAGAAGGAGCAGAAGGTGATGAAGGAGGGCAGCAGCGGCAGTGGCTTGAATCAGGGCAAAATGTTGACCGAACAGGAGGTGTACACGCAGGTGGCTAAGCTCTTTGGCCAGGACGAGGATCTGTTGCGTGAATTTGGACAATTTTTGCCGGATGCCACGAATCATCAGTCGTCGGCTGCCGCTGCCGCCGCTGCACAATATATGTCCAAGTCGGCGCTGCACAACGATCATCACAACAAGCAGCAGCAGCGCACCACAACGACGGCCACACTGAGCGGCGGCGCACACATCAGCATGTCGACGGCATCGCCGTCGGCCGTGCCCAACAGTGGCTCACCCATGCATTTGAGCAGTGGTGCGACGCTCTCGCAGATCGACAGCAGCAGCGCGCACGCACATGCCGCAGCCATTGGCAATCTGTCGGCTGTCAATACTAGCGTCAGCATCAAGTCCTGTGCCGTGCCTCAGAATCATATTATCAGCGGCAGCATTTTCGAGAAGGACTATCATGGACTGGGACAGCAGCAGCTGCAGCAGCAACAACAACAGCAGCAGCAGCGGCACCCGAGCCTTCAGCCACCTCACATACTCGCTAGCACACCGCCCAGTGGGCTGAGAGGCAGTGCCGTTGGGGTAGGAGCCGTGCTGGATCAGCGCAACAATCATCATGCGCAAAAGTATGTGGCTCAGCACTCGAACATGTCGCAGAAGAAGTCGCCCAGCTATGGCGGCATTACAAATATTCAGCATCTGCCCCATCTGAATGACAATTCGCTGGATCGCAACTCGCCAAACATTGCCAGCTATGTGACGCCCGCGCAGCAGCTGCCCGCACACCCACATCCGCACCACAATGCGCACAATTCGGGCACCAGCAGCAGCAGTCGGCGGCAGGCGGTTGATGAGCTGACGGCCTCCGTTTCCAGCGGCTTCGGTGCTGCCGGCGGCGGCAATGGACCACCGCCAGCGAAACGGCCGAAGCCCTACTGCCGGGACGTCAGCTTCTCGGAGGCATCGCGTAAGTGTACCATCGCTGATGTGGCCTTCTTTGATAAGGTGCGTAAGGCGCTACGCAGTCCGCAGGTCTACGACAATTTCCTGCGCTGTTTGACGCTCTTCAATCAGGAGATTGTCTCGAAGACGGAACTGCTGGGCCTTGTTTCGCCGTTCCTCATGAAATTTCCGGATCTGTTGCGTTGGTTTACAGACTTTCTCGGTCCGCCCTCGTCCGGCCAGGTGGGCGGTGGAGCGGGCACTGGCGGACTCATCGATGGTCTGCCATTAGCTGCGACTCAGCGTCAGGGCAGCAACAGCAGCTCGCATGATCGGGCGAGCAGTCATCAGAGCACGGACTATGTCCAGGACGTGGATCTGTCACTTTGCAAGCGTTTGGGCGCCTCATATTGCGCCCTGCCTCAAACCACGGTGCCCAAGAAGTGCAGCGGCCGCACCGCATTGTGCCGCGAGGTGCTCAACGACAAGTGGGTCTCGTTCCCCACGTGGGCCAGTGAGGATTCGACATTCGTCACCTCGCGCAAGACACAGTTCGAGGAGACAATCTACAGGTGAGTGCTTGCCATTAGCCACTAAGAATCGATATAGCTATGTCCATCTTCCCCATCTGTTCTCCTTCGTCCTCTCATTCCTTCTTTCTTTGACTGTTATTTGTCACTGTTTCTGTTACTGTTTCTGTTCTTTGGCTTTCGTTTATATTTTATGAATTAACCAATCAACAAACGCTCTAAACAAAAGGAATATTCACAGAACGGAAGACGAGCGCTTCGAACTGGATCTGGTGATCGAGGTGAACAGCACCACCATTCGTGTCCTGGAGAATGTACAAAAGAAAATGTCTCGCATGTCGCCCGAAGAGCTGGCCAAATATCATTTGGATGACCATCTCGGCGGCACCTCACAAACAATCCACCAACGGGCCATCCATCGCATTTACGGCGACAAGTCGGGCGAGATAATCCAAGGCATGAAAAAGAATCCCTCAGTGGCTGTGCCGATTGTCCTTAAACGACTGAAGGTCAAGGAAGAGGAGTGGCGGGACGCACAAAAGGTTTGACAATCTCATTAAGAAATCTATTTAAAATATATATATATATATTAATATATTATCTTTTTGATTATTGCAGAACTTCAACAAGCAATGGCGCGAACAGAACGAGAAATATTATTTGAAATCTCTGGATCATCAGGCAATCAATTTCAAGCCCAACGACATGAAGGCTTTGCGCTCGAAGAGTCTCTTTAATGAGATTGAGACGCTATACGACGAGCGTCACGATGCGGAGGACGATGCCATGGAAGCGGCGGGGCCGCATCTGGTGCTGCCGTACAAGGACAAGACAATACTGGACGATGCGGCCAATCTGCTGATACATCATGTCAAACGTCAGACGGGCATCCAGAAGCAGGAGAAGCAGAAAATCAAACAGATCATACGACAATTTGTGCCTGACCTATTCTTTGCGCCAAGACAGCCGCTGAGCGACGATGAACGCGATGACGGTAAGCTGAAATCTAAACATAAAGCATCACACAGCATATATCAATTTAGTTTTATTAACAATTATTGTTTATTATTTATTAGTTGCTTATAGAGAGAGAGAACTGCATGAGAGACATTTTAGTTAGTTAGTTTTTTATATACATTTTTCTGTAATCCATTAATTGTTTAATAAACCTAACTGTATGCTAACTATAGTCAAGTAAAGCCTTAGTTATGGATTATACAAATTGCCTAACAATGACAAATATTCCAAAAATATATATATATATATATATATATATATTCAAATATAAACCATTGAGACAAGTTCCAATATCAAATATTAACCTTGAACAAATTCCCATTCCAATTCATAATTTGTAAAAACCAATATACTCATTTCACTTTCCTGAATGAATGTATGAAAACCAAAAGATTTCCTCATGCAGTAATCTAAGCACAATTAACACTTTAGTATTTATTCTATATTTAAACTCAGTTATTGATCAATTCCTTTTTTAATTATTATTTAATTTTAGTTGCTTTTAACCAGTTTTAGTTGATTGCTAACTAAACAGCATTTAGAAGCACTCCTAGTTTAAGTATTAATTAACAACATTTTAATTCGTAAAAATCAATTAATTTAAAGTATTTTTAACTTAGAGAATGTTTTTATTTCGTTTTCTTTTTCTTTTTTATTCTTCCTTTTGAACTGCGCAAATTGCAATACATTTTTACAAATTGATATAAAAATGATTTGCAATTTAACCAACTGTAACTTGAATTGCATATTTTGACTAACAACAAATAATGGGCGAACCAAAAATCAATTATAAAATAAAAAACACCAACGATCCACGATCACCACACACACACCCAATAAAACACACACATAAACCATGTTGTCGTTGTTGTTGTTGCACGCGAATATCTATATAGCATTTCCATTTTTGGTAGATGACACTAAAATGGAAGTCGACTCGCCGCTGAGTCGTGTGGCGCCCAAAGTCGGCGAGAGCGCCTCGCCAGCGCGCAGCAATGTGAGCAGCAGCAGCAGCGTGCCCGGTGCAGCCAGTGGATTAGCAACGGCAGCAGCCTCCGTAGCAGCAGCAGCAGGAGTAACAGCGATCAAAAAGGAGTCTGAGTCAGAGTCGTCTAGCAAAACGTTGGCAGCAACAACAACGGCCGACGATGCAACGCCGTCGACTTCATCAGCTGCAGCGGCAGCAGCAGCAGTTGGCGACGTTAAAGAAAAGTCTGAAGCAGATGCGTCGCAAAGAGCTGTGGGAGGAGAGGAGACGCCAGCGAAGACAACCAATAGCAATAGCAGCACAGTGGCAGCCAGTCCCAGGCGAAGCGAAGAGGCAGCAACAGCAGCAGGAACGACAACAGCTGCAGCAGCGGCGTCGGCTACTGATGTGAGTGTGAAGTTGGAGCAGGTCGAGTGTGGGAACCCCTTGATGCTGCCACCGCACGCGCAGGGCCAGCGAGAGGTGAGTGAAAATCTCTGTTCAAATGACAATTTATACTAATGCCAATCATTTGCTTTGCAGGATGAATCCTATTCGCTGTTCTTTGCCAACAACAATTGGTACCTGTTCCTGAGACTGCACGCCATTCTCTGTGATCGACTGCACGTCATGTACGAACGTGCGCGCCTGCTGGCCATTGAGGAGGAGCGCTGTCGTGTCAATCGACGCGAGAGCACGGCGACAGCATTGCGGTTGAAGCCCAAGCCGGATGTGCAAGTGGAGGACTATTATCCCACGTTTCTGGATATGCTAAAGAATGTGCTCGATGGCAACATGGACTCGAATACCTTCGAAGACACCATGCGCGAAATGTTTGGCATCTATGCCTACATATCCTTTACCCTCGATAAGGTAAGCTAAGCATATTTGTGGAGAATGCTAAATTTAATTCATTTTTCGTATTTCCCGACAGGTTGTTTCTAATGCTGTCCGGCAGCTGCAATACTGCGTCACGGAGCGCGCCGCCTTGGATTGTGTGGAGCTCTATGCCAGCGAACAGCGACGCAACAGCACCGGTGGCTACTGTCGCGATGCATACAAGAGCTACGATCGAGAGATGGGCTATCAGCGCAAAGCGGAGAGCATACTCAACGAGGAGAACTGCTTCAAAGTGTATATTGTATGTCTAAATAGCTGCAGAACTACTTAATGTAAATAGAAAGGATCTTAACGATATTTCCTTTTCATATTACAGTACAAGATCGATTGTCGTGTGACCATTGAGTTGCTCGACTCGGAGCCGGAGGAGGTGGAAAAGCCGGCCGCATTAAAGGCACAAAAGTTCAGCAAATATGTGGAACGTTTAGCGAATCCCGCCTTAGGCGCCGGCAGCGGCGGCAACAACAATAACAACAGCAGCAGCAACAACAATAACAGCAGCAATCAAGCTGCAGGCAATGACAATCTGGTGGAAACGTCCGGCATTAAAACGGAGGAGGCAGAGGAGCTTGCCGAGGTGAGTGAAGCAACAAAATGAAATAGATTATAAGCGATGATGCGCTTACAGCTACAGCATCAGCAGCAGCAGCAGCTTTGTGTGTGCTTGACGAGTGGTTAAAAACATGTTGTTTGTGTATTCTCTGTTGTGTTCATTTGTTTGGTTTGTTGTTGTTAAGTTTACGAATTCACCTTAATTACGACTTGAAGAACTTGAAAATTGAATAGATTTAAACAGAGTTGGGTTAAAAATAAGTTAGGATCAACAACTGGATATATTAATATGTCAACTTGAATATATGTATATACTTTTGCCGAGGGCAAATATATTCAATGCAACTTTATGCATTTCAATTCTTAAATTTGTAAACTTAAGAGGGAGTTTTGGGAATTTAAAATTAAAGTTTCTTGCATAGACTTCAATGTGAAATTTAACGACAATTAGGTAAAAAAAATTATTTAGTATATTTATTACACCAATTATAAAATATATAGTCTATAAATAAACAAATATATATTTATATATAAATAGTTAAATTTTGTACAAACCAAGACCTTCGATACTTTGGTCGTCCAGCAGCTTAAGCAAAACAAGAACCTATCGAACTAGTTCCGAACCAGACAGTTATTGAAATTATTCTCTTTTGTTTATACATGCATATGTACATATACATACTTGCATACCTTATTGCTCTATTGTATTGCGTTTGTATATATGTATATTTTTGTGTTTTCTCTCTTACTTCATCCACTTGCCTTAACTGTGCTCATGTCCGAACGACAGTTATAATTGCGTTTCCTTTGTTTTGATTTTCTGTGATGAGCCTTTTAGTTTTGCATATCAATTGCGTTTTCTCTCACATTTTCAACAACTTTCCTTTTATCGTTCTCTTTTCTTTCCGTTTCGTCTCTCATTTCAACATGCCGCCTACCAATCGCCCACATATATCCGTATGCGAACCAAACTAAAAACAAATTTAAACAAACAAATAAAAAATAAATAATAACCGAAAAAAAATACAAACAAACAAAAGAAAAAAAGAAAAATGTTCACTAATTAATGCTTTTTTCTGCATTTTTTCTCTCATTTTTTCCACTTTATTTTTTGTACCAGGTCAATTCCAAGGCTTGAAATAACAAAATAGTTTTGATAATTTCATTGAATAAGAAGAAGAAAAAGTCGTATTGCAAAATGAAATAGTAATAAATGAATTTGTTTTTTGAGATTAACCAACCAAAAACCGCAATAACAACAACAACAACAACCACATCGAAAACAGTTTTCATCCAGCCACCCACCAACCAACACCACCAGCACCACATACATACATACATAGATACATAAATAACACACATACACGCCCACCCATTCATCCATCCATCCATTCACAATAGAACATTTGAATGTAAAAAGTTGCAAATCATTTAAACATAAACCATATGTAAATTTAGTACATAGCCAAAATGACACATATACAAATATGTTAAAAAGTAGTTTCCAAATAATATTCATAGGCACGCATTTATTGCAATTTATTTCTCATTTCGTTAATGTTTTCTGTTACATCTTCAAACTCAAGCAAGAAATGCAAAAGCAAAAAAATACAATGTAAACAAAGAGAGCGAGAGATCGAGAGAGGAATTTTAGAGATGGGTGCAGAGTGTGATTGTATCCTTGAGTGTTTGTGTGTTGTGTGTGGCAAGAGGTGATCGATTGCCGCATCGATATGTTATCGAATACTGTGTTGGTTCCAAGCCAAGATACTAGAGCAATGAAAACGTATAAATAAAAGTCAAAGCAAATGTAAATAATGTTTGTATGTATGTATTAACTTAACGTTTAATTTAAGTGTTCAGCGTAGCAAATTTTTGTAAAGGGACGACAGAGAGTGAGTAAAAGAGAGAGAGATTACTTTAAAAATGGCGCTTGCCGCAGTCGTGTTATATATATATATGTATCTGTATGTATATATATTTGACAATTTTTATAATTCTACACAATTACAAAGAAACAAAAATATCAATTGTAAAAACCAATTGAAAAAATATATCTATATATTATAACTGAGCATTTGATGACTTGGAGGTTCTCTTTGGGGTTTCTTTCGGTTTGATTAGTTTTTCTTTGTTATATTATTGCGGGTTATCCTTTTGCGGGCTTAGTGCAGCTGATTGCATACATACATACATTATGTACATATAATAGAGTGTGTATATATACGCTTTTAAGTTTGACGCAAGGTAAGTTTTATGCCTTACAATGCAATTTTATGCATAAAATTCATTTACAATTAATTTAGCTATTTGTATGAAAAATGGTTTTGCCAGACACGCTTTAAATGTGACTTTTGTTTTTTACTTTCTCTCTGTGTTTATTTGGTGTATGTAAATGTTTTTACTTTTATCTTTGTGTGTGTGAGAGGAACTATTATTTGTGTGCGAGAGAAGAGTATATTATTTGTCTATGTGTGTATGTGTAAGAGAGAATATATTATTTGTGTATGTGTGTGTGTGAGTGTGAGTGCGTGTCCAGTCTTGGCCTGGTACTCTTCACAGTTTGCGTCTCTCTTTTGTTTTTTCTTACTCTAGCTCTAATTTGTAACTCGTCTCGTAATAGTTTATATACCTAGTTACCCACACATGTACACTTATACAAACTCTCTCTTTAGACACACACACACATACGCACACACACTGACACAGACATAGACACACGTATATTTTAGGCTTAAGTACTTTTATACGTCTTTCGTCATTTGTTTATGTGAGACAGCATGTTCGATTGCATTTTACAATTTGTTTACTTTGCCAACTAAAAGACAAAAAATACTTAATTTGTTCTTCTCTCTTTCTCTTTGTTCTCGTCACTTTTGCAGCTGGTGCGCGGTTCACGCAAAGCGCGTTTTCTGCTGCGGAACAAGCGACGCTCGCAGCTGCACGAGGAGCAAGTGCGTCAGCTCTTTGAGCAGAAGCGCGTCGAATCGATTTCAGCGCCCGCTGATGCAACGCCCAATGCGACCAACAACAACAACAATAATAACAACAACAACAATAACAACAGTTGGAGCAAGCAGCGTGCTCCGGAGAGACTGGGCGCCTCCCAGGCGGGACTGGCGGAGCAATATGCATTCAATGATCGCGACGAGATCAGCACGAACACGAGCAACGGCCGCTGCTTTGTGACCAGCAAGAATCTCAATCTACTCAAATACGATGCAGTGCGTCGTGCCAAGAAGGTAAGTCTGCCTGGGAATGTTATTATATGTAATCTATTATATCTAACTGTTTGATCACCTTCGCAGAGTCATTGCCGCGTCACACAGGCCAAGTACTCGCGTTTCCAGACCTACGTCAATCGATGGCTGCAGCAACACGTCAGCGAGCAACTGCAGCAGCACTGCAGCGACTGGCTGCTGGGCAAGACGCCCGAGCAGATCAATGCCAGCGGCTGGGGTGCCACCAGCAAGACGAAGTCGCTGCAGCAGAAGGATACGACGAAGACGCCCTATCGCGTCTACACGCGCTACAAGGTGTTGCAGCCCAGCAGCAGTGCGACAGCAACTGTTGCACCGCCAACAGCAGCAACAGTTGCGGCTGCGGCTGCAGCTCAAGCGGCAACAGCAACAGTTGCCGCTGCGGTGACAGTAACAACAGCGCTGAACAATGCCAACACCATCAGTAGCAGCAGCAGCAGCAGCAACATTTTGAATGTCGACTCAACAACAACAGCAACAACAGTTGCAGCAGCAGCAGCAGTAGCAACAACAACAGCTGCAGCAACGCAGCAACATTGCAATAGCGCCGCAGCAGCAGCTGCCGCCGCCACAGCGGGCAATGCAGAGCCAACGCTGCAACAAGTGCGACCCATGGAAAGCTAACCTCCAGCTGCAGTTGCCATCGCCAGCTGGCCACGTGAGCTCGCTGCACCATAGGTAAGCTTCGCTGTAGAAACTAAACTGTGATAGCAGTTGCAGACGATGGCTCCGCCGACAATGGAAATCAACAGAAACCGAAACCGAAACAGAAACAGAAACTGAATGTGAATGGGAATTGGAATTGGACGAGAAGAGACCCCAAAACAAAGCTGTTTTTCACTTTGTACAAAAAGTCATTTAAATTCTAGGCGTAGTATTGCTCCTAATGATAATGTTAATAATAATAATTATATATATATTTTAATAAGCATACTACATCTTGAGTAGCGTTAGTGTTAGTTTTACAGTAATTATAACGGCAGCGTTTGTAGTTGATAAGCTATTTAAACACACTCACATACGCCCGCCTGACCGCCAGACCGCCCGCCCGTATACCCTGTAAGTTGTTGCGGTCGTTCTCAAAGCATGTTAAAAATATACCTTAAGCTATATAATTTTTAGCCGGAAAAACGCGATTGTGGGTATGAGTGAAGTTCGTGCTAATTAAGTTGATATCAACGTCTGTTTTTTAGCTCGTAAGCAATTTTATGAAAACAACAAGCAGAACTTTTAATTTTACACACAAATTTCATGTATTTTTATACAAAACAAACCTTGTACAATTCCTTGTGAATACTATTGATTATACACCTAATTTTTAAGCATAACCTAAGTTGTAAAAATCTGATGAGATAATTAAAAAAACAAAACAAAACAAAAAATCAACTAAAATATATCAAAAGTGAAACATTAAATTAACGAATTGTGCTAAAATGGGCGGCAACTAGCGAAATTCGATTTTTCATCGAAAGTTTAAAAGAGAGCGAGAGCGGGTTCTTTTCCAGCCGATCATTCGCTTAAACTAGCACATCTCTAAGAGAGCGACTGGAAGTAGGCATATGAACGCAAGAGAGTAAAGAAGGTGGAGATCGCAGCGCGGAGTTTATTTGTATTTATATTTGTTCGTATTCAATTACATGTTTGAAATTGTGTGGATTATTTTTAAGTTACAAGTGCATCAAGAACATCAAAATATATGTGTTAGAAGTTATTATTCGGCACTGAAGAGAGGATTGCAGCAGCTTCTTCACTTGGTAAGCTAGCACACATATATACATAGGTTTATATGCAGACAAAACTAACACTAACAAAATCTAGTCTGTACGATTTTTACTCTCATTTGCGCACACATTACACATACAGACGCAGGCTTGCGCACACGCACACAAACACACATTTACTTGAAGCTCTGTTTTTCTATATCTTTTTGGAGATTATTTATTAAAGACATAAAACTACTGCAGTTACAAACATTATAAAAAAAAGTATTTTAACTTTATACATTTCAACTTTGACGCCTAACTAAATTCGTGATGTATTAAAAGACGATTTGATAAGCCATGAATAGTGTGATGCGGGATGCTGAATATACATATATATTATACATATATAGCGAGGATCATTTGTATATGAAATCACGGCGCGTGATAATGCCAGCAATGCGATTCTCGTTGTTGATGACCAGCAAATGGCGCAGCCCCAAGGCGCGAAAGATGTTGAATATCCTGGGCACCGAATCGTACTGTAAATCAAATATTATTATTATTATTATATAATTTATAGCTAATGTCAAAGACAAACCGTATTGACGCGCACGGGCGATGGATTCATGAACATGGACAGATCAACGGTATAATTAAACATCTTATCCAAAGGTTTGACGCTCTATAAGAATGTAAATTGAATTTTAGTAATTGATAAATCTAGGTATATAGAGCTGCTTACACTAATGGAAGGATAACGCGGATAGACATCTCGGAATGTTTGTATCGTTGTCTCAGGCTGCCAGAAACGTTGATTCTCCACATAGAGCGATTTGAGCAATATGACAATCAGCTGGGACCTCAGGATAATGCCACAGACGCGTCCCTCAGAGCGACGATCCTGCAGGGTAAACATGAATTGGATTTCAGATCTAACCACTGATAGTCCGTAAGCTACTTACGTCGTGAACATCGTCTACAACGGGGAATCCATTGTGATGGCATTTCTGTAGCACTTCATAGATGTAGTGTGCTCGATCGCGCAACTTGATGCAGACGACCGGCTTGCTAAGAATCTCCTGGGCAGTGAGTCCCTTGTATTGCGGCAGTGGCTCCCACGGCAGCATGGGCACGTGATTCACTTCGATGACAGTGTCGTAGATGCCGTCGTTGAAGTAGTCGCCCACCCACTTGGCGCTGATTAGCGCTATGATCAGTGGAAAGAAGAAGGACGTCTCCACGCCCGTCGTCTCCATCAGAATAACGGACAGGCTGATGGTCATGCGCAGGACTCCACCCAAGTTGGCCGCGGCTCCAATCAGGGCGTATTTGCCAGGATGCAGAAATTGCTGTTCAGATTGTGCAGATATAGACTCAGAGCATAAATCGATAATAAGATATAACGTACGGCTTCCGGGAAAAAATAGAAGAGCAACATGGCTACCAGTCGACCCCAGGCAGCGCCCACCAGAGCCGTGGGTATGAACACGCCCAAGGACACGTTCAGGCCAAACGTGGCGCAGGATAAGAAGTAATAGACCAATGTGAAAACAGCTAACGTGAGGATTTTATGTGAGCCTGAAAGAAAGCCAAGAATTATTAGCCAAAGCATTGAAATGCGATCAGAAGGGAGCTCACCTGGTGGATCGTGGAAGAGCGCACGGACCGTAGCCTCTGGCGTTTGGAACCATAGCGCTGCGACGGCATTGTATTGGTTATCCTCGCAGAAGAGCTGAACGGGATGTATGGTGGGATCGTTGCCCAAAGGACGACAATCTTCGATGTAGTAAACCATGACGCAGGCCAAGGTAACGCCCAAGATGGCAATCATCACAGCTTCGCACACCTGTCCAGCTCGCCAGGGCACAAAGCGTTTGCGGAATTTGTTGATCCGCGTATTCAAAGAGTTCCAGGCGGCGCCCAGCAGACCGCCCATCACGCCCAGAAGCATGAACACCGGCAGCTCGAAGTATTCAAAGGTCAGCGGATGATCGAATTTGCCCAAATTGAAGAGACCCGTAAAAGTCAAATTGTTCACTCCATGGTAGGCGGAGAGCACAATGTTCAGCGTAAACGAGCTGATGATCGAGGCGATGAGAGTGCGCCAAATGAGATTCTGATTCCAGAAGCTGGCCGCCTCCTCCAGAGAGAAGAGCATGCCACCAATGGGTGCACCGAAGGCCGCTGTGACGCCCGCTGCTGCGCCGCCCAGGACAAAGTCTCGCTTCTCGTGATCGTCGCGAAAGGCCTTAAAGATGTGGAAGTCTTTGACGAAGGTGGTGCTCTTGCCCTGGGATATGCCTGCGGCAACAACAGCGCCAGCATGAATCATCGGCCCCTCCTTACCGCCGGCCAGACCGCCCACCACAGACGTAATGACTCCGATGGACTTTACGGCCAGCGTCTTGATCCGCACAATGCGTGGAATCTTCACGCCATTCAGATAGCTCTTCACTTGGGGGATGCCACTGCCGGCCGTGATAGGCTCAATGTAGGTGACCATGCCGGCGCCAATGGCCACTGGCACAGCACTGAGCAGGAGCCACCACAAATAGGGTAAAGCCAGATCGCCTCCGTTGCCATTCACAGTCACATTCTCGTCCACAGCTAAGAGGGAATTGAGTTAGATGATTCTATATATAGGCTGCTCTTCACATACATGACTTGAGGAAGTTGTACTTTAACTCCGACAGCGCCTCGATCACTATGTCGATGGAGCAGGCTATCACAGCGGTTATAATGCCGATCAGTATAAAGATAATCCAGCGGATGAAGTGGGTGCGCAGCGAGAAGCGATCCCTCAGACGGCTGAGCTGCTCGTCTTGAAAGAGCTTGTTCTCGCACATATCGTAGTCCAGGCTCTTGACGAAATTCAGATAAGATTAACTAATATAAACACTGATGTTAAATCATAAATAATACCTCATATTGACTCTGTTTCTCCTGCGGAACTCCGCCTAAAGCTGCTGCTGTGCGCGAGCGTACGTGAAAAATGGGCTCAGAACTAGCATTGGCATTGGCATTTGCATTGATATTGCCCGCATAGCCGACGCTTTCCTTTGGAAGTAATTTCTTTCGTTAATACGTACTGCATACGCGCGTGTGTGTGTGTGTGTATTTATTTTATGATTATTGCATGAATCATTGCGCTGCCGGAACGCTATTACAAAGGCACTAATTCAAGCGTTAACTTACATTAGAGGGCGGGGCTTCTCGCACGGGCTCGGGCTCTGTGTCAATGGGTAGTAGGGGCGGAACGTCTTCCTTATTTTGGTTATTCCCCTTTTCAGCACTTGGCTGATGACTGATAGAGGAAGGTTCTTCTGCACCGTTTGAACTCTTTGGTTTATCAACAGCTTTAATATCCTCCTCGTCGTCGCTTGTGAGTTCATCGTTCAGATCGATTAGTCGCGTTTTATCAGCCATATTAAAAACTATGAAATTAAATTAAAACACACTAACACTTATAACTAAAACAAAACGAAGTCGTATCTTATGTTTGCAGACAACAAGCTATTTTATCGCTGCACGCACAAGTGTTCCGATAACAGCAAACAATCGAGTGGGTAACTAGTTCAGTGTTCTTTTGAACAAAAATATACCAAAAGTATGTTATTTTATTTAGCAAATAAAGTACATGGAATGGCAACAGGTGCGATGTTGATATTTTTACTGCGTAGGTTCAAAACTAAAATTGGGATGTAGAAATTGAAATTTGGCCACGTCGAACAATAAACGTTTTCGCTCGATTTCATTGCGGGCGTGCAGCTCATCCTTAATATCGGCCAAAGTGTTGTCTATGTGCATCAAAATATCGCGCGGGGGTCCGTTAACGAACGGTGCTAATTCTTGTGCGCGCGTTACTTCAATTTGTACATTCTGCACCGCCTGGGTGAAGACTCCGTGTTCCATGTCATCGCTCTGCATGGATGAGCTTCTGCTGAGATCAATCGCCTCCGGCTGCTCGCTCAGCACTTGCTGCGGCTGCTGTTCCGGTTTAATCGCATTAAAGGGAAGCAAGCGCGGTATGCTGACCATGGCTGGTAAGCCGATGGCGTTTCCAATCTGTGGACTCGCCTCGAATGATGACTACAAATAAATGACCATAGCTCAGAGTCAGTATAATTCAAGTCCGATATTACTTACGATTTGAACATCCTGAATATTATTATTATTACTATTATTATAAGTTGAATTATTATTATTATTGTCGTTTTCGTGCTTTGAGGCCGTAACGGATAGTTTGTCTGAACTCTGGCTATTATTGTCCATCGAAGAATCGCTTATTGAAATTGACTTGATAAAAGACGAGAAAAATGGAGTGAAAAAGAGATATTAAATATGTACATACACGCATACATACATATGTACTATGTATATGTGATTACTACAATATTTCTCATTCAAGTTCGAGTAGCAGCAGATACATACATACATACAAATATACCTACGTGAGTCGCTCTCAGTTTTTTTTTTTTTTATATATTTATGACAGTGTGTGTATGTTCATGCGAATTTATAACGGTATCAACATGTTGATCTCGCTCGCACTGCCCATCACTTACACGATTAGACAAAGACAAGACATTTTTTTTTGGGTTCTCTTACTGTTCGTACGGCCGCTGCCTCCTCCTGTTCGTGATGCTCTTGCTTGTGTCGTTGAAATACCGTTTTAATTTTCAGCTCGTGTGTCTCCGTGCTCTTTGGCACTTCTGTGGACGAGCCGGCGCCAACTGCAGCTAATGTTGAAATCGCGACAGACGATGTGGATTTTTTGCGACACTTGGCCATGCGTCGGTTCTTCATAATTCGATCCCGTCGTTCCACCAATGCTGCCACTTTCATTTCATGCAACTTACCCAGCAAAGATGCGTGCCTCCGCTATTAAATATTTGCAATGAATTTTCGCTTAGCCTCACTTTGCTCGGCAACTTGCAAATTCCTGTATCTCTCGGCCTACCTTGATATGCATGTGGAAGTTCCCAGTAGAGCGCACACTGCCTCGATAAATTCGGTCCGGCGGACAGGAACAGCACTTGACAGTCACATTGTCGCCAATCTGGCTCTCGATGCGATAAAGCTCGCCGTTCAGTATATAGGGAACGTGCTGGCGACGTTCTGGGTCTATTTTCATTTCACTTTGATTCGACTCTTGGTCCTCGGCTTGCTCAGGTTGCGCTGCTTTTGGCATTGCATAAAAAAAGTACCATTTGAGCTATGAAAAATGCGATCCGTCGCCCGCGAGCTATCGAATTAAATTGAACTTTCGCTATCCCCGCTTCGTAAGTGCATGTGAGTGTTGAAAAGGAAAAGAGAACTCTCCGAAACTAGATACATACGCACATGCATCTGTGACTGCAAAGTGCTGCTAAAGAGGAATTCAAAATAGTGTCAGAAGTAGAGCAAAGCGCATACAAATACAGGGATTTGACAGGCATGTGACAAGTCAATGAGTAATTAATTAAAATGAATTATTCAAATGTATTAATTTTATTTTTGTTCTAATTCATTTCACTCATTTAATTTCTTATTATTTTTACTAATAACTTCAATTATCAATCAAGTTTTTAAGGATAAAATCTATGTCCATTTCAATTGCAATTTGAGCTTCGCGCGCAGCAGGTTTATGATTTACTCAATTGTTATCGATACAATTTATTATTTGTGTTGTGCAGCCCTGGAAATCTCACGTTTTGTGTTCTTGCTTGTTTTTCAACATAAACAGTCAGAGATGACGGACATAGGGAAACCTAATATATTAATAACAGGTAATAACTGTTTTTAAACCACATCAACTGAGAAATACTAAGTTATAAATACGCAGGCACACCTGGGGCCGGTAAATCATTTTTATGCGAACGTTTGGCCGAACAACTGAAGTTCACCTGGTTGGATTGCTCGAAAATTGCAAAGGAAAAGAAATTCATTGAGGAATATGATGACGAATACGACTGTCCCATACTCGATGAGGATAAAGTAGATCAGCACATCAGTTATAATATTTGTAGCTAATATAATTTAAATTTGCTGCAGCTCATGGATTACCTGGAGCCGCTGATGGCCAAGGGCGGCAACATTGTGGAGTACCATGGATGCGATTTCTTTCCCGAGCGCTGGTTCCATGCAGTCTTCGTCGTTACGTGTCCCAATAAAACGCTTTACGACAGGCTCAAGGAGCGCAACTACAACGAGAAGAAACTAACTAATAATATGCAATGCGAAATATTTGGCACGATATTGGAGGAGGCGCGCGAGTCCTATAAACCGGACATTGTGCACGAGCTGAAGGGCGAAACCAGAGCGGACGCCGAGAGAAGCTTCAAAACTGTTAGGAATTGGTATAGCATGTGGAAGCGCAAGTAAATACGAGCTTATAAATACCAAAAGTCTGTTCATATGCTTGGATTTTAGGATTTATAAGGAATATGGGAGAGAGAGAGAGAGAGTAATACCACAGCTGTAGTTGCGAGCTCTGGCTGATATTTGAGTAGTTCTCCTATTAGTTTATGCATAAGAAATAGATCAGCAATTGACTTTGCCTTAAGAACTCTCAACATAAGTACAGATATCGGAGCCTCTTCATTTTCGACACCCCAAGATATATTTTACAAATGATAAAGTCTTAAAGTACAAACAAATTGGAAGAAGTAACAACAACAACAACCACTAGACGCGCGTCATTTTAAAGCGCAGCGGGCCATCCGGCGCATACATGAAGGTCACCGCATAGTCTAAGGGCGCATGGTTGTACTCCAGCTTGTAGTTGCGCAGCAGCTTGGCCAGCAGTATTTGCATTTCCAGGTCGGCAAAGCGACGTCCCAGGCACATGCGTGCGCCATAGCCGTAGGGCAGCGAGGCGAAGGGATGCAGTTTTCCAGGAGTGCCGCCCTGATGCTCCTTGAGCCAGCGCTCGGGCCGGAACGTGGCTGCATCTGTCACATATTCCTCCATGTTGCCAGTGACAATTGTGGGGAATACGGCCTGGAAAGCAAATAGAATATTATATACAGCATAAAGGGGATATCAATTGGCATACCTGCACGCCCTTGGGCACCTGGTAGCCGCATATAACGCTGTCCTCCTGCAGCGTGCGTCCATTGCCTATGACCGTGCTGTACATGCGGAAGACCTCCTTGATGAATGCCTTCAGGTGGTGCATTTGGTCCAGCAGTGGAATGGTTAGCGGTGTCTTAGCATCCGGCAGCAGGCGCTTGAGCTCCTCGTGCACCTTCTGCTGTTCCGCGGGACGCGTAGCCAACTGATACAGAATGGAGCACACGGCCATCGAAATCTGCGAGATGGAAGATCTTTTAGTTAAGTTTTATGGATATGGAATGTAGTCTGCCACTTACTGTATCTATGCCAACGAGTATCAGATCCAAAGCCATGATCGTGGCTATCTTCTCATCCTTCTCCGACATAATCACCTTCTCCAGCAGCGATGGCTCGCCCGCGCGCTGGCTGGGATTCTGTGTCTTCAGGCGCTCTGTTGCGCTTTGTATGTACTTCATGCAGACGCTAGAGGATTACAAAGGATTAGAATTTGTTGGACTTGTATGTTTTCTTTACCAACCCCACAAAGAAGTTCATGTTCTTCACATAGCGCGTCCACAGCGGAGTGGGAAAGTAGCGCCAGTAAGGCGCCTTCAGCTCCAGCGTGGCCACATTGCGCAGCGCATATTTGGCTGCGTCGATGATCTGCTGCGGCTCCGAGTCGGGCGTCAGATTATGCTCCAGGCAGCCAAGCCGCGCATCGAGCGCCACACGACCAATGCCTGTGGATGGAAGTGGTTGTTGAGATCTAGGAGAAATGCTTCTACTCTGTCTCACTCACACTCCAAGGACCATTTGTGGATTTCATTGTCAAAGTCAGCGGGCAGCTCCTCATTGCCATCCAACAGACTTTCGCAACGTGCCAGAAAGTCTTCCGTAATCACCTCCAGCGGCTGCAGATAGCGCCTTATGGTCGACAGCTGCAGCACGGGCTTCTGCACGCGTGACCGGAACTGGCGCCAGGGCTCGCCGTGGCTATTGAATATATTATATATATATTTTTCTACATCTATATGTTGATATAATTGTAGCTTACACGCCCACAACGCCGCCAAGCTCGCCGAAGAAATCCTTGCGCACGACGCTCTTGTACTTGACCAGACTGGGCATCGAGGGCCGGAAAGGCGTGGGTCCTTCACTCCGGTAGCACTGGAATCAGTGAATCTTTGTTAATATTTGCACACACATTGAGGTTGTTTGAAGCAATTTGCAGCCGGTGCGTCACAAATTGCTGTGTTGTACTTGAAGCTTGAAGCTTGCTGCTTTGTTGCCTCGGTGGCCAGTCGAGCGTGTAGGCAAGCTCAGACTTGGCCTGTTCCGGCGTGTGTCTACCTGTTGCTTACCTTTTCAATTTCATCAGCATCGTAGATGAAGAGCAGATCGGGCCGGCCTATGAGACCGGAGAAGCGGACGATGCGTCCGTATCTGTCGTGCAGCAGCGACGAGATTTTGGCCACGTCCGATATGGTGTATTGGCCAATAATTGGCATAAGCCTGTCAAGGTGATAAGCAGATAATTGGAATGACAAACTGACATTGAATATGGCAAAGTGGCGACTATTTGCAGAGCAATTTATGGCTCGTTTGAGTTCAGTTGAAAGCTAAACTCTGTTGTTACTATAGTAATAGTTGTAGCTCTTATTATATTGTATTCATCTATGTATATTAGTATAATCATTCTATTTGGGTTCTACTTAACTTTCCAGATAGATAGATAATTTAAAAATAGCATCCAAGTTGTAAAGATCTTATCAATGATTCATGCAGCTAATGCAAATTGCCTTCTCAGCCGCTTAAGTGTTAAATTTTCAACGCGTATATATCAAACCGGTGAGCACATTAAAAACTTTTAACGGCCTCTTAGATACTCTGGATTTTTTAAGTTTTTTTTTTTATAAGTGGCAAAGGAAGAGCTTTTTTATAATTTAATATTATTAATTTAATATGCATTATTAATTTAAATTATTGTCGATTTTATATTCTTAATTTCTATTTTAAGTTAATTTGTATTAGAAAATAAGTAATTGCGGTGAACAAGCTGTTTAAATACTTAACGAACTCCTTGAAGTTATCGATAAGCTTGTTCGATTAATTACATTTCAGCACGAACTGTCCATTCCTAGCTCAATGAGCCTCTTAACATTGTCAAGTGCAGCTTTTTGCACGCACACTCACACATACACACTCACTCACTCACTCCCACACATACACAATGGATATTCGCATCGCTGTATAAACAACAAGTCACCATTGTTTGCTTATTATTTTCAGCTTGCAACGAAAGACTCGCACATTTTGTCGACCTTGAAACTGGTGCTAATTGAACGCTAATCAAGAAGAAGCAGTTAACTGAAACGCCGTCTGACTGCCTGTTGCTGCCAAAGGGGACGCTAACCAGATGCCCTGTTATAGCACTTATTGGCCAGCGGATCGGTAAGTGGCTGTAAATTACTTGAGAGTGAGAGAGAGAGGGAAAGGGAGAAGCAGAGAGTGAAAAGCAGAAGAATTCGCATAGCTGCTGGAATAGTTGTGTGTGGCATAATGGCCGTTGGGGTGGGGAATGAGTGGGGAAACTCGTTTGGTCATGGTCAGTGAAATGATGTATGCTCGCTCACAAGCAAAAATCAACACTCGAATAAGATTATCATCATTGACTACACGCACACACACACACATGCACACATATATACATATTCATTCACATTCCATTCAACAGTAATTGGGTCAAGAGAAGCAAGCGAAATACAAAAAAACAAAAGAACTGCAAACTCTCTCCCATTTCCTCTTTTTTTCCTCTCTCCCTCTCTCTCTCTCTCGCTCTCTTTCAGCTGGAAGTGCATTGCTTTGCTCGCATTGCATTGAAAGTGAAAGCAACTTCGTCTACCTTTTTTTTTTTTCGTTTTATAATTTTGTACGCACCGCCAGGTGTTGCCCAGTATGGGTATTGGCTTTGGTCCTGGTATTTCGTTGTAGGCCAATGCATTTTGCCACTCGGCCGTGGCATGAATGCGTGGCGTTCCTGGCTCCTGCTCTAGGTCCAAATGTGGACAAACTGTGGCAGTTGCTGCAGCTCCCGCTGCTGCGGCTGCCTCTGCTGCGGCTGCTGCTGAGTTCTCGCGTTGTTGTTGCTGGCCGTCGAGGCGACGCTGTCGCTGCTCGTTTTGCAGCAGCTGTGCCTGAGCGCTGGCGATCTTGGCTGCAGTCCGTCTGAACGCAGGCGTGGCACAGTTTATAGCTTTGGCACGCCAAACACATTTCGGCAGTGAGTTCATTGTTTGCACTAACAAAAGCTTCAACGAATTTAAAATTCCAATCAGATTTCACTCGTTTGCCGTTGATTTCAAATTGCTTAATGTTTTCTTTGACGTTGACAGACCCACACACACACACACACAAACACAAATACACACACGAAACTATTTAAAGCTGTCCATGGGCAAGGCGAGAATAACAAGAATCGGTTTCGGGTTTGTCACGAAGACAACTTCAACTGCCGTCGGCCGTTGCGCACTCGATGGCTGCCAGATGTAAACTAGTTAAAAGCTAAGCTCAGCGCTTTGGCATCCGTCTGGACTGCGCTGGCAACATTGCTGCGCGCGTCAGCTGCTTTCTAATGAGCGCTGATGTTGATGCGCGCGTGTGTGCAAGCTTCGGCAACATTATGTTGCAGCAACATATTGACAGCTGCTACGTAAATGAACTATACACCAAAGAACTGATTAGTCATCATATTAACACGTTCTATTGGATTATTCCAAATTCTAATTGGAACTAAATATTGTGACCTTAACGCGCATTAGTTGCATATAATATATATTTATATTTATTTTGTTATTCTCAAAAAATCTTTATTACCTAAAAAAACAAGTCTTGCCCATATACAAATGTTTTAATTGCATATAAGAAATTAAACCGTTTTATGGCAAATGCATTTAATTCCATGCACCCGCCCATTCGTAACTGAACAAATTTGAATTAATTACCAATTTGTAGTCAATTAAAATGAAATATTTACATATAAATAGAACTATTCATTGCAATAAAATAGTTAAGAGCTTTCTTAGTTACCGTGTTGCTAACTAGCATAGCAACGTTGTTGCCAGCTTGCTAAATGTTTGTGTCTACACGCATGCGCAACATTCTGGTTTTAGATTATGTTGCCGAAACATTTTGACAGCTGTTAATCAGTTTGGTATGTAAATAAACAAAACAGTATATTTATATATTTATATGAACTTGGCAAATAACAATAATAACATTTCTGATGTGACCTTAAGAATTAGTCTGTGTATGTATGTATATTTTTTCTTATTTTACAAAATAGGCAAGGGTACTAAATAATATTTTTATATATGATAAAAAATCAATTAAATCATTTCAGCCGCCCGTGTGGAACTAATGAAATCCTAACGGCCAACACATTCAAATTCTATCTAAATATGAATTACTGATCGTTTGCGTCTCATTATTAAAAGAGATATGAAGCCGATAGCTGGGCCTTTGTTTACCGCGGTGGTTATTCTGGTGATCGCATCGATCGAGTGTAAGAAGCCCATGTCCCGATTCACCAATCTCAAGTGCACCAGCTACAACGAGAGCTTCTCCAAATTCGGCAAGTGCAAGCTGAATGTCCTGGGCAGAGGTATAATCGCCGCGGATATATTCATTTCGTTGTTCAAATTGCCGATCAATAATGTTTACGTGAGTTTCTGAATCAAAATAATGCGTAAGCATAAGCCAAGGACAACTACAGGATTGCCAGGGTTAACTCGGACATCCAGGGATAACTTGCTAGGATTCTTTGATATTTCTCGTCATTAAATCTTGTTTTATATATATATTTACAGATCAACTGGAGCATATGGCGTCGCTATAATACGTACCAGCCGTTTCTCCACAATGCCAGCTGCAATCTGTGCAATCTCTTTATGAACTCGAAAAAGATTGCATTCGAGTCGCTAGTGCTGAACGCCATAATGACGAGCTCCAACCTGAACCACACTTGTCCCTACAATGTGAGTAGTTGATTAGGTATTCATAGAAGATATATACTTAATGATACTTATTGTTCTTAGCACGATATCATCGTGGACAACTTGGTGTTCACGGACAAAATGCTGCAGTCGCTGCCACTGCCTCAAGGCAACTACAAGATACAGCTGCGATTCATGACTGACAAGGTCTGGAGACTGATGGTGGAAGTATTCATTCTGCGCGAAGAATAGGAAGAAATGCAGTATATATCGTAACTTGCATGGATTCGATATAAAATAAATACATCAAATCTTGAAATATATACAATATAATCTAATTGATAAGATGGTTTTGCCAAAAAGCCTGGCAACAATGTTGCTCAAGTCTGAAGCTACTACTGCAAAGCTCGCTGGCTTTGGCCACAATGTTGCCAAGTCTCTTGTCGAATTTAAACTTGTTTACAGCCTAAAACTTGTTAATTAGAAATAGACCATGCCCAAATTCTAAACAACGTGACCTTAACCTTAAATTCGTCTGCTCATATATAATATGTTAATAGCTAGATGTTAAAATTTCGAGATATACAAGATAATCACTTCCTTATCAAATTGGAATCAAATATTTATAGTTAGAGATAGATAGAGAGAGAGAGAGAGAGATAGGGAGTGAAAGCTCTTGCTGTTATTGGTATATATCTTATATACATCTAGGCTAGATATAATGATAATTATAGTCGTTTTCATTTGATTTAGATTTTCACAGTCGCCCATTCGGAACTAATGCAACTTATGTAATTACTCTATATATATATTTTTGTATGAAATTTTGGCTGTCATTAGTAAAGTAGCTATGAAACCGAAAAGTGTGTGCTTTTTAATCGTGGCCGTATTTTTGGTGTTGGCAACGGTCAAGTGTCGAAAGTCCACGTCCAGATTCACCAATCTCAAGTGCAACAGCTCTGATCCCGAATTTGCAAGGTTTGATAAGTGCAAACTAAATGTCATCGGCAGAGGTGTCGTTGCTGTTGATATTCTAATAGTGATGCTGAAAGTTCCGATCGATAATGTCTTCGTAAGTTTTATATATGTATTCAAATGTATATACATATATAGATAAGTTGTACAGATCTTGAATTCAGATGCCTTTAGATAGGATAGCAAGGACGAGCC
The DNA here is from genome assembly GCA_035047545.1 of Drosophila paranaensis. Taxonomy (NCBI): domain Eukaryota; kingdom Metazoa; phylum Arthropoda; class Insecta; order Diptera; family Drosophilidae; genus Drosophila; species Drosophila paranaensis. The sequence continues at coordinate 15,393,624 of JAWNPL010000026.1, read as the reverse complement.
CCGTCGATTTCGATAAACCCTCATGGAATCATAAAAATATATAAAATTACATAATCTTTTGATGTGGATCCATGCGATCCTAACGCAGTATGTCCTGTCAAAATCCGACAGGATTTAGCCAAGTTAGAGCTATTTTTCTAAAACAGGACAAACTTTATATAGCCATAACTCGGCCATATCTTTGAGGATCTCAAAAGGACATGCCTTTTTAAGCTCAGGAGCAGCAAGACTATTGATTTGCATCCCAAAATTTCCAAAATTCCACAAAAAATTGTCCTTCAAATTTTGGCAAGGGGTTTGGTCGAAAAGTGGCCAGCAGCCACTTTATCTTGGCCATTTGAAGGACAATCAACGTGTCCTTTTGATCATAGATAGTCCTCATTGTCACAATTATGTGTTAATAATCAGAAGGATAAAAGTCCTTCAAGGAGCTGAGTTATAAGGACTTTTGTCTGTGGCGAAAATTGCGTATAACTCGGTTGTATCCTTGCGTATCCTGGCAAGCCAGGTGTCTAATGAAATGGGGTCACCAGGGCTACCAACTGGCCAAAGGACATCCAAATCGACCAAGTGGTTTCCGAGTTATTGGCCATTTTGTGTGTTTTGGCCGTTTTGCTTAGCTGCAGCGGCCGCCTTGGAGGTACGAAGTGACAAGTCCCTAATTCTTAGATAACCCCATAATATTTTGATGTGAATCGGTGGAGTAGGTCCTCACGATCCTAACGCATCAAGTCCTTTCATCCTGCGAAAGGATTTGGCGGAGATATAGCTAAGAATGTAAGCCGTTAAAAACCAAAAAAAAACAAAATTTCGTTGCATACTCTACGGGGCACCAACTGTAGGTGATAGTTGACATGTTGGTTGAATAATTTAATTGCATACCGTCAGAGGCAACATTTAGTCGACCTTTGGGTCATTTTTATTCGCTTGCTATTTCAGCTAGAGTTTATAAAACTCCGAAATAATAAAAAACTGGTTAAAATTTTGTTTTTTTTTATTTAATTTTTATTTTTATTTTTTGTGTTTTTACATAGATTAACTGGAGCATATGGCGACGTTATAATGGCTTCCAGCCGTTTCTCCATAATTCCAGCTGTGATTTCTGCCAGCTTTTAGCTCATCCGCACAGGATCACATTCGAGTCCCTGGTGCTGGGCGCTATTCAAACGAGCTCCAATATTAATCACACTTGCCCCTACAATGTGAGTAGAGTATATATATATGTGAAATAGATCCTCTTTGAACATATATCAATATCCATAGCACGACATCATTGTGGATAATCTGGTGTTCAAGGATGCGTTCCTGAAGTCGCTGCCGCTACCCCAAGGCGAGTACAAGCTTCAATTGCGCTTTGCCACCAACAAAATATGGAAACTTATGGTGGAAGTGTTCCTTCGGCGAGACGAGTGATGTGAGCTGATTCCAATGAAGATGGCATTCGACCACTTTTTACATTGTGTTCCATATTTATTACAAAATTTGGTATCAAATAAAATGTAAACACAAATTTCTGTGCATTTATAGTCGTGTTAAGATTTGATGAATTTCATTTGAGATTATTGTGCATAGCAATTTGATGAAAATTTCAGACAAATTTCGTTCAACTGCCTCACAATGAGTGTGAAGATGCGGCAGAGAGAAGAATACAAACGCTTTTAGGCATTGGATTTTGAACACATCAAAATGCGATACAAAAGAGTCGGAATCCTTATAGATATCGTTACATATATGTATATATGCATATTCGTATAGTTAGTTAAATGTGTAAATGCTTGGCTGGCTTTACTAATGGATTACAGTCTAGAATGTAATATGTTAGCGGGCTTAGGCTAAGAGTGGTAACAAATTAAAACAGAAAATAAGATTAAGGATACGGAAACATAAGATAATGAAATGGCACGTCTCAGAGTCGAACACTAAACGAATACAGAATGGACATAGGCTACACGTCGTACATAAATCGAATGTCTTGTTTAGAGTTTAGATTATTTGTAGATACTAGAAGAGACTTGGCTTAAACTATGCATTTTTTGTTGATGCCTTCGTTAGTTTTATAGTTTTAGTTATGAATCGATATATGGAGTATATATATGTATGTATATATATGTTTAAAAGTAGTTTCCATCAATAAATATTCCACTGGCTGTGCATCAGAGGGAGAGTTCCTTCACATGAATTGCTTTAAAATTAACTAGGCTAACATATACCTATGCGTATGTATATATATATTTATATATAATTATGTGTATATGGCGTCGCTTGTATTTACAGTTCTATTCGTTCATATATCGCACATGCAACTAAAGCCTAAGCTAGAAACTAAAACGAAACTATTTAAAATTTAAATTAAAATCGAAAACGAAAACTAAACGTCAACTAAAGAAAAACAAATAACATTCCGAATTGTTAGTGCTGTTTGCTGCTGCTGCTGCTGCTGCTGTTTTTGTTGTTGTTGTTATCTAGAACCAAGCTAATACTTTTGGCCGCGATTTCGGTGTTAACACTCGAACTCGTTGGCCGTGATGGCGCTCAGATCCTTCATCAGGCCCTCCAGATTGGCCATCTCTTGGTTCAGCTCCTCGGTGGATGTGCTGGGCGCCAGTCTTTGTATCTCGTCGGTGGAGTGCGCCACGGAGCCGCCGCTCTGCAATCGATTGGGCGTGGCTGCCGAAAATGAGGGCTTCTTGTATGGCGACTGATTCTGTGGACGTATTGTGACAGCAGGAGCTAGAGAGGAGAGGGAAGAGGATTAGCAGGAGTTCAGACTGTTGCTGTTGTCCTACTTACTGTGCTTGTTAAGGGGCGTGGCTGCGCCAGTGGGCGGCGGACCCGGTACGCTGAAACTCATGAGCGGATGGCCACGCTTGGCGCTCTCGATGGTGGAGACGCAGCCGTTGCCAGCAGCGCCTGCTCCGGCCGCCGTGCCGCCGGCATAACCAGCATTGCCGCTGCAGACATAGAAAATATAAAAAAAGAAAAAAAGCAATCAGTTTTACGCATTTTTTTATCAAGGACAAATGAGAAACACATCGAACGTATTACACGTTGGGTTAGAGAAACACATTGGAGTTACGGCTTGATGCGACGTCGGCAATCTTAGCCCAGAAAGTGGAGCATACGTGCCTGCTGTATCTGCTCCGCCTTGCGGGCCAGCTGAATGTACGGCTGACGATCAGCCGTGCTCATGATGCGCCACGCGTGCGTTGCCACCTCGGTGACCGTCGCCGCGGTGCGCATTGTGTAAACTCCTTTGAGTTGATGGTTAATCAGGATCTCGTCCAGACGAAACTTGTTTAGGAAATTGAGAAACGGCAAAGGCGATGCCATCAGCAGCAGCTGCTGCTCCACATAGCCCGGCAGCGTTCTATGATCCAGCTGGAGCACACGATCAGTGGGACCATGCACCAGATCGATCTGAACGCTGGGATCGATGCGGCCCCAACGTGTTCGATTGCACATATTTCTCCTCCTTAGTTTTTATAATTTTTGTTGCTTTGTTTTGAGTTGCTTTTTGAGTTTGGAAGTCGATTGACCAAAATGTGTAGGAATTTTAAAAATAATTTTCTAAAACATATCGAAATATGAGATTCAAATAAAACGCCTGCTGCAGGCTCAAGAGTCTTGATTGACATTTGAAAACAATCTTCAAGAGAATATCCTATAAGACCCCAGAGTTATATATATTATCCTAGGCAGCTGCCCCACTCTGTGCTCCCACACTCACCAGAAGTTGGCGTCGTAGCCACCGTACGGATGCTCCGGCGTCTGGGCCAGCGAATTGTTCTGCGTCTGTGTCAGACTCTGCTGGGAGAGGCCCGTATCCATGGTCATGTGCGAGCGATTCTGGTGGTTGTATTGGGTGCGTGGATATTGTGGTCGCTCCATGGTTGAGTTCATTGAGGTGGCTGCTGGTTGGGAGAGGAAAACAGTATTTAAGTATTGGTCTGCAGCTGCATTCCATGCGATTCGACTCACTCATGTAGCCGGCGGCATAGGCTCGCTTGTCCAGGGAGTTGGTGACGTGCGGCGGCACCTGGGTGTCCACCTCGTATTCGCTGTGCACCACGGAGCGCGGCAGGGTCAGGGCGCCGCTGCTGGAGGCGTTGTCACTGCAGACAGGCGTCGCCGAGTGCAGTCCCTTGTCAATGTTCTTCAGCTCCATTTGATCGTGATGTATCCATAGGTCTGGCGGCTTCGGCACCCCCACATTGTTCTTCTGATAGCTGTTTAGAAAATTGAATTATATTAATTAAGGAATGGACGTAACGAATCTCAAGAGCGTACCTCTTCTTAGTGTGCTCTGGCGAGGATTGCGGCTTGCGGCGGCAGAAGAGCAGCAGACCAAGCAGCAAGAGGAAGAGCACCAGGACTGTGCTGCCGATGATGATGTAGAGGAGATTTTGATTGTCTATGCCCTTGGCAATGGTGTCCGCCTCCTGCATGATGACCGCTGCGCTGGTCGTGAACGCCGCCAGGGCTGAGAAGGGCGCATTGCTGCCGCCCTTGGTGGTGCGTGCCTGCACCTTGAAGTAGTACGTGGTGTAGGGCTTCAGGTTGGGCAGCATCAGCATCGTCTCATCGCCGGCAAACGCCTCGATCGCCCAGTCCCGATCCCGTTTCGTTGTGTCCGTCGTATAGTAGATGTTATAGCCAGTTATCTGGCCAACTGTGTGCTTGGGCGGCAGCCACTGGACGATCACGTTGTGCGGATTCTGCTCGTCCAGGCGCACAGTCAGCTCCCGCGGCGGCGTCACGGGCACATTCTGATAGGTGCTGTTCAGCACCGACATGGACCACGCCGACTCTCGTCTGCCCTTCACCACTTTTACGGCGAATTCATACTGCGTATTCGGACGCAGATCGTTGATCATGTAGTTCAGATCGCTCGTGTTGTGGTAGCGATAGCGATTGGAGCCCGTGATGCCGTAGCTGATCGTGTAGTGCCGATTGTCGGTCACGTGCTGGTTCTTGTTCAGCATCGTGTCGATCCAGTAGACAACGATCGAGGAGCTCGACATGGTAATGGCGCGCAGCCCAACTGGCACCTCCAGCGGCACGGGCACATCGAGCGGCTCCTCGTCGCGGGTCTTGATGTTGTCGTAGATGGGCGGGCCGTCGCCTTTGACATTGCGTGCTCGCAGCGAGACTACATACTCCATGTTCGACTCCAGATTCTTGAGCACATGATAGCGCTCCGTTTCCTTCAGCTCAATGGTGTTCTCATCGGGTATGCCACGGCCCCAGCCCAGCACGTAGTTGCGTATTTTGATCTCCGGCTGCTGCGGCGGGCCCCAGTGCAGGCCAATGTTATCGGCTCCTGGCTGTATATTGATCCAGATGGGCTTGCCCGGCACCTGCGTCTCGTCCAGATCGTTCTCTAGTGTGTTGACGCGATACCACTCGGTGAACGGACCGGAGCCATTCACAGTCATCGCCGCGATCTTCACCTGGTACTCGGCATTGCGATCCAAGGAGTTTAGCTCGAAGTAGCGTATATTGGCGGGCGTGCTCTTCGCCTGGGGCGCGTCCTTGAGCTTGCGATAGCGTATCTTGTAGCCCGTTATTTGGCCATTGCAATCCTCCTCAGCGGGCGGCTCCCAGTGCACAGTTATGGACTGTTATGGACAAGGGCATAAATTAGCCAGGCTTTAGATTGAGGATTACTTGTGGATACTCACGCTTGAGCTGGTCACCTCCAGCGTGACATTGTTTGGCGGCTCCGAGGGCGTTGAGGAGTAGGTCTTCACCTTCAGCTCAGCGGAGGAGTCGCCCATGCCATTGTGATTGAAGGGCACGACGCTGATCACGTAGTCCGTGTAGGGGCGCAGGTCGGTGAGCAGCAGCTCCAGGGACATGCTGTCATTGTACAGATCCGCGCCGCTATCGTTCTGTGGAAGAGGTGAAGGGTGAGTGTCTGAGATCTAGTAGATAGCTATAGGTTCACACTTACCTCGGAGTAGTAAACTCGATACTTGAGTATCTCGCCATTGGTCACTGTGGGCGGCTGCCAGTGGACGTAGATCTCCTTGTGGTTGCGCGCGTAGGCGTCCACGTTGCGTGGCGGCCCGGCAATGTTCACCTCGGGCTGGGTGCTCGCCTCCAGGGGACGCGAGGACTCGCCCATGCCGAAGTTGGTGTTGGCCACGACGCGGAACTGGTAGGTGCGACCCGGCAGCAGGGATTGGATGCTCACCTGCTGATCCTCATGCGACTGGGTGACGATCTTTTGCTCACTGCGAATGGAATGAATCGATGAGGGCTTTATCTGGAGTATAATCTGAGCCGACTTACCGCTCGCTGTTGTTCACGCGGTAGTAGACCGTGTAGGAGACCACCTCGTTGGCGTTCTGCTGCGGCTCCTGCCAGCTGAGCGTCACGAAGCGCGGCTTCACTATCTGGGCGACCAGGTTGCGGGGCGGACTGGGCAGGCGGGCCAGCAGACCGCTGCTCAAGGGCTTCACATCGCTTGGGATTTCCTCGCCTGCGCTTAGATCTGTTGAGGCAAAATTGGATGTGGGGGACATTTGTTGTTGTTGAGGTTGTGGTTGCTGTTGGTTCTTGTTCTTCTGCTGCCAGGTGGCCAGTAGTTTACCAGCGCTCGCATCGTCCAAGTCTTCGTCTGCGTCCTCGTCCTCGTCCTCGTTCTTGTCGCTCTTTCGCCGCAGCGCACTGATCTCGCCTGCTTCGAAGTTGCGATCGTTGAGCGGCTGCTCGACGGGCCGCGGAAATTTGCGCAACGGAATCTCAACGGATTTCTCATCCCCATAGCTGTAATCGTCACTGTCCGCGTCTAAATAGCCGCTGCCACCGGACTTTGTGCGCAGCTCAGCCGAGTTGAAAGGTCGTCGTCGTCTGTAGTTGTTGTTGTTGTTGTTGTTGCTGTTGTTGCTGTCCGAACTGTGCAGGGATTTGGTCGTTTGGCCTTGGGGCTTACGTTGTTTGATTTTGGCTTTGGATGGGCGGGATTACGGATGGGAGATTTGGTGTTGATGGAAATAATGATGTGGCGTGGAAAAAAAAACACAAGTGAATAAACAAAAAGTTAATAAATTAATTAATCAAATTAAAGGAAAAATAATTCAATTCGCTTCTTAAATGCCCAAGTTTGAGCTAAGTCTTGTAGTATTAAAGGATTCTTAAGGAGAGTTTTAAGAGTTACCGGGGAACGACAGACGAGACAAGTGGAAGAGGGAGAAGAGCAGCATATATGTACACGTTTCGCATAGAAAGACAGAGCAGAGTCTAAAGGATATTTAAAAAGTGAAGAAAGATTGGGATAGACTTAGAATTCCTTGACTTGACTTGACTTGACTTGGGGGTATTCCTTGGCGGAACTAATAAAATACTGAGTGCAGAAGTTGCTTTAGTAATGAAACCAAACTATAACATACTATTTATAAGATACTTTATAATAGCTATAGCTTTAACTTTGATCTGCATATCAATTGATAGCCTAAAGCTAGGAAATATTCCTAGAGTCGTTTACATACTTAAGATCTAAGCAAACTTTAAGACTGCACTGAAATGGCCAGCTGGGCTATGGACATATACATTTCTCACATTAAAAGCGGATATTTGGGCATTTAGGTTTGAGAGAGTAAGAGTTTCTTCCGAAGAGTTCTAGCTCAGGTGAGGTTCTTCCTAGTGAAGTCCCAATGAAGACTCCTAATGAATAGTCTATATACATATATTTCACAAAGGTTTAACATCTACAGAACCTGTTCAGATATATCGTAAAGGCTTAACTATAAACCAACTGTAGACAATTGATATGACTAACTGAACAGACTTCATCGTCTACTTCTTAATTCTCCTCAATCCCTAATTTTTCCTACCTGCAGTTTCAGGGCAAAAGCGAGTTAGTGAAATGAAAGTAACTTATATTTAGAAACAATACAAAACACATAGATACAAACACACATACACATACATATATATATTTATAGATTATATACAAATTAGATGAAATTATTTTACTAGAGCGGAGGGAGTTCCAGGTGTTCGGGGAGTGGCGTTAATTTCGTTAAGTGGGTTTATGATACAGTTAGAGGGCCGATTGGCGATTGCGTAAGCTGGAGCATAGAGTACTGGACACCAAGCAAGAAGAGTCTACCACTACGTATGTACAGTTCAGATATATGCTTTCGCTTACCTCCTGGTGGCACAACGCGCAGTCGCGCTGAGGCCTGCACGGAGCCGGCGGGATTGGTGCCGACGCACTGGAACATGCCCGCGTCGGAGTAGAGCAGTCCACGGATGCGCAGATTGTGGCCGTTGACGAACTGCAGATACTCGTTGGGCGTGATCACGTCGCCGTTCTTGAGCCAGTGGATGGTCGGCTTGGGCTTGCCGTGGATGGCGCACTCGAGGTTGAGCACCTCCTTCTCGGAGGCGGTCTTGTCGCGGGGCGCCTGGATGAACTTGGGCGGCACCTGCACCTGCACCGTCGCCTGGGCATCCAGCGAGTCCACAGTGTTGCTGGCCCGGCACTGATAGTTGCCCGAGTCGATGTCCTCGGCGCCCGATATCTGCAGCGAGCCGGTGCCGGTGATGGAGAAGCGCGAATCCAGGTGATTGAGATCGAGTTCCTCGCCGTTGCGCAGCCACTTGATCTGCGGCTTGGGCACCCCGTTGGCCACGCAGTCCAAGGTCACGGTTTCGCCTTCGCTGACCGTTTTGGGCGAGGGCCCGACCAGGAAGGAAGGCGCCACCGCTTGCTCGGCACCCGCTTCCACGGGCTTCTTGATGTTGAGGCTCGTCTTGCTGCTCATCCGGAAGGCGCTGCCCGAGGTCACGTTGCACTGATAGCCGCCGCGATCGTTGGCGTTCACCTCATCGATCTCCAGGGCTCCGTTCGGCAGGACCACCATGCGCAGCTTGTCCAGCGGCAGCGGCATGTCGTCCTTGTACCACTGCACCGTGTGCTTCAGCCCCGGCTGCCACACGTGCTCGCCTACCATGCAGCGGAAGTATGCCGTCTGCCCAGGCAGCAGGTACGTCTCGATGAAGTCCTGATTCAGCTCCGGCTGGCGAGCTATGGCCACCAGGGCCGGCCGGCTGAGCACGCTGCCAATGCCGTCGGCGCTGAGCAGGCACTGGTAGGCGCCCGTCAGGCCGCGATTCTCCTCCACAGAGCTGATGTAGAGCGACCCGTTCTTGAGCTGAGTGCGAAACGTGTCGCCCACAACGCCCAGATCCTGACCATCGGGTCCACGCCAGCGGATGGTGGTCGGCGTGGACGAGGGCGCAGCCTTGCCCTTGCCGGCCGCCTTGCCGGCGCACTGCAGCAGCACTGAGTGGCCCTCGGGCACGACAGAGTCCTGCGGCTCCAGCGTGAATGTGAGTGCTGCAGACAAAGAGAAGAGAGAGAGAGAGAGAGAGAGAGAGAATAAGTGGATAAGTTGTTGTTGCTGCTTGTGCTATGTGCGAGTAAAAGTCACCACCATGTGACCTGGTTGGAGCACGCGCCTCCACTTGACGGGTAGAGGAGGCAACAGCAGCAGCAGCAGCAGCCAGCTGCAATCTGTCAACTTGAATAATTAAAGCGACAAAAGCCTTGCCAACCACCGCCCACTGCCCACCCACTCCAGCCACGCTTTGTTTTTAGGCCCGCCCTGAGGCTAGACAAATATTTGCATTTCCACTTTGACCTCACTCTCGTTAGCCGAGCGAGGGAGAGGGGCCGCTGCCAATGAATATCTAACATACTTTAATGGCAACAAACGCCCGGATCGAATACCAAGGCTAAGCCCCAAGCATAGGGCGACTTAAGCAGCCGCTAGACTGTAGCCGCCAGCCTCAGTGGTGGCACAGCGGCGGGCGTGGGTCGGAGCCTGAGGAGCTGTGCTCAGCGCCGTATGCTCAAATGTTAAATTATGGGCGAGTTTAAAGCCTGCGCGAAGGCGGCTAATGGAGCAGGTAAAAGCTAAATTTATATTCGAATTTAAGTCTTATATAGATATGAATATTTTCTATTTATATGTTATATAAATCTATATATTTATATTTATGATTCTATATATTTATATCTGTGTATTCCTTATTCTCTATTTATCTGAGTCAGTTTCTTCTATAGTTCAGTTAAGTTTAGCCTTTTTCAAGCCAATTAGCCAGCTCCGATTGTGCTGAGCTTTGGCTGCTATATTTAAGTAGCATTAATTAGGCATCAAGGAGTCGGCTGGGCTATGCGGCGTCTTTCATAATTTGCTAAAATTTATCCAGCTGTGCAAACGAGTGCCACAAACGCACATACTTCAAGCGCAGTTTGAAGTTGGAGTTGGAGTTGGAGTTGGAGTAGGAGTTGGAGTTGGGGTTGGAGTTGGTGCAGGTGCAGCCGAGTGGGTTCATTTATAGCCGCACGCTGTGAGCTCTCTCGGCAAGTATTTTGACCGCACGTGAACTCTGCTCGGCGCAACCTCTTGGACTCTGCGTGTTTTTCTCTAGTTGCTCGCTTTGTTTTGCTTCCGCCTCGCTTCAGCTGCTGTTAAGCGACGAGTTTACGAGGCGTGTTAGCTCCTTGAGCTCATTTCGTCACAACCTGCGAAACTCAACTCAACTCAACTCAATTTAACTGTTTCCCTGCGTGCAGAACCTGAGAAGCTGCTCTCGCCTCAGCTTCAGCTTCAGCTTCAGCTTCTGCTTCTGCTTCTACTTTCGCCTTTGCCCATTGCCTCTTGATTGCGCAATTTTTCCATTTCCTTTCAATTTCCAATCCGCATTTCTATTCCATTTGCGTCTGGATCATATTCTAGTGCCACAGCGCTGCCTAGGAAGTCAAACATTTAAAGTTCCGACGTGTGGCTTTTATGGTTATTGCTCCGCGCCCTCGCGCCGCGACTCATTGGCTGCCTGTCGCCTTTTCACTCGATCCATGTAATACAACTCGCAGACATACGGGCCCCGTTCCCGATGCTCCCTAAGCGGAATACCCTTGGCTTAGTGCATTTGCATGCATGGGTCTATAAACTGTTGGCTTGGGGAGAGATTCAAAGAACTTTCTCCTTTGACAAATGAAAGCTCTAATGTGAAGGATGTGTAGATATGGAGATATATAGACTTATAGATATATATCAAACAGATATATAACAACTTGGAATACTAAATCGATATGTAGAATATATTCCATGTTAAAAATGGATCTAGAGTTACCAAAGGATTCCACTCAGTTCAGTTTCCCAATATATTAAATAATCCTACATTATGGCATAGCTCACGAGCATATCATATTTACAGGGTATATGTGTAGTCAGTCACTCCTACCCACATGTTTTAAACAAGCTTTAGAGCAGCCTTTTAGGCGCTGCTACATCAAACTAAAGACTTTGAATGCTGCCCCGTTGCAGAGCGACCAAACATAACTTGTGGTTTAACCCTTATCAGCCACTTTTGCTCTCGCTCTACAGACACGTCCGTCTCACTCTCACTCCCTCTCTCTCGCTCTCTTTGTCTCTATTTATATGATTCTGTCTGCAGCTGCATTTTGATTGACATTGGCTGTGCGAAGAAGTCTTATGTTTCTGGTATTGGATTTCATTTGAATTTGTCAGTTCAGCTCAGTTCGGTTCGGTTCGGTTCGGTTTTATGTGCTACCTGCACTTTGGGGCACGTCTCAATTATGAGTCCCAGCGGGCCACGCCCGCATATGGACGGAGTCAGGCAGGCAGCTGCATTTGTGGAATTCAAATTTTCTGAAATATGCCAATCTATAAAACATAATGGAACTCTAAATCAAATAGAGACATTCACAATCAAAATTCGTAAAGCGGAGCGCGCCGAGCCACGCCGCGGGTCGCGCGTTCAATTAAAACCATTTTTATTGCTCGAATTGATTTTTATTGTCTCTCCGCTTATATATGAATGCATTTCACATTTCTCAGATAGAGACACAGGCGGAGCTATAGCTAAATTTCGAAAGGCGAATCGAGGTTATCGCGGCTGCAGCTACCGAAATTGTGTCAACTGCTCCGGCTGCGTGAAAGGCTCTCTCTCTCTCTTATCAGAGTAGGGAATTCCGGGGGAAACTATAAAAATCGAATCCCAATCGAGGCAGCAGCTCTTGGCAATTAATTATCATATTTCTCATTTGACAAAATACGCAACAAAAATCAAAAAGCCATTTCATTAAATGCTAATTGGATAAATCTTTAAAACCAATAAGCGACAGAGAGAGAGAGAGAGAGAGAGAGAGAGGGAGAGAGGGATGCTCAGTTGACAGCAAATGAAGTTGCAACCAGCTGAAAGTTCCACTCAGACTTCGGGCACATCATAATCACATTTAGTAAAATTTTGTATCGCAGCCATTAACAGGGCCTTTCACTTAGTTTTCCCTTTAGCCTCTCTCTCTCTCTCTCTCGCTCTCTCTGTCTGCTCGGGAAACCGCATTGGCGCCGTGGCATATGGAAACTTTGTCGGTTGTCGTTGGCAATTAAATGTGGCAAAAGTTGTTGCTGTTGGCTAATGCCACACACGCCTCATCATGTGGCAACTGTTGAGCCCTCGTCGCCCGTCCGTCTGCCTGGCTTCCTGTGCGGCCCTAACCAAACAGGAGTTGCGTATAGAACTTCCCTGACAATGCCATTAACTGTAATGCTCTAAGTTGACAGTTTTTATGCTACGCCCGCTCGTTGTTCCGCTTCGCATAAACTCTCGAAAGTCGCTAACTTACAAATTTCACTAAAGTTTAGCTAGACAGAGTAGTTTAACTGAGAGCTTGTTTAAAGACTAAATTCCTAAAACTTAAAAGTTTCTTTAATCATAATATTTAAGCTAAGCTTAGCATTAACTTTAGGATAATTTGCATATATTTATCAATTTATGAGTTTATTATCAAATTTTTAAAGTATTTAAAAGGATTCATTAGAAAACTTCACTCTGTTTCGCTTCTTACCATAAATTCAATCCCCAAATATTTATTGTTCTTCGTTTTTTTGCCTTATTAATGAGATAATAGCAATTTTATGTAGCAAACTCCAGCTAATCTTCCCAAAAACTTCCTTTGAATGCCTCTCACAACATTTTCATAAGCCTCGACTTGAAACTCCAATGCATTTCCGTCGAAATCGCAAGTCGGAACGGGCCTATTGAGTTTCGTCTGCAATTTATGCATTTTACCAAACTGCTGTTGGCCTTTGTTTCAGCGGAAACAAAACGCAAACAACAAAAGCAAAAAACCGTAACAAAACACACAAAAAAAGGACGTACGCTGCATTACTTTTATTATGCGGCTACCCCTGCATCAATCTCCTACAATGTCCACCCTCCCTCTCGCTCTCCCGCTCTCTCTCTCTCTCTCCCAGAATTTGTACGCCTGAAAAGATTTTTTGTGCATTTGTCGAAGCGGAGGAGTAGGAGTAGGCTGTAAAATATGTAAATGTATAATGCATAATGGACTGCCAGGCTTAACTCTGCCCGTCTCTCCCTCCCTCTCTCCCTTTCAGCAAATAGAAATGTTTACCATGTAAATCCCCCATGTAACTTTTGGCTGTAAAGACTTTAACGAATGCCCGGGCCAAGGCTACACTCGGCAGGCAAACTCTCGCATATGACAAACAAATTTCACATTTTACACACTTTTCCCCTTCACATTTGGGCCGAGAAAATATTTATTTTAATTAAGGAAATAAAAGTCAAGAAATTATTTGAATGTGAAAAATATGATAATATTATACAATAATACCAGTCCGTTGCTGGCTTAATTGAGTTGTCTTTTTTTTGTCCACAACAGCAACAATTGGCCAAGCCACACCCCCTTCCCCCTCTGGAACTCCCCATTTGAGCTTGCTTTAATTGCGAGCTGTGCAGCCAAGGCATCCTCATTGAATCGAATTAAACAATTATAATTTAGACAGATTTGTGCGCTTATTTCCCTAGAAAAAGTTCACTTTAAATTGAAGCCAAAAGAAACTCAAAAGTAAAATATTTGATTAAATATGTGTGTGTGTGTGTGTGTGAGTGTGTGTGTTGGCTTCGTCTTAATTGACTTTAATTGTTCGAATCGTCGCAGCCCAGGCAACTGCAACAGCAACAACATCAAACAAACAACACACAAAATGTGCGAGTCACGCACCACAAAAATTTACATAAGATTAAATAATTTTCGGATTCAGCGGGTCGCATGCAAATGCAAAGCAAAAGGAAACAAAAAGCACCACAAATGCATCGGTTGCAAGAAGCGAGGGCTGTTTATAAAGTAGATATATTATAATTATGATATTAAGTATCATACGAATAAAGCCTAAAGGACATCTAGTGAACCAGAATGTGGACTAGACTTGATCGAAGTCAATAATGAGAGATAGGCTGCCGGAGAAGGAGAGGCAATCAAAAGCAGAGAGGGAGTTGGAAAGGCAAAAGCAGATACGAAATGAGGCGGGCAAATGAGTGAGGGAGATGGAGTGCAATGGGCACAGCCAGAGAGCCAGTGAGAGGAGTAAAGGCATGTGAATGAAGGCGACAATGGGCTTTGCTCAGTAAACTCAACAGAGGCCAACGCAGTTGCCAAATAAATATTTTTAAAAGAATTCGAGTAAATGTGACTAGTACTTAAATATGCTAATATAACAGTCTTTGCTTAGACAAAACTAATATAGACTTAAAAGGATTTTAAATGGGCATAAAAACTCAATTTAACTTTGAGGACTGTCAAAGCCTTAGTTTTATGGCTGAGTTTATCTGATTTAACTATTTGTAGGTTGTCTTGAACAAGAAGAATCTCCGTCTCAAGTGAACTATAGTATAATTAGAATGTATTATTCACATATCAAGACATATATTCAACTCGGACAAATTCATCATCAACAAGAGCTACAAAGCCACAGCTCCACACATAACTCACAGACAACACAAGAAAATAACTAAAATAAAGCGAGCTCAACAATTTGCCATCAATATGCACATATATAACTGACCTCTTCGGGTCTGCACTCCATTCGCGAACTCTAGCTAGCACATCAGTCAGTGCCAGTGATACACTCGAATAGTCAACTCTAGTCTATAGTCTCTCTCTCTCTCTCTCTCTCTGGTCAGTCCGTGAGTGCACTGACAGAGTAACGTCCGCTGCATCCTCTAAGCTCCTCTGTTGCTTCTTCTCCTACTGTCGCAGCAGCATGAATATTTATGATTTTCCAATGAATTTGCATATTTTACGATTTTTCATTTGCAAGCGATAAAAACAAACAACAACAACAGCTGCGGCGGCAGGCGAGTTGGACAGCTACAGCTCCATCCCATTGGCCATGTCCACAACCAGATCCACAGCCAACAAACTTCACTTCGGCACACACAATATGCAAATGCTGATGTCAAGCGGCGACAGCAGCAGAAGTAAACGACAAAAAATTAGCAGTTCGTAAGAAAAACTGCTGTCAACTTTTTGTTGTCTTTTTTTTTTTGATACTTTTTTCTGGCCAAAAAATTGATGGCCTGAACGAGAAAATGGCCAGCAGCTCCTTTTAGCCTTTTTTTTAGTTGGTTGTTGGTGCTTAAATCAATTGGCTAATTGCCAAGGCTGTTAGCTTATTAGTTTGGCCAGCCAGCCACGCCCACACATGAGGGCAGCAGCTGGGAAAATAAAACCAATCAAATTTCCATTTGGCCAAAAAAGAGAAAATGCTCAAAATACTTTGCATTTTAGCCTCCGAAACACGCAGCTCGCAGCTCGCGCAATTAGCCAAAATTGTATGTATGTGCAGCAGCAACAACAACAACAACAACATCGAACAAAAACAACAACAATGAGTTTGGCAAATATTTAAAGAAGCAGCTTGACTAAAGCGCCTATCGCCTGGCAAACATCTCCAGCTGGGAGAGAAAAGGCCATTAGAGCGAGCTAATGGTAGCACCTTTTAAGGTTAAATTGGACAGGCAACAGCAGCAGAGGCCGAGGAACACACATATACACATGTATATATATATATATTTAGTTAGTAGGCTAAGTCCAGCTGGCAAGACAGATCCCGCTTATCGCCAGCCAAATTTATGCGCAGCAGCAACAGCAGCCGGCACTAAGGGTTCGAAATGTGCCAATAAGCTGAGCAAAGAAACGAAAAGAAAAGGAAAGAAATGCGGGCCAAATGCTTAAAGCGTCTTGGCCAAAATCTACATAGTGCTTGTTGGCCCGGTCTGACTCGGCCTGGCCTGGCCTGGACTCAATTGCATTTGCATTTAGCCCCGGCGACGCTGTCTGGGCTATCGGGAAATGTGCATCGCACGCTCGCGCCACAGCGCGACCCAAAGCCTTCGGCCCAAACGCGGATATGGCCACAATTGCCGCAGCCGTTGCCATTGCCACAGTTGCAGTTGCAGTCGGAGCTACAGCTTCGGCTGCATCGATTTTCGCTGGGCTTGCGTTGATACTCACTCCAAATGAAATGAGCTAAAGCTGTTCCAAACACCAGGCGAAAAACTGGCTGGCGGAAAAGTCTGTCGGCTGCCACCCTCACACTCCCCACGGGCAACTCCCTCCACAACATGCAAATGGCAACTTGGTGCGTGTGAATTCGATTCGTTGACTCCCAATGGTCAGCGACGTGTGAAACGCAGCCAAAGCCAAAGGCAGGGGCAGAGGCAGTGGCAAAGGGTGAGGCAAAGGCAGCTGCAATTCAAATTGTGCATTGCCAAGTGCACAAAGAGGAAGCCAATTTTGCAGTTCTTCTACTTATTTAATTATGGGGGGTGGGAGCGAGTGTGTCTGACACGAGAGAGAGAGAGAGAGAGAGAGAGAGAGAGAGAGAGAGAGAGAGAGAGAGAGAGGGGGTGGGGAGAGAGTGGGAGCGAGTGTGTTGGTGTCTAGCTCTGCGACTTCATTGAGCCTCGTCGAGTAATGTGACTAGGCAAAGTCGAACGTTTAATAATATGGAAATGAATTAAGAGTCTCCGCACTCAAGCGATTATCAAAGGCAGGATTTAATTAAAAAGTTTAGAGTTAAATAGAATAGAAATAGAATTAACTAAGTTTTTAGAGAACTCAGATGAGATGCATATGTAAATTTAGAAAAGTCTTGAGAATGGAAGAGTATGCTAGCAAATGAGAGACAGAAGGAGAAAAATAGGGAGACATAATGAATAGGGAGATACAATGAGTATAGCTCAGAAACTAATTAAATTAGAGCATAAAATAAATATTTAGTTAGTATATCTTTCATTATAATCAAAGACTTCAATCTGTTTCTTATATTTGTCACTCATATATAACTTATATGATTG
The DNA here is from genome assembly GCA_035047545.1 of Drosophila paranaensis. NCBI lineage: Eukaryota > Metazoa > Arthropoda > Insecta > Diptera > Drosophilidae > Drosophila > Drosophila paranaensis. The sequence continues at coordinate 15,376,419 of JAWNPL010000026.1, read as the reverse complement.
ATCTATAAGGCAAGTAAAGCAAGAATAATATTGGATATGATATTAGAAGCAAGCATATAGTTGCTCGCTTAGCACATCTAATCTAATCATCTAGTTATACATATCATATATATATTACATTCTTTATTTGATATATGCTACATATATAAACCCATCGCTAGACATCAGCGTTCTCTTGATATGCTTCCGCTTGTCTGTTTATTTGTGTGCTAATAGCTGTCTGTCACCTTGGCCGCTTTGATTAACACTCGCAGCGAGCACTTTTTGCTTTAATGTGGCGCCTTGTTGAAGCCACAAAATGGCCAAAGGCAGAGTCAGAGTCTGAGTAAAAAATAAAGCCAGCTAAAATGGCTGCTGCCTCAGGCGACAAAAACAGCTAACAAACGAGACGGGAGACGGGAGGGAGGAGGACTGGCTGGTTGGCCGGGACAAGCTGCGTTCGGAGATTTAAACTGAAAAGGCGACAGGATAAGCGAAGCCGCATGATGCCACAACACAAGCGACTAGCCAACATGCCCCACCCGGTGGCACATCAGCGACCCACCAACCCACCAACCCACCAACCCACCCACTCATCTATCCGCCTCTCCACTTGTGTCTGTCTGCGTTTGCCCTGGCGACACGAAATGCTGCACAAATATAATTATAAACGTCTGCCTACCATTAGATGGCCAGACTCCAGCTCCAGCTCCAGCTCCAGTTGGGGAGCTGCTCCACACATTTTTTTGTACTCGCCTCGGTGCGCCATGGTCTGGATTGTCGCATCAAGTGAAAACATCAATGGACACGAAACGGGGAGCAGGGAGCGGGGAGCAGGGAACTGGCAACTGACCAAAGGGCAAATCAGCTTTGTCCGTTTATGCGCCCCTCTTTGCGCTTCTCAGTTGGCATTTGGCATTTGGCATGTGGCATGTGGCATGTGGCATGTGGCATTTGCCAGCTTTAAAGTCCACTTTCAATTGATTTGATGGCATTTACCCCCTTCGCAACGGCAGGTGCCCAGCCCTTTTGCCGGCAGCTGGTTTCAATCAGCATCCATTGCTTTTATTACATTTCAATTATGCTAATTACAAGCAGCCATCAAACACCTAATGGCTCTTGGCCAGGATTTATGTGTACGGCCCATGCCAGTGCCCCGCCCACTCAGACTTAACTCAGTTGTTGCCCCAGTCGTTAGTCTCTCTCTCTCTCTCTCTCTCTCTCTCTGTCTATCTCCCTGCCATTTCATTTTGTCATTGAGCAATTGCGGTTTGCAGCTAATTTATGAGCTCAGCGACTCGTTTACCCAATTCCCCTTCCCACTCGCTGGCTTTGACTCGGCTCAACTCCTTCAAAGTGTTCGGTTCAGTGAACGCCGAGCACTGTGTGTTGTATCCTGACTACTGACTACGCATAAATAAAATACGGCAATAGTTTTTACATTCACTACCTATAAAAATGGCCGAACGTGCCATTGGCCTCAAAGGAAATGCGCTTAATGCTTATAAGCTGCGCAACTATCGATTGGAACTTTTGAATTTTTTAGTATTTTCCATCAAAATTCTCTAGAATTGCATAAAATGAAGAGACATCAGTTTGAGCTGGCTTATGTATGCATGAGAATTGCATAGAAGGGCGCATTATATTTGAGATACTTGAGCTTAAAGGGAGCGGGAGATTAGTTGAATCATATGAAAGATTGATTTACATTTAAGGAAAAAGGAGCTATACTATATGCTGTATCAGATATTTAAGGTCTATATTCCCAGCCTGGCATACCTGATAAGCAGTAAGAAGTATTTGCTAGTTGAGTAGCTCCAACTACAACAAATTTACTTGTTTGGCAGTTGCAAGGGATAGCTATAGAGAGAATGCTTTTGTGTGTATCGAGCTGGTCCATGAAATTGAGGCAAATGGCGCAAATGAAGTGAGCCGCAGCAGTAAGGAGCGAGCAGGGGCAGCGAGGAGTAGAAAGCCTTTGTCCTCGACAATGACAATACAAAGTAAGCTCAAATTACGCAGCCATAGCAAACAAAAGAGTTTCGGGAGGGCCAGGACAGAGGGAGTGGCCGTATGAGTTGTAGTCGTAGTTGTAGCCGGGCTGAAGTTGTTCTACGATAGTCATCTATGTACGGCACATAATTTGAGAGGTAACAAATTTTATTATGCGCAGCGACAAGTTTATCGCCAAAAGATATGGGACTGCGGCTGCTGATGGTGTGTGAGAAAGGAAACAGCAGTTGGCATGGATATGAGCACGGGCTGGAGGATTGCCATTGCCAACATAAAGACATGCAGATACATGGAACTAAGCATAAAGCACGCACATACAATACAGATATATGCACGTATATATCGTTCTGGGTCTCGGGGCAGCAGCAGAGGTCTCGGGAAGCGCCACTCAGTCGTCTGTCGGCCACATAAATAAAGGTGGTTAAGACCGAGGCTGTTATCATGTGGCAACCGGGCCTGCATACAAATTGAATGGAACGAGCCACAGCCATGGCTGCAACTTTCCAAGAAATACGCACAGATGACACAAAGCCAGGCAGAGAGAGAGAGAGACAGAGTGAGAGCGAGAGCGAGAGAGGGGCAAAGAAGAAGCTGTTAATGCGGCAACAAAAGCCTCTCAATTGGACTGTCTGCCAGCGGCTTGTCGTCTGCATTTGAGCCACTTTAACAGCGGCTGCTGGCTGGCAATAAGAAGCGCAGCCAAAAGTGCAAGCAATAAACGCCCGCCACGCAATCAGTCGGCTCCAAAGAGTGGGCCAAGTTGGCAGCGACGTTTTTTTTTTTGGCTAATTTAAAGCAACAACTTTATATCGAGTACGCAGCCAGCGTATGATGATTAAAGTTTTATCAGGCAGCAGCCAGGCAACGGCCACGCCCCGTTGCTGCATTGTGTCTGCCGCACGTTGCGCATTCAAAGGAGTCCGGCTATGCGGAAGGCAGCTGCAAGGCATTTGCTGAATGTATTATTCAGTTTGTTGTTAGCTTTTGTAGCAGAAGTTCTCAGAGAGAGAGAGAGAGAGAGAGAGGGAGGGAGAGAGCAAGAGCTGCTCGTTAATCATTGCCGCATTGTCATCATCGTTCGCATTTCTCTGCTCCTCCGATTAGTATCAATGGACCTTGGAGCTTATTGGTTTTTCTTGTTGCTTGCGCTTTTGTTTGTTTTGCCTGGCTGGCTGTGAGAGAAAAACCCATTCATTGGTGTTAAGCCTTCAGTTTATGACGCGTCTGCTGCCCGGGAAATGCCATGAATACCGAGAAGTTCATACGTGCGTGCCTTCTTGGGCATGACGAAGGAGCTGCTGCTGCAGATTGAATGGAAAATCGCCTAAAGAAATATTCTCAGCCCTCCATTATGCAAGAGACAAAGGCAGCTTTGCCGCCTGACAGCCCTCGCAGATTGCCTAAGCGGCATTTGAATACCCTTAACAGGTAAAATTTGCGTATGTGTGGCATGGACGGGGTGGGAGGTACGTAGGGACTGTGTTCAAGTAGATATTATATCGAAAGGTGTGCATTTTGATATGGTATATAATAGATACAGATACCTTTAACTTAGTTCTTAAAGAATCGTGAAATACTCAGAATGTATATAAGAATTACTACTTCAATAGGCAATAAGTTGCTGACGAACTTCTCATGTCTATTAGACTTCATGTACTATATTTATAGAGTAAATACTGGTCGACTTCTCTCGACTCCATTTTCCAGCTGCGTCTCAGTTTTCAATTAAGCAGAGTTGCCAAGCTGACCGATTTACTCATTCATTTTCCGGCTGACTTATCAGCATCACAAGAGCCGTCGCTTGCATCTTACCTGCAATCGACAGAGAAAGAAGAGAGAGAGAGAGAGAGAAACGTGAGACAAAAGAGTTTTAGACATTTTGTAAAGATGTCAGATAAATTTTGTTAACATATCAGTTGCATTTTCCACCCTCCCCCCACCTGGCTGCCCCACATAAATCAGTTACATGGAAATCGAAGCAAGTTATCGATTACAGCAATGCGATAAGATATGTATGCGGCCCATTCAGGCGAATTGGGCCGCAATCATAGTCGACGATGATAACATTATCGAACTGTGTCGAAAGGTGCCCCAAGTTATAAATCAATTTCGTGGCAAGATCTATATGACAGACCTTACTTTACTTTATGGATATATACGTTTGGATATATATACCACTGACCGAAGGGCCGGGGACATTTGGTCAAGCTTAACGTAATTATGTGCAGATAGGAAAAACCTTGCGTGGAATTTTCAGCCCAGGGGCACTTAAGCTGCTTACGAGCGTTTATTAAATGTGTCTCTGTGTATATGAGTGTGTGTGTGTGTGTGTGTGTGTGTGTGTGTGTGTGTGCGTGATGTATTAATTAACAATTAGAAAAGAATATGATGGGGAGTAGTCGACTATGGAATGCCCTAACAGCTGGCCAAAGATATGGTTGCTGAGCTTATTAGAGAGTCATTCTATAAGGCTTTAAAGCAGATATCTAAGATCATATATAATTATATATATACCTAGTCTATCTAGTTTAAAGCTCAATTAATGCTCTGCTATAGCTTTGAATCTTCAGATTTCAGTCTCAGACTATAATCTCTATATTTCTGTAAAGTTAACTGATATCTGCTGGCAAGTGTCATCCATATTCGATATTTCATATTTCTTTTAATTTTCAGTGTGCACCAAATGCCATGTGCTGCCTGCTACTTCTCGTTGGAGCTCCCTTGGGGCGGCTTAGGGTATAATCACGACGTCCATTGGCGGCGGTGGCCAAAGTGGCAGCTGGTCAGTGTCGGCGTCAATGAGGCGCGCCGTGCCTCATATCGGACGATAGCATTAGGAAGGGGTTAAATGGGCACGTGTGCCCTGATGAGTGTGTGTGTGTGTGTGTGTGTGTGACTCTCAGTGTGTGTGTGTGGCCCCAGCCTAAGCTTTAGAGCGCTGTCAACGGCTCATGCTGTGCGGCATGCAATGCATTTCATTTGAGTAGACGACAGCATAGTTAGTCAGACTAACTAACTAACTCATCGATTAAACCGACTGACAGACTAATGAGCATGTGCATGTGCATGGGCGTGGCAAGCCTTAGAGTTTGATATAGTGCAGCTTTCCCCAATTGGAATTCATTTAACTTTAATTTGACACAATCCTCAGTGCACCTGCTGCTACGCCCACGCTCCTGGCTACTGGCGCCTGCCAGGGTTCAATGTTTGCTTAACGTCTTTTTCTACTCCTATTTCACTGAATATATATATATATATACAGAATATATACATTTCTTTTCCCTACTGTCCGCTGCAAATGACTTTGGCCACATGCTGTTGCCGCTGCTGCAAATGTTTTTCCGCTGTCTGTGCATTGTCCTGTTGGCATCCTGTGACGCCGCTTGTTGCACAGCGCAGCGCAGCGTCTACATTATGAAATTGTAAATGTTGCCATATACGCCAAAAAGTGGGGAGCGTCTAGCTGCTACACTAGATAACAAAGCGCAGAGATGGAAAATTCTTGCGAGTCCAACTGCTGCTCTGTTCATATCTGCCTTCGCACTATCCTTGTACAAAGACTTTTCCACTCCAGCTGCACAGTGTCTATTGTGGTGCACTTGTCGCCAGTGCGAGTCGAGTCTTTAGAAACGGTTTAGAAAACGCCTCACAGATGGCGACCAGCTAAAGTTTTCCCCCTTCCCACATTCGGAAAAGCAATTTAACGCTCGACTTTCGTATGCTTCGCTGTTTTCGTTTTGTCTTCTGATTGCATTTGTCTGGGGGGCATGAGGAATTAATTTCTTATCAACTCAGTTGACTTCTCTTCCTCTTCTTACTATTTCTTATTATTATACAGCTTTGTGCCAACGCAGCAAAGTCAAAGTTTTTGTTTTCAACTGAAAGATTCCTATTTACATTAGTTCCACACCCACTCCAGCTCCAGCTCAAGCTCGAGGGCGAGGCCACAGTTGGATTATCTTATCGATAAGGCAGCGGCGCTTTCAACTATCCGCCAATTATTTTGAATTTCCACAGCTTGTTCAATTCATTTCAGCCGATTAAATTAAGATTGGGTCTTTAAGGCAGAGTCAAAGTCTTTTCTATTCAGTTCCTACTTAAAGCATCCCTATAACAGTCTTCCTCGATGCCTTTTCCAAGTTTTCTTGCAGCAACAATGCCAAAGTGGATGAGGCAGGTAACTGCAGAGTGGGTTAACAGTAAATGCAATCAGCACACGTAATCCCAGGCACATTGAGCCAACGACGCATAGGTCAGTTTGAGGGTTGGTTTAGCGCTCGGGGTTTGGGGTTGTTTTTCTAGAATTCGAGAACCGAAATTGAGTTCTATTGATTTTATTGAGTTTGTGAATGATCTGATGAGATTTTAGCAGTCCAATCGAGCAACCCCTCTGGGTCAGGTGCTTGGCATAAGAAATTTATGAAATGGGGTGGCACAGAGCATCCCTCTCTATTTGTTTTCTGAACTGACAGACTCGGTAATCCCGGACTGTAAAAATATAGATTTCTCGCTGCATTCGCTGGCTTTACGATACGCCTTAAAAATTCATATTTCTAGAACTAATGGCCAGTTGTTAAAGTTTCAAATTGATCTATGCATTTCACAGTTGGCTGCGACTGCACTTCTCCGCCTCCGCCTACGCCTCTCCGCTCTCTTCATGCACGATCTCTGCATTCGTTTGATGTTCGGTTATAGGTGCCCCGCCGCTCTCCGCTCCCCGCTCAGAGTCGTTTGATATGCGGCCTTCTGCCTGCTGTGTCAAAGAGCGCGCCGGAATATATAAATTTATGATTTATCGAAAGCATATGTGCCTCTTCAGAGCTCCGCTCCGCTTCCTCTTCTAGCTTCGATGGGGCCGTGCCCACAGGAAGTTGCCAGAGCTTACCACAGTCGCCAGTTCGGCTGCAATTATTATTGTTGCTTGTATCTACTCCAATGTGGCATTCGCTCGATTTTCCATAGAACTGCGTTTCATAGTTTCCATTTTTATTGCCAATTGTGGCTTTATTACCACTAATCGCTTTCGAAAGCGCTTCGATATGTCTGGCCGGCACTTAGAAGAAGTGCATACTAAGTAATAATAAATACTTTTCCCAGACTTTTCACTTTTTCAGAGTTCTAAGAACTCCATTTTCCGAAATGTTTATAGCTCTACGAATTGCTCTTTGAATGAAGATCATTTTTACAGAATTTTAAAATTAGGAAATAGGCTGAGACAATATAAATCGTATATAAATATATGTAAACCTTATAGAGGCTATTCTGAATATTTGTAGCTGTATAAAAGAAAGTATTTTGATCAAATTAATTTTTTGGATCAGCACATTTTATATTTTATGGTCACAAATATTTTCGATGCTAAAAATAATTTTAATTCATTTTAGTCTTATGATAAATTTATCTCAGAGATTATAGATCCAAATATATATTTTAATATATTTTTTCTTTCTTTTCTCTTCACCCCAACTCAGCTTAAAATTTTTAACTTTAGTTTCAATTGATTTCAGAAATTGCTGCTGATAATCCCACAATATCTACCTGCACGAGTTGCTTTTAGGCATTGTCTACTGTAGACTCTGTACCAAATTGTTTCCATCCGTAGTGGCATATGACATTGAGCACAATGGCCGAGGCACACAGCATATGAAAACATCCCCGACGAATCGGATCATCGAGAGAGAGACAGATGTTTCATTCTTCTTTTGCCCAGCTGTTGGGCATATTCCCTAATCAGTCGTTGGGGGCGGCAGCTCCTAGGCATCAATTTCTCAAGTCAAACCCAAGACGGAGAGCAGACTTCAAATTTATGACCTTAAAGCGCAGCAATTTCCGCAAAGAAACATATGCAGCATCGAGTGGCAAGTTGAAAAGTTGCCTATAACTCGATTAGTAACTATGTCAAACTGGGGCAACAGCCCCAGCAGACAAAGACACTTTGAACAAACAACAGACACGCATCATAGTTGCAGACGAAGGCTAGAGAATGGGCAACATACTTGAGAAGCACTCAAAATATTATCACAGCCAGAGCGCCACGGGGGCGTTAGCTATATGTCTGTGTGTGTGTGTGTGTGTGTGTGTCTATATATGGGGAATTATAATTTAACAGCATTAAAACAAATTAAAGCGCCCAAGCGGAAGTTACAACAACAGCGAAAAGAACAAGAGCAACATTTGTGGCGAAGTCTCCTCCAGTGTTTCTCGATCTATAAATAGATGCGAATATTTTTTCAAAATTGATGGCAACTTTCTCAGCTCTCGGTCTCGGGCACAGTGAATTATTGTTAAGGTTAAGTGCCGCTGACAGATTTTGACACATGATGCAGCAGCAGACAGCAGAGATGGAGAGAGTGAGAGAGAGAGGTGCACAGAGAGAGATAGAGAAAGCAACAGCAAGTGCAGCGGCATTTCGTAATACTCCAATGCGGAGCATTTGAGTGGAATTGTGAAATTTGTAGCTGAGAGTTGAATATATGTATTTATGCTTGACTGCCAGTCTAGATCATATATATCATAATCATTTATCATCATATTATTATTTGTATTAGCCTATTTAATAGCATCATCATCATAATTTGTACTATGCTCATTATCAATTATTTGTGCTATTATTATATATCATTTATCATAATTCTCATCATTTTGCTGTTCATTATCATCACACATTGTATTATAATGATAATTGTTAATGATATATTTGTATATATTTATTTATAAATATATATTTGTATATATTTATACAGATAGTTTGACTACTATTCGACTACTACATGTTCCCTTAAATTCTACTTAAATAGATCATTTAATATTTGTTTTATTCGCTTCATCCTTTCTTGCTCTCATTCAGTGTTAGTTTCTTGTGCCTTCAATGTTGATCTATGAAATGTAAATTGCGAAAGCCAAATTGTTTTCGAAATGAAGTTTTTGCTCCTTTACTAATTAGCATATGTTGTTGTTGTTGTTGTTGTTATTTTAGAGCTAGTTTCCTTTGCTACATGGCCAACAACAGCTGCTGTCCATGTTAACTTCTTCCCAACAAATTAATTACGTATTATGTCCGTACTCTACTCCCTTCCACACACACACACAGTTATCCATAGACAAACGGCTTTACTGTATTCTCTGGCTTTCAGTTCGGGTTACGTGTGGTTCGGCTTCTAAATGCCCCGATTGGAGTTGGGGCTCGAAAGGGCCCATTAAATACCGTACATTGCAGTGTCTAACGAATACCGTGACTGTTTCCTTCATTGTAATTCTTTCAATTGAAATTAATGTTTTATGGTTTCATGACGACGACCACACACACAAACACACACAGAGATAGAGACAGACACGCACACACACACACACACTCACACGCAGGCGGATCAGAGAACAGAGTCGAACTTCTGTCAGCTGTTGAGCTTTAGCGTGTCGTTACTTTTCATTAAGCTTCTACACAATATACCCTGTAACTATACGAGATTTAGGGAGAGGTGTGACTGGCTCACAGTCTGTGTTATGCCAAACTTAAGAATAGTTTTCTTTTATTATCAAACTGAGAATGGGAAAAGGCAAACCTTAACATATGAAGTTAGTTCCTCCATCAATTTCTTTTCCCTAATCAACAACTTTTATGAGACTTTAATACTTTTTGAGCATGTTCGCTGCGAGTCACACTGAAAGCTATCCCTTTTTATGCTGTCTGCTCCTTAAGTCATTTCTATTGCCAGTCTGGCCACAATGAAAATGAAAATGAAAATGTAAACTGGAAAACTGTAACTGTAACTGTAGTTGAATAGGGCCAGCAGGAAATGCGTTATTCAACTGACCCATCCTGTCTGTGTTCTCGCTCCTCGCTTCCTGCCTGTGTCTTGGCTCAGGGTCCCTCTGGTTCCGTCTCCTTCCGTCTCGCCGCCGTCGCCTTTGTTGTCGCTCGCAAATTGCGCATTCTTTAGCAAATTTCCTGTTTATGCTCCATAAAATCCATTGAAGCGTTTAATATTGCCAACTTGTCGGACGTCTCCATTGGCTACGTGGCCAGCGTGTGAATTGGCGACAACTGAACGCATCCTCTGTGGGTGGTTGCACCACGCCACCACCCGCTCCCCTCCCTACGGCCCTCGCTGCTGACTCATGGGTCTCATAGGCACCGTCGGTAAATCACTTTAATCGTCTCTGCAGACATTATAAATAAATGAGTAGACAAAAGTGCATGAGCATTTGCGAGCTCCGCCCAATCCATCCACTGTTGCCGCAGTCTATCGAGTTTAATTGAATTTTCAAGTACGTAAATCAATTTGGGATCTATGCTAACAGTTAATGATATATATATGATAGCAAATATTATATATCAATTGCAATTTATAACAGAATTGACTCAGAGTTGAGTCAAGTGAGAGGTAGATAACCTATTGTCAAGGTTTCATTGCCAGTTTCCACTTGACACTTACTGTCAGAGCTGATTGTTATTTGACAGCTAGTTAAGTTGCCTTTTAAAGTTTAAGTAGTTTAAGTAGTTGCGAAAAGAAGTCCTTGTGGTAACATCAATCAATCTCTCTCAATCTCTATATCAGTTAACCTCATGTTAAACTACTTGTCAAACTCCTCACATGCAACTCCTTTACTCATATTAAAAATCAATTTCAAATCGAATTAGCTGCGTTTACTTTCTGTCTGCACGTAATTATGCAATTACTATTTGGAATTTGACTAGACTTTCCATTCCTTGTGCCCGTCGACGTCATCATAAGTTTTATCAGTTTTGTCGCAGACAACAAGTGGGCCACACCTCAGCCCCAGCTCCAGCCTCAGGTCTGAGCTTCGCTGGTGCCTGTCTGTCGGATTACGCAATAGAAGCCGAACTATGCCAAGCCACTTGGTGTGGTGGTGCAGTGGCTGTCAGTCGAGCATCCCACGCACCCAGCAGCAGCTCCTAGCTGCTCCTCTGACTCTGGCGCCTGCCCACGTTGAATGCGATTAATTGAATTTGGCGCACAATAAAAATAAGACTGACAAAAAGAAAAAACAACAACGCTGTCTATATGGACAGCGGTTATGAGCGTAATCGGAGCTGCAATTGCTGCTGGCCGAACTGAAAACGAGTTTTCAGTTTTGTTTTTTAGCTTTTTATCAAATTCGTGTCAATATTTTTGAGGCGCTTTCGAAAATGTGTTGATTGCACCTGACGTCAAATTTATGCGTGCATTATTAACATATCTGGAACAGCAGCCCCAGCAGCAGCAATGGCCAGTGCCTACTTATGACCGCATTAGTTAGGCTTTGAAGTAATCAGAGTTGGGTAAGAGACTATCAGATACCCTTTGCTGTTTTAAGTATGCCCCAAGTTTTTTGAATATATGCCTAGTACAACTATTATATACCCTATGCAAACTGACTTTATGGGCATTATTAGAAGGCGTTAAGGAAACTATATAGTTACTATATATAAACTATAGTTACTAGTTACTTTATACTATCATGCATAGGCACACCCTCTTTGCACAGTTTACAGGGCATCAAAAACTATACAGTTTGCTTTAAGTGATGCACTCAGAGTGAAAATCAGTTAACAAGAATGATTGATGGATGGCTATAATGTCTGGTAGCTGCTTTCGACAAGGGGGAAAATTTGGTAAAAATAAACAATATATATTACACACATACATATAAGTAAATAAAAGCATTATAGCTTTCCAAACATATATGGAAAAGGCAAGGAAATACACAATAGAAGAAAATATATATGGAAGAGTATTTCCATTGCAGTCCACAAATATGGAATATAGTCTGATCAAATGTGTTTTATATACTATATATAGTATCTTTTACGGAATCGGAAATATTCGAACAGCAAAATCAAATCAAATTTGATATATTTTTGTTTTTACTTTCCTTCTTTTTCTTCTAAGCTTCTTATGTATTCTATTTCCATTGTTAGTCTCAGCTATTTTTGGCTTGACTTTCCTTTATCTAAATTTTATATTTATCTTTGGGATCTTACCCCTTGCAAAGCTTTTGTTTAACTCCTTCGACTTTTTCGCAGCTCTTTTCATAATTTATTTTTCCTTTGCTTACCTGCAAAGAGAGACGTAAAAATTTGTGTTAAAAACTTATAAAAATGTTAAATATTTAATGTGTATAATTTTCTACAGCTAACGTGTGCTCAACTATGAAATCTCTCTCTCTCTCTTCTCTCTCTCTCTCTCACACATTGTCATGGAAACTACAATTTGATTTAATGGCTTCGTTTGCTGCGCGTTAAAAATTTGAAACCAAGAACAAAAAATGTTTTATTGATGCCGCCACGCCCACATTGGAAAGGCGGCAGGCATGGGAATGCTGACTGTTGCTGGGGTTGCCACAGATAACACGTAAACTTTGCGCACGTCTGAATTGGGCAACAAATTATGGCCGTGCAAAGTGTCATCAGAGCCGAGTAAATCATCTGATTTTGTCGTGCGTTATTATTTATGACCCAGGTTCAAAACACTCAAAGCCCATTAAAAACAAAAGGCTTCGCAGTTAGGGCACAAACATGTTTGTCTGCTCCACAGGAGCTGCTGGTGGTGCTGGTGCTTGTGGTGCTCTTTGCACAGATAATAAAACTTGACAATCGAGCGAACAGGAATTTTCGTTTTTCTAAAGGCTATGCGAAACATTTCACTTTTTTTTCGCTTTTCTGAATCATCATCATCAGCAGCTGAAACTGAAAACATTTGCCATGACTTTTCTCGCTGGCAGCCACCCATTATATGGTTCTGTCTCCCCTGCTCCGCTCTGTATTTAATGGCCTGACCCGAACCCGTAGAGGCATCTGGGCTGTGCGTCAAAACATTTGTCGTGTTGGGGGCAACCGCAACACAAAAACTCTTATACATACGTATATATATATATATATATATCTATCTGATTCCGTAAGTATATATATATATATAATAAAGTGAAGCTGTTGAAAGGCGCTTAGCCGTAGAAGTTGGCGCTCTGCGGACTGCCAAACGTCTGTAGCAAATCGTAAAAATATTGCGAGACGTCGCTAGCTGGGGGCAGGCACAAACCAAACAGCTGAGACTCCGAGTCCTGCCCCCAGTTGGGGCAGCTACAAGTGAAACAGCAAAAAAGGGGAGTATTTGCGACTAGTCGAGAACTAAATACTCTGTTGAGGCACGGATAATGGAAGTCTTTTCAATGGAAAACTCCATAAACCAAAGATTTGAGATTAAGTTAAGCGGGAAGCTTGATAAGAATGACTTCAAATTAAGTTTTCTTACTACATCTTAAAAGTTTTTAATTTGATAGTGATTCTTATATGATTTCAAGTTAAATATTCACAAGAATTAGGAATATCTAAGCTAAACTTCTTATGGCTCAAACAGACTTTTCCTTCGCTTCATCACATGCTTCTTGTCAAACTTTTACGACCCTCAGCAAGCGTATAAAAATAAGAAAAAAATCAATATATGCTTTGAAAGTATGAATTATGTGTCTGCCAAGCACACACACACTTCCCAGCTTCCTTCTTCTTCTTCAGTTTGTTTTAGCTGCGTTCAGTGCAATTTGCTCGCAAGGCGACTAGCTAGCTACCCATCTTCCTCTCTCTCGTTCCCGCTTGCATTCTTTTGCCATGTTTTACGATCCGGCGTCAATTTTGTATTTAATTTTTGCTGTCGCATTAGCAATTTGGCCAGCTCCACTTGGGCTGGCTTTTATTATTATTTTTATGGACTGCCCACACGCATTTGTCGCCGCACTGACCGCATTAGATAGGCGCAGCTACGTTGCAGGCTCTGATGGAAATATGTTTGCGGCCTGGCAAATCACAACAGACACAGCCACAGCCACAGTCACTGCAACAGCAACAAGAGTAGTAGCTGCAAGTGCAACATTGCTGCAAGTTGGTTAACCAAAAGCCAAACAATTTTGTTGCCAAATTCATGTAAATGCAAAACCACAAAAACAAAACAACTGTGAAATGAATGCTGAATTATTATTTCAGATTAACATTGTGAATGATGCTTGAGGGAGGAGTAAGTGGGGGAGTTTATGTAAAGAACTTGGAGTAGACTTGACTTGATATATAAATATAGTTGCTAATGAAGAAAGCTTCGAAGAGAGGAGCAGTTGAGCTTTAGCTGACTTAAAGATTGGATAGAAAAGTAAATAAAAGTATATTAGGTTCTTCAAGATATATGCAAATTAACCTTTACAATACACTCTTGATTGCATCAAGAAACGTGTTCAATGCAATATAAAACTCGACTCGAGTTTGATCTAATAAGCAGTTGAGCATCGAGTGGAGCTGAACTCTAACCTGAGCAATTTTCGGGGCAGCAACTTTCATAAATGTAGAAAGCGCTGCCATAATGCGTTGCTATATGGATGGATGTACCTACATAGGCTGCCCAGTGGCAGGCATGCTCAGATACTCCGCGGTCTCGGGCTCCACTCATAAATCGTAAGTGCATATAAGAGTATACTCAATTTTATTTATTACCCACTCTCTCACTCCACAACATGCGCTCCCTCTCCCTCTCCCCCTCTCTTCGTACGCACACCAAAAAATGAAAACAAATTTTCCTGCTCAGAAAAGAAGGAAAAAAAACTATAAAATTGACCCACGACACAAGCACACCAAAAAAAGTTATCTTTAGATCGATTGTCGATGGCCGGAGCTGAGAAGTCGAGTCACGTTATCAGCTTTTGTATTTGTATGCTGATATGACTGAAAACATGAAGTTTTCAATAAATGGGATTATGCCACGTGTGGATACCCTGTAATTATAGAGGTAAAATATCAGAAAACATCTCTGAGAACTCTCTTTGGAGATATGGAATTCTTTAACAGACTCTCAATTAGAATTCGCTTATAAAGTCTGATATAGATCGATCGTATAGCGCGTATCTATACCGATGAAGATCGTCTATCGTTATCTGATAAATGTTCGATGAATGTCAAGTGCTTATCACCTATGTATTTGTACATTGATATGGCTAGCAGCAAGTAAATAAGTGCCTAACATTAATAGTGATCAACTATGAGATACTCAGGAAATAGTTTTCAAGCAATGAGCATATTTCAGACAGTTGAAAAGTAAACAAGGTATTAAAGGAATAGGTTAAATAACTGAATAATAATATATATATCATATAATATAAAGCTTGACTAATATATACTCTATACTTTCATAGCTACATAGCAAATTAGTGAAGCGAGTTTAGTTTGTGAATCGAAAAGAGTCTATAGACTTTGAGTGAGCATTAAAACCACTAGAAGATATCCTACAATTTTCCACAAAAGGAGTTTACAGAACGTTTTTCAAAATAAATGATTGCATCTTGTGGCTTACGTATATCGTATTTATAGAACGAATGCGCTCTACTTTATGAAGCAATTTCCAAAGTATTACAAGAGGCAGCGGAGCGAAATGCGTTGAGAAAAGCCTCAAGAATTGATAAGGCAATCAATAAAACAAATAGCGCAGTTTATTGAACCAGCAAAGGGTCAGAAGCCATTCGACAGGCAATTAAGTGTCTTCATTGGGCTTGCGAGAGATCCCAATATAAGAGCTATATATATGTATATATTTCCCAATGTTTATTTCTAGCCTGAGCCAAAGATTAATGTTGGGGAAAAACTCCTGGATGGTAGTGCCCCGTGCTAGTCGCATCTCTAGTTAGCCGTATTATAGCCTTTGTTTGGGCTCTGTCACAAGATAATGCGGCAAATATTTACAAGTTAGTTTCGAGCGCTCCAAAGCGACTTTGGCTGTCAAGTAAAATATTTGATCTGCAATAATATTTACACAAGCAAAGAAAACCAAGCGCTGGAAATATTTCGAGGTGTGCGAGTGAGTGACTAGTGTGTGTGTGTGAGCTAGAGAGAGGTGTGACACGTGTCTTGGCCCTGAACTTGGTGCCCCGAGGGCAAATGCAGTTCGCAATTTATGGTTTGACAGCAACTGCGGCAGCTACAAATGCTCAAAGCATTCCCAATTTGCATATGCACACAGATATATGATATATAGACGTTGATTTTTTGCCTTTTGCATAACCGATCGGCGCAAAAGTTTTAATTAAATGCTAGCCAGCCAGCAGCGGGCTGTTCGAAATGGCTTTTCCATTGGCTTGGTTCAACGACGACGCATCAATCACTTTTTGGCAGCAGCTGCCTGCACTCACTCTTCCCCCCCTCACTCTCTCTCTCTCTTTATCTCTCTCCCTCTATATATCCCTCTTGCTCTCGTCCGCCTAGGCTGAGACGTGACTTCCGCTTTGGCTGCTGTTTCCCTGCTCTGCCCAGTCTTGGTCTCTTTTTCAAAAACTTGTCTGCTTCTTCTCTGCTGTCATGTCAAACACTTTTCGCAAAAGTTCAAGTGCGGGTATCGCTTGTAGTTGATGTTGCTGCTGCTGCTGCTGTTGTTGTTATTATTATTCTTCCTCTTCCCCAGTCTGTTTCTCTCTTTCTTCTCATTTCAAGTGCGAGAAGCGACGCGCAATTTCACGCCTGTCGGAGCAGGACAACAACGGGCGCCTCTGAATCTCTGAATCACTTCACTTGGCCTTCGCTTAACATTCAGCTAACGGCAGTTGCTTCTGGCCGCGTGTGAAAGTTATGAGTGTGCCAAAAGATCATGAAAGCCGCTTGCAAGTCGCGACAGCAGCGGGGCTAATCAAATGTTAAATATTTACAGCCAGCTTGCTTAGATTGTACGACTTAAATATTTAGACTTGACGTTTATTTTTATCCTCAAGATAAATTATGTATAAATAGTTATTAATTCCTTTGTAAGTGCTTAAAGTGAAGATACTTTAAGCACTTTCAAAGGACTTAATAACTATTTTGCAAGTTAAATTTTAGCCTCAAGCTAAATGTTTTTCATCCACATTGCAAAAGAGTTATTTATTACTGCATCATCTGCTTTGCTTATCTAAGTTCAATTTCGCAGAGTTTGCTTAACATCCACATCAAAGTAGACCTTAAAATTTGTCGTCCAAATCGAGTTTGTCGCTATCTTCAGGTTAACCATATAGCTGCCCTTCGGTAAAGGCACGACTGAAAAATATTCATCTTCAAGCACAAAGTCCTTAATAATCACGCTGCCCTGTAGAGAAGGAGAGAGTATAAAAACTGTTCATCCCATATCCGTTATTTTCATATCTCACTCACATTGTAGGGGCAAGTGTGATTCCAGTTGGAATAGGACATTATAGCCCTGTGGAAGTAGTAGAAGACTTGCATTCGATTCGGATGTCTCATGTATTGGCAGAAGTCCACAGTTAAGTTGAACAGAAACGGATGATATCCGTTCAGTTTTCTGTACATGCTATAGATTATAGTGATATTATTCACACACATCATTTCGTCGATATCAATCTGCACAGATGCTCCGATAATGGCACGGCCCAAGACTTTCAGCCTGCAGAGACTAATATTGCCAATCGATTGGTCCAAAACTTCACATTTGATGTTCGTAAGACGCGTATATCCATAGCACAGGATCAGCGGGATAGCGAGCATATAGACTATTTTAGACATCATACTAGAGGTACGAATGGCAAACTTCTGATATACGTTTCAATACTAATTCCCCAATGAGCGAATATTGTATTTTTAGCTTATTTATATGCATAATTAATTTCTAATTACTTTTTAACTATGTTTAATATTGATGATATTGTAGATACTTGATCTGACTCAGTTTTGAGTTCATTCATGGATTATATACAGAAACCCAGATCTGAAAATACTTATAGCAAAGCTTTTTTTATGGGGCTGAAAGATATGCCCCACCCATTGGTATTTATGCAGCTGTTGTAACTAGTTCTATTGTCAACCTCGTTGTCGCCTGTGCAACGGTACGTGAAGTACGTGCAACGTATTTGGCTGTGGCTAAACAATGCCCCAGGCACTTGGACCCATTGTGAAAGACTCAGGGCCTCGACGCCCCAGCGCCAGGCACAAGACAAAAGCAATTTGTGTCATTGCCAGGCCATGAAAGAAGAACTGCAGTCGAGTTCTGGCATTTTAGCACCTTGTTACAGCATTTGCATAACAGCCGCCAGAACTTGGAGTAAAGACAATTACAGTTAATTGTATAGCATGCTGGAAGCAGAAGGAATATATAGTGTGATATATATTCAGTAAGAGATCGGCAGACTGTTATAACTATCAACTATAAGATAGATATTCAATATTTCATATTCAATCTGTGCATTTCACTTCCTCGACAGTTGAAATCGAAGCTAAAATGGAATATATCAATTTGGCAGTTGGCAGTTATTAACGGCAGTCTAGAAATCGTGCAACTGGTCCAAAAAATAGACGTTAGCTGCCAAGTGGCATTCAAAGTCGAGTAGCTGCTGCATTCCTCCCTCTCTCTCTCTCTCTCAAAGAGTGTCGCATCAAGTGCCAAGTCTAATGGAGCCAGCAACAACAACAACAGCAACGAATCGAGTCAAGTCATCAAAGTGGTCGCATTTCAAGCATTTTACACAAATGTCAGCGGCGACACGTAAATTAACAAACTGTGGCAGCAAACCTGAACATGACGGCTCAATTGCAGATGCCACACAGCGCAGTTGCAGTTGCATCTCTTTGGCCAGATAATTGCCATTAATCAGATATCGACGGGCGCATCATAAACTGCGCATGTAATCGACATTCGCTTTTAAAGAACACAGACAACAGGCACACAAGAGACACAAGACAACAGACAGCGAGTTCAACAGCTCAACAGAGTTTTTGAGCCGCGCGCCTCGGTCTTGGCCAGGTCTATGAGATATGCAGCACTTAGTACCTACTTAACTTGCGCGAATGCGCCGCAGAGCCCGCAACGGACGTACGGACGGGCAGCGTTTGAGATAAGATCACAACAACAAAGCGCTCACAAAGATCACTGACTGTGTGTCCATGTGTGCGTGTGTGTGTGTGTGTGTGGCTTAGGAGCTATGCACGCTTTGTCGTGCTGCCAGACAGATAGTGCACAGTGGTGCGAGCATTCATAGGAATTGCTTGAAGTTCTATTTATAATAATAGATTTATATATAGAGAAATCTTAAGTTTCATATAAGCCTTACATATTTCCAAGTTTGTTTAAGCTTAATATAAATATAATTTTCCATAAATAAATCAGGCGATAGTTTGATACCTATGGCATTTTCAGGGAATCTGTTTATTTAGATAACTTGAGACGGGGAAGAGGAACAGAAATTGTTTAGATATTTTTGCAAATATTTATAGATTGCTGTTCCTTGAAATAAACTTTGATAATTTAGATTCAAGTTTATATTAAAATTTGTTTGATTAATAGTTAAGTAATCTTATATACAGATTATAGTAACTAGACTTCTTCTTCTCTGCCAACTGCCAATACTTTAGCTTTAGTTCCTTGTGCATGTAGGCATAAGCATATAAATATATGTCTCAATTTGTCTCTCTCTCTCCTTCTCTTTTTCTCCCTCTCTCTTCTCTTTCTGCCCCTTCATACTCTATTATTTTCTAAGCCACTTCACATTCGCTTAGTCACAATTCGTAAACTAAATTTTACTTTTCACTCGCTTTTCATAGCCGCCCGCCCACTGTCTGCCTAGTCAGTGGCATCGACTCGTAAGTGGTATGAAGTACGTGCATTTTGTAGATAATATTGAAATAATAGCAACCGCTGCGCATTCGCTGCAACTTTCGAGTCTCACTCGCAGTCGCAGCTCAGATCAGTGTCTGCGTCTTTTGTCTTGTGCTGCTCGTAACAAATTACTTGCTGGCCCGCCAAGCCGCACCACAGGCCCCGCCCCCACTGGCTGGTGGTGCTCCCTAGCTGTCCATAGTTTGTCGTCGCCGTTGTAAGCGTCGCTCGTTTTTCATGTTCTATTTTTTTGTGTGTGTGGCAATCGCAGCCGCTAGATTAAAGCTGCAGATACTGAGATAGAAAGAGAGAGGGAGGAGGAGGAGGCGAAGAGTGCTGAATCGGAGTGGAGAGTGGATTGAGTGTAAGAACGATCGATCGATCGATCTACTTTAAGGCCGACGAGTAACGTTTTGTTGGCTCCGCTTGACCGATAAGCGCGGCCGATAAGTCGCCCAAGTCGAGACGCCCGGCGAGACATCGACATGCCGCCTAAATGACCAACTCAATTTGCTGCCGCATTTTCAATTAATGCTGCCTCAAGGCGGCACAACTGCAACAGCCACAACAGCAACAACAGCAACAACAGCAACTGCAACAACAAAGCAAAAGTTTTTTGTGCCTTCAAAAATAATTATGAGGCAAAGTTGTTAGCGTTGCCCTGTAGCTGCAGATACGAGAAAGCGGGCATAATCGAGGCAGGCCAAAGCCTGGCTACTGGGTCGTAAGCCTAAAGCAGAGTATCTGTCAGTTCACATATGCCCCACACATCGAACAAGCGAGAATGCAAATTTTGATGTTAGATACTATCAAGAACATGTTCTCTGCCAGCCAACCGCATTCTGTAGTAGCTCTCCGTGCCTGGGCGTTGCCTGCCTGCACGATCTGAAATCTTAGATCAGTTGAACGCGATACGCAGCCTAAAACTGCAAGTTTCTGTGCAGCCAAAACGATATAAAAGACTTGAGTTACGATCATCGATATCGTATAATAATAATTTACAAAAGTCTTTGATTTATAGAGATTATTGGAGCACGACAGAATGAGATATAGTAATCAAAAAATGGATTATATGCATATATATAAATATATGTAAAATAATAATCAGTTTGCCACCTCTTACGATCACTGCATTATCATTCATATGCAATAAATATATAGCATACATATCTCATCTACTTTTGTGTACAGGGTATTATCCAGGCTATAGCTACTCATATATATATATATCTGTTTTTACAGTCATTAAAGACTGGCGAGTGCCGAGTAAAGTTTTAATTGAGTTCTTTGCCCAGCTGCGGGCACAGCTTCTACTCAATGCAAGGCGAGGTTGCAATTGAGGGCGTGGCAGCATCTAGTAGCTGCCAGTTGGTACCTGAGAGCTGAGAACTGATAGCTGCTAGCTGCTAGGCAGCCGTTGCTGGTAGCATTATGAGCCACGTTTAAAAAGAAGTTGGGGCTAAAGTAAAACCTCTTTCTGACTTCCGTTTGCAGCAGGTGATTAAGTGAATTGGCGTAGTCTGGTCTAGTCCGAGATAATGTCTGGGGCGTTTTACTTTTTTTTATGGAGCTCTTTCGGCTGTCGAAGCTCAGGAGCTGCTTAAGCCGAACGCGTGAATTTTACGACCGAGTTTTGGAGGCCGACAGCAAATTGCATCGGGATTTTGCACCTCTGAGCCGGAGAGCGTTTAAAGTGCCGTTAACACAGCACTCGCTAAAGCACATATATTACATATACCGAACCAACAGAAGATGAAATTAACAGCAACAAGAGCTAGTGTGTAAAGGAAATGGCTATAATAATAACAAGCAGAGCTGAACGAACGCGGAAATGCTCTTTAAATCTTTGAAGGTAAGAAGTTGACTGGGTATACTAATGCTATAATACATGTTATAGTATAATATAGAACTTGAAAATAATATAAATAATAATTTTAATCCTAATTATTCTATTATAGACTGACAAAATCTAAAAGAATATGAAATATACTTCAACCAGCACAGATACTCTATTGATAAGGTATCCTAAGACGTCCTATACTTGATCAAGATATATATAAACACAGAAGAGTATATCGAAATTGATTGTACAACAAATATCAACTGGACCACAATTTGCATGTCAATAAATCCTGAAGGTTTCCTTCGAAAGAAGAGTGTAAATAAAAATAGTTTAAGTAAATTCTTGTGTAGCCGCAGCTTCAGCTGCTGTTTGCCACAGCTCTTGGCCGCAGCCTAGTTGTTGTTGTTGTTGTCGTTGTCGTTGGTAAGTTAACACCTTATGGCCGCAGACTCTTGTTCTGTTCACAATTTCCAAGGCTTCTCAGCTGCTGCTGCTGCTGCTGCTGCTGCTGCACTTTAGCTTCAGTTCTAGTTGCTGTTGGAGCTGCTGCTGCTCCTGCTCGACTGATTGGCTGCCCGCCCACGCTTTCGCACTAAGCGCTATGCAAATTGGCTGCACGACCACGCCCACGCGCTAGCGCCCAGCTATTTTATTTTTATGTAGAGTGTAGAGTGTGGAGAGCATTGCCAATGCCATTCGTAATTGCAAATGAAAATAAAGTGAATTTTATGGCATTTCCTGTTGGCATTCATTTAGCCAGCGGCTGGTTTTTGGCCTGCTGCTGCT
The DNA here is from genome assembly GCA_035047545.1 of Drosophila paranaensis. NCBI lineage: Eukaryota > Metazoa > Arthropoda > Insecta > Diptera > Drosophilidae > Drosophila > Drosophila paranaensis. The sequence goes on along the minus strand of JAWNPL010000026.1, from coordinate 15,354,198 downwards.
GCTGCCTTGAGTTCAGGATTGCCCAGAGAGCGAGAGAACAACTCTGACCAGATATGGGTGTCAGAGATTGTTGTTGGGTGCGTTGAACTGCAACAGCAACAGAGCCAGCAGCAGCAGCAACAGCAGCAACAGAGGCTGCAATCCCACATCAACAACTGCCACAAATTCGGATTTTGCGTTTCGGGATTTCTCCTGCTGCGGCTGCTGCTGTTGTTGTTATTGTTATTCTTGTTGTTGTGAATTATTCATGTTGTCTTTTCGGAATTGGTTAAAGCGAGGAAGAACTCGGCCCAAATTGTGGCTAGCGTGCCAGTGTGTGGGAGTGAGAGCCCAAACATTGCTCTCACTCTCCTTCTCGTTCAGCTTGCTCCTTATTTTCTTTTTTGGGATAAAATGTAGTTGTTGTTATTGTTGTCTGACCATAAAACAACAGCAACAGCAACATGACATGTCGAAAATGCATTCATTATTTGCTGTTTTTGTTGTTGTTTTTTTTTTTTTGTGTATTGTGAATAATTTATGTGCTGCGCAAATTAAAATTCACATTTGCCACAAAATTCGTTTAATTTTTATTGTGCACAGCTGGGGGGCGTTAATAACGGTACATAGCTATAGCTAAGCAGCAAGTGTTTATGGCTAAGCGAAGCCGTTAAGATTTTCCACTCAAGCATGAAGCCGCGAAATAGATGTCCAAATGGAAATTTCAGTTGACTCAAAATATTAATTTGTCATCCAGACATTCGCTAATGGAGTCATTCTCCTACTCCTATTTTTATGATTTATTAGTCCTAATTTCAAATTCAACTATTTTTATGATTTAGTATTATTTTCATGATTTACTCCTACTATTTTCATGATCAACTACTACTATTATCAAATTCACCTACTATTTGTATGATTCAGTACTGTTTTAATGATCTATTACTACTATTTTTCTGATCTACTACTATTTTCTTGATTTACTACTACTATTTTCATGATCAACTAATACTATTTTCATTATCTACTACACTTTTCTTGATTTACTACTACTATTTTCATGGTCTACAACTACTATTTTACAATTCTACTACTATTTTCATGTTTTACTCCTATTATTCAAATATTAAATGACATGTAAGCACTATAATCAATGTCAAATGATTTCTTGACTAAATAGACATAGACTAAACAACATCAATCTTATATTATGAACATATTTAGTTTTCTTATCATTATGATCATAGTTATTATTATTATTACAGTCATTCTCAAGTTAAGTTTGTACCTCAACAGTCAGTATATTGAAATTGCAATAACTCCTTATGCAAACCAGTTAAATTACTATCTCATGCCGCTGCATGCGAAATTCTTGAATATTGTCTGCTTGTTTGTCGTTTCGACAGGTTTCTTTCATCTATGGGTAAATACGTTTCAGCTCCACGAGGAGCACATTTTGCAAATTGCAACCTTGAACAATGTCAAAGCCACAACAGTCAGGCTAAGCACACAACTATTCATACAGAGAGAGAGAGAGAGAGAGAGAGAGAGAGAGAGAGAGAGAGAGAGAGAGAGATTCACAGCACGGCATCCGTTGGAAAACATGGCACAAGCCACGACAAAGACTTCGATTCTTCGGTTGGAACTCCCTTTTGGTTCGGTAATACCTCAGGGTAAGTCGTAGTCTCCCTGGCCATGTTATTTTGTTTGCGCTGATTGAAAATTGACAGAAAAGGTAAAGGAATCCGGCGACAGTGCCAGGTCCTTGCCAGTCGCCAGTCACCAGTTGACATTTGCAACTGCCAAGACTGCACAATTTCCGGGCCAAGGAAAGGCTCTGCACAGTGGCTGTAATTAGTTGACAGGCTAAAAGAAAGAAATGACCTCATTCTGTTCAAATGTGTCTCCACTTCTCAGTCACTCTCTCTCTCTCTCTCTCTCTCTCTTTCTTTAGAGTCTCTCTACTTATTTATGTACATTGTGTACACATTGCGACAGAGCCCGAAGGCATCAGAGTTGTGGGACCATATGGAAATGTTTTATGACAAAGGCGACAACAACAACAACAGCGCACCCTTCACGAAAATAAAAAGGGGTGTGAAATTAGAATAACATGTCACTCATATAAACACACACATGTACATACACATACATCTATATATATGTACATGTTTATTATATATCGCATAACACGTAATGCGGCCAAATATGCTGGTGGCCAGGATTCGCACAGGATACGCTGGCTAACAATTGTCACAGTTCACGGGGCCAGGCAGTAAACAAAGAATTATGACCATTAAAACTAGAAAAATGGGTCCTACTAAGGACCAGGACTAACGGGAGTTGAAGGAGAAACAGGAGCAAAGGGCATACGCTTTGCTTTCGCCTTTGCTGGCAACACCCAGTTCTGTTGTTGTTGTTACTAAGATTTTTTTTTTAATTACCGCCTGGCCATTAATTAAGCGTGTGTGTGTGGGTGTGTGTGTGTGTGTGAGAGCCAGCCTGGTTTTTCATTAAAGCCAACCTGTACCCAACAATTACCATTTACTTCCGCAGCCAGCCAAGCCGAATGCGTGTCAAACTTGTGTTTAGAGCGAGAGCGAGACAGAGAAGGAAGAATTTGCTTTGTGCTTTCAGTTTTATCATACACTGCCACAAATTTGTGATTACAACTTGTCTATATATTAACTATATCTGCTCTAAGTCCAGTTCATATCTCCCTTTTATTTCTTAATTAAAAAATATAACCAAATATTAATCAATGTCCGTCTCTCTCTCTCTCTCTCTCTCTGGTTATATATGACTCTTGCCTTAGTTCAGTCTGTTTTTGGATAAACTTTGGTGCCCGCTTGACCCCCGGTCGGACTGACACGCAATTTGCATATGTATTTTAGCTGAAAGTTCCCTGATAAAGCGCAAAACCAGCAACGGGCCACAGCTAAAAGCAACGGGCCACAGCTTATCATTTTTTCATTTTTTTCATTTCGGCCCCGAGTTTTCCACATTTTCGGGGATGTTCACTTTTTAAGCTGACGGCAGTGATAAATTCCAGGCACCCCCAGCGAGGAGCTTAAGGGCTGCTCGTACATATCTCGGCCCTTCGTATCCGGGCATTTAATTTGTTTGCATTATTTGCGCATTTTGTGTGGATTTTGTTTATGCCACAGACTCGTATCCCGGCGATTTCGGATAGTAAACCGAAATTGAAATACGACGACAATCTGCCCAGACAGCGCGCCTGTCTCTGTCACTCTGTAAAATTAATCAGTTAATGCGTTTCAGCCGGCTACAATGAGGATATTTGACCTGATTCCGTCTACCTGAGCCCGCGCCGCTCCACACACTACACTACAGACACTTGTTGTTGCTCATTGGATTCTCATTTATGTTTTGTTTAGTTTATGGGAATTCGCTTTTGTTAAGACTCCCGAGTATGCATGCCCTGGAATTCTTGGGTAGAGGGGTATATGCAACTTGTTTTGAGCAACTATGGAAGAGAAAAGTGGAAATGGAGTCTGGACGATCTCTATATCATATCTATCAATCAAGATCTAGCATTTCTAGCTGTTACTTGCAATCAGCTAATATTACAGGGTATCTGTCAGTCATTATAGCTCACATTCAAGCAGTTCTGCGCCCAAACAGACACTTTCAAACAATATATTTACCCAAATGTCTCACAGCTTTGCGGTTAGGGTGTCTGTCAGCTGAGCATGCCACACACTCACTGTAATTGACGCGCCTCAAGTTGAAATGAGACTCATGTGTTTATAGACATTTTGCAAATTCTTGGCTAAAAACCCAAATATGGAGCGAGCGATCGAACGCCTCGGCATGGGGAAGACTCATTACGAAAATGTTTTAATACTGCCAAATGGAGATAAGAAATTGCTGATAAGCAGATAAATTGACAGTTCAGTAATTGGGTTTGCCGCTACTTTCAAACAACCAATGTCTTTATATAGCAAAATTTAAAATATGTATGTAGTCAGAGTGAAGCTTTGCCCATAGAGAAATATATATAGAAATGAACTTCATATTTATTATATTATTTTTAATATTTTCTTAAAACATTTGTGACACTAAACCAAATTCATATTTGTTTATATTTAAAATATGTTAAAATTATAATTAATTATAAAGTATTCGTTCTCCCATTCTTCCGGCTCAGATAGTTTATATATAGACTCTCATCTGAGCATCGCTTACTCCACTTCAAGATCTACTTCAACCTTTTCCCCGTCTCTATTATCGAGTGATCACTGTAATGCGTTCAACGTCCTTGTCTTATCTATGTAGTGCGCGACACACCGCATTAATTATCGCGAACTAAACGAATATATATGACTACCAATATGGCTAGGAAACGCATGATTCGTGATTGCAAAAAAAGCACCCAATTTGCGTCAATTTAGTAATAAGAAGTGTAAGCCTACGGGGCTACGAGTACGTAATACTCATCGGGTGGGTACATATGGTCAAATAGTAAAATTTATCAGCTGTTGACACAGTCGAAGCCAATTTACGAATAGTTGGCGAAAATATAGAGAAAAAAACCTGCGCTTTTGCACGTCGGCCAGACAAGTTGTCACCTGGTCGTGTTGCTATAGCAAATTAGTTAATAAAGATACGGTAACTGTACTTGGAACATACATTTATCGTAGATATATATGCGTTAATTTAACTGTAATCAATTCGCTTACCTTGACTCGCATCCGACTCTGTTGCCAGCAGCAGCAGCAGCAACGGCAACGGCAGCAGTCTCAATCCTATCCAAATCCATTTTCCATCATATCCGTTTGCCATTTTTCTGGCCATTTGTTTTGAAACCTTTCGTGTTGTTGTTTTTCTATTACGTCGTTTTACGTTTTAATTGGTGTAGTAACGGTTAATCGTTCGGTTCTAGTTCTTGTCTTTATTGCGCTGCATTTTGAGGGCCTCGTCTAACGGTTTTGGTTTCGTTTTCGTTTTCTTTTTCTTTTCGTTTCGTTGTTGTCACTTTTTTTGCACAAACATTCTACACATTTCTTGCTTTACATGATATTCTCGTATTATTTTGTCGCGCTCCTTCCACATTTATTGTGTATTCGTCGATTTTTCGCGTCGTATTGTTTAATTCATTTAATTTCGTTCGGTTTCGTTTTACGTGCGTGTTTTGCCGGCTGCAACAACAACAATTTAAATTTCTTCTTTTTTTTGTGCACTTTTCTTGTTCTTTTACCAACAAAACACTCGTACACATTCAGTTACAGCAACAAAAACAACAACAAACGGTAACTGCATATGGGAATAAGCGCCAGGCAACAACAAAAACGACATCAACAAATTGCGCATACAGTAGCGTTGTCTCGCTCTCACTAATGTTAGCGTCGTCTCGCCGCAGGCTAGCGTTGCGAATCGTATTTTTTCAATTCATGTTTTGCATTCGTTAACTGAATTAAAACTAGTGCACTTATTACAGCTAAACGTACGCTGTAATTTTATAGATTTAACTTAGCCACGCAGCATTATATACAAATAATTATTTAATAAAACCGCGTTTTTTTCACAAAAATCTCGTTCAGAAAGCGCGCGCAACCAACCTTTCGACGCCGACATCCAACACGAACTGAAACTAAGCATTGAGCAAGATGCAGAATAGCCTGCCATTGGAATTGTACCAGCAGGGGAGGAGAGCAAGTGAGAGCGCAACATATGTAATTTCATGCGCTGAGCGCGAAACTCTGTGAGTGAGTATCGATAGGCATATCGATACTTTGCGAGCGCATAAAATTGAATTTACGAAAGATTTAACGGCCTTTTGAGATATTAATGATTAAGTTAATGTGGTAAGTAAATTATATATGATTAACATTGGCTTCAATTTTGTTTAAATAATTATTTAGTATACTTTTAGCCTGTACTATGCGAGTAGCACTCTCACTCTCTTTTCCTCTCTCATTTACCAACACTGTCTGGCGCCTAATTCGAATTGACGTAACAAATTAAATCGCTTTAAGCTTTAAATTGAATTCATTTAATTGATTTGTTTTGCATTGGCCTATTTGTTTGCCGTACAAATTAATTGAAAAAAAAGTTGGCAAATGTCGCGACTGATTCAATTAATACCAACTGTCATCTGAACATTCATTTATTTACATATGCCCTTTTGACTTTTAGTTTTCCGTTTTTTCCACTCTCTGCTCGCATGCATAAAAAGTGCAAACTTTATGCATATACATATAGGTATATGTGTGTATATGTATGTATATTTTTTTAATTTTCCGCTGACGCTTGCGGTCGGAACTTGTTTGATTGTCCAGCGCGGCCCAGCCCCGGGGGCTAGTGTTAAGGGCCCCGTTGCACAGCTTGCGGTCGAGCACTGTTGTCCGCAGGAGACTCCTAAAGTTAGACAGTTAAGCCAAAGCCACAATTAAGCTTTAAAACTGAGCTTAAAGTTTAATGATAAATGTAAAATTAAATGCACAGACATTTGCGCAAATTACCCCAAAAAAATGGCTGCGGACGGACGAAGGATAGGGAAAGTCGCAGCAGGAGTAGGAGAGCAGCAGAGTGAATGCCAGCGAGATGGACTCACTTGAAAGTGGGTCAAGTTATGTGGACTTATCAAATTGCCAGCTAAAAGATTTACAAGCTCCGCGCTAATTGCGGCTTTTTGTATGGCTTTTCAGATGAAATGAAGGCAGCAGCCACGCCCACATCTCCACCTTCCGCTGCTCATCAGTCCTCCTCCTCCTGCTGCTGCTGTCTCTTCAAAGCCCTGCGCAATGCGAAACCGCAAATTTTTGTTTTAATTAATGAAGCTGTCGTTAGCTGTTTCCCTCTCTCTCTCTCTCTCTTGCCCTCTCTCTCACTCACTCCCTCCAGCTGTCTGTTAGTTTGTGATTTGCAGCGAGGTAGAAAGTATTTCCAGCCCACTTTTGCCCGCCCACAAACTGCGAGAGGCTCTCAGCACTCGCATAAGTTTTACACGAATGCACAAACAGCGCTTGTCACATTTAATTACACCAGATATATTTCTATATCTTTTTTTATGTTTCTCATAATTTGTTGTATTAGTTTTTATCATTATGCATTGGATTATAGCTATCTTAAGGGGAGAATAGCGACAGCTTGGACAGTTTTTGCAGACTTGAATGATCTATGAATATAGCATAACTAGGTATATTTGTGAGTAGCTTAATTAGGGGTATAATAATTAAAATAAAATATAATATAATTATTTCAACAATATTTGCATTATTCAGCTCCCAAGAGCTTATACTCGTATATATATTTACCAGGAATTATTGCGCTCTTTATAGGTTCCATTCTGGTCTTTGATCTTGTATTTATTATAATTATTTTGACTAAACTAATATGGTAAGTGAATATCTTTTGAGACACCCAACTTTGAATTTGGCAACATCCTATGGTGTTATTATTTTCTGTAAGCCATAGCTGTTACCTATTTAGGAAAAAAGCTGTATGCGCTACAGTTAAAAGTTTCTGAGAAAGTGTATATAAACAAACTTCTAATGGGACTTTCATGAGTGTCAGTTTGAATTCTAATTGAAATATTTAGTTTATTGCCAAAGTATAGGTCTAAATATACGATTACTGTAAATATATATCATATTTCAAATAAATATGATAAGTATGTGTATCTAAATATAAGTATCACAATATTAGATTACTTTAAGCTAACTTTAAGTTAGGGTATGTCAGGCTATGCGTGCGCTTTAATTGCAATTGACGTTGATGCATGCCACGAAATGCGTAGGCTGAGCCAGAGAGAGAGAGAGAGAGAGAGAGGGAGAGGGAGAGGGAGAGAGTCAGCGATGAGCTCGTAGCTCAGAGGAGCTGCAAGTGGGGCCGTAGGAAACGCACAGACAACGAGCGCGCGTTAAATTAAGTTAGCGTCGAGACGACGACGACTTGACAGCCACAACAACTGATATAACAACAACAACAAAAATACATAAACATATACATATATATATATTTATATGCATTACGCGCATAAATCAAAATCAACTTGTAAATTTAATATGTCGCCGTGTATTTTGTGGCGCTTGCCACAAGATTTATGCCGATTGTATTTCAGTTGAAAAGCCGCAAAAAAATATTAGCATGAAAAGAGGGGAGAGTTGACTAGTGAAGAGATACCCTACAAATGTAAATGAGTTATGTGAGCTAAAGATGAGAGGTTTGAGGTTCCGTTAACTATCTTTTTAATGGCTAAGAGAGGGTATACAGGGTTTGTCTAGTCCTTTGAAAGTCCTCTAATTATATATCATTAATTATATACTATTTTATCAATATATAGTACAGAGTCCTATAGTCTACAGACTTTTCTAAAGATACTATAGATCTTTTCTTTTATTTTTATACTTTTCTATATTGAGAAAGTATTTAATATATAGTATTCGCCTATTACAGGGTATCCGGCAGTCGTGTAACTAGCTCCAATTCGCAGTATACAAATTTTTGGGCCTGTCTGCCTGCCGGGCAGACAAATCCGTTAAACACGCCCACCTATTGCCAATGCAATTGGTGCTTTGGACACTTAATTAACACTCGACAGGTTCTCATGGCCATAAGGCCGGTCGATGAGGCTAGCAGCGACTAATTGGTAGGCAGCTCAGGTCGTTATAGTTTCTCATGGGTATACAAAAGAGACAGAGACAGAGACAGAGAGAGAGAGAGAGAGAGAGAGAGAGAGAGAGAGAGAGAGAGATGGAGACATTCCCTCGAAGAAAAACTTAATTTTCACACATTAAAATTAGCTGGAAAAGCAAATGCCTCGCCCCCTACCTACCTCCCTCCCTCACTCCCTCCTCCCTTACCCTAGTCCTACCCTACCCCAAGCGATCTATAGTGCGCCTCAACTATTTCGCTTTGACACTGAAAAATGACAATTTCAAGCCCTGGCGACAGTTTGACAGGCTCTGCGGATCCCTCATTTCCCATATGATATATATACATAGGAATATACATATGTATATATATGTATATATATACTTGTAATGTCTCCATTGGAAAACGAAAGCAAAATTGGAACTTGACTTGGCTTGCACTTGGACTTGACTAGCGAACAGAAGAGAGTGTGTCACAATGTGGGCAAATGTACATATGTATGTGTAGACGTATGTATGTCTGATATATGCATGTCTGTCTATATGTATGTGCCCCACGTCAAGCAGCTTTAAGCGGTGTAAGCAAAATAAATGAGTTTGTCAGCCGGCAGCGACATGATTTGATAATTGGTTTTAAATGCAATTCGAAAGCGAGACGAAAGTGGCCAAAAAAAAAAAGATACAAAAAATACAAATTACAACAGGAAACGGATGCAAAACTGAACAGATATGAATATAAAAATAAATCAATGAAATAGAGAAATTATTACCAAATTTGAAAAGCTAAGTAAATAGGTAAAAGTCCAAGTATAAGTATAATAGAGAGAGTATACGTATAAGGCATAAGGCATAAGGTATAAGGTATAAGGCATAAGGTATAAGAAACTAGTATAAGCAATTAGTATAAGTAATTATGAGAGACTAGAAGAGCAGCCCATAAATATTCCCAAAGATAATGCCACAGATTAGGCTTAATACATAATCATACAAATACGCATACCAATAAACTGAATAGAAACACTTTTTCTCCTCTTGGCCAGCTTAAGTTTTGGCCATTGACTTGGGCGGCCATAATCAGCTCAAGTTTTGGTGGCAACAGCTTCCAAGTGGCTGCCAAATGACTCATGGCGCGATTTTGAGATGTGAATGTGGGCGGGGCCAGGCGTGGCCTGGGTTTATTGTGACGGTTACGTAAGGTCATTAAGACCCCACCCAGGCGACCCAAGAATGAGACAAGTAAAAGCCAACAGCGAGAGCAGAGAAGAGCAGCTAAGAGCAGATCGAAGCTGGAATGCGCTGAAGGCAGGGGAGTAGAATATGAAATAGAATAGAATATATAACAATAAAAATATATATATTAAGTAAACAATAAACTAATTAAATAAGTAAATGAAATTAATAATAAAATAAAATAAATAGGTATACATTAATATCATAAAATAAGTAAATGAAAATAAATTAATAATAATACAAATAAAATAAAAATAATATAATTTAAAATAATATCATAAAATAGCATTTAAATATAACTAAAAAAATATTAGGTGTAATAATATATTAATTTACATTTTATTAATTTTAATTTTTAATTTTAAATATTAAATTTTATTTATTATTTATTTTTGAGAGCATTATTTCTGATGTAATTTATATTTTTTTAATATTTTGCTTACTTTAATTGAATAAATAAACAAAAGTGAGAGAAAATCTCACAAATTCTCATTGTCTCATGCCGCATGCCAAGACCTAAAATGCCACACAATCGTAGGGTATTCGGAGAACAAAAGAACTTGAAGCTCAACATAATTTCTGACACTCGAAAAGTTTTTTTTTTTTGGTTTTTGTTTTTGTTTATGTTTATGAATGCATTCGCTGGGTACCGTTAAGACTGGCCATAAAAGCAACTTAGTCAGCAAAGTGAGCGTTAGTCAAACTATTTTAATTAAATGCCACCAGTGCATGAGTCGCACAAGCGGCATGCGGCATGTGGCATGCGGCCCCAGGCAAGTGGCAAGTGGCAAGTGGCATGCAGGGTATTCCCTAATGTGAGAAGAGAAGCGTCGCTTCACTGTGGCCTATAATGAACTCGTTAACGTCAGGGGCTGCTTACCCCTTTCAGCGCATGCCCTCGCTGCAGCTGAGCTGCATGCAGCACATAAATTAATGCCGTCTTCCAGCTGCAGCTTTTGGCTCCCTTCGACGCATGCCAAAAAAAAAAAAAGAAAGAATTTTACAAGCGACAGCATTTTCCACATGCTTTTTGCGCGAATTCGATTTGAGAAGAAAAAAACTCAGCTGAACTCAGATTTCTCAGTTTTGTCTGGCGCCGCAGGGCTGGATTATGCCGGGGGCGTAACTGTGGGATGGAATGAGTGGGTTTGGGTGGGTTTGGGCTATATCCGCTGCATTGGTCAACTTTGTGTCAAGTCCAGGAAGGCGCCAAATAAAATTGTGAAATGTGTCAAGAGATGAAAAGTGGAAGCAGCTGAACAGGAATCAGGGATTTGATGTGGCTTAAACTGAGTTGAATCTATGGGGATATATATATATATATATATATATATTTGATATATCCATACATCATTTACCTCTAAAACACATAAACAATTCAAGTCAAGTTCATAATTAATTAACTTCTTATTACATGCCCAAAATAATTTCCTTCTACTGCTTGAGCAACTGACATATCCTTGGTTTCCGCCGCCCGCCCACTCCCTCCTTTCCACTTGTATTTCCCGGCAAATTTCCTTGCGCTGCCTGACAGCTTTTCACTTGAGCTGTGAAATTAATTAAGTTGAGTTTTGCACTTGTTTGGGCAGGCGCAGGCTGAGACTCAGCCCAAAGCCCAATAAATCCTTGTTGGCTGTCACAGGATGCGAGCACAGCTCGAACAGCTCGAACAGCTAACACAACTGCAGACAAATTAGATATATTTAAATTAGCGCTGCGCCTAATTTAATTAGTGAGGCGCATGCAACAATTTCCACAATTTTAATTGACTGCGAAATGAATTGTCGTCTGTCGGCTGGAATAAATTGTCTATACAAACTCTGTCGAGCTGCCTCTGCGCTGCCTGTCCAGCTGCTCACCTGTTTGCACATCCTTAAAAATACAATACAGTGAGAGAGAGAGAGAGAGAGAGAGAGAGAGAGAGAGAGAGAGAGGGAAGTAGAGGCATCTTTATTTGTTTTTCTATTTTTTGCTTTGTTGATTTTGGGCAAGTTTTTGTCTATGCGAAACTTTTAGATAATTTTGGAATTGACTTCAGCAAATATTGACAGCTGACAGAGTGACTGACAGACTGACAGACGGAATGCAAAATTCCCTCATTTTTCCTATGAATTTGCACAAATTTTTTAATATTTAAAGTTGAGTCAAAAAAAAGACAAAAAACAAAAAAAATCGGAATCAAAACAAACAGCGCTGACCATAAGACGGAAAAATCTTGTCTAAATATTTACGCAAGTAAATCAAACTCGAGAACTGAAACTGGAGAATGATAGAGAGCGAGAGAAAAAGGGAGGGGGAGAGAAACAGAGCGAGACACACACACACACACACAGATTTCAGTTAAGTAAACTTTGCCAAAGCTCGATGACTCGCCATAAATTCTAAGCCAAATTGTTAGGTATTTCTGGCATATCATAGCTCAATAAGCTAAATAGTTAATATTTATATAAATAATAGTAAAGCGAGTGAGAAAAGTGCAGCAGAGACAGGCGGAGCGACGAGCGGATGCTCTGCAGTGCGAAGAAAATGGATTTAAGATATATGAGAATTGCATAGAAAGGCGATGTGGCTGTAGAGTAGATAGTGAAAGAGAAAGTAGATAGAAGATAGAGAGAGTGATGAAGAAAGGAAGAGAGAGAGAGAGTGAGAGAGAGAGAGAGAGGTAGAGGGAGGGAGTGAGACGATAAAGACGGTAAGGATGAGCTGGGGACAGAGAACAACAGTAGAAGAAGAGATTGAATGAAAGTAAGAGAAAGAGAGATGAACTCTGATGGACTGACAGACAGGGAGAGATATAGAGTGAATCAGTGAGGGCATAAGACAGAAAGAGAGAGAGAGAGAGAGGCAATAAGAGTGACTGAGACGTAGGCATTGCGACAGACAGAGGCAGACTATCAGCAACTCTAGAGTAAGAAAGTGATATGGAGATATGAAAAATTAAATATATAATATTTCATTTCAAACATAATCTAAGCTAATAAAAGTGATCTTAAAATCGAAAACCAAACTCCCAAACACTTTATTAGCTCTTAAGAGCTAAGAGCGTTGCTCAAACAATCATTTACCCCTTTCCGACAGCTCAGAAGGGTATACATATTTGTGATAATAATAATATTGTGTCAAGTGCGCACAGCTGTCATCTGAGACCTGCAATTGACGCTTTAACCAACTTTGGCTCCGGCCGGAGTCTCTTGTGTTGACTTCAACTTAATTAAGCTAAAAACCATGCCCAAATTATGTGTGTGAGTGTAAAAGTAACTGGAAGACAAACACAATGCCACACTAATGACCATCTACATGTTCTACACACACGTGTGTCTGTGTGTGTGGCTCATCAATCATCAAGAGAGTCCCTGGGAATGTGTGTGTCTGTGTGTGTGTGAAACTTTTAGCGAAAACGCTTAAACGTGACTTCCGACTTTGGAGAATTGGTGAGTTGAACGTGTGGCCAAAGAGATACATATTTATTTATTACAGCGATATGTAGCTAAATAAGGTAAGCCACAAGTTGGCTGTGTGTGTGTGTGTGTCACACTTGCTGGGCCTGGGACTAAAGTGTGATATAGCCAAAGCCATTAAGGCCAAAAGAGCGCAGCATAAATCATATTTTACATGCATTTGCAATCGACTTAGCTCTGTGCAATGCATATGTATATCAGCTGAACTCTGATAAAGCATAATTGCATATAAATTACTTTAATAATCTATTTATTCACTTAAACTGTCATTTCACACATTTGAAATGCTCGCGCCTCTCGTTACAGTTCAATGTTGCCTGCCGTTTGGTGAATTGCTCAACACTGACATTTAATGCCAAGCAGCGACTATCGATAACTCGACTCAATTTATCGGCGACATATACAAATGTCTCAACGAGCAAGCCAACAGCTAATGTCAAAGAAAATTCTGTTTTAACTAATCATTTTAAGAGTGCAATCTAAATGTGAAGATGTCACGTGTTGACTTGAAGAAACAACTGCGCGGTACGCCGCAGGAAGTGAAGACGGCCGCCAAGACAATTTACACACAATTCGAACAAATCAGAAATGGCGGGACGTCGAGCGTCGCTTTGCAAGCACTCAAATACGAATTGAGCGTATTGCGGCAGTTGTGCTGCGCTCTGCAGGAGAATTTCCACCAGTACGCGGACCTCTACTGCGACATCGCGGCTAGCATGCTGCCACATGTGGCGCCACACGAGGCGCAGCCTGACTACTGGACCAATCACCTGATCAGCCTGCAGTATATACACCATTCGCTCTGCCGAGAGGTAAGCTCCAGCTGGAGAGCATTACCTCGTTCACTCATTAGTCTCACTCTCTCTCTCTCTCTCTCTCTACTTTAGCAAACGGTGCGCGAGTGCCAGAAATTCTACGCCCTGATCAATGCCCAGGGCTGTCAGATGCAGAGCAGAGCGGAATATAAATACTACATGGGCATCCACGTCAAGCACTTGTACTACCTGGGCCACCAGCTGGGCAGGCAGAGTGAACCCAAGATCAAGAACCAACTCAGCGAGGCGCTACGTGCGCTGGGCACGCTGATGCAGCAAATGCTCCAGCTGCAGCTGCAGCAGCCAGAAGAAGCGGATGGCTATGGCGAGGTCATCGTGGAACTGAATCAGCTGCTGGGCAAGCGCAGCTTTGGCTATATCAAGATACTGGCCAGCCTGCCCGTGGCTGACTTTAACAGCATGTGGGAGCCTCTGTGCCAGCTCCTAGCCTGCTGCAGTGCGAGCAGCCCAAAGCAGTTCCCAGAGTATTTGAGTGCGCTGCTCCCGCTGATCTACCTGGACGACAGCGCCTGGCAGCAGGACCCACAACGGCAGGCGCAGCCTTGGACGGTACAGCTGCTGCGTGGCTGTCGCCAGCTGTACAAGGCCCAAGCCTGCCAGAGCTATGTGATCTCATTGCTCTACTACTACATGAAGCTGCTGACCACGCGCCAATCCTCGCCAGCTGCGGACCTGCAGCGTCACTACATCGATCTGGCCCAGAAGTTCGTCAACTTCTTCGAGCAGAAGGCACCGGCCTTGGTCGAGGAGCAGTGGTTCATCGACTTTCTCATGGCATTCGTCCGCCTGCAGAAGCAACTGCACCAAATGGACCAGAAGCTGCCCTCGTTCGACTGCTTCTGGCAGAGCCTGGACGACCCGGAGGCGTATGCCGCACACTTTCTGCTGCTGCAGTCGGTTAACAATATGATCATGAAGCTGAGCAGCAGCAGCAAGAGCAGCTCCTTGGCGCCCAGCTGCAGCAACGGCGATGCCAGCTGCCAGAGTCTGCGCAAGCATTGCGTCTTCAGCCTGGGCTGCTGCGCCGCCTTTGCCTACAGCAGCTGGCAGTCGCAGGCAACGCTGCCCAAGGTAAGCTTGTAATCTATAAGCTATCCTACTCCTACTAATCCCCTTCTCTCCGTCCTTTAGGCCTCTCAGCAGTGCCTGGCTGGCATCCTACACTACGCCATCGATGTGGCCAAGGTGACCAAGTGCCTGACGCCCACCAGCAGCGAGCTGGTCTTCTTCGCCTGGCACCTGATCAACATGGCTGAGAAGGTTGGCTCCTCCGAGCAGATGTGCTTGCTGGAGCTGCTGCTGAAGCCGTTGCATCAGCTGCGCCCGTTCCTAAATCCGTCGTATGCCAAGCAGCTAGTACGCCGCCTCTATAAAGCCAGCGGGCACTGCTCCCATCCGGAGATCGCAGCGCGTCTGCATTGCGCCTACATCACCAGCTTACCCTGTCCCTCGCGACAATTCCAGCAGCTGTGCATCTACTATCGCTCGTCCAAGAACGACCCAGAGCACTGCCAGCTCGAGCTCTATGCGAAGGGCACGCTCTGCTGTCCCTTGGACCCGGCCAAGATGCGACAACTATTTGAGATAGACGTCTTGGCCGTGCTGGCTAACAAGAAGACGCCGCAGCTGCTGAAGTCGCTGCTGCGCCATTGCCAAACCGACTACCAAAAGGTGCTTCTCTCACGCCATTTGCGATCGGACAAGATTGTCGCCCAGCAATTCGAGGAGCTGCGCGTGAAGCTGAAGCGCAAGAAGCAGCTAAACCGACTGCAGCAGCTCATCCTGGGCCATGTGAGCATCAGCAAGCTCTTGGAGGCGCTCGAGGCACAGAAAACCAAAATACCCATCAAGGAGACAACGGAACGGGCCTTGGAAGAGCTGCTCATCAAGTACAATCTATTGGAGCTGAACATCAGCAGCGAAATGCCGCTCGTGGAATTGGCGACGACGGCAATGGAGGCTTTCGGCAGCTTCTTTGACCAGGTGAGAGAGGGAAAAGGAACTGGTGGACAGTTGACCAGGACCAATAGTGGAGACTAGAAGTTAAAGTGGAGTCTAGGAGCAATAGTGGAGACTAGTAGTTCAAGTGGGGACTATGAGTTTTAGTGGAGACCAGAAGTTAAAGTGGAGACTGCAGTGAGGGACCTCTCAAGACTTGCCTCATTCAATATACATAAGCCATCTATATATCTGAGTATTCGAATCTGTTTACTTACCTGACTTAAATCTGCAATTATCCTAGATCTCCTAGGTTTGTCAGTTCCCATAGGCATCGTGCACTCGCACATTATATAGCTATATATATATATACAAAGAAATCTTCACATGATTAACTCTCGTTCTTCCTTTTCAGGCTGACAGCCAAGCCTTGAGCAGCGACGAGGCGCTCATCGACTGGGAGGCGCTGATTGACGATGGCATTGTGGCCGCCATGGCGCTCTCTACCATGGGCTACATGCTGGAGGCGGACAGGGCGTGGCTGCTGCTCATGCGCATCAGTCGCCTGCTGGGCGACAGATTCAACTATTTGCG
Source organism: Drosophila paranaensis (assembly GCA_035047545.1). NCBI lineage: Eukaryota > Metazoa > Arthropoda > Insecta > Diptera > Drosophilidae > Drosophila > Drosophila paranaensis. The sequence continues at coordinate 15,337,545 of JAWNPL010000026.1, read as the reverse complement.
TGCGCTGAGCCACTTTCTGTCGCGCTACGCGCAGCACGATCAGCTCGAGCTGCAGGCGGAGGTCGCCTATGCGGAGCAGCTGCTGGATGAGCTCTGGCCGCAGCTGCAGTCGTCACACTTGCTGAAGCGCCACCATACGACGCTGCTGCTCTGCTTGAGCCACCTGGCCATGTACTATACGCGGCTCGACTGCGTTTCCCATGCGCAGCTGCTGCTGCTGCACGTGGAGCAGCTGCGCTCGGAGTTCGAGGAGCGAGCGGGCAAGTGCGACATTGTCCACATGACGATTCACACCATCCGCTTCCGCATGAGCTATCAGCAGCGCCAGAGTCGGCTGCTCGGGCGCATGCCCACCGCGCTGCAGCAGCTGGACTCCTTGTCCGAGAGCGTGCGCAGCTTCGTCAGCATCTCGTCCATCGATAACGGAGCCTTGATCCTGCTGCTGGGGGACATGGTGCGGGATACAACGGAGTGCACCGCGAATCGACTGAGCGAACGGCCCAATTTCTCGAATAGTCTGCTGCAGGTGCTGCTCCAGAGCGGACTGGTGCTGCGCGCCGTGGAGGTGCTCGTCTTCTGGCTGTGGACCAACCTGCGCATGGAGTGCCTGGACAAAGCCCAGTCCAAGCTGCGCGTCATCGAGCACTTTCTGTGCGTGCAGCCGCTACTTGAGTCGATGGCGGCGCTGGAGCAGCGCAATCAGCTGCTGCCCGCTGCTCCCATGGATGCGCAGTCCAAGCACATGAGCGAACTGGTTGGCAAGATGCTCACCATGCAGCTGGAGCAGGTCAGCGTGGAGCCCATACGCAAGCAGCAGCAGTGCAATACGGCTTCGCCGCAGCGCGTGAGTTACAGAAGGATAAAGTGAATTCTTCCCCCTCTCAACTCCTCTCTTCCTTAGGAACTTCAACGCTGCAACACTCGGCTCAAGCTGAAGCGCTATGTCTCCCTGGACACGCAGCAGTCGGATCCGATGATGCGCTCCAACGTGCAGCTGCAGTGCACCTACTTTATTGTGGGCTGCCTCTACGCTCGCCTGTACTATCTGAGCGGGGAGCACGAAGAGCTGGACGACTTCTATGCGCTGGCCAACGATTGGCTGCAGAAGAATCCAGCGCGTGGCAGTGTGTTGGGTCACATGCTCTTCGTGCTGCACATGTATCAGGCGAACTATCTGCGCGTCAAGCGGCGGCAGCAGGAGGCCATTGCGGTGACCCAAAGCGCGCTGAAGCAGCTCCGGCAGTGTGTGGACGTTAATTATCGCTACAATCTGCTGCTGCAGCTGCGTGCCGCACGCCTCGAGCTGCAGCCGGCGCCACGGCAGCAGCATCCCAGACGTGCGCTGACCTTCAACATATCGCCGGAGGAGAAGCCGAAGGCGCTGAGCAAAACAGAGGCCAAGTCCAGCAAGAAGAAGCCAGCCAAGTTTGAAATCTACACGGAGGAGGAAGTCAATCTGATTAGCAGCAGCTCCAGTTCGAGCTCCAGCGACTCCACAGGCGGCAGTCCGGAGCGAACGTCCGGTAAGCGTCTAGACTTGAATGCCTGCCAGCTCATTGAGATCATAGACCTTAGCGACAACGAAACGGAGCAGCTGGCCAAGCTGAAGCCGACCAAATCCTTGCGCAGCACTCGCACCCGCTCCCAGCAGCAGGTGGAGGGCGCCTTAAGGCGCACAGCTACGGCGCCCGTGACGCGGCGCAATGTGACGCCGGAGGAGCGCACGCCCAGCACACGTACGCGCAGCAGGCGTCAGCAGCAAACGGCGGAGCAGCAGACGCCAGCCGAGACGCTGAGCAGCAGACGTCGCCAAAGGAACTGATTACGCTTAGACATCGACTGCTCTTTAGTTAGCCCAAATATTATCCATCTGCTTTTATATTTATATAAATGTTTCACTCGAAAGATTCAGCTCCGACTTGGCTTTGTTACGGGTTTCGATTCGCTTTCAGCGGCATCAGCGAAGTTGTGCACACGTTATCGCGCCAGAGACCGTGCTGCTGCACGCTTTGACCTTCGTCGGTTTGGTGATAATAGACGCCAGTGCCGGACTTGCAGCCGGCAGCGAATTCGCCCACATAACGATTACCGTTGGCTGTGAACAGACGGGAGATAAATGAGAAACGGCACGTGCGGCTCTGCGACTCATCTCCCCTCCAACTCACCCGCATAGAGCACGCCGCGCCCGTGCATGGCGTCCTTTAGCCACTCGCCCACATAGATGCGTCCGTCTGCTTGCCACAGTATGCCACGCCCACTGCGCTCGTTGTCCAGCCACTGGCCATAGTAAACGGCGCCGTCGTCGTAATACTGCTTGCCCTCGCCACAGCGCACATTCGCCGCCCACTGACCCACATAGAGGCGCTGGGCGTGTCCATTCGCGTGGAGACGCCGCAGCGTGCCATAGCCGTGCCGCTGACCGTGTCGCCACTGGCCCTCGTAGATGAGTCCGCGTCCGCTGGCCTTGACGCCGTAGCCGTGATGCTGGTCCTGCAGCCACCTGCCCTGGTAGTAGCCACCGCCGGTGGTGTAGCGCAGGCATCTGACACCACTGTTGCTGCCACTTGCACGGCTCGACATGTTGCTGGCGACTGTCGCATGGGAGTCGCTGCTTCGATTTGTCATCTGTGGCGGTGCCAGTCGCCAGCGGGTGTCGCGATGGGTGGTGCCCAGGTGGTGCGTTGCATTGTGTAGTGCGGCCTATTCTAATCAAGCTGCTAACATGTCTTGTACCCTGCCACAATAGATTAGCTAGAATGGAGGCCAATGTCTGACACGCAAACTTAACCAAGCCAGGGGGCCCCAGGGTTGGGGCTAATACAAAACGTGCTCAGTTGGGGTTTGGGTTTCGTTTTCTCTCTCTCTCTCTCTATTGTCTAGTAAAGTAAGAGCTTTAATTAAGTATATGTTATGTATAAATTACAGCGAACTAACGCTAAGACATGCGCCTTATTATAGAGGCTCACATGTGTATAGACTGCAAGCACTTCGATCGTACAGATACTCTACATATATATATATCGTATTGTATAGTTCCATGTGTGCATGGGTATAAAAAAAAGATTAGAGTTACATAATATATTGCCTTATGCGTATCACAATTTGCATTAGCTACAAATTCACAATTCTGAACATTTTGCTTGTAGTCTAAAGTTTTACATTTCGGCCCGATATCGGGCTAATATATATATATATACCTATATGTATATACACACATATATATGCATGTATGTATGTCTTTTACAAAAGTTTTTCTTATACTCTTGTTGTGTGTGTCTAAACAATATCACCGGAGGCGCCGTAGTTGAAGCCATTGTTGCGCGCATTGTTGTGCACCTCGAGATGATCCTGCTCCATTTGCTCCTTGAGCAGCTCCAGCTCGCGTATGCCGGAGACGGTCACCTCGTACTTGTGCGTCACCAGCGAGCGGTAAAAGTGAACGGCAAAGGCCAGGAAGACAATCATAACGGGTATCAGCACCACCACGGCCGACCAGGCAGCCGTGGTGCTCAGATCGTAGAACTTCACCCAGCACAAGATCGCGATCTCCACGAGAAACAATATCAGGCCGAGCAGCGTCGAAAATGCCCAGGCCGTCTCGATGTACCAATGGAGACGCTCGTGCGGCGACTCGTGCACCAACGTGATGCTGTGCAGATTGCAAACGGTCTCGATGTTGGGCAGGATGCAGGTGCTGATCATCAGGGCCAGCATGTGCACGGCCACCAGCAGCGTGGTGCAGATGGCGAAGGCCACCAGCATGCCAGGCGGCACACCTGTATCCTTGTCCAGTTGCACCTCCACCATGGCCACCTAAAAAGAGAGAGAGAGAGAGGAGAGTGTGAGTAAGAGAGAGAGAGAGTGCTGATAGACTACCTGCTGGGATGGCTTTGGTGGGCTTGTTATTTATGTATATTATTAGCCAACTCTTGTTGTTCACATTTTGGCAACAGATTGTGCCAGCCGTATATTATATAGATATTTATTCATACTTATACAGTACACATATTCAATATGCTACATATGCGGCCAATTTATGCGATTATCGTCGCCTGTCTGCCCTCTCTATTTGCTTCTGGTATGCAAACATTTGCTAATTAGCTGGGCAGTATACGACTACGAAGTACCCTGTAGTTAACTTTAAGGTGTTTCTTGGTAACTGATATATTATAGCCTAAACTTAAGCTGACTTACCTCAGGAGATACAATTTTCATATTTATAGGTATATTTTCCGCTTAATTGGTTATCTATTTTATTTATCTAGTGTTCATACCACCCTCGCATACCTAATGCTAATGCATAACTCAGAAGCACACAGCCCTAACATAGTTTAGCTATAAATATACATATATATTTTAGTGATAAGCATCAAAAGTCTAAGCAATATTCGTGATTAATTCTTATATATAGACGTAAGAATAATTACGTATATATAAATAATAATATGGATTATATAGTTCATTAAATATCATAATTCAGTAGAGAATTTATATCGAAATTCTCAAAAAATTTATAATGTATATATATTTTTTGGGCATATATATATACACACATATTTATAATATAATGAACTGGAAAGGCCATTGATTAAAAATATGAAATCATTCTCAGATTTATAGCAAAATTCTTTTAGGAAATATAATTTATATATATTTTTTTATATATTGATATTACCCTCATCAAAGCTAAACATGAAATACAAAGTTAAGCTGATCAAATTCATATAATTTCATTTATATATAAAATAGTTCTCGAAAGAAATTGACAGCTCGCTCTCTTAGTTAATCTGTCGAACCTAATATACCCGTTTCTATAATTCCTAGGCTACAGCGCATACTTTAAGGTAATTGCGACATTATTCTAATAGAATTAAAGAAACCAACTAATTTGGATGCTTATTAAAGGAAACCATTTCAGATTAGCTAATGAACTAGTTGCAAGCAAATGGAACTAGTTCAATAGAACTGGTAGAGAACTTGAACTTACCATAGCAAAGCCTGATAGGAGTGCCGACGTTTTACTGCTGGCCTTCAGCTTGGCCCGACTCAGCTGGAGCTTGCGCCAGGACAGATAGGTGGGTGAGTGCAGATCCTCGCCGGACTGCGACATGCTGCTCCGGGCGATGTGGCGTGGCTGAAAACGAGAGAATTTATGCTGTTGATATGTGCGCAACTGATATGGATATGCACTGGACGAGGACTGTACTATGGAAGCAGCGGCTGGCCCTGCACCTGGCAATGGAAACAACGGCGGCGGCGGCAGCGGCGGCTGGGATGTTAGATGCGCGTTGAAGCGACGCGAGCTCGCGTGCGGCGAATTCGCTGAATGCAAATTGCTAAAGTTGAGAAAGCGCGCCGAACCGATGTAGCTGCTCGGTCCCGAGTGGGCGGTACGACTGAAATTGTTGCTGTTCTGTGCCTGCTGCTGCTGCTGCTGCTGCTGTTGGGCACGCTGCGGTCGGCACGAGTCGCACATGCTGCAGTCGCCGCCATGACAGTGGCTGCCAGCAGTCGCCGTCGCCGACGCAGTCGCTGCTGCTGTGTAGGCATCGACACTGGCCGCCAACCGGGCGGTCGCATGCAATGCACTTGCCAGAGCAAAGCGCTTCGATTCAATCCGACTCGCCGCACAGGGCAGCAGGCGAGCAGAGGCTAGCGGCTGCTGCTGTCTGCTGGCATCCTCTCTGTCCGAGTCCCGGGTTAACGGTGTGTCTAGAGTCTCGCTGCTCTCGGTGCGCTCAGTCGAGGTCGGCGCGCTGCCATCGAACGAGCTCTGCTGATGATTAAGCAGCAGGCTGCTGTGGCTGAGATTCGTGCGGGCATAGCGTAGGTTTGAGTACATGCTCTTCGGGTTGAGAGGCAACAGTTGTTCGCTCTCAGCGCGCTGAACCGGGTCACGCGTACGCTTCGCTCCCCACTCGCTCTCTTTGTCCTGTTGCTGTTGTTGTTGCGGCAGTCGAAGCTGAAGCTTGTGGCGTCGCGGCGGTTTAAGCGGCACCTCGTCGCAGGCGGAACGCATGTGCAGTTAGTTTATTTAATGTGAAATGCAGACACACGTGTATGCAAGTGTTGCGTGTATGTTTAAATATGCATTCAAACACATACAATATAATATATATTTGTATAATTTCAAATAATATGCTTTTTGCCAAATACTTTAACAACAAAAACACTTCTAAGCAGCATAAGAGAGCGAGCAAAGCAGCAGCTGCAGCATCCAAAGAGAGTGTGAGCGAGCGTAGACTGGAAATGTGAAATTCCTTTCGCTCTCAATCGATCGCGCACTTCGAACTGTTCCCGCCGCTCTCGAACAATGTCTGGCAGTTCGTTACAGTTGGGTTGCTTTGGCTGATGCCGATTGATGACGATGCTGATAGCGATTTATTGCTGTTGTTGTTGATTAATTGATCAGTACACACGCACACACACTGATACACACATAAGTGTGCTATTTTTTTTTCAACTTGGTTTAATTGTCAGTTTGTTGGCAAATTTCTATAGCTGATTTTTTCCGCTCGCCGTCTTTCTCTTTTGTGGATGTGCGTGTGTTTGTTGTTTAAATATTTACTTTTTATTTATAAACATTTTTATAGCATATAAAATTGCAAAATACATGTGTCAATAAAACACAATTTGGCACGTACGTATTTTTATATGCGAATACACTCAAAACGTATCAAAAATTGATGGCAAAAACCGATAACCGTTTCCGTTCGCCAACGATGCTCAAATGGAGACACACTGAACCGCTGTACCGTTTTAACCGTTCTAGTCACTCACTTTTGTTATGTATGTGTGTATGTTTTGTAAGTGTATGTGTGTATGCATGTGCATGTAGTTCTTGTTTTATATCTTTTAGCTCCGTCTAGCATTAATCACGGCGACAAGTTCACGGCGAACTGCTGCACGATAATAAATTGAATAGTAATTTGGCTCTGTTCGACACATTTAATTCATTTCTTTTTGCATTTCGCTGCGTCTTCCTTTTCCCCTCAGTCTTAATGCGCCTCTCTCTCGCCTCTCTCTTTCTCTTCTCACGCTCTCTTTTATGTTTCTTGGTTGTCATGCGAACCGGTTGGTGAGTGAGTGTATGAGTGTGGGTGGGTGATTGGGTGGTTAGTCGGTTGCTGGCTTGGTTGATGCGAACGCGCGAGAACGTCTCGTCTAGTTAACAACTAACTGATACGGCGACGACGGCGATGCCGTGTTGATGCGGCGACGTTGGCGTTGGTTGCTGAACTGTCGACGACGGCGCGCGTGATATTCAAATTCGACAATCAATTCGGCGGCGACAGCGACGACGACGACGGCAACGGCAACGGCGTTTGCGGCCTGCGACGACAAAAACAACAACAATATAACAATAGACAATCGAATTACAAATGCCATTTGAATTAAAAACCGAACAGAAGGAAACTAAAACGTTGACAGCGAGTGCCTGTGTCTGTGTGTGTAAAGAAAACGGAAAACAAGCAAAACAAATAGATAGGTGGAAAAGAGATAGCACGTGACAGAGGTGCTCCCCAATCACTCACTCACCCACACACTTTTTCGCTCGCTCTCTCTCTCTCTCACCCACTGTTGGCAATCAATCAGCACATTTTTGCTACCTGTAGAGCGCATCCGTTGATCATCAATGGGGAAATCAAATGATGAACATTTTGGCGGCGCGACTTGACCCTGAACTGTGCAGTGATTGGACAATTGATTGGCCACTGATTCAATTATAAATTCGACACTGCCCGCTCAGCTGACCCAGCAATCAAGTGAGCAGAGGCGCAGCAGCAGCAGATGCTTTAGAGATAGTTAGGCCAAGGCCTGCAGCCAGTGGAATTCTTTGATTGGAGTGACGTAGGGACAGCAAAAAGAGAGCAAGTGCAAGCTAACCGATTCGCTCTCCTACTTCCAGTTGATGAAGTTGACTATGCAAATTCGGCAAAGGAAATACAATGTGAGAAGAGAGTAAGATAACCGTAAGTGTAATTTAGGGACAACAAAAACAAAGAGCAAACTAACCGCTTCGCTCACGAACTTCCAGCTGTTGGAGTTGCCCATGCAAGTTCGGCAAAGGAAATGCATTGAGAAGAGAGTAAAAACCCCGCTTCGTGCAGGCAGTGGAGTGCTCGTGCTACAATTGCGCAGCTTAAAGAGCAAATTTCTTCCATGGTATGCAATGCCGGCAAATGCGCTGGAATATGTTGGAATTTATACAGTAGGGGTATATAATACAATATTTATACTATAAATTTGTTTTCTTTCTAGGAAAATCTATGTAATTTGAGCTTTCGCTGATCCGCAGATTATTGATTGTGTGTTATTGCTCGATTGTTTACAAACTTGTAATTGTTGACAAAGAACTCAGATGATTGATGTTTTACTCAATTCCAATGATTAAATGGGAAAAACAAGGTGCCTCTGTGGCTTTGCCTGATATCTTATCAGTTCATGTAAAATATAATTGTGAAAACATCGTTTCCATTTTCCAATCAAATCAAATGTAATGAACTACAGTGATTCTCCGATAAATGAGGCCATAAAAAAAGGACAAACATTAAATAAATAAATTGAAAATTAAATCAGAATTTATTATTTTTTTTATTATTCTTCGTCCTACTTAGAGCAACTTGACCTATAAAATCGGCATATAAATGTATAATTTGTATTCTAAATTATATATTCCCAAGTCAAGGCAGAATTGAAATTTTATGCAATTTTCAAAGGCGGCGCACAATTTTGATGCATTTAAATTAGAGCAAAAGGTTGAATAAATCCATTGAACAGGCAAAATCAAAATGATTTTATAATACTATTACGTTTTCTGTCGTTTCTGATATTGAAATTCTATTGTATGGATATTTTTTGTGCCGTGCCATGCAAAGCCGGGCAACATTTTAGTGGAATTTAAACAGACCTTATCGCTGTACAACGACACAGCCAAACCACATTTCAGTTGGCATTTAAAACTAATTAATAAAAAAAAAACTATAAATAAGATTTTTTGTTTGTTGATAATAAACACATATTTATATGTTTATATGTATGTACATATGTGTGGACCTTCAGGGAGTGGGCCCTATAAAGTGCCAAATTATAATTATTTATCGTATGTAAACAATTGATAAAAACAAAAACAAAGCGAAGACGCGAATTAAATTGAGGAGAGGCTAACGCTAAAAAGCAAACAAGAGGCAGAGCGAGCTGTACTGACTGCAGAATACCCTGTAGTAAATATAGAAAGGCTGTTGATTGTGTGTTATGCAATTTGTATGAAAATTAAAACTAATTTAATAATATTTTTTTAATTTAAAAATTTGTAATTTTTTTATTTTAATTTAACAAATTTTGTTTATTTTTGTTAATTAAAATCATTTTTAAATTAAACGTTTCATATAAATTATTAAAAACCTCTCACACATCTCTATAAACTAATATACCCGCTTAACAGCTCAGCTTAGAGAACATAAGAACTAACAAACCAGGTTCTATGACGTCATAAGCAAGCTCAAAGTGTATGGAAAAATAATAAGCCGCGCGCAATATTACGGTACGTACTCTCTCACACACATACACACACGTATAGACACAAACACATGCACGCTAGCTTGTGGGATCTGGTTCGACTTGAAATCGGAGGCCAAGTTTAGAGTTTCGACTGGAGATTTAACCGTGAACCGCACGTTCAATTGTTCGTTTTGATATTGCTCATTTCGGTGATTTGGCACAATTAGCGTTAAAAAGATATGCAAAGAAAAAGGGGAGACAAGGAGAGAGAGAGGGAGAGTGCGAGAGTGCGCGGTAGAGTTTGGCGTGATTTTGGACTCTTTTTCGCATGTAGAAATGTAGAATGTGAAATGTTATGGAGACTTACCTTTGAGAAATGTTGACTGGAAGCGGGTAGCTGTGGCGCCGAGTTGCTAATGCTGGAACGTTTAAAGCTGAAGGTGTTGTTGTTGTTGTTTATGTTGTTGTTGCCGTTATTGCTGCTGCTGCCGGAGCTGCTGCCAAATTGGTTGTATAAAGTGTGATTGTGAGAGGGCTGCAACTGCAGATGTTGTTGTTGGTGGTGCTGGTGCTGGCCGGTGGCTATGGTTGTGGCAGCTGCAACCGCTGCGGCGACAACGTGCTGGAAATGATGCTGAGCGTTGGCTGACGTGTTAATGTCGTGGCCAATTGGTTGGCCAAAATTGCTTGGCGTTGAGCTGTTGCGTTGAGCGGCGCTGAGCGATTTGCCCGTTGGCGGCGTGCGACTTTGGCTGTTGGCAGACGACTCTAGGCCATTGCCCGCTGAGCTAGTTGTCGTCCAGACAGACATCTTGAGCACGCAGGCCTGCAAAGGGCAGCAACGATATTCCAGAACTGGGCACCCATTTTGCACAAAGTAACAGTAAACACACACACACACACGCAAAACAAAACAACGACAACAAAAATATGCAATATATAGAGAGACGACGCACAAAGGACAGCGCGATGAAAAACAAATAGGATAGCGTGTAAGTACGGTGTGCTTAAGTACAAATTAAAAATAAAAAACAGTTGCACTTGTGTGAAATTTACATATTATATACAGTTTTTTGGCTTTCTACATGTTAGGCGTGTGTGCGAGTGCGGAACAACCAAAACAGACTGACGCTCTGGCCGCTGTTATCGATAACAGCCAACGCTGTTAGCTCACATGAACTGTTAAGAGGGAAGAGCGGCGTTAACAGCGCGCTGTTAGGCACAGCCAACTTCAGGCTGGCAATGCTGCTAAAGGCGCCAGTTTTAAATTCTTGCCCCTTTTCAATATATTTATTATAATTAAATGTGTTTTAATGTCAATGTTAGACCAACCACATTCGGAATGCCCATTAATCAAAACGCCCACGCTCATTAAACTACGAATAGAAATAGAAATAACAAAATCAACGCAAAATTCACTGGCTGTGACACATTTTGCAATTTGAAATTTGCAATTGTTTTGCTTTTGTTTTGATTTTTGTTTGACTTGTTGCTGCTGTTTGCTAATTGTTTTTTTCACACGTTTTCTCATTTGCCGTTTGCATTTTCGCTCGCTTCCGGCGTGGGCGTTTTATTTTCGTCAGCGCAGCCACTGGCTACGAGCTAAAAGTATCTGCATATGCGCATACAAAAGTATCTTTGTATCTTTGTATCTGTAGCTGATGTTGCTGTATCTATGCAACACCTTCACGCGCCTTGAACTTGCTCGCTTCTTCTGCTTGCAACACACGCAGCAACCAAACAAAAAAAAAAGAGGAAAAAACTTTATTTTTACATATGCAAATTGTTTTATGCTGATTTTTGGTATCTTTCATCTCGTGCTCTGCTTTGCGCTCGGTGAATTCATTTGGCCACTAGATACAGTTATATCGTGACAGATACAGCTATATGTATATATACTTATATATATAGATACTACTATTACTGAACTCGAGTCATGTGCCGCCGTTTCTTCATAACCAATATCTATGCTAAGAGCTCGGCATACCCTGTTTTACGTGTATTCATGTTTGGGGCATATTGGTTTTAGGGCAAAGTATGTAACAAGTAGCTGGAGCATTGGTATATGGTATTGGTATATGAATACTCAACTAATATGATTAGTTTAGTCGATCTATATATAGACTGTAGATGCATCTATAGATATATCTGAAAGAAGCTCTAGTACACATATCTCTAAAAACCAATCCTCGGCTCAGCTTTCAGGGTATCTGCTAGTCGAGCACACCCATCTACCCAATTTCTTCTCTTTTTACTGCTTAAATAGAACGCAAATTTCAAGGTGTTACGAAACATATTTATACTCTTCTATATATATATATATATATATATATGAATATTCAGATTCTTATCTATTTACCCACAGCGACGCCTTGTGACGTTTTGTTTGTGCAAAAGCAAAAAGTTAATTTATGGAAAGTTCAAAGAGTCTAAAACCAATTGCATTCGCTTCGATCGTGATAAAGATTGAGCAAATCTTCTTCTCTCTCTATCTCTCTCTCTCTCTCTCTCTCACTCTTTTGTTGTTGTTTCCTATTTTGTGTCTTTTGCTTACAGCAATCAACAACAATTGAAATCAATAAATCTAGCTCGAGTACAGCAAATTGTTAGCCCTCAAAGTAGCTGCCAAAGGGAGACGCTTCACAGTTAACTGAGATGGGATTTATCTTGGGTATATAGAATATATATATATTGTTACATATAGTATATATGTAATTTATATATGCATACATACATATATATGTCACGGGCTAATAATAAATGCGTTTTTTTTAACTACTCAGAAAATTTACTTTCGATAACAACCACAGCAACAACAACAACAACAACAACAACAACAGCAACAACAACCACAATTAGATATGCCGAGGAACAACAACAGTTGGAGGTCTTTGAATATTTGCTTGCAAACTGTGTATGTTTATTTAAATACCCTGTAACAGTTGCAGCAACAGAGTAGGCTCAACGGGAGCACGAGTTAGTAAATGGAAAGGGAAAAACTTATTACAGATAGAGAGTAGAGAAAGAGGGAGGGGGAGAGAGTGAGAGAGAGACAAAGAGAGAAAGAAAGAGAGAGAAAGAAAAAGAAAGAGTGAGAGACAGAGAGAGAGACAGAGAGAGAAAGAAAGAAAGAGAGAGAGAGAGAAAGAAAAAGAAAGAGTGAGAGACAGAGAGAGAGAGAGAGAGAGAGAGAGAGAGAGAAAGAGAGAGCGTATGCCGTTCTCTTTGCCTGATACTGCTATAAACTCTAATCAAAGCTTTAAACTCTAATGATAAATTCTCTCGTGTCAGTCTCGCACTGTTTCTCTCTTTTACTCTCTATCTCTTTCTTTCAATCCTATATATACATATCTCTGTTAATCCCTAACAATTGTCAATCTCTCACAATTCACTCACCTTCTCACTTCCACTCGCTTTCTCTCTCTCTCTCTCTCTCTCTCTTTACTACTACTACTACTCTCTCTTTCGCTATTCTTTCCCCTCTCTTCATCTTTCTCTATATCTCTGTATCTCTCACTATTCCCTCTCCTTTCATGCTATTGTCTCTCTAACTTTAATTATTCTCTCCACTATTCTTTCTCTCTCTCTCATATATCTATCTTATTTACATTAAAAACATTGTTGCTCGTTATCTCTCTCTCTCTCTCTCTCTCACACTATTCTCTTTCTTGCTCCCTCTCAATATCTCTCTCTCTCTCTCTCAAAAAGTGTAATTGGCATTTAGCCTAACTTCTCCTTCATAGCTCTCTTTTATCATTTCGCTCCTACTTCCTCTCTTTCTACACCTTTCTCTTCGTTTACTTCTTGTATACAGAGTATCTCCTAGTCCATCATCTCTACCTTTGCCCTTTTTTTTTTGTTATTTTCCTTTAAGTTCTATCGCAATTGAATTTTGTTTGCCGCCTTTATGATTTCTGCTGACGCTTTGTCTGACTTATGACGTCGGTTTCTAAATATAACATTTACTCCTTATGTAAACCAATCAATAAAAAAAAAAGAAAAACTTAAGCCTGAGATAAAAAACACATAGAGGTAAATATATATATATGAAAAGGTGTCTATATAGGCGACAGCGAAGTCTATTTACTTGTCAAACTTTAGAACAGTTTCTTGACACGCTTTTGATATTTCTGGGCAAATATTTAAACAGATATTCCAACTATTTGAACAGATTTCGCCAGCTAAACGAAGATCTATGCTTATGATCAAATTTAGTTCGAGTTCGCTGTTTTGTTTTGGTGTGTTCTAAAGACCTTTGGGAAGTGCGTCAAAGGCGGTAAAAACGTTGAAGAATGCAACTTGAATCGAAATAGAAATTTGTCACACCTCAGAGAATGAAAAGGGCTAAAGGGAGAGAGGGAGAATAGGGGGAGAGACAGAGAGAGAGAGAGGAGAGAAAGTTGTATGCACGCTTGTGTAAAAAACGTTTAAGAATGCACAGACAAAGAGACGTTGCGAAAGCCTTAACACCTGAAGGTGTTGAAGCGAAAATATGTGATAGGCACGGGCTGGGAACGTTTAAGAATGCGACACATAACAAGATAAGCAAAGTGAGTGTTCTATATGAGAAGTAGAATATAAAGTAAAATATATATAAAGATAAATAGATAGATAGATAGATAGATAGATAGATAAAAAGATATATAAAGATAGAGCTTTAAAATTGAATATAAATAATAAAAGATACAAAGATACGAAGATCAGAGAGACCGAGAGATGTATCTGATAACTCTGAAGACAGACTGCATGCAACAAACGTTTAAGAATGTGAGCACAAAGAGAAAACAGACAAAAAGTGAATTGCTCTAAAAGCAAAAGTGTTTGAATATAGAAGTTCATAAAGAATATATTTCATAAGCAAAATAAAGTTATGCTTCAATGGTTTTGGACTCATGAAACGTTTAAGAATGGCAGACAAAGCAAATGGCAATTGGCAGTAGCAGAGAGAAGCTTCAAGAGAAGCCTAAGAGAGAAGATTTCGACAGAATTTAAGATAAATAATTCGCGTGCAACAAGCAGAAGATGAAGAAGAAGATGAAGAAAGACTAAACTGCAAAGAAGAATGATAAAATAGCGAAGAAATGCAGCAAACCTTTAAGAATGGAAGACAAAGTGAATGACAATAAGCAGCAGCAGAAAGAAAGGCCAAGAGAAGACTCCGACTAAGAGTATTCGCACTCAACACACCTTTAAGAATGGCAATACGAAAGAAGAACAAGATATTTGATGGCACTTCATTCGATTAAGAACAAAGTTGATAACAAATAACAAGTGATAAGCAAATGAGAGAGAGAGAGAGAGAGAGAGAGAGAGAGAGCAGACAGAATTGATGACTAAACACAGGGCAAAGTTTCGTTTCGGGTAAAAATGAAAACGAAATCAAATAAATCTCCACAGATAACGTTCAAATCGTCGTAAGTAAAACCCATTAAATTATATATCAAAGTCAATTTGTGTTTTGTTTTTGTTGTTGTTGTTGTTTAATGCTTAAATTGAGATTATAAAAAGAGTGTAAAATTAAACCCGAATCGGTAGGTAAGACAATAGACAAAGCTAAGTACGCGGCACGACTAAAAGCTAATGGACAAGATAAACATCACATGACTGAATATGATAATATATATAATATACAATAATAATAGAAAAATTCCCGCATCGGGTAAAACCCCGCTGCCTGCTGCCTGCTGCCTGCTGCCTTACGCCTAACTTAGCCTAGCTTGCACAGTGTCAGATATACATATATGTAGATTGGATATATAGTGTGTATATCGGTATCATCGTATCGTGTGCTCGATGTTGCCCATGGACTGTTTGCGCTGATTGTTGACCTCGAAGCGCTCCATGATCTTGGCCACGATTGACGAGGGCGGCTGGTCCGAGCTGGAGGTCAGGCCCCGATAGCCCAGGGCACTGGAGTCGGCCAGCGAGCTGGCCAGCTGGAGCCGCTTGACGAACGCCTCCGTATCGATGCCGGGCACCTTGGAGGGCTTGAGGAAGCGCTTGGGTATGCGCGAGAGCATGTCCTCGGTGCCGACGGGCCCGAAGCCCAGGTTGATGAGTATTGCCTCCGGGTCGGGCTTGCGCGACTCGAGCAGGCTGTCCACACTAGAGTAGCGACTCGAGTCCGACTGCATCGAGACGGAGCTGTCGCGCAGCAGCAGAGTGCTGAACCGATGCTGGCGCACCGCCTGCGGACTGAGCTCTGGCGCCGTGCTGCTCGAGTCGAAGGACTCCTCGTGCCGCAGCTGCCGTTGCTGGCGCTGGGGCAGCCGTGCCATCGTCTCCAGATCACCATCCGCATCGGCGTCCTCCTCCAGATCCGCTGCATAGGCGCACTCGTAGCTCAGCAGACGCTCGTCGTCCGCATCGTCCACGATGATCGACTGCTGGCGCTGCAGCCGCTTGCGCTTGCGCAGTGGCTTGCTGGGCGGAAAGTGCAGCATGTGGCTGCTGCTGCTGCTGCTGTTGCTGCTGGCGGCGGCCAGTCTGTGTGGCAAGTTGTCGCTGCTGCCGGCGAGCGGCTTGTGTGTGTGTGGAACAAGGGCAAGCAGCGCCTCTGGCGCGCCCTCGAAATTGCTGCAGCTCTGCGAGCGCTCCATTGTTGTTGTTGTTGTTGTTGTTGTTGTTGTTGTTGTTGTTGTTGTTGCTGCTGGTAAGTTACGGCTGCTTGAATTACGTGTGGTCAGCTCAAGCCAGGCTAACAGCTTATGCTCATATTTGGTAAGAGCAGCTTAAGCCGTTACGCTTCCCGAGCCACAGCTGCTGCTGCTTCAGTTTTGAGATCAGGTTCGCTTCGACTCGTCTCGCTCTCTCTCTATCTCTCTCTCTCTCTCGCTTGCTCTCGCTGTGGCCAAGAAGCTGATTTATTTAATTAATTTAATTTATTTATATTTACTATTTGCTTGCTTGACAATAATTTCAGTTATTTTGTTTTGTTTTATTATTGTTTTTTTTTTTTGTTTTTTTCAGCTAGGAAAACACAAACACGAAACGTGTTTCGCGCCGTTCCACCTTTTTTAGTCTTTATTTTTTTCGTGTTTTGTTGTTTTCTTATTGTTTTTTGTTTTTTTGTTTTTTTTCGTTTCTATTGAACGGTAATCAGCCGCTTGAGCACTTGTGACCCCGGATTCGTTGGAGCGGACAGCACTTGACATTGATATGCGAAGACGGAATTGAAAATTGGTTTTTTTGTTGTTATTTTGGCAAGAGTTGAGTCAGTTGGCACAGCTTTTATTAAAAATCTTCTTTTGATTGTTATTTATTTATGCATTAAGTACACAAAACAATTATCGACTTCAATCTTCCACTCTCGCTCTCTCTCTTTCGCTCTCGCACAGACACGCTCGCTGTGCGCTGCCTGAAATGTTCGCCACGAACTGATCTTTAAAACTGAAAACGGAAAACACAGAAAGGCACGCGAAGCCGCTGCCAAAGCTCGTGCCTTCGTGTGTAGAGTTTGTAGAGATTGTGCGTGTGCGAGCAGAGGCGCGCGCGTCTGTTGTGCACTTGCTCTCTCTCTCTCTCTCTCTCTCTCTCTCTCTACACGCCGCGCTGGCGAGAGAATTGGAAATTGTTTTGCGCGCATTTAGCAATTTCCTCCTCAAGCGCGACGCCAATCAATAAAAAAAACTTTTGATTAAAAGCACAACGTTTTGCGGTTAACTTCGCGCCTGCCCCCAGCACAGGCGTGGCTCTGATTGCAGGCCAATTAGCATAAAGAAGGCTTAGCTTTTATCATTATCAAACATTATACAACAAGTCTATATATTCTTAATTTCAGTTGCCTGATTTATCTTGTAATTAGTCATATCTTAATATGTAATACCCGTAAATTAAGATAAGCGAATTACTTTACGACTTTATAATTGCCCAGAAATCCGATTTGCCATGTAAACATCATTAAAAAAATCTCAAATTAAATTTATTTTTAAACGCGCATCGAAACTTGCTCCACGGTGCGCGAGTGCAGCAGGCGAAAGCTTCACGCGAGCTTTCGGCGCAGCTGATCGCATGACAAGCTTTAATGGCAAGTGAGTCGAGCTTGAAATTAAACAAAAATCAAATGCAATTTGCCTAGACAAGGCAAAGGCAAAGGCAAGCAGGTAAGGCATGACGAACTTCAGATACTCTAACTTGATAAATATTTTAAATTTTGAATGAAGAAATGGGCTTGGCATGAATGAGAAACTGTTAAGAGATATAGATAGTATATTTGTAATCGAAATGGGAGAAAAATGAGGTAGAATAGAATAGAAAAATATGGAAATAAATCACAAAAGATATACTAGTTATAGAGAGAGATACTATAGAGATACACTATAGTATATCTTTGCGATTTATTTCTATATTTTTCTATTCCATTTGTCTTCCATTTTAATTAAAAATTTATTATATAGACTTTACTCTCTATACTTCTATACTATACTATACACTATACTATATACTATAATGGAACTATATATACTATATACTATATATATAGTTCCATTATACTTATATACAACAATCCAACTATATATACCCATTTATAGCCATAAATAACTCAGTCTCATAAATTAATCTTTAAATTTCTGCAAAGTTACATAAATTTAGACCCTTCTCAAATAGGAAAGTATCAAGTAGCCCAGTTTACTCTGCTTCAGCCCGTAGGTTAAATTTCCGATAAACTTGAAGCCCCATTGCGAAAACAAGCCTGGCCAAGTCGAGCCAAGCCCTCTCGACCCATGGAAAATATGTTATTTTCAGCTCAAATTGATGCGATGTAAACAAGCTGAGCAACAATGGAAAAAAGTTGTTTAAAGGGGCTGTGTTAACAGTTCATAAAGAGATGTTGCAAGCGTCGCTCCGGCGCAATATTGATTATTCGAACCCATTTGGAAATGTGTGCCAAGATAAAAGCAAAAGTCAACAAAACACACAAATTTGATATCTTAAACAAAATGAAGAGCCGTAAAATTTGCAGATGATTCACGAGCTGCTGCGCCAGATCAGATTTTTGCTTTTTCAATTTAAAAAATAATTTTTTTTTTTAAATTTATTTCTTATTTTTACCAATTGATTCGAAGCGAAGCGAATTATTTTTGCTAGGCTAGAAAAACAACTGTTAGGCAATTGGACTAACAAATTGGCATAACGGTTACATGATATATTTATACCTTTTTTTGTAGGTTTTCAATTAGCTTAACTAGGCATAAATCCGTCAATATTAGCGCAGAAATGCTTTTGATTAAAGTTAGGGGCAACTGTGATTGGGTCGCTAGAAATGCGGCTGTAAGCGACTGCACAGTACACTTTCATAGTGCAAAGAGAAGTATTGATGATGAGACGATATAATATAGTATAATGGTAGTAGATCCATTAGTTAGACAAACAAATATACCCCATGGCCGTACACAAATAGGTATTATTGGAGATCTAAGCACTTAGAGCAATGTATCTTATAGTTATATCTTATATATAGTTTGTAGACTTAGCTATATGCACTACAACCAATATACCCTCCTTTGCACTGGACAAACAAGTATTAGGAACAGAGAAATAGGCGTTAAAGGTCGCCCGGCTGGGGGAAATTCCATTTGTAGTCGCGTCGAGTCGAACTTTGTCTCCTTGGCATAGCGCAGCATACATATATATTAGAAAATTAGAAAATTGGTTACTCGGAACGTAATTATTAGAATGCTGATAATGGATAAGCAGATGCTGCAGCACGCCTGAGCGCAGGCATTAACAATTAATGCGCTAACTAATTGTTAAATAAATCAACAATTTTTATTCACACGGTTATGAAAGATCTCAAATATATATATATATATTTACATATGTGCATATATATTAGTATATATACATATGTATATATATATTATGTCACACACGAGATGGTCACTTGGAACAATAGCTGGCATTAGCAGAACACGATTACGACTCTAATAACAAACATCAGCCCAGAGGTGGCTGAGGCTCGCGTGCCTCGATCAGGAAATGATCAGAGGGAATGTCAAATTCGAGCTCTTTGTAGTCGATGCCGAGTGCCTTTCAATTGGATTTAATTGCTTTCGAATTGAAGCTGTAAACACACTCGCCATGCGCCACGAAGCAAATGTGAGCGAGTGAAAGGTGTTGCACTCCAAGATATCCTATAAATAGTTGACGCTCTAATGGGTGGGGATACCGGGTATATTAGCTGTAGAGACAATTTGAGAGAAATTGAAATGGAAGGGAATTGAAAGAGATATCTCTTATGCAGATTATATTTATTTCACATAGTAAAAATGCTTTCATTTCTCATATATATTTCCTTCACTTTCTCCCTATAAACCCCTATCTTTCATCTACATCTAATAATTTATTTGATCATATATTTTAATCAAATTTTTGTGAAAATTTTAAAATTGTTAAAAAAATTTTAGAATTAAATTTTTATATATTTCCACTTGCCCCCTATAAACCCCTATCTTTTATCTACATGTCTATTAATTTATTGTAGAATTTAATAATATTTACTCGGAATTTTTTTAAGCTTTTAAAGCATCTTTTTAATTTTGATATATTTATTTATATATCTGCACTTTCCCCCCATAAACCCCTATTTTTCATCTATATTATAATATATGTCCAGCTCTTCTGCTGTTTATCTTCCACAATCTCCTTCATAGCATTTCATTCACTTCAGAGAATTGCATTCCTCCGACTTTATCTTAACAAAGCAAGTTTATCTATCTTTATCACCTGCTCTATTTTTCATATGCCCCATAAATGCCAGACGTCAGAGCTAAGACAGAACTAATTTAGTTGTCACGCACATTAGCACAACTCTTTAAACACATATATTAGTTATTATTTTACAAAAGGAAAGAAAAGCAAGTGCAACTGTCTTGTATAATTGAAATATTTGTGGAAGAGGTAAAAGTTCTTACCTGGCTAGAAATGCGGCCAATGCTGTTGAGCACTTGCACATAAACAAAAATATGTCAATTAGCTGGCATGTGCGTGTGCGTGTGTGTGTGTGTGTGTGTGTGTGTGTGTGTGTGTGTGTGTGTGTGTGATTGCTTGAGACCGTTATAAAATCAATCGATAAGTGACTTTTGTTTAACGGCTTCGGCCACAGTTGTCGCTTTCTAAGCCAATCCCAGTTCCATAACGGGCCAGAGGGAGATGCAAATAGCACAACAGCAAATGCGACACACAGAAATAGCTGTAAATCACAACCGGCGCGATGCACACGCAGCGACGAACTAAACTGAGCAGTGGAGAAAAAAATGGTGAATGGCTGCTTCTCGCGCACTTGGGCATCTATTGTTATGTCTTTCACAGCGAGCCGTTTTATCTGTGGCTCGTAATCAGTCGTGCGCTGACATTAGAGATCATCCAAGATCTTATCTTTGCCATGCACAAACTCACACACAAACACACGCTCACGCACATGCACTTTTGAGTCCCATTGTAGTCAGCACTTAATACGTACGTATTCTGTGCAAATTGCAAATAACTGTAAAAGTCTGGACAGCGGACGATGGCAACAACACTGCCGAAAAGAAAAACTAATACTGAACTGCCAAAAGCCAAGCAGACGACGTCGACGCATAGGCAATGAGCATGAGCAAGAGCAAGAAACGAGGAGAGAGCGCAAGAATGAGAGATTTAGGCGCACAACTGTTGCAGTCTGTTGCCATAGCAACATGTTTGACAGCCGGCAACTTGAGTGCAATGCTGAGTGGGCGCTCTTTTGCATAGCTCATGTGGGCGCAAACAGGCAGAGCGACATGCTTTCTCTGTCAAATGCAATCAGCCAGCCACTCACACACAACAACTGTAACAGCAGCAGGAGAGTTCAAGCAGTGCAAATGCTTGCACACGCTGTTAACATGCTGTTATGTTAACATAACAGCGACTGCCTTGTGCAAATGCAATTTCCGTTTATTTTAAATAGATAAGGTTAGGTTGTAAATAGCTGATAGTCAGGGATAAATATAGAATAAAATGATTTAATAGGTTAATGCAAATATTGTTGAGCTCTCTGTATGAATAAGTACACAATTCGTTTACTTTTTGTTCTTTATTTAAATTTTGTGTATTCATTATGATAATATTGTACAATTTGTTCATTTTTTTGTTGTTTTTTTTTTTTGTTTTTGTTTTGAAAATTGATCTCAAGCTCACATACATATACACATACAAATCGCATGAGTTACACTTGCGCTCAGTTTCAGTTAAACTTTTACTATTTTTCGCGGAATCGTTTCCAACAGGTAACAAAAAATAAATTATTGGCTTTTCAAATATATATATATATATAGTGGATATACATATATATATATATATATGTATATAAATGTGTGTGTGTTTTGTAGAAAGAGCATAAAACTTATAAATTAGAACTAAACATATAGATTTATAACATGTCGGCAAGATATTCGATTCGATACTCATTCATCGATCATTTGTAGATTCCTTCTCATATAGATTATCATTATCATTATTATTATTATTATCGTATATAGTATATATTATCTCTTGAATTATTACGTTTACAGCTTTTTAGGGACTACAACTAAAAACAAATTGTGATGTACAACACCGAAAGATGATAAATTGAAATAAAAATTTGTTGTATTTTCGTCTTACAATCGAGCAAAAGTAGAGATTATGTGTGTGTGTGTGAGAGAGAGTGTGTGTGTGTGTGTTAAAAATAATAAACAAAATTAAAATATAATATTGAGCAAGTTTTCCATTTCTTCTTGTTTTGTAGCAATCGTTGCGGAGTATTAAAATTGTTTAAAAAAAGCAAAAAAAAAAAAGATTTTTTCTTTTGCTTTTGTTTAAAAAATGTTTTTTTTTTATATATAGAAAAACAATTGTTAATTAAATTAAGTAAGCTGTTAATTATGGCAAACAAAGATTGTAAACGCATAAGATTTAAATTATGTCTATTACGAAATATGATATATATATATATGTATTGATTTATATATATATATATATTTTTAAAATATTATTATTGTTTTTTGTTCAGCTGCTAAAAACTACTTGCTTTGTAGTTTCTCCGTTCTTTCCATTTTATGTTTTGTTTTGAATCAACTTTGATTTTTGTTGATTTTGTTTTTTGTAGATTTTTCTTGTTTTACAACAAATGCACACAATTTTTTTAAGTATTTTTAGTATTTTTTTTCGACTTTTTTGTTGTTGTTTTTCATTGCCTTAACTTGGACTTAATTAAGATTTTTATCAACATGTTTTATTGCAGAGCTTCTTATATATTTATATATATAAATGTTTTTTTTTTTATATATTTATTTTAAGTTAATTACTTTAAAGAGTTTTTTTTTTTGATAATTTCTTTTTTTTACGTTTTGTTCTAGGCATTGGAAGCAAAATCTGTTTTGTTTTTGTGTTTAGCAGAGATCCTAATTATTTTTATTGTTGTTTATGTTTATCCGTTATTAATTAAGTATATGTATATATATATATTTCAACATTTATAGCCACAAATAACAAGGTTTTTTTTTTTTTTAGAAGAGACAAAGAACAAACTTTTTTTTTCAACAATTAAAAAAATGCTTAAATAAAGTGGGTTTAGAGTACAATTTGAAATAGTTTGAGTTAAGATTTCGAAGGGGGTTTCTAGGGAGTTTTGGACCTAAGGCCTAGCAGAACTTAAACGTTTAACTGGACAGACATTTTGCACTCTATTCTTGTTCGACTTAACTTAGCTAAGATAAAGACATATATATATATGTGTATATATGTATTTTATTATAAATACATAAAGATGATAATTTCACTTAGTTCTTGTTGTTCTTTAACTTCTTTTTTAATATACATAAACATAGCGAGAATTGAAATTTATTTGTTTGTTTTTAGAAATTGATGTAATCTCATTGTTACTAAAGTAGCTAAACAAAAACATTTACAACTAAATATATATATGTATATAAAAAGGTTTATATATATATTTGATATTTTTCAATATTTTGTATATATTCATAATATGCATATATCGAGCGCTTAGGCCTAACTTAGGGCTTAATTGGAAAAGATGGCTTATTGAAACAACTTTTTTGTTTTGTTTTAGCAAAATTGTGTCCACATTTTTGTGTGTGTTTCCTTTCACTCTCTGTCTTGAGTTGAACTACTACTGATTGGGCAGCTCTGTGAGCGTCACGTCGTACAGGTCGTCCTCGATCTGTTGCACTTCCAGCAAGAAGATGTCCTCGTTGCAGTAGAAGGATATCATATCATCATCAATTTTCGCCGTAATCCTGCAAGGCAAAAGGCAATTGTTACATATGGGATTTATATATATGATTCATATATATATATAGAGAGAGATAAAGAGAGTCGAGTCGAGTCGAGTCGTTGCCCAGGCCAAGTTAAGCGTTAGTTGGTTTTAGACTAAACTACCAAGATGAACGTGTTTGTTGCCTTTGTTAGTTTTCCATGATGTTCAGTTGCGAGTGTGTGTGTCGTGTGTGTGGAGTGTCTGTAGTATGTGTAGTACGTGTGTGTGTGTGTGTGTTTAGCACTTGGACACAGCTGCCTTACTTACCCTTTCTTATTTGTGCGATATATGTTATTTATGCTCGTTGTTGAGATTTTGTATTTGTTTTCAATCTGCAATTGAGAAACGAGAGAAATATGATGTTTTGTCTGTTGTGTTTTGCACGAGAGTAACGAGTAACGAGTAACGAATAGCGAGTAGCGAGTAACGAACAAGTTCAACCAAAATTCTAGCTAAACAAACTAAAATATTTCTCTTTTAACTCTTCGGGTGTTTGTAATGTTGTTCATTTCGAAAAAACTGCGATAAACACTTGTGCTATATATTTTTAAAGAATTCTTTAAATATTTGTAAAATAGTTTTTTTTAATATATATTTTTTTTACAATTTAAAAAAATATTTTTTTAACTGTTTTCAATTTTTTTGAAAATAACTTTTGAATTAAATTTCATTTAAATCTTTTTAAATATATTAAAAATAGATTTAAAACAGTTCTCAAATGTTTGTTATTTATTAAGTATTTTTAAGTAAATTTTGAAATACTTTTAAAATATTTTTTTTACAGTTTCTAAAACATTTTTTGAATAGTTGTAAATAGTAAATTTTGAAATACTTTAAAAATATTTTTTTATATTTTCTAAAACATGTTTTAAATAGTTGTTTTGGGCAGTTTTAAAAAAATTCTTAAAATATTTTCAAAATATTTGTTGGTTGTTTTCAGCCAATCTTCAACTGTTGCCTGTGCCGTATCGTGTGGGTTAAGTGTAGTTATAAATGGATAGATATACACATAGGTATACATACGCACACACACATATATATATAGGGGGTATGTGGTGTATATATATGTAGGTACATTTAGAGAGTAGTTTTTATTTTTTTGGATGATTTTTATGTGACTTGGTTACGACGCTTTCAATTAGTTTCAACTACAATTTAATATATATATTTATATTTTTTTTTATTTTTGTTTTTAATTCATTCGATTTTAATTTAAGATGAATTACGATTGCGATATGAAGTTTGGGTTTTAACAAAATGCTTTAGTTGAACAAATGCATTAACTTTGGTCAGTTTTTTTTGTGTTTCTTCTTCATTTTGGATTTGAAATTTCAATATTATAGTTTTTTGTTTTTTTCGTTTTACCAATTCGACCAAAATGAACAAAATTACAGACGTTAGAGTTTTTGGACTTAATTTTTGTTTTTTTAGACTGCATTGTGAATTTTTGGGGGAAAATGTATTACGTTTGGATAGGTTCACATGCTAGGGTCAACCTGCCGTTTCAAGTTCTTCTTCTTCTTCTTCTTGTTGTTGTTATCTTTGCCACTTACCGCATTGAGCAGGCCAATCGTCGTGGGCGGCACCACATGCAACGGCGTGTAGACCTCCTCGTTCTCCTGCCGCACGTACAGCATGACGCGCTCCGTGGTTGGCGGCGTCATGCGACCCCGTTTCATGGGCGGCCCAAAGTCGGACATCGGCGTGCTGGTTAACATACTCTGATCCAATATGTGATCCTTTTTATCACTATAGCGAGAGAGAGAGAGTGGGATAGGGGGGAGAGAGAGTAGAGTTTAGTTTGATTGCTCTTAGGGCTCAGCTGGAGGCGCGTCCTCTGCATAAAGGATGACGATTTTTACTCACGTCTGCATGTCGGGCGGAAAATGATTGTGAAACTTGAGCGTGGGCGTGGCCACCTTCTGGCCGTGCAGCAGAAAAGGCGAGGCGCCCTTCAACTCCGGCGAGTCAGTCTCATGGCCATAGAAGCTCTGCGAGATTAGAGAGTTAAGGTTAACAGATCTTTAGCTTTGATAATATCGTTGTCTTACCTTTTCCATGTCCTCGGCGGGCGAGAAGAGCACTGGAGGCTTGGCCAGATCCTGCATGCCATAGAACTCGGAACGATCTGTGACTGGGTGATAGAGCTCGTCCAGCTTCTTGCGGCCAGTTGCTGTCATCTTGCGCTTGGCCGCGCGGCGCTCCTCATCGCGCGTCTTACGCTCCGCGCCCTGTTGGGAGAGGGAAGAAAGAGAGAGAGAGAGAGAGAGAGGTTAGGAAGCTGCTAGAAAGGTGTGAAACCTACTTAAACACTGAGTATTCATATTAGGCATATTTGTTTCGTGTCAGAGACAGCAGTCATATTATATAGATTGTTATAATATGTTAATATTATATACATAAGGATCATATAGAAATGATATACATCAGCTTTATAGATGTAGTTCCCATAGTCTTGCCACTCTGTTAAGCTAAGGCAAATTTAATTATATATATTTTTTAATTTTATAGAAAAAAACAGAAAATAATACTTTGGTTTTTTAAGCATATCTCGAGAAGTATGAGCGCTAGAGCAACGAAATTTGGTATGTAGATTCGTGTGAAGTAGGTAGGCATAAAAACAAATCCTTTCTTGGAGATCTATGCCTTTGGGCTATGGTTACTGGTATATAAACCCTTTATATGGCATATGTGGCACTTAAATGTTAGTTCAGTCTCAATCATCTCGATAACTTTGAACTATTGTCGAAATACATGTAAGTCTGACAGAGTCAGGGTATTTGCTAGTTGGATACTGCTCGATTAGTGGACTTTTGTGTGTTTTAATTGCGGGCTTAGCTAAGCGCTTGGACACTTGCGCAAGCAGCGCCAGGTGTGTTGCTTACAGCTGTAACTCAGTATGTGTGTGTGTGTTTGTTTGTGTGTGTGTGTGTGTGTGTAATTAGCAATCAATCAAAATGCATGGGATGCGCACATTTTGTTTATTGCATTTTGTTGTCTTTTTCTTCGTCTGCTTCTCGTATTTTCTTTTATAAATTAATTAAAATCGTGTAGCAAGTGGCATAAGCCTTGCCACAGCTTGTGGCAGACGGCGGACTGCTGCCTGTTGCTGCTGCTTGTTGCCTGCTGCCTGCTGCTGTGGAAACAAGTTTTTGGGTGCCACCAACGCGGCCAATGGGAGAGCTTTCGGCCGAGCACCGTTAGGGTCAGCGGCAACAGCGGCCAACGATTTGTTGTAAAATTATTATAAAATACTTAGCGAGATGCTGCATAAATATGCATACATCATAAATAATTCGGCGGCGGCGGCGCCTCCAGCCTGTTGCCAATTTGCCCACCTGAGCAGCAGCAGAGGCAGCTGCTGCCCCTGCTTGATTGCCACACACACACACACAGAGAGAGAGAGAGAGAGAGAGAGAGAGAGACATGTCGCTCATAGCCAGCGTTCACTGTGATTGCAGGTTTGCGTGTAAACAGATTCTGCTCGCTCGCCCTCCCCTCGGCTCCAGCTGCACTTTGCATTTGTAATTAAAAATCAAGCAATTGAGGCGCGCAGGAAGTGATATTTTTCCCCTTCTCATAGAGAGCGCCTACTGCTGCCGCCTGTCCCTCCCTCCCCTCGTCCATCTCTGCTCTGTTGGGCAATTTTTTTTATGGCCTTTTCTGCTCAAGTTATGCAAGGATGTGGAGATGTGCTTATGACTGCCTGCCATACACACACATGCATACACTCGCACACTCAGAGCTACCTATAAAGCCTCACCTTGCCGCGCCTCTCACCTGCTGCTGCTGCTGCTGCTGCGCTTATCACAGCTACAAATTTTTTCTCTTTTGCCTAGAGCATTCGCTGTACATCATTTGTGTATGTGTGTGTGTGTGTGTGTGTGCCTGCATGTAAATAACTGTATTTTATTACATACTTTTATTTTATCTTGGCAAAAATATCGCCAAAGCCGCTCAGACAGCGGCTCGAATTTCCGCCAATGCGGTCAATGCACGCCTTCTTCTGCTACATCTTCTCCTGCTGCCTGCCCCTCCTCCAGCGCCTCCTCCTCTTAATCGACCAACTGAGCCACTGGCAGTGGCGGCAGCAGGAGGTGTGTGGGAGAGAGCGGTGCAGTCGTGCTATGGTCATCAGTTGCGCCGCTTATTTGGTTAGCTGCGATAGTCGCAGCGATTACCAAAAGCGCAATTTTTTTTATTTTGTTTCTTTTTATGTTGTGTTTATCGATAAATTTAACTCGACTGGAGATCTTAATAAATATATATATATATATATATATTTATAAGTTTATATATATATATATAAATGCGTATTGTAAACTTTCTCTATGGCGCAGCGAGACGCAACTGGAGCGAAAATTAATCGGAAGCAGCAAATGTTATCTATGGGACGATCTATAGAAAACGGTGTCCTGATTGACGGCTAGATTGAGGCACTAATTAGTCAAAATGGATGGAGAGATTGCGTGACTGATCTGTTGATTGACTGAATGATGAAGTGAGAGAGTGTATGACTGACGTAATGATTGAGTGAATAATGGAGTGACTGCTTGATTGAGAGCATAGACAAACTGATTGATTACTAAGCTACTATTGATTACCAAACCTTGAGTGATTGACTTGCTGATTGACGGAATGTTGAGCTTTTTAACTGAAAGGATAGACAAACTGATGAACTGATTGATTGACCGAAAGACTTATTTATTGATTGATTGAATAGCTGATTGACTCACATGACTAGCTGATTGACTCACTTGACTAGCTGTTTGATTGAATAGCTTTAGCTTAAACATTGATTGATTGATTAACTGATTGACTCTTTGAATTGTAGATTGACTGAGCCACTGATTGATGAGTAGACAGATTGACTGACTGACTGATTGAACTATGATTGAATAACTAATCTAATAGTATGCTTAGCTGATTGACTTACTAGCTCTTGTTTGGCTGTTAACTAGTTGATTGATTGATTGACGAACTGTTTGACTGCTTAAGCTATGGATTGACTGAAATACTGATTGACTGATGCAATTCACTCACTGACTAATGGGCAGACAGACTGATTGATGGACTAGCTGATTGATGTATGTGCAGAATGATTGATAGACTAACTAGAGCCAGTTAGACTGATTGACAAACTCTTAGCCCAAAGATAAATTAAAATATATACATATATATATATATATATATATATATATATATATATATATATATATATATATATATATATATATATATATATATATATATATATATATATATATATATTTATCTATATAAATATACTCTTTTCCCTTTACAAGACATTCCTTTATGATCTTTGCAGAATTGATTATCCCAGACTCGCCCATGCACCGCTCACAATTCGCACAATGCCTTTATTATATTGAAATTGATTGCAAATCAGAGAAGCATTTAGTTTCCTCATGCAATCCTGGCAACGCATTCCCAGCCACATGCAACGCGAAGATCTTTATCTGTGCAGTGAAATTTGTTTATCGTAATGTGGCGGCAGTTTTTTAAACGATTTTTGGGGTCTGGTGAAAAGAAACAGAAAACACGCAAAACCTATATTTCTGCATTGATTGCAATGGGAAAAAGGTGCCAAAAGGCGGCAATTGCAGCCGAATTGCAAATGCAGAGAAATCGCAAAACGTCAAGAGAAATGCGTGTTGTATGAGTGTGTATGTGTGTGTGTATGTGTGTATGCATGTGTGTGTATATATATATATAAAATAAGCTGGTACGCGAAATTTAATTGATACATTTATCGATCAACATACGCCTCGAAGTTCCAGGTTAAACCCCCAAAGAGAGTCTGTGTGTGTGTAAGGGTTATGGATAGTATGCTGCTTGGAGTACAATAAAAGGTAGTCAGGCCTGTTCAGGGCTGGACAGGGAGAAGAAGCAGAGGAAGAAGCAGCAGCAGCAGCAGAAGTGTAATGATATGAGAAAATTAAATTGGAAATCCACGAAATGATTTATTAATAAAGCACATCAAGCGCAAAAAAAGTGAAGGGTTCGCATATAAACCAACCAGAGAGAGAGAGAGAGGAGAGAGAGAGAGAGAGAGAGAGGGAGAGAGGGCCAGCCAAGGCGAAACGTTGGCTCAAAACAAGGGCACGACAAAAGGCGAAAGGATGATGCCAGGGAATCAGTGCCAGAGCTCTCAAGGGGAGCGGCAGAGGAGGGGGGAGTAGAGAGGCAGGCAACTGCGCTGTCCATTTACTTTTGTACGCGTTACGCTTTCCACCTGAGCTCGAAACGGACATGGGGCACGTTGATGAAGGGACAAGCCAAATGCCAAGCAACAGCCAGCGGCCAGCAGGCAGCAGGCAGTTGCCCCCAATTCGATAAAAGCAGCAAGCGACAAGTGGCAACAACAACAAAGGCTTTGCCTCGAGGCACGTCGCAGCGCTTTTAGTTAGCTTCATTCAACCTGCTGTGTTGCACGTGGCAGCTGCCTCTGCCTCTGCCTCTGCCTCTGTATGTGTGCGTAATTATGTATGTGGTAGCCTCTGTGAATTGAGAATCACTTACCTTATCGCAGAAGACCTTTATCTGACAGTAGCCGCGATGAAAGACCGTCGCATCGCGCGGATCCTCGAACGTATCGATTTGTACGTGCAGCGGCAGGCCCTGCAACACAAGTAGAAGAGGAAGATATAGAAAAATACCAGAAAAATATAGCAATCAATCATAAAATACTAGAAACTACAAAGTAAGCTAGCTGCGCACTTAGCCAGGCCACACTGTAGCTACACAGCTCTGCGTGTCTTTCTGTCAATGAAATATCAACTTAATGCTACGCAACATTGCAACATACAAAGGATGCTGCAACAACAACAACAACAACAACAACAAGCACTGCCTACGTTGGTTGAGTGTAGAGAACTGTAGCAATCGCCCCTTGGGCACATGTTGCTGCCTTTATCTTTTATGATGTTGGCCTTGCCTTGCCTCGACTGCGCCTCGCCTGGTATTATGACTATGTGATTAAGTGTGTAACACAGGCAGGCAACAGGTAGCGCAGGCAAACGGGAGCACACACAGAGGGATACGCCTTCGGGCTCATCAACCTGTGCCCAGGTGTTTATTAAGCCAAGACCAAGCAGAAGCAGAAGCTCCTCGATTTGCCTACGATGTGCACCGGCTAAGAGCAACTCGTGGACCGCGAGTCGTCTAAATAAATTAGTTTTCTGAGCTATATTTATAACTTCATTAAATTCCGTTTCATATTTTGAGATGTAAAGAAATCTGTGTTCAGCTCAATTGATGTGAGAGAATTCTTAGTACTTCTGATAGGAACTGCATTATGATCTTTGTTGTTGCCTTTATATATTGTAGATATTTATATTATATTATAAACTATTTTTGGCTGTTTCTTTGCTAAATCTGCTAATGATAGTGATAATAAAACTAATAAAGCAAAGGCTATTTTAAGAAACTTTTCTGAAGTCTTAAAGTCAAGCTCATATTCATATAAAACTTGATTCAATATTCATTTTATATCTATTATAACTTTTATGGTATTCTGCCTGGAATTTCCCAAGTATAAGCTTGAACTATATATAAAAACATATAAAGTGGAATATCTTAGCTGATTTTATTTTCCACTATTTATATTACTCTTTTCAGCTGTTTCCTAAGATTCTTCTTCAGCTTAGTTTAGATATTTTATTGTGTAATATTAGTTAAGATCAGTTAAGATCAGCTAAGATATCTCACTATATACTAGAGATCTCTGGTATCTTTTAACAAGATTCTGGAAGATATGCATGTATATGTATATATAGTTTCAAGAGATAATGTCTAATAGGCATATATCATATAATATGATCTATATATAGATCTATATAGATCATCTATAGATCTGCATAGATCATCTATACACCTATTTCTTACTGCTCAGATTCTTGCTACTACTTCAAATCCCGCTCCTTCCCTTGTCTCTCTCTCTCTCTCTCTCTCTTACTCCCTCAACTTCTTCCTTCGTTAGTTCATACATCTGCTTATCTTCGAGTTCATCTTCAGCTTACTTTTGGAATTCCTCCAGATTCTCTTACTTCTCAATACTCTCCCTACTTTCGCCCTACTTCTGCTTTTTTCCTTACTTCTTCAACTTCTACTCTTTCAGCTTGTCCCACTGATCGTCCTTCATCTATTTCTATATTATATTACATATGATCTCTTGAAACTATACATCTATATATGTACATTACCCAGAATTTATGATAGATTTATATTTTTCTTTTCAGCTGCCTATGTCTATATCATAATATTACATATTATCTCTTCAAACTATTCCCAGTTTCCTTAAGATATTTCATCTTTTTCGATACCATCTCTTCTGCCAAGCATAAACCTAGAAAAAACCTGATAGCTCAACTTATACATATACATATATATATTATTTTATAATTGCTCAATCTTTTACCAATTATTATATATTTTACTCACCTTTACACCTTTCTGACTGCTAAAGTCCGTGCTGAGGCACTGAACCGCAATGTTGATCTGTGAAAACAAGATGCAATACAATTAAAACAATGCAGGCAATTAATAAAAGAGAAAAAATATGGCGAAAATAAAGGAAATAAAAAAGAAATTAAAGCAAAAACACACACACAAAAAGTGCGTCTGGGGGCTGCGACGTTGACTGCGACGTCGGCAGCGACTGCAACTGCAACTGCAACTGTTATTAGAAGCAATTGTTTTCTCTCTATTAAGTCGATGTCCTCTTTATGCCCACGACAGTTTAAAAAATTCCAAACACACATACGCTCACGCACACACACACACATACAGTTGGGTCGGTTATATGGCAATGGCAATGCCAATGGAGACTAAAGCTGGAGACAATAACAAGGCAATACACAGAGGACCAAGCCGAACCAAACCAAGCCAAGCTGGAGAGTGGAGAGTGGAGAGCGCAGAGCGGAGAGACGGCGGCAGCAAGTTGACTTTTGCAACGCATCCAATTCATTTTTTTTTTCGACTTCGATTCAGTTGCTCAGCGACAGACTTGAAGTCGCTGCGTGTGTGTGCGTGTGTGTGTGTGTGTGTGTGTGTGTGTGTTTAAAGGCATTTTAAGCATGTCCAAGCCAGATGCGACGAGCCAAAGACAAACAGTCGGACACAGCAACAACAATAACAACAACAACAACAACAGCAGCGAGCAAAAAAAAAAAAAAAGAGTAGAAAATCCATCAACGCAAAAATACCAAAGGAAACAATCTTAATGGTAAAAGTGCAACGCGCTGTCGCTGTCGACGTCGCAGCCAGCGTCGCCGTTAACGTTGTCGATGTGGACGACGTGGAGCAGTATTTAATGTGAATAATTAGCGGGCGCGTACCATATAAGCGAAGCCACAGACAGACGCAGCTTGGCTGGCAGGCATCGAAGATGCAGTTGCCAGCAGAGAGACAGAGGCCGAGGCGGCGGTAGGGGGAGAGGGGGTAGGGTGTGTGTGTGTGTGTGTGTGTGCTGTGGCAAGCTGCAGCACCTGCGTGTCGGTGCGTACGAAAGCGGCCGCTGGGAAAGGCAAAAAGATACGCGCAAACATACAGCTGCAGCTACACAGAGGCGTGGGGGTAGAGGGGGATCGGAGGAGGCTGCTGCTGCTGCTGCCTAACGGCATAAAACGAAATCGACATTATGCGGCCTTTGGCTGCGACGACTCTCTCTCTCCAATGTCTGGCCGTATATATACACATATATATATATATATATATATATATATTTGGGATTAACATCTCAGCGCGTAAACAATTTGTAAATAAAAAGCGCGATATCGAAATGTAGCCAAAATGCACTTATGGCCACATAAGCCGAGCCAATTGGCCAGACAGCGAGACAGACAGGCGGACAGGCGGACAGACGGACGGACAGCTAGCGAGCCTGTTAGCCAATTTAATAACTGTTTGCCAATTTGACACAAGTCACTGAACTTGACAACTGGACGAAGAAATCAGTGCACAAAACTAAATGAAAATCAAAATTGAACTGAAATATTTTAGGCCGCGCTGGGATTATCTCTGGAGAGTCTATAGCGAAGGCTGCGAAAGACATATAAGATCTTTTATATACATATGTATACAAGAGTCGTTGGAGTCGTATGCTCCAGTTGATCCATATTTATATCTATTTGTGGCAGTTTGTAGTTCTGCCTTTGATATATATAACTGAGCTAAAAGAGTTGTATTGAAGGCTTGTCTATGATATGCGAGGCATCTCTCTGAATCTTATATCTATGCAGAAAGAGTAGTCGAAATAGTATGAATAGAATAGTAAATAAATAGTTAAATAGTAGTGAAAGTATAAGAAACAGAAAGAGTAGTATAAATAGCCCTACAAAATGATAGTAAATAGTAAAAAAAAGTAAAAGTAAAAGAGTAGTAGAAATAGTAAGAATAGACGAAGTGCAAAGAGCTTGAAAAGTAGTTTATCTATTCTACTATTTCTACTACTCTTTTTATCCATCTACCATTTCTACTACTCTTTTTATATATCTACTATTTCTACTA
Source organism: Drosophila paranaensis (assembly GCA_035047545.1). Classification (NCBI taxonomy): domain Eukaryota; kingdom Metazoa; phylum Arthropoda; class Insecta; order Diptera; family Drosophilidae; genus Drosophila; species Drosophila paranaensis. The sequence goes on along the minus strand of JAWNPL010000026.1, from coordinate 15,303,239 downwards.
CTCTTTTTAACTACCTACTATTTCTACTACTCTTTTTCCCCATCAACTATTTCTACTACGCTTTTTATTTCTTATGCTTTTACTACTCTTTATGATGCAATTTCAACTCTTTTTCTTTTCTCTCTCTTTCTCTCTCTCTCTCTCTCTACTTCATCTACTTCTCTTCTCTTGTTTCTCTTTTTATTCCTTATATTTGCCTTATACGTCTCCTAATCTTTATCTTATATACTTCACTAAATTCCCTTAGTTTTACTACATTTTCTACTTCTGCTACTCTTCCTACTTTGCAATCTTCCTACTTTTCTTACTACTTCTAGTCTTACTACTCTTTCTACTCCTCTTTTTTCTTCGTAACTCTCCTAGTCTTCCTTGCTTGCTTTCTTTTGGCACTCTTCGTATATCTCCAGGTACTCCAATTACTCCTACTTCTTGCTACTACTCCAAATCCCGCTCCTTCTCTTGTCTCTCTCTTGCTTCCTCTACTTCTTCCTTCGATAGCTCATAGATCTGCTTATCTTCGAGTTCATCTTCAGCTTACTCTGCGAGTTCCCCCAGATTCTCTTACTTCTCAATACTCTCCCTACTTTTCTCAACTTGTCCCGTTGATCATCCTTCTCCTTCTATTCTTCTGCCTGTTTCCGTTTCTGCAGATTCTCTCAATTCTTCATCATTCATTCATCAACCCAATCTTATATTTCTTAGGCTAAAATCCAGTTATACATATACAGAGTATCTGTCAGTCTAGCATACTCTGTAGGTAGCCAACTATTGCTTTATTTAGTTTATTTCTCTATTTCGGATGGGTGGAGCTAGTTGCACATGCTCCCCACTCGTTGTTTATTATGCATCTGCAGTCAGACACATTCAGCGGCTCAGCTGTGGTGCGACGGGGCGTATACGTAATCTGGCGGCGGTTGGCGCTTGATTTGCTCAATAGAATTGCAAATATTCGACGGGGATTAAAATTGCTGATAATTGCTAAATTAAATGCGCTTGGGAGCGCAAAGCTAAAAGCCAAAAGCTGCTGAGCATAGAGAGACAGAGAGAGACAGCGAGAGAGAGAGAGAGAGGGAGAGAGAGATAGTCGTGGCAGGTGATTAAAACTAAGTGTCATAAATAAATAAATGCATAAATTATTCTCTTCGAAAAAAAAAAAAAACAAAGCAGAGCGCGAGAGAAAGAGAGATAGCTGTAGCTGGGCCAGCTGAGTGCGAGCGAGCAGGCAACAGGCGTATGTTGAGGCGAGCGAGCGAGCGACGCGCGTTGAATAATTTGCGTTGTACGTTGCAATTGAAAATAAATCACAAATTAATTCTTACACACATACGACTATATAACTTATATATATGTATGTGTGTGTGTGTGTGTGTGTGTGTGTGTGTGTGTCATTTGCTGTCTCGTTTTTTTTTTTGTGATTTTGCCTCTTTTTGAATTGAGGCGGCGCTCGAGTCGACAAACAAAATGGAGACTTTTATAGCGCTCAGCCAGGGGCGCCGGCTGGCCAGGGGGGAAGGGGGCGTGCGCTCTAAGAACTTACCTTGGCAGAGCTCTCGAGCGGATTCCAGTAGACGGCAATGGCATTGTGCGACACTTCCTCAATGCAGCCAACGAGACCAACCGAGTTCTTTGTATCTGCAAGAGAAACATATATATATATATAGACATATAAAGGAAAGATAAAGAAATAGTCGGCCGGAGCTAACGTATCGTTTGTATTAACAATTAAGGAAAAATTGTCTGTGACAAGTGCCTAATGAGTTATGTTTGATGGGGCAAAGGCGCGCAACAGGTTGCAGCAGCAAAGAGAAAGAGGGGAGAGTGGGGAGGGTGAGGAGAGGGGGGCGAGAGAGGTGGTCAACTCTCAGCCAGAACTAGCCAAGATTATCTGCAATCAAACAAAACCCGAATGCAATGCGCGTTTATCAATGTCATAACTCTGCTTGCCCGTCGCCAGCAGAGCTGCTGCCTGACTAGCCTCCGCCCCCCACCCCTTGCCACATTCAATAAAAACGAAGAATTTACGTTCTGGAAACTCTATACAATGTGTGTTCGGCACGCTGTTGGAGCCCGAACGAACAGCTACGCACCTGCATCCAAGATGCGCTGCTTCACGGAATGCTGGCGACTATGCCAGAACTGCCAGGCCTTTATCTCGTCCTCGGGACTCTTCTCCTCGCGAAACATCAGCATGATCACACTCTGCAAAAGGGAGAAATGGAATGTAAGCAATATAGAACTGATCAAATATAAAAATAAATATAAATATCAAATTGAATTAAAAAATAAAATCATATTTCTTATAGTGAAACATATATTTAACTGAAAATCATTTAGTATTTATTTAGTATTATATATGTATATGAAAGAGGGATATTTAAGGTATATATTTATGTTGAACTGGTTTATACCATATCAAATTTTTATTTTCCTCTTTATACTACATCAAACTCAACTTCTTTCTGCATTATATGCTTTTTCTCAGATTTGATCTGAATCGTATCAGACACAACTATTTACATGCTATCTATGTCACACACGACTGCATACATTGTATCTATATGCTCATCTCACACTCTCTACAATTTACAGGGTATCTCTGCTGTTGCTCTGTTCCTTCTTCATCATTTGTTTATGCAGAGTATCTATATAGTCATCTGTCAACTAATTAAAGTTCATCTCCATGCTCATCTCACACTCTCTACAATTTACAGGGTATCTCTGCAGTTGTTTTGTTCTACGCCAATGAGGCTTGATCTATACGCGTTGTGACATATGTTTTGGCTGTCTGCGTCTAGCTACGTAGGCTCGCACCCTACGAAGTCAAAAGGATTAGAGCATAAAAAATAGAAAGGACGAACTCGATTTAGCAGAAAAATATCTAACACATTTGTATCTGCTCAAGTAACTCGACTCATGCTCTCTCTCCTTCTCTTTGTTCCCATAGATATTTGCATTTTGTGTGCATCATTTATGTATTTTCTTATTTTTTACATTTTGAATAATTACGTTGACAGCGCACAAGGAAGCGCACAGATAGGATGTAGGCCGAGGAAACGAGTCAACCCCTTTTTGGTATCCTGCACTACCCCTACCCCTGCCCCTGCCCCTACCCCTACCACCTACCCCCTCTATGATCTTCGCTGATTACTGTGCATAAATATTTTTGTGTATTTTGTGCGCCTTTTTCTTGAATCTCCTAAGTTTTTCCTCCACTCTCTCGTAAATATTCATGGGCTAATCAGCTCGTAAATTATACTCGTTCGTTCGTTTTTTTTCTTTTCTTTTATTTTTGTCAGTTTTTTACACCGTTAGACGCTGGGAAATTGATAGGGAAATGGACACGACTATGCAAATGCGTTGCTTTAATTTTTCAACTTTGGGTTACTCTCTTCTTCTTCTTCTTCTTCGGAGATTTTCTTCTATATCGATGGCCGCTGCCAGCCCCGAAAAGGGCGAGAGGGTTAAACAAATAAACTCGTAAATTCATTTTGACACTTTTTTCCAAAGTCTTGCGCAAAAATTATTGCACTTTTATGGTAATACGAGCCGAACTGCGGCACTTCATAAAACACAATTAGTTGGGTAGTCCAAAAAATGATAGAATATGATATAGGGACTATGAAGACTCTCGCCAGCTGGGCCGAGTTCTTTAAAAATACAACTGGAACTATTCTTTTTGCGGTTTTTACTGAGAATTTTGTAAATGCAGTCAAGATCTTTGAGTATTTGGTATTAGTTGGGACTCTGACTCTATGGGCTACTGTTTGCAAAGGAAAACTAAATATTTTCTACAATATAAATAAATAAGTATTTTTAATTATTTTCTAAAATAAAAATAAATATTTCAGATAATGTAAAAAATAATTAAAATAATTAAGAAAATAAAAAAAGTATTTTAAATATTTTGTAAAATAAAAATATATCTTTCAAAATATTAAGGATGCCTACAAATATTTTATAAAATAAAAATAAATATTTTAGATAATGTAAAAAATAATTAAAATATTTTAGAAAATAAAAAAAAGTATTTTAAATATTTTGTAAAATAAAAATAAATATTTTAAATAATTTGTAAATAAAAAATAATATTTCGTATATTATATTTTGATATATTTATTTTTATTTACAAATTAAAAATAAATTTAGACTCAAAAATATTTTACGGATTTAAAATTAAATGTTTTATAAATAAAAATAAATATATCAAAATATTGTAATATATAAAATATTTATTTTTATTTGAAAATCATTTAATTTGAAGTCTCTAAAATCTGTTTCAGTCTATATTTATATTTTTAGATTTTATTTTTCGATTTTCCCCTCTAATTTGATTTAAATTTTGTCGCGAAGATCCCTAAAAACCCGTTGGCTTATCTTAACTTGAATCGCAGTAAGATAAAAATCAGTTTGGAAATTTTCCTTTTCCTTTTCGTTTTCCTAGCTATTCCTTACTTTAATCTCAAGATCTTTGTATTTCTCTGCAGCCCTTTCGCATTATTTGAGATATTTTTTTCTCGAATTATTTAAGAGTTTCCTTTACTTGTGTCTCTGTTATTCTTAGCACTTCGGGATCCTTGGACATTTTAGAGGAACTTTTGAATTATTTTAATTTCGTAGCTTCAATTTGTCGCAGCTTTTTTCATTATATTTACGTATGCAAATGCGAAATGTGAAGAGACTGTTCCGATTTCAGACCCTAGCAAGGCGCGGAAACTCAATCTCAATTGTTGTTTACTTAGCCGAGCCGTTGGCACTTCCACACGCACATCCATAGTCGACATTCACATTCACATTCACATTCACATTCAACTGTAACTTTGATTGTCTGGAACTCAACGGGTTCGGTTTACAATTTGCATTTTTCCAGTAGCGAGTCAGAAGACGTCATTTAAGCTTATCTGATTGATGATGTTGATGTGTATTGTGAGCAGCTAAAGGAAGCAAAAAACTATCCTGTGTAGTCCTGAATAAACATGGACTGCTGAAAGGCTCACGGCCTCACATATTCAAATTCTCATAAGCAGAGACGCCTTGGCGTATCATTTATCATTTATCATCGGGATATGCATATAAGGTAGACTAGATCGCAGCCTTAGCCTTAAGCAGGATATGCGATGTCCTTGCCGCTCTCTCTCTCTCTCTCTCTCTCTCTCTCTCTCTCTGTCTGTGTGTGAGTGCGTGCGCAATTGAGCAAAGGGTGGCGATAGCTGCCAAACTTGATTAGCGCTCAGGCAAACTGACATTCGGCTACTCGAGAGCTCGCACAGCTGACAAATGGGCTGAAAAGGGTTTCAGGGCTTAAGCCTCAAATGACTGTTGACAGCCAGCTCCACAATCAATAAAGAGAGAGAGAGAGAGAGAGAGAGTAGTAAGAGTGTCTTACCTTAACTGTTGTATTCTTGATTGGCTTATCCGCATCGTGCACATACTCCAGCGTAATGCCATAGAACTGACCCTTGTTGATGTAGGTGATGCGATCGTCCTCCCGACGCTGTGACGAGCTGATCGGGCTCTCCAGATTGTAGCGAAAGCCCACATTTGTGAAGCTAAGGAAACACACAGAGAGCAAGAGGGAGATATATATTAAAATGGAACTCTAAGGGGACCAAAGTTCAGCTGTCTATAAAATATATATAGGTATATTCCTACTTAGGCATATCCTTATCAAGTATACTTAATAAATTTTTTTTTTAATATTATCCAAGTTTTACACCCAGTTTACAGGGTATTTTTAGTCGCTCATACTTACATTTTTGGTATTTGTATTTTATCAGCATCATTTTGGCGTCCGAAATCGTGCCAGGGCCTGGAACGTGTCGAGCCATTTGTGCTCGTATCCACCAACGATGTGGTTGGACTATTCTGGCTGCCATGGACCACGGTGCGCTGTTGTATGCTATTCACTGAAACGGGTATGCTGCCATTGGCATCGATGAGGGTGCCCGGCTGACACAGTTCCGTATAGTCGAAGGACTGTTTGAGGGGGCAGAGGTTAAAAATATAGTTAAGATTAGTTAAGATTATTATGAAAATATGATTATAGTAATAGGAAATTTTAATGGACACGTCACGCAGTGCTACTCGCTACTCGCTACTCGTTACTTTTTACTCGTTGCTAATAGAAACTTGGGTTAGCTGTGACTATAACTGTTTTGGGGTTTGGGGCTACTACTAAAGTGGCTTACAGCACTCGCTACTCGCTACTCGCTGCGCTTAACTCGCTACTCGTTACTCGTTACTCGTTATTCGTTACTCGTTACGCTCTACTTTTAGTCTTTAGTTGGCTTTGCGTTCGTTTGTGTGTATACCTGCTGTATGTGATTTTGATCCCGCGGCGTTATGGCATCGGTGCCAATGCCCGAATCGGGACTGGGCAAGTCCACGGTCAGACCCGCCGCCGTTATAGCCTTGGCATAGAGCGGCGTCCCACCGTTCTTGCCCGACTGCTCCTGTTGCTGCTGCTGCTGCTGTTGTTGCTGCTGTTGCTGTTGCTGCTGTTGCTGCTGCTGCTGCTGCTGGTGTTGCTGACTGTGGTGGTGTGCATTGCTGCTGGTTAGCACTGTGGTGGTGGTGGGCGCATTGCTGGTGAAGCGCGCCTCATAGACACCGCCCACGGGCTGTGGCTGTGCGGCTGCCGTTACGGAAACATCTTCGCCGTACAGGCTGCGCGCTGTGCCCGCTGGCACGTAGCCGCCTTGGCCGTCGGGCGCGAAGTATTCACGATAGTAGGGCTCCGTTATGAATGTGGTGGCAGGTGGCGGTCCAGGTGGCAATCGCGTCGTCGTGTACATGCCATAGCTATCCGTTGTGATGTATGGGCCCGGACTGGGACTCTGGGCTTGCAATGTGCTCTGCTGCGCGCTGGTTCCATTGCTGTTCTGATGTGAGGTCTGCAGGAGTTCAGGTCAGTCTCTCTCTCTCTCTCTCTCACTCTCAATCTCAATCTCTTTCTCTTTCGCTCCGTTTTTGGCTCACTCACCTGTAGATAAATCTGTGTGCCGCCCGTGGTAGCATACATCTCTAGATCTGCTGTCGCTCTGGCGGGACTAGTTGCAGTTGCTCTTGCTGTTGCAGTTGTTGTTGCTGTTGCTGTGGCTGTTGCTGTTGCTGTTGCCGTTTTATCGGCTATATCGATTGCCTCAGTTGCTTCACCTCTAGCCGCATCCACGCGCAATATCTGTGAATTTTCGTTTGGATTTGTGTTGGTTCTTGGTTTGTTTCGGGTTTCTTTCAACTGTCTGCAACTTGGCTACTTAAAAGCTAGATTGCTTTGGTGATCAACTACAATCACAGTTCTTAGCATGGGTCTGAGTAGCGTTTGAATGTAGCATAGAATCTTGACAAACTTAATATATACATAATATCATTGATAAAGTCAAAAACTTGGCTTTAAGTTTATCAAATCATAGACAAGGATCTTGGATCTTGTAGATCTTCAAAGACTTAAACTACTAAAGATTAGAGATCTTTGATATGTTTATAGCAACTTATACGATATGAACTTCTAAAAACGTTTTCTAAGGCTTGAAATTGAATAGTTTCTATATCATTGACAAATCTTTGCCAAAAGTCTAGAAGAAAGTTTAGCTCCCATTGAGCTAAGCCCTCTTCTAAGACTTGGGGCATTCTTGAGCACGCACCATTTCACAGATCTTGATCAAGCTCTTAAGATCAAAAGCAATTATAATAGGATCAATTAAAATTCGTAAATATTTGGAGTGGCTCAAGAGTTTATCTCAACTAGACAAACTGATCTTGGCTAGATCTGCGACCTTCAGCAGATATCGGTTAAAAGCAATATATACATATAGAAATGGAGACATATAGAGACTTACAAGACCTTCGCTTTAGATCATGCTCTAATGAACTTTAATTGAACGCACATGAAACGGATTCAAAGCCTTTTAAGACTGATCTCGCATGGAGATCAATGAAAGCTTTTAGACTCTGAACTTGCGCTACTGAACTGGCATAGATCGGATCAGAGACCCTAAAGCTAGAAGCGAGCAATATGAATTCTACGAACCGGCACAAATAATATTCATTAATACTTTTTGGGGTATCGAATTGGTTCAGCTAAATGATTTGTTTGCAGGAATTACATTGATTGATCGCACACACGCACAAAAGAGACAAACGAAAGCAACAACAACAACAACAATGTTTATTGTTGATTGATGACTGATTATGAACGCGGAAGGTCAAAATGTAGCCAATGGTGACAAAAAGGTAAGAAAAATATCAGAAAAAAAGCTGAGCGCGAGCTTCGCTGAAAGCCAAGTTCTTTTCAGGCGCTTTATCCTATAGCACAAGCTGATTCATAAATACAAAAAGTACAGTTTATGAAAACAAAATAAAAAATAAAAAACTAAATATATAAAACAACAACAAAATTAAATGCTATAAAAATCGAAACAGTCGTCGGTTGTCGAGTGGAAAGAAACCAATTAAAATGCGAGAGAAAAAAAAACGCCAGCAGCAGACAGACAGACAGAGTCGAAGTATATAACTTTAGGTATATAATGAAATACATATATATATCTATAGATATGTGTGAGTGTATATGCATATATGTTAATTAGCATTGCTTTTTATTTATTTTTATTTTATTGATCGCACCAAAATGTCAAACGTTTTTCGACTCTGCGCGACTCTGCGTTGACGCGCGCGAGCGCTAAATGAGGTAATACGCCAAGAAACAGCTACGGCTACAGCGACAGCTACGGCTACAGATACCAAGCTATATATATATAAGATACATTCAATGGCTGGCTAGCTGGCAGCTGCCACGCCCTGTCTTAGCATCTAAATTAACATTTTAGCTGATGAGTGTTTCACGCAGCCAGAAGAAAGTGAAATCAACGCACGTCATTGAAGCTAAAGCCCAATCGCGTCTAGCTATTAAAGCGCCAAATTTAACTAAATTCAAGTAAATTAAAGCTGCAGCTATTTTTAATATATTTTTTAAACATTTTTAAAGTTTTCTCAAATTTTTACCATTTTTTAACATTTTATTTAACATATTTATAATTTTTGTAAATAAATTGAACAGCAGACGTCATCAAAGCAAAAGCTGCAAAAGCTCGAATACTAACTAAATTTAAGTATATTTAATAAGCCGCTATTTTTTTTTTAATTTAATATAGTTTTTTTAACTTTTTAAGATTTTCTTAAATTATTTCCTCATTTTAATTACCAAAAATTGTTTTATTTTTAAATCTTTTCGTTTTTTCAACTCTGCTGCTCAGTTTTCCCGCTAAATTCTTTAAGCTAACAGCTAAATTGTGTGTGCTTGCGTGTGTGTGTGTGTGTGTGTGTGTGTGTGTATTGATTGGCTGTGCGTGTTTTCTGTTTTGTAAAACTTACATTTAAAATTGAAACTAATGTTGACTTGGCTTTGGTTGTCTGTCCGTCTGTTCGTGGGGGTTAGCTCTACTCAGATTCTAGCTGCGAGCTAATTAAATTTGTTCATAAAAATCAATTTGCATTTTCGAAAAATAAGAAAAAACACACACACACACACGCACACACACACACACTTAGAGACTCAGCGTGCAACGTCAGAAAAGGCCTTGGTGAAGCTGAGCCAAACGAATCGACAGATATTTTTGGTTTTCGGTTGATTTTTTTTTGTGCGTGTCACAAAATTATCGAAACTTTAGGAATCGTTCGTTAGCTTGTGCTATTATAAAACAGCGCGCTTTGCATATGCCCCACACACACACACACACACATAGACTATATAGTATATGCCCATACTAAACTGAGCTATTGGCTGGCTAGAATTATGCTAAGCGCGTCTTCTGGCACATATTTATGTATGAGGAAGAAATAAAAAAACAAAATGAAGTAAAAAAATCTTTAAAAAAAATACTAAATTTAAATAAAGCCAATTAACTATTTTAATGCCTTTTGGTTTGATAAAAAGTGAAACTTTTTTCTTCTTCGTCTTCTTAGTCTTCGTCTTCTTCTTATTCGTTTTGTCAAGATTCTATTCAGCTGGCCGTTTTATGCATATCGTTAATTCTCGGAAATAAACCAAGGCAAAATAATAATACATACAGTATTATTATCATTAGCATTATCATTATTATTATACTTATTCATATTATTATATATAGTTTCTTAATAGTTTTGTTTCTCTCTTTCTCTATTTTGGGGGGAATTTTGTGAATGATCGTTTTCTGGGTTTTTTTTTGTCATAGTTAGGCTCGACTAAGTTTAGGAAATCAAAATTACAAAATGATTTAATTAAATTAAGTTAATTTTATCGAAATCCAATTTATTGATAACTGTTATTAGCTTCTATAGAAACACTTTAAAATGATCTCTACTGAAACGACTTTTGCATTTCTAGCTGATTTCAGTAATTATAGCTTGATATTGAATACATAGCTATTATCGATCAATTATCGATAGACATTCATAAGCAATATACTTCCTAGTTTTTTAGCTTTGATTTACATAAATAAACTTTAATCTATAACTGTTTTAAACTTCAACTATACATAAAATATATCATCGATTTGCCTTCGATAACTATTATAGCTAGCTAATGTATGTAAATTTGAGTAGGTATTTTTGTACGGTTTTAACACAACTTTTAACTAAGACTAAAAAACAAGTTTGCAACAGTTTGAAAGATGGGAAACGTTATTATATATAGTTATCGATAACACCTGATGCCTTGCTATAAAATTGCATATTATTTTATAATATTTTGATCACTTTTTTACTTTTTTCAAGACAGTCTTCAAAATCCAGCAACAATTATTGCTGAATTCAACACGCTGCGATAACTCAATAAGTGATCGATAACACTTTTATGGTGGATTATAAGTAATGTATACTTAAATGTCACTTTTTTGAAGATATTCATTAAGTTTATGGTAATTTGTATGTATACAAAGCGATAACGATAACTTCTTGTGTTATCGATAACACGTAGATGTTTTGTTGTAGAGTCTCTGGTAGTTTCTTTTGCAGTTTTGAATTGAACTTTGCTTTGAGACAGTCACTTAATTGTCGAAACAACAATTATCGATATATGCATTAAAATATCGATAGTTTTTTTTTGTTCACAAAATTGTTCATTCGCGCGTTCTGAGCAGTTTTTGCAATTAGTCGAACAGCAGGCGGTTTATTGACACCATTTTGATATTCATTATTAACTATATGTTGTTGTTGTTGTTCGTTGTTGTTGCAGTGGTTGTTGTTGTTTATTGGCTAATGATTACATTTTCCGGTCTAAAGTTTCAAGCATTACAATAAATTGCAATATCAATTTTTCATTTATCATATATATTGTTGCCCCTCTCTCTCTCTCTCTCTCTTTATCTCCCTCTCTCTTTCTCGTTTCGTTATGTCATTTTGTTGCTGTTGTTGCTTTGTTCAATTTAAATTCTGTGGCATAAATTAGTTAAGCGATTTGTTATACGCAAAAACAAAATGAGCAGAAAAAAGCTCAACTGGGCGACGCGTGTTATGCAAATGTCGCTGGCCAAGACAAATATTGCGAATAATTAGCGAATAATAAAGAATAACTTTTTTTATTATTTTTTTTTTCTATAAATGTACAATAAATTAGAGTGCAATGCAAATTGCCCATGGAGCAAGTGGCTAAATGCCAATAGCAGCGACAGCAAGGCAATTAAATTGAGCCAAGAAATTGTTTTGCTCAATGAATTTTTTGCTCTTTTCAATAATTCACACACACACACACACGCACACATACAGAGGCATAGTGTAAGCCCACTCTCATCTGCAAAAAGCGTTAAAAAGCAACAACAAACTGTCTGTCGTCTGCTGTTGTTTGGGTTCTCGCGCGCCAAACAAAAGACTTAGAGCACAAACTTGTTCGCCGCGCGTGGGCGTTGAAAGGCAGCGCGTTTGCGGCTCAGCTCAGCTCTGCTCAGCTGCTGCTGCTGCACGCCCACACGCAGCCTGCTGCTGTTGCTGTTGTTGTTGCTGTTGGTTTGTTGTTTGTCTTTTGCGCGTGTTCGCTCAATTTGTGTTGCATTTGTTAGTTTGTTGTTGTTGCTGTTGCTGTTGCTTTTGTTTCGTTTCGATTTTGAACGCGCGCGCGATTGCAGGTGTTTTAGGTTGTTGTTGTTGCTTGTTGCATTAGCTAACTGGGCAACTGGGCGCCCACATTCCAATCAAGCGGCACTATATATACTGTGTATATATATACACAGATATCTATCATATATCATAACACAATATGCAAAATAGCAAAAGGCATATCAAATTCGGCCAGACACACACACACACACGCACGCACACTTACATGGGCTTAGTTAGAGGGGGGGTTTATTGACACTGATCACTGAGTCTGAACAATAAGACACTTTAACACGTTGTTGCAGTTGTTGTTGTTGTTGCTGTTGTTGCTGCTGCGCTCGCATTACAAGATTTTACGCGCAGGAGAAGCATTCGCGGCGCTCAAATATCAGACGAATCGCAGAAACGATCCTACTCCGACAGCGTGATACGACTGACTGACCGATTCCACGTATGACAACGTCGGCGACAGAGGCAACGGCAGCGGCAACGGCAGCGGCGACGGCAGCGGCGCTACCTGAACGAACCAAACCAACACGCAGACGTCAGCAGCGTCGTTGCGTCGGCCAGTTGGACCAGCACACACACACACACACACACACACACACACAGAGACAGTGATCACACTCACACTCACACACACACACACACGCACACACATGCGCGCCATATCAGTTCAAAATGGTTGGAATCTCTGGCTGTCGCGTATTCTGACATGCGCAGCGGCCGGACAGGGCGTTACAGCGCAGCGCAGCGCAGCATTAAAAAATAGTTTTCATTGAAGGAAGAACGGCCGGACGGACAGTGGGGCCGGAAGTGCGCACTTAACTTTTGTCGCCTTCGGTCGGCTTGGCTTAGCCAAGTCGCGCAATTTCCCAGCCTTAATTATGCCCGAGCTTTTTCATTACCTTATATTGTATTTCGCATGCAATTGATAAAGAGACGCAGTAGAAGAAAAAAAAAACAACAACAACAACAAAATAAAGCAAAGCAAAGCACAGCGGGCATCGAACATGCAACATGCAACTCGAACCGGCGCGCTGGCTGCACGCCAAGCGCAAGCAGGCCAGATTTATGCGCACTCGGCGTGCGTGCGAGCGAGCGCAATATACAAATCACACAGGCACTCACACGCACGCACACACACATACACACACGCTCGCACTCGCTCACTCACTCACTCACACTAGCAGAGAGGCGAGCACAAACGAAACGAGCAGCATTGATCGTGTATAACAAGTCGGGTGTATAACAGTTGCGCGCATGCAAACTGAGCGACGGCTGCTGTTATTGCTAGCCTGCCTGCCTGCCGCCTGCCTGCCTGCCTGCTTACTGTTGTTGTCGTCTCATTGCTTTTGCGTCAATAGAACCACGACGAACGACGAACGACAACAACGGCAATAAACGACGTTGATTCGTATTGGCTGCAGCCCACAAATACTCATTGCGCGCGCACACACACACAGGCGGCAGACCAATTGCAGGTCTTAGAGCCAGCGACAAAGGCAAACAACAACAACAAGAAGCACATGGCGCACTCGCATGTTAATTGAGACAAAGTAGAGCGAGCGCGAGCGCAGGATGTGGCAGCTGCTGCTGCGCCTCAAATATGTAACTAATTTCTAATTGGATTTTGCTGTTCAACTACGACTACTTCTTCTTCTTTTTCTTCTTCATCTTCTTTCTCCTTCTTTTCTTTTTGCGTGCGTGTCCATTAAAGCGTTAAATACGCAAAGCTTTTGATTACGATTTTCTTGAATTGTTTTTGTTTTTGTTTTAGTTTGGGTTTTGCCTACCTTCTGCGTTATGACTGAGCCGTTCGCCGCGGCGCCCAGGCTGCCATTCTTGGCCGGATCCTTGCTCAGGTCTTCGGGCTCACGCTTGATGCTCAGCAGCTGCTGCTGCTGTTGCTGCTGTTGCTGCTGCACTGCAGCGGAGACGATCGAGCCCGCGCTCCCCACTCCTGCCGTGGTTATGGTCACAATGTCGCTGGGATGTGGCGGCTGCTGTTGCTGCTGATGTTGCTGCTGTTGTTGCTGCTGTTGTTGTTGCTGTTGTTGTTGTTGCTGTTGTTGTTGCTGATGCGAGATTGTTGTTGTGGAGACAACGCCGGTTGTGGCGGACGACGATGAGGGGTGTGAACCAAGCAGAAAGCCTTGAATTTCATTTTGCGATAGGCCAGAGACATCGATAGGTGTGGTCTGGCCATTCAGCTTGCCGGCGCTGCTCGCATTGCTGCAAAAAAAGATCAGAGGAAGAGGGAAATGAAGAGAGTGACAGAGACAGAGAGAAAGAGAGATAAAGAGAGAGAGAGAGAGCATGGCATGAGTGAATAAATTCAGAACAATTCGAATTGCCTAATTTAAATGCTTAATTACTTAGTTAATTATAGCTACTTAATGCTTAATTACTTAATTACTTACTAATGCCCACCCACACCCACACACACACACATGTCTAACGGCACTCAGCCAACTGACAATCAAAAGTGCGCAAAATATGCAGAAATTGCAAATTTTCAATCGCTAATCCGTTCGCTGCGCCTAATTTGCCAGCGAGCCAAGCCAACGGCAACAACAACAACAAGCTTATACACCTGTAGCTGCAGCTGAAGCTGCGACCTGTTACCAACTGGCCAATCGACTCAAATACACACACACACACACAGGCGAATAGGAGCAACGACAACTGAAAACCAAACCAGATTCCAGCTGCAGCGCGTCCAGCAAAAAGAAAAAAATACCAAAAAAAAAAATACAAAAAAAAAACCAGTCGACCAAATATATTTGTATATATATATATATATAACTGCACAATAAAAACAAATTGCATTCAATGAAAGTAATCAAAAGCTCGGTTTAAAAGGCGCACATCTCTCAACCTCTCTCACCCTCTCCCCCTTTCCCCCTCTCTGTATCTGTCTCTCTGTCTCTCTACCCCATCCCAATCGATGACAAACAAAATTGAATCATATATTTTGATACTGTTTCTGCTTCTTCTTCAGCTTATATTTTATTCTCTCTCCATCCCCCCTCTCTCTCTCTGTTTTTTTTAGTCTTATTTTTGTCAAGGTCACCGCCGTCGAGCTTTACCAAAGTTGGTCAAGAATTTTGAGTCACTTCTTAAGCCGAAAAAATCTTTCGGGAATTTCTGCTCAGCAAAAAATAACTTGTTTTTTTTTTTGTTTTGTTTTTTAATTTTTATTATGACGTCAATTGGCTGCACAATATAAAAATATATTTCGAACTTTTGTCAGCCTAAATCGTAAAAGCTCTAAATTAACTCAAAACTGCCGCGCGATATAAGCCGATGATTTGAGTGGACTTTATGACGGCATAGTTTATATATATAATATATATATTTGATTATACATATATATAATACTCATAAAAGACAGCTTAAATATGATACGAGAACTCGTTTCTTAATCTGTTTACATTTGATTAACTATAAAATTGGTTTGAATTTCAAACTTCGTTAGGCAAAAACTCTCGCTCAGGCAGTGCCTAGAGCAGTATATGCACTCATGATGAAAATAATACACCAATTGTAAATACTATAAATTTGTGGGAAAATATATAATATACAATATACATCAATTTGCCAGATTGCGCTCTTTAAGTTACCATCCAGTTTTTTTTTTTTTATGACAAAATATCCAAAATTATTTTGTTGCACTTATCATGAGTGTATCTTCATCATGAGTGTATCTTCATCATGAGTGTATCTGTTTTCCATATCAGCTCCTATCTCTGATTAAGTTTGCCTACTTTTCATCTCAACTATGGCATGTTGAGTACTTCTATATCCTTAAGCACAGAATCAGATTGCATGCATATATCAGTCGCGTATCCTTCAGTCGTTTCGCTCTTACTCCAAGTCTTAGCAGAAATGTTCTATATATGAATTCAAGTTGATTTTATGCCTGAATAAAGCTTGATTTAAATCTATTTTTAGCCTAAACTTAAGACTGCTACTAAGCTGGCAGTAACTGGAAATTGCATCTAAAACATTTTTGCATAATTATTTCAAATTTTTGCTTCATTTTATGATATTTTTATAGATTATTCCTCAATTCTTCTGCTTTTTTGCTTTTCCCCAAACTATCAAATCTTCCTATGGTTACTATAAAACATTGCTTAAGCTGCAAATAGAACTTTCTATATGCTATAAAGTCCACTTACGAACAGTTTCTATAATACTGCAGAAGTTAAGAGCTGAAACTCAACTTCTTATAGACATATCTTTGAATGTCTCGAGTCTACCGAAAAGTATGCCTTAAATGTGTCAAATATTTTATATAATCTATATAAAATGAAATTTATATTTTTATCAAATTAAATTTAAATCAAAATATATAAAATATTTAATATAAAATATAATATATATATACAGTAGACTCTCGCTATTTCAAACCTGCGATAGTTCGAGCCTCTCATTCATTTTAAGTCCCTACAAAATCTCTTCATATTTATTTATATTTAGTATTTCAAGCATTCGATATTTCGTTATATTTTAAGAGTCCCTCGATATAATATATAATATTTTATACATACAGAAAATCCGCTTAAGATATTTTATATTTAAATGATACTGATTATTATGATTAAATAAGTAAATATACTAAATAATTATGCATAAACAAAATAAAATTCAGCTGAAATCTAAAGATCAAGGCATCCTCAGATAGGAAAATATCCGACATATGAGACATACTCTTTACATACATGTATGTATTTATATGCACATATATATAGAATATATATCCACACACTTCATTTGCAACAAGCTCAAGTTGACTATAAAAAGCTCTATCATAATAATTTTTCAAGAAACGAACCATTAAAACCAAAAAACCACAAAAATGAGAACAAAATGTCGCAATTTCTTCAGCGGGCAGCAGCTGCCGTTGCCACTGTCGTTGCCACTGTCGTTGCCGCTGCCGTTTGCCTTTTGGCATGGCTTTGGCTGGCTCGATTGCGAGATACATTTGTATCTATGATCGTGTGCAGTTGGCGGCGGCCGGAGCGCCCGTCGAGTGCCCGATTTCACCCGAATTCCAAGACTCTACGACATGTTCTCCAGCTTAATGTGGGGTTAAGGCCGCAACACGGACATCGCCATATATACATATATATATCTATATCTATGTGTATGTGTACAATATGAAAACATGGCCAGAGTTTGTTTTTTATGTTCTACAGAACATTTTGCAGAAACAAAAACATTTTCGTAATGCGATATGTTTTTATATCTAGCTGGGCTTATTATCCATATACATACATATACATATATATGTATGTATGTATATATATATATACAAAGCGTTGGGCCGCCCGTTTTTAGGGTCAGTTTCGTGTAAATCACGTAGCTGTTGTTATTAGACCGCCAGTCGCAGCTGACGAGAGGGAGGAGAGGAGTGGAGAGGGGAGGAGAGGGTAGGGGAGGGAGGGAGAGCAAAAAGCGCTTAAACTGTCTTTTAATTGTGTTTCTAAGCCAACGGCTACCCGCAACGACCTTTTCCATGCCCCCTTAGCGGTGCTCAGAGTTCGCCTCCCCGTTACAGTTTCGACAGCCGAACGAACGAACAACCTGAACTTGATATAAAATAAGCGAAACAAGCGACCAAATGACTTGAGAACTTCGGCCAAAACTTGTTGTGCGTTGTGTGTGTTGTGTGTGTTGTGACCGCAAATTGTATACCCTAACAAGAGGGGCAACATGGAGGATGGCAGAGAGAACAAAGGATGCGAAATGCAAGGGAAATGCATTGGGGCAGCAGCAGGAACTCTAAGAGAACAGAGAAAGTTGGAGAGATAGGAATAAAACAGAGGGAGAGAGAAAGACAGAGTGCGAGAGAAAGAGAGAGAGATTGAGATAAGACAGACAGAGATAAAAAGCGAGAAACTTGGGTACAGCTAGAGAGAGATATATAGAGAAATATAGAGATAACTTTAGAGAGAAAGTGAGAGACAGATAGATACTCAGATAGGTAGAGAGAATGTAAGCGGGAGACAGAGCGAGTGAGAGAAATGGAGAGCAAGACAGACATATGAAGTTTTTTTTTTTTTTTTTTTTTTTTTTTTTTTTTAGTCTCAAGTGGGGATTGAAAAAGAGACAAAAGACTTTGAGAAAGACAGACAAAGAGAATGAAAAAGAGATTTATGGAGAAAGAAAGAGATATGTAGATAGAGAGAGAGAGAGGGAGAGACCCAGCGAGATTGGCAGTGAGATATGTTTAGAGAGCGAATGAGAAAGAGATATGTAGAGAGAGAGAGGGAGAGAGAAAAAGATCTAGCGGGAGAGACAAAAAGAGATGTTTAGAGAGAGAATGAGAAAGAGATATGTAGAGAGAGAGAGTGAGAGAGAGGATGAGAAAGATAGATATAGAGAGACAGCCACAGAGAGAGATAGAGATATAGTGGAAAAGATAGAGAGAGAACAAGATCGGATAAGAGAGAGAGAAAGATAACGATAGAGCAAGAGAGAGAGAGAGTGCAAAATGTAAGGAGAAAGACGTAAAGATAGAGAGAGAGAGAGAGAGAAAGAGACAAGGAAGGTATCGATAAAAATTAAATGAGGAAAACAGAGAGAGATATGCGAGATATAGATAGAAGCGAGAAAGACAGGAAGAGAAAGCCAAAAGGTAACTTTGTTAATTTATGAAAATAGATTCGATAGGCATATGTGGAGATGAAGATACGTAGGCGCATCAAGAGAAAGAAAGAAGAGGCAAGCCTAAACTAATCTAAATAAAGCCATGAGGCTAAGTTGGTGTTAGCCAAAGTCAGCTGAGGGAATTGATGTTGCTAATAGCGCTAAGGAAACAAACAGATCTCGCAGATAGAGCCTAAATATAATACAAATCCCGAAAAGAATCATAAAAACAATCAAAATAAATTTAAATAAGATTTTAGGCAATAAAAGTGGAGCTGAATAAAAGATGCTTAAGCAAATAAATAAATTTGGCCGAAAGAAAGGAAATGCTGAGCCTTGAGAAACAAAAAGAGGAGACAAAAGACAAAGAACAAGTGAATTTGTTTGTTGTTTTGTTGCTTAATTAATGCAAAAGCGATAAAAATAAATATATTAATGCAAATGCCAAATCGAAATACAATAAGGGATCATAAAAATATATATTAATTTGACAGTCAAAATAAAGATTATAATTTACATAAAAATCTATAAAAAAGTAGAGAAGAATCGCCAACTTCTGCTGCTTCTTCTCTATTCTGTAATTCAGCCAAGTCAGAGTCTTCAGCATAGTGAATGGAGCTCAGCTGCGGCAGGGCAGCGCTGGGTTTGTGTCACAGCGGAAAGCGGCACAGAAGCCGCTGAGACTCACAGAGGGAGTGAGAGAGAGAGAGAGAGAGAGAGAGAGAGAGAGAGAGAGAGAGAGAGAGAGATTTCATAACTTGATTTTTCGGAAGTGCCGCTGGCTACGTGCCGCCGCCAATTTCCACGAAGTTCGAGAAGGAACACACACACAGAAGTGGAGCGCGGGCAAGCCAGTGGCAAGGGGGCGGCGGGCGATGGGCGGTGGGTCGGTTGGCTTACCTCCACACAAGCTGCTGCTGGTGGTGGTGGTGGTGTTGTGATCTGTGCTCAGCATCGACATCGCTGTAGTAGCTGTAGACAGCATAGGAGCTGGAGCTGGAGGAGGCGGCGGCGGCGGCTGTGGCTGTGGCTGGGGGCGGCGTGGCCTGCTGCTGCTGTGGCTCGTTCAATTGTATCTCATCTGCCACCGACTGCATTAGCCCAGCGGCAGTGAGCGGCAGGTGTTGCAGCTGCTGCTTGGCCGGCTCATAGCCATAATGATGATGCTGAGCTAGATGCGGCTGATGTTGGAGTTGCTGCTCGTGCTGCTCGTGCTGCTGCTGCTGCTGCTGCTGTGCGTCTAGGCTGTAGCTGCTGCGTCTAACAGTTAAGCTTGGGTTAATCAAAAATCACAGCCGCAAAGGGCGAGCTTTGACGGCGTTCAGGTGCGTCGAGCGAGCCCCATTAGCATTTATTTACATAACACGAGCGAGTGTGTGCGAGTGTGTGTGCGTGTGTGCGTGTGTGTGTGTGTGTGTGTGCTGTAACTCTCTTAGCTGTTTTATATTGTCGAATTGATTCGTTTAGCGCTATTAGCGCGATTAGATGAATGCTGCTAAAAATGCCAGCAACAACAATGGCGAGAACAACGCGCTTTCTTCAGCACTTGAGTTGCTCTCAAAAGGCAGCCCAAAGGAGTCGCCGCAAGTGGTCCGCTAATTACTCAGTTCCCATGGCAGACTTTTAAGTGCTATATAGCAAATATATATATGCATATATATATATAATTTTGTGCAACAGCCAAACACTTCATTAGCACGCCCAACGGGGCGGCGATGGCAACAAGTAGCGCAAAAAAAAAAAAAAAAACCGAAAATAAAATACTAAAAAAAAGTTTATATTTTGGCAAGAGGCAACCCTGCTGGCTGGTTGGCAACCCTGTGGATTCACATGCGGCGCATTAACACCTGAAAGCTTTGAAAGGGGCTGGCCGCTGCGGTATCAAAAATGCCTGGGAAGTGGCAGCCCAGGGGCAAGGCTCAGCCCAGCCCAGCCCAGGCCAACCCGAGGTAAGACAAGGTGTCCAGCTATAAGAACCGGATTCAAGGCTAATGCAGCTGCTGCGGCTGCGGCTACGGCTGGACTCATCCGAGACGCGACCGTTAGATCATAATTGATATTTGCGGCAGGGCCCAGAAGGAGACTCTCGGGAGACAATGGCCCGCTCGGACAGCGTCCCTTTTCTTGAGCAGAGCACAAAGCGCTGATTTGCATAATGCTTTCAGCTCGGTCGCGTCTTAAGGCAGCGCTGAAAAGGATTCATCGTCCCGGGATTCACATGGGCCGTGATCAGCATTTGCTACGGTCGGTCGCTCGACAGACAACCTCGCCAGCTACACAATTATTGTTCTGTGTTGTGTCATTGTTTCTCAACGTTGGACATCGCACCTCTTTCTTGCCGGTCTCAGCGCCTCGGCATGTCCGGCGGATAGATCAACCCCTTCGGCTGGGCAGCTGATTTGCATAAATATATGTACATATGCACATAGTATATCAGGTAAAGTTTTCCATTTATCTCTTTGGTCCTTTCAACCCCCCGCTAGAGCCTTAATCAAAAACAACAAATCCTTTGGGCTCTCTGTCCACCCCGTTGTCCCCTCGGTTCGCTGCGCATTTGCGCACAGCCAAAAGGATAACCCCGGAGTCCATTCATTCGAGTGCGCCTGACCAGCCCCTGGCCGAGTGTGAGAAATTTGTTGAGCGTCGTCTGCGCAGCGACGCCAATTGGATCGGTTCCGATTGGAAAACGCATGCTCATCTTTTATGCAAATGGAGTTGGGGAGAGAGAGAGAGGGAGAGAGAGAGAGAGAGAGAGCGATGCCGCCAGCTTTTATTTGATTTTTGGTATTTTTTTTTTTTTGGTTATTTTCGGGCGTGGGGGCTATAAATTTCTCATTCGTATCGCATTAATTACTACAATATTATCAACAGCTACAGCAAAGACATAAAAGCCGAAACAAAAGCGAGACAGCAGCCGCTGCCAGCGTCGCTGCCGCAGCGAACGCATAACGCAGCGGCCATATTGAAAAAAGATGCAAAGAGAGAGAGGGAGAGAGCGAGAGAGGGAGAGAGAGAGAGGGAGAGGGAGAGAGAGAGAGAGGGAGAGAGAGAGGGAGAGAGAGAGAGAGGGAGAGAGCGAGAGTCGAACTGAATGAACGCATTAAAAGCTTTTTGGCTTAAGAGCTTTTCATACAGCAAATGTTACAGCATATTACAATCTTACACACACACACAGACACACACGCGAGCTCTGTAGAGGGGGCGGCTGGCTGGCTGCCTGTCGAGCACTTGAACGCCGTCAGCTGTACCGTGTCTCGGCTATCCAGTCTGTGTAGGATATGGCATAGCTGCTGCTGCTGGCATCCTGCATCCCGTTAGCGAGCGCACAAGTGCGCGAACTGTGCGAAAAAGGCGCGTGCGTGCGCATGCGCAGCTGTTATACGTCGTGTCACTGCTGTGGCTGTGGCTGTGGCTGCGGCTGCGGCTGCGCGCACGGCTCATGTCGAACGTTTGGCAAAGTAATTGAAACTACAATTGAAGCACATTGTTGTTATTGTTATTGTTGTTGTTCTAGTTGTTCTAGTTGTTGTTGTTGTTGTTGTTTTTAGTTCTTGAGTTGAGCTTTTTATGCGTGTTTTTCGCTTCCTTTTCGTCGGCTGCGCGCCGCGGCGTTGGCTACGTTGCGAGTTAAGCTCGGGCACTGATACGCATTCGCACAGTTATATTCGGCAAAGAGAATATATATATCTATGTACATATATAACAACAATTTGTATATGTATATACTAAACACATATATATAAACTTGATGCTGTTGTCGACCTTGTGGCTTTTCGATATCAACTGAAAACCACTTTGAGCGTTCGATAAACTTGTAGCGCCAATTCACAATGTGGAGATCTAGAGATGTGGAGAAGTGTAGCGGTGCTAGAGGCGGGGCAGTGGCGAGAAGTGGAGTAGCAGCAGCAGCAGAGACAACAACAACAACAACAACAACAACAACAAGAGCAACTGACGACAAACGACAGTCGAAAGCGTACGACGTTGAATTGTGTTAACATGTTTCTTCTTGTCTCTCGCTCGACATCATTGTTGTTGTTGTTGTTGCTGTTGTTGTTGTTGGTGTTGCGACTGCGACTGCAGGTAGACTGCGCAGGTGAACAGGTTTGTTTTTGTATCAAAATGTCCAAACGCTGTTGCACCTTTAATATTAATAATAATAATAATAAAAATCAGACGAGAGTCAAACAACAACAACACTAATGACAACGGCAACTGCTGCACACCGAAACTCCGTTGCCCTTACAGCGTTACAGTTAAGCGTTGGCAATTATACAATTCTGACTTGCTAGCCATTGTGACTTAGCTGTAGTCGGCAGAGTGAGGGAAAATATGAACGGGGTGCTAAGTGAGACAAGAGAGAGAGAGAGAGAGAGAGAGAGAGAGAGAGAGAGAGAGAGGGAGAGAGAGGGAGGAGAGATATGGAGAAAGATAGATATAAAGATAGATAGAGAAAATGAGAGAGAGAGAGAGGAGAGATATGGAGAGAGAGATAGATATATAGATAGATAGAGAGAGAGAGACATGGATAAAAGACACAGAAAGAGAGAGAAAGAGAGAGAGAAAAAGAAAGAGAAAGAGAAAGAGAATCAAGGCCAAAAGATAGAGAAAGAGAGAGATACATACAGATAGATAGAGAGCAAAAGAGAAAGACAAGGATAAAATGTAAAGAAAGAGAGAGAAAAAGAAACAGAGACAAGGATAAAAGATAAAGAAAGATAGAGAGAGAGAGAGAGAGAGAGAAAAAAAGAACAAGATAGAGATAGAGATAGAGATAGAGAAAGAGAGAGAGAGAAAATATGGTGTATATATGTTTGCTGCTCAGATATGCTTAAGTAATAAGTATATAGCTACGAGCTTTAAGGCTCAAAGAGCTTTCATGCGCTTCAAAGCTGCCTGACAAAGTGTTTGACTTAGCTAATATGCCTGCATTGCGCCTAATCAACTATAAATGCTCCATTTCCGATGGGTGTTCAAGTGTGTCTCTGTCTGTGTGTGTGTCTGTCTGAGTATGTGTGTGTGTGTGTAAACAATAAGCCCACTGAAATATGGTCAATCGAGCGAGGGTAGTTATGGGGCAAAGTCAAAGCCAATAGCAAAACACAATGCAATAATAAATGCGCTTACAATTAAAGACAGTCACTGTTTACACTCGCACGGCCAAAAAGGTGGCGACAATTTGCTGGCCAGCACTGTACACACACACACACACACACGCATGCATGCAGCTACTTTTTATCGTGACTAAAATGTCATATTAAAATAAAATAAAAATAAAAATTGAATAAAAAATGGGGGGAATAAGCAAAAAAAATAAATAAAAAGCAGCAAAAATAAAAACAAAATACAAAAAATCAGGCAAAAAATATGTTTCGCAGCTCGGAAATTTAATATGAACACTAAAGTGAAAGTAAGTAAATAAATGAGGTGTGCCTGCCGGACACACACTGTGTGTGTGTGTGCTTCTGTATGTGTGAGTGTGTGTGTGTGTGTGTATGACCGCGAACGCTACACAAGGAAGGCTATCATGAAGGGCATCCTTATATATGTATGAATGTGTATATGGAAATTTCACAAAGTGCAATTCATTTTAACACAATTTTCTGTGGTTTCCGCATGACAAATTAAATTACACTGCGCAACAAGAGTGGGCAACCTGGCCTAGGGAATAGTTTTAAAGCCATTTCGAAATGTTTATGAACAGTTTTAGGCCTGTGGGCATGTTATATATAAGCTATATCAAGCAATGTATATAATTTCATATAAGAACTGTACCTGAAACTGTTCCCAGCAAAACAATGAACAGTATAGTTTACTCTGCTGCAAACAGCAGCAAATATATAGAAAGACAACTGTTGCCTCTACTACAGAGAACAGTTTTTAGCATGGGAACAGTAAAATGAGAACAGTTTTTATATGTATATACTATCTTACTAGTGAGAACAATTTAGGTATGGGAACAGTTTTGATTACTCTTCCAACAACAGCACAGAACTAAAGCTGTTCCCAACCTTTTGGGAACAGTTAACAATTAATACGATAACTGGGAACAGTTTTTATATATACTATCTTACTATAGAGAACAACTCAAGCATGAGAACAAAAAAGTAAGAACAGTTTTGATTACTCTTCCAACAACTATATAGTAGGAAAACTTTGCCCTCATTTTTGGGAATAGTTAATAGTTAATATGATAAGTGAGAACAGTTTTCACCCTAGCCTTGTCAGACTTCACTTAAAAACTATTTGATTTAAGTTAAGTAAGTATTCTTTAATTTTAACTGTTCCCAGTTCGAGTGCATCTTTAAGATGAGAACAGTTTGGTTTAGGGCAGCTTTTATTCAAAGTGAACTTTGCACTCTCTCACGCCACGGCAGGTGATCGGAGTGAACTTTGATTCAGATCGTTAATTGAATTGTAAAATCGTCTTTAAGATGGACATAAACGATGGATATTATGTTTTATGCCCGCCTATGAGACGCTCTGACTGCCTGTTGCACAAGATGCTTTTAATGAAAATGCAATAGCCGTTAAATCGTGTTGGTTTTTTACTTTTTTTTTTCGTTTTTTTTTTGTTTTTTTTTTTTACAGCGCCTAAGCAATAAATAAAGCCATTCAATGTTTCTTTATAATCGTGCATTGCTTCGCACTCAACCGAATAATGTGGGTAATAAATGCCGCTGGCGCTGTCGATCGTCGTTCGTCGATTGGCGAAGCTTTCATCACAATGCCTTGACATTTCGTCAAGCTTGCGAAGCTCCAAGCAGAGGGAGCTCAACTCTGCAGCACAGTGTAGTCGCGCATGTAAGCAGCTTATTTATGCGATCCATGGCAAAAGGGTCCGTAGGACATGGAAAGCTGCGACAGGCGAAGGATTTGCAGTTAATGCACAGAGCGTCAACAGCGACAACAACAAAGGTCACACGCAGATGGCTTAATGTCAATTTAAGAGCGAAATAGTGAGCGAACACGACTGCGAGATACCCTGTCATGCTAAGCCTCTGTCAAAATAGTATAAAGCAACTATCTATAGCTGAAAAAGTGCTTAGAGAAAGCTATTATATTAATCAATCATGTAAATTGACACATATAAATCAATGATCGACTTCTAAATACCCTATAACAAGTTTTCAACTTGATGTTCACAAGATATTTGTTTAGAATATCTGAAAGATATGTGTTTCTAGGGCCAATCATACAAGAAGAAACAATAAATGAAACAGATTTCGACTAGTAGATACCCTATAGTCCACAAAAGGCAAGAGGATTTATATGAACAAGTAAATATGTAGTATATAAGAATAATACATAAGAAATAAGCAAGCATTTTTTAAATATATAATTGATAGACTGTCTGATACCCTGTAATAATATAAGTTGGCTGGGTGTTCTTCTTTTACTCTGAGATAGTTTTAAAAATTTTCATAGATTTATGACATATATTATTGGATATCCTGTAAATATCGACTGTTAAATACCCTCTAACTCATGTTTTATATAATTTAGCTAAAATATGCACAAATAATAAGCTCTAAGCAATATATGAATTTCTTAAGCAATTTTTAGCTTATCAGAAATTAAATTGATAAATTACAGGGTATGTGTGCAGTCAAGAATTTTTAATAAATTGTTTGATAGCACATAGAAACAGATGAATATGTAACAACTCTATCACCAATATGCCCTATTATTCACACTTTCGACTATAGGGTATTGAAATTAGGCAACCACAATACGCCAAAAGTGTCCCAAGAGAAAGAGAGAGAGAGAGAGAAGGAGAGAAAGAACTGTTGGCAATGCAACGAGTACATATCAAGGAAGGCTAAAACCAACTGTACAACATGCGAGGCGAACACCAACACGCAAGCCGATTGAGATGGAGCTGCTGCTGGAGATGGCGATGGAGGCAGCTGTGGCAGAGGCTGTGGTCAATGTGAGGCGTTTGTTAGAATGCAACGAAGCGAGCGGAGGCGAGGCGAGGCGAGGCGATCGGAGGCGAGCCAGAAGACATTGGCATCAACGTGTTTGGGGCCAGCGCGTTGGTCAAACAGCATGCCAAACGTCAGAGGCGTCTGCCGAGTCCAGCAAGAAGTCCAGGGTGTCCGCGTTGTCCCGGCCAGCGTCCATATGCGGAAACGCAATTTTGTCGTTATTTATGGACCTTGGCGTGCATGCAACATGCATGCGGCAGCAGCAACAACGTATGCAGCCTCCGCTATAACAGGATGACCATCGACGTGGCATTAGAAGCAAGAACAAGAAGAAGAAGGAGGAGGAGGAGGAGAAGTAGGGGGAGACAGAGAGAGAGAGGAGAAGCTGTTGCAGATGCAGATGACGATGACTTAGTTGGTGTTGCAGGCAGCAGGCAGCAGGCAGGCAGCAGGCAGCACCTTGCTCGAGGTGCTTACCACACGGCGCACATTCGAGCCGTAACGGTTCTCTATTAGATTAATTTATATTCAAATTTTTATTACTTGCGCATACCGAAAGCGCGACGACGACGACGATGATGATGGCGACTGCTGCTGCTGCTGCTGCTGCTGCTGCTGCTGCTGCCTCGGCTCTGCTCTAAAATGAATTGCCAGGCGCTGTTAGCCGAGGTTGAGGCTGTGGCACATCCGCGTGGAGGCTGCGGCTGGCTCTTTGGCTGTGTATTATTAGCCTCTCGCCTACTTGCAGATTCGATGCACGCCAAATGCCACAGATGTTGCTGCTGTTGCTGTTGTTGTTGTTGTTGTTGTTGTTGCAATAACGTATAGTAGAAACAGTTACAACGGAAGCTGTCATTCGCCTTGGGAATGGGGTCTGAGGATTGCCAGCGAAATGTTTCGGGCCATGGCTAAAATAGGGGGAATTGCGCTGGCGTTGCAGCTAGTTGTTGCTGTTGTTGCCCGTTGCCTGTTGCCTGTTGCCTGTTGCCCGTTGCTCTTGTTAGTGTTTGTTGCCTATCGCAATAATTAACAGTAAAACGGACAGCGGTTAATTCAAATGCATGAGAAATGCAAATGATGCAACATTTTGTAAGCCAAAAGGACGTCTCGTTGCCACCAACAACTGTTGCCAATGAAGTTGCTGTTGCTGTTGTTGCTGTTGCTGTTGTTGCTGTTGCTGTTGTTGCAAGGTCCAAATATGCGCGACAATTAGCCAAGATTTATGATAAGATGTGGGCACATGGCACATGCAACAAGTTTAATTAGCCAAGCAAACAAAAAAGAGACAATCGATCAGCAATCGATTGCCGCAAATCGATAACGATTACCAGCAATCGAAGTTCAATAGGAGTACTTTGGACTCGAGTTGGCTTAATGGAAGTTTAAGTTTAGAGAAATCTTAGCTAAGGGCATATTAACGGATAACTATAATATTGATAGTTCCTATCGATTATATATTATATATAAGTATATATATATGTATGTATATATCTCAAAAACTAGCAGATCTTTGAGCAGACAAAAACCTAGTATCTATGTAGTATGGGCATATATATATGTATATCTCTATCTCTCCCTATCTCCCTTATCTTCCTCTCTCTCTGTCTCTCTAACTCTATCTCTCTCCCTCTCTCTCTATCTCTGTCTCTCCCTCTCTCTCTCTCTATCTCTCTATCTCTCTCTTCATCTCCATCTCCATCATGTCTCTAACAAGAGCTAATTGTCATCGCATCCATTAGTCAGCTTTTAATTGATCGATTTTCTAGCACTCTTCCTTTCATTGACTCAATTTGCCAGCGATGACGCAGCGAGGCAATGAAATGCTTTAGTTAATCACAGAAAATTATAGAAAATTAGCAACAAATTAGAAAATTCAGCGAAAAAACTTGTTTAAAGAGCAAAAATCAATAGATAAGATAGATCTATCGAAGGAATATAAGAATAAGTCTCCAAGATATGTCTTCTATGATCTTATACTCATATTAGATATAGTTTTAAAGACTTCAATGCAGAAGCAACTCAGAAATATACGAGAGAGCTCTTTAAGTCGGCCAATAATTTTGATAATACTAATAAAGATCAGGGTGTGATATTGATGTCTGAACAATACCTGAAAAGCTAACAAATCCCAACTGCCCACATGTTTATATATTATATACTCTTATATTAATATTATATATACCATATATCATATTTGGAAATTCTTAAGACTAACTTAAGATTCACTTCAGTCTCAAAATATACAGAATATGCCCAGATCTCTCAGATATATCTATATCTAAACTACCCATATCTATATAGACATATCTACATCTATAGTTATACCTATATAGTTCAGATCAAAGCTTTACTCACCCCTGCAAATGCTCCTCGACATCCGCCACTATGTAGACCGGCTGCCCTGTGCCGCTGGTGGTGGTGGCATAGGGCAGACCCGCCTGCACCACCACCTGCCCGTCGGAGACGAGGCTGCCGATATCACCGCCCGAGTAGATCTCGAGGCCCTTCTGGTCGCTGGTGGAGTAGATGACAGTCTTGCTGCCATCGTTGTAGATCAGATCGATGTGCTTGTCCGGCTGGTACAGTTCCGGGTCCAGTTTCTGCGGCACGCCGGACAGATGCGGCAGCTGCTTGACGTTCACATTGACGCCGTTCGGATCGGAGGTGGTGTAGATGATGGAGCCACCGCCGGCGGCGTGCTTCTTGTGATCCTCGTAGATCTCCGCCTCCGTCTTGATCACGTTGTCGTTGCCGTAGTGCAGCACCGAGGCGTCCAGGGGCAGCGGCGAGGTCTGGTAGACCGCCTGGTGCTCGTTGTTCAGCTTCTGGGCCTGGTTGTACATGGCGGTGGCCACGGCGTTGTCGTTCGGCATCAGCTTGGACGGATCGCTGACGATGCGCGTGAGTATGTGCTCGCCCGCCTCGTTCCTCGAGAGGATGTGGTGCTCCCCGTTGATGATCTCCCGCGATATGATCTGCTGCTGCTCGCCATTCGGACCGACGACGCGAATGATCTGATTCTCATCGAACTCGATCTTGGCCAGCGGCTGGTGCTCCGCCTGCTGCTGCTGCTGCTGCTGTTGCTGCTGCTGTTGGTTGGACGCCGCCAGATGCTGTGAGCTCATCTGGGCCGCGATGCGTGCGTCTATCACCTGGCCGTCGTCGTGGCCGCCGTTCGAGCCGGAGCCACCGTTGCCGCCGCCCGGTCCGCCGTCCGGCGGCATCACCACCTTGGGCGTCTCGTAGATGAAGACAGCCTCCTTGTCGTAGAGCTTGGCCGAGTCCGTGTGCAGATCGAGGACGTTCACGTTCGTCATGGTCGCCAGCTCCGGCTGCGGACTGTCCGGCGATCGGTGCATTGTGGTCAGGAGCGGCACGCCGTTCTGGCCCAGCGGCGAGCTGTTGCTGCTGGCTACGATGTTGGCGCCCTGCTGGATGGGCGAGAGTGAGGCGTCGCTCAGATGGCCACCCACCACGCCGACTCCCCCGATAACGCCAACGCCCACGCCCACGCCCCCCACGACGCCCAGGCGGTGTGTGTGTGTGTGCTGGTGCGGATGCAGCGAGTGTGTGTGCGTATGCCCGCCGTGGGCGTGGCCGTGCTGGTGGGCGTGTGCGTGGGCGGACAGCGATAGATCGTTGTTGGACGTGATGACGCTCGTTGTCGCCGTGGATGTGGACATCATATATATATATATTGCGGGATATATATATATATATGTGTGTGTGAGTGAGTGTGAGTGTGATAAGCGGAACTTAATTACTTGTGGAAGACTTTGAACTTTGAACTTGAGTTGCTGTTGTTGTTGTTGTTGCAGCTGGCAAATGGCGAAGGCATTCGAAGTGTCGAAGGTTGTTGTTGTTGTTGTTGTTGTTGTTGTTGTTGTTGTTGTTGTTGGTGGCAAGCTTTGTTTGTTACGAGTATATAAACATTAATAATATCACTATCACGTTATGAATGAAGGCACTTGTTGTTGTTGTTGTTGTAGATGTTGTTGTAGATGTTGCTGTTGTAATTGTGTGTTGTTGCTGCGGTTGCTTCAATATTGCTGTTTGTTGTATGGCACTAAGGAACTTGGGTAACAGCTAGCTCCTCTATCGTTGTAATTAACTGCAATAAAAGAGAATCATCAAAAATTAACAAATCTTTTTTTTTAATGCTAAAAAATAATATAAAAATATAATTTTTTAAATATAAAAAAAATATATTAAAAATATATATAAAATAGTTAATATTTCACAAATTTAAGAGCTGACAGAAAGTTTTAATTGAAATGAAAAAATTAATGGAAAATGCTAAAAACAATATAAGCTTAAAGCTTTCCTGCCTGCTTGAACAGAAAGCTTTTTAAAGCATTTCAGAGATTCTGAATCCTAAGAATCTTAAAGCAGCAAATATTGTTAAATAAATTTTTAAGATAATAAATTCAGTTAAGGCCTAAAAGGAGTTCTTGCTGCTTGAAATCTTTAAGAAAAATCTTGTGTTTTTTTTCATATTTCTAAATTAAAGACTCCCTATAATACGAGTTTCAGATATAAGAACTACATACATCTAAATTCATCTAAATAGATATTCATATACATAGAGCTGATGTTTGAGAATCTTTGAGGATCTGTGAGGATCAGTCATAAATAGAGACTGCTTATGATAGCTTGAATATTTGATATATATATTATAATATAGTATCTAAAGTCAGCCTCAGAGATCTTCAAAGATTCTCAAAGATCAGCTCCATGAATATGAATATGAATTTAGATGTAGTCCTTATATCTGAAACTATATACTATATTTAGTATCTAAAGTCAACCTCAAAGATCCTCAAAGATCTTCAAAGATCCAAAGCTCCTTCTAGGTTCCATAGAACAGTCTTTTACTGTTTAGAAATGTAACACTATGTGTCATATCTGTAATATAACATAGATTATTTAGCTCACTCACTCGAAGATTATTTACTTAAGGTCAGCAGTAAGATGAGAGCTTTAATTGCTGTAATCCAATCTTTTTTTTTAACAAATCTCATCATTTAGGACTCTTACAAAGCTCCTATATATGAACTATACTTCTATCTATGCAAGGCACTGTTAACTCCCATCATTAACAGCGCTGTAAAGCACTTTCTGTTAAGCCTCAAATGTTAAGCTGTCAACTGTTCTAAAGTCAGCCCTAATAAGCTTGCAATGATGAGCTAGATAAGCGTAAAACTTGTTAGCTTCCGCACATTTAATAATAAACAATTACATTCAGTTAAAATATATATAAACTGGGCCTGTTTGACCGGGTGGTGGATCGTGCCTTCTACAAAAAAAAAGTAAATAAACAAACAAACTAAACTAAACGAAATGTGGAACGGGTTCAAATGTTTGCGGTTTCCCCGATGAGTCGATAATGCGCTGAGTTGTTGTTGTTGTTGTTGTTGTTGTTGTTGAGTTGAACGCTTTGCAAAGGCGAACAAACATGCAAACAAACATAAACAGAGAGAAAACCGAAACAGAAACGAAATAAACGAAGTGGGAGGGCAGGCGCCGTTGCCAAAGGGAGTGCGAGCGAGACAGAGACAGAGAGAGAGAGAGAGAGAGGGCGGAGGGACGGACGGGCAAACAAAAGCTGAGCACACGTGCCCGTCGAACTAGTTTGACTCCTTCGCAAATGTCAAACGTGTAACTGCATAACTCATCACATCAACAACAACAGGTGGAAAGAAGAAGAAGCAGCAGCAGCAGCAGCAGCAGTGGCGACGGCAGCGCCGGCGGCGGCGCAGCTGGCAGCGCTGCCAGCGCTTAGGTTATTTGTGTTTTGTTTTGTTTACAGTAAAAACGGCATTAAAGTTAAAGCGGCGAGAGCTTCAACTGTGAATGAAATAGTCCAGTTTGTTAAACTTCTTAACGGTTTCTGTTGCCATTTCGTTTTCAGTTTCAATTTCGATTTCAGAATCGGAAAACAAAAAAAACATGTTTGATAACAGCAAGCGAAACAAACAAACAACAACAACGCGAGGCAACAACTTGTTGTAGTTTTGTTGTTTTTTAGAACAGGTACCGGTAGGTAGGTAGGTAGGTAGGTAGGTAGAGGTAGAGGTAGTTCCAAACAACAACAAAAAACAGCTACAAGTCATGTGCCGCCAATCCTTGACCTAATCCAGAAGTTGCTGATGCTGACTTTCTGGTTCAACCAGGCGCTGGACTGGCCCCGCCCCCACTCCCTGCCTGCAACTGGAACCTGCCCGGTTCAGGTGGCACGTCCACTGCCAACTGCCACTGCCAGTTATTGTTTGATAAAAAAAAAAAAAAAAACAGCCAAAGCAAAGCAAAGTTCATGAGGCTGTTGTCTGTTGGGGATGTGGATAAACTTGTTTTCTTTTTTCTTTAGTTTTTGTTGTTTTTGTTTTTGTTTTTTGTCAGTTCAAACCAAGCTGAGCCGGTTGGGGTTCAACTGAGCTGGCAGATCGTGTGTCTGCTCCTCGTTGCTGGTTCCGTTAGTAGGTGAGGTCAGTGTCATGTGGCGCGCTTTGTAGACTAGTTTTTTTTTTTTTTTTTTTTTGGCACGGAGCCTCATAAAGTACACCCAACCCCTTGTCAGCTGCTTGCCATGCAGCCAAACCGGTCAATATCGGCCACATTGATGAGCTGCACACGCCCGGCACGTGGGGCTTAGCGACTGACTGCCACGCCCACTCGCTCAATCATCGCGCACTTAGAAAACAATTAAAATCAAATCAAGAACAAATTCGCACTTGGCCAATCTGTGCAGCTTTATAGCTTTATATAAAGATTGAGGTCAATTTCCAGAGCCCTCTCCCTCTCCCTCTCTCTCTCTCTCTCTCTTTCTCCCTCACAGTCTCAAGTGCCATCTAGATACGCTCCAGCCCATTTATTCTAGACTTTTAGCCACTTGAAGCAAAAAGAAACCCATAAAAAAGTGAGAGAAAAGTTGAGCCAAATCTTGGGAGTTGATTAAACGCTTTTGTCTAAACTGATCTTGGGCAAATTGAAAGATTCCGGCGGAATCTGCTGATGCTCCATATATTTCAATTTCGTATAGATGCGGCAAGATATGGAAATTAATTAAATCAATATCAGTGACACTCGGCAGGGATTGAGGGAAGAGATTGGAAAGAGAATGTAAATAAAAGTTAGAGAGCTTAGAGAGGGCATAATGAGGCGGGAGAGGGCGTGGCTGACAGTATAACACTATATATATTATTGATTAAGAGCAATAGTGCACTCGATCTAGCCCTATCCAGCTGTCTATATATCCGTTTCTTCCTATCCTTATTCCGTCCGTATATCTGTCTGTCCGGCCATCTGTCCGTCTGTCTATTCTTATACATATTGAATATATATATATATACAATATGAAAATTCACAATAGTAGTTAAGCTTTTCAAGCTATCTTACCATGGGAAATACGATCTTGAATATCATTCAATTTATATATATATTTTATTTTTAATATTTGCCCAACCTAAATCCTTAGTCGGAAACAGATTTAGCATTCATTTGTATATTTGTATTTGGGAAAAACCCAAATCAAATCCCACTAAGCTGTAACTATATATCTGTTCCCAGTCAAGATTGATTGATTGATATAGTAATACACCTTATAGTACATATACATGCATATCATATATATATATATACATATATATATATATATATATATATATATATATATATATATATATATATATATATATATATATATATATATATATATATATTTATATATATATATTTCTGCATTATAATAATATTCTTAAGAACTCTCGCCGTTTTTTAAGCTGAAAGCTAAAGCAACTTTGTTGCTAAACGTGATTGGCATTCAAATGGACTTAGTCCATATCATACGTATGTTATGTTATTATAATTATAACTCAGAATGCTCCAGTTGGCAATGAACGACTAGGAAATACCTAGCACAAAAAAGTTCTAATAAATGAATGAGATCATAAAAAAGGTTAATTTGAGGGAAACTTGAGGAATATGCTGATAAGTATCTATTAGTTCCATTTGAGGGAAGTTTGAAGTATCTATCAGTTCCAAGTTCTCAAAGATGGACAGAGGTAGACTACCAGATCGACTCGACTATATGTACTTTACCTAATGAAGAAAAATATCTACTTAAACTAGAATGCTCAAAGATTAGTCAATGTATTCACAGATGTAGATAGTAGATATACATATGTCTGTTGAAAATAGAGCTAAATATCTTTTATCTATACATTCTATAATGCCTTTGAGCTCTATAGCACTCCCATGTACAATTATAACTAAGCACTGCTTCTTGCATGAATCTTTCTTTGGGAATCTCTCATAGCTTGAGTTTAGATATACGATATAACGATATAAAGATATGCCTCAATCAAATTACTCAATATTCATAAGCATAGGAGATCCATTATCTTTTCTATATTTCTAAAAGTAAGTACAGTGAAACCTTGATATAACGAACCTCAACATTCCTTGACTTTACCAGGGTTTTACCAATAACTACCTATAGCGAATCAATAGATATATCGAACAATGTTCTGGTTTCGCTCAGATTCGTTATATCGAGGTTTCACTGTCTGTAATCTTAGCTATCGGCAATATATCCAAATAAACATTAAGCGAAACCCCTTCCCTAATTTATTCACATTAGGAAATTTAATCTGTGCATTGTTTTTATTGGAGAATCTTAGGATCGTTCGTATTTGTTTTCTCGTATTTGCCCTAACTAACTGTCTTTGGCTCTCAGAGTGGAGGAATATAATCATTTCAAAGGCAATACCATTTGGAATCCCATCAAGATTTGACATAATTTAGACCCCGACAGCCATTTGATATAAAAGTATGTACCTCTCTCT
Organism: Drosophila paranaensis; assembly: GCA_035047545.1. Classification (NCBI taxonomy): domain Eukaryota; kingdom Metazoa; phylum Arthropoda; class Insecta; order Diptera; family Drosophilidae; genus Drosophila; species Drosophila paranaensis. Next base: position 15,267,745 of record JAWNPL010000026.1, on the reverse strand, counting down.
CTCTCTCTCGCTCTCTCTCTGTGCGTGTGTGTGTGTGTGTGTGTGTGCACCCAAAGACAAGAAATGTACAAACCTAACCCTAAGCCATCGGTCAAAGCCGGGCATCAATAACTACACGAACTCAACGAAAAAAAAAAAAAAAAACAGAAGAAAAAAAAATCCAACCAAAGACGCAGACACTGAGCGCTGGGAGAGAAGGTAAGAAAAACGCAGAAAAAGAAAAGAAAAACAATAAACGTTAACACGAACACGAAAATAAAATAACTCTCTCACGAAGTTAGCCCCCGCGCCACTCCCCTTTGCTGTACATGCTGCTCCCTGCTCCTGCCCCTGCCCCTACAGCGAGCCACCTCGCTGGCTTTTGTGTGGGTTAAGTGTGCCCCGAGTCTTTGTAGTTCTGCCTGTGTGTGTGTGTGCGTGAGAGCTGACGTGCACATGTGAGTGTCATTGTCTGCCTGTATGTGTGTGTGTGTGTCTGCTGCGTAGTGGCTAACGCAAGACAGCGACAGCGACGGCAGCGGCGACGTTGTTCATTTTACTGTACCATAATCGCAGCCCCAAATTGATCGCCATCATCAATGTGCGGACCACTAACAAAAAGTATAAAGAATAATACACAATACAACAACATAAAAGAGCAACAACAACAACGGCAGCAGCAATAAAGCCAAAGTCAACGAAGTCGCTACAAGAAGCCACGAGAAAACGTAATCAAAAACACAGCAAAGACAGCAGCAGCAGCAGCCACAGCAGTTACTTCGATTTTCGAACAAGTCGACTGAGACGCTGGCAGCGGCAGCAGCAGCAGTCGCAGCAGCGTCGCATACACAGACAACACCTTTTGATCCCTTTTCGCTCCCGCTTTGCGCAGCTCGACTGAACGAACGAACCGAACGAACGGGCAAACGAGTGAGCGAACGAAAACGCGCGCTTGCGCTCTCCCTCGCTCTCTCGCGCTCTCGTGCTCTTGCGCACTCTCCAACACTATTGCCTATTACCGTCGCGGCTGCGGCAGCGACGCTGACAGCGCGCACCTTACAGGGTGCTTTATATTTGGCTTTTATTGATGTCGCTGCTTGCGACGCGTTGCTTTAAGCCTGGCCCAGAGCGCAGCGTTGCATTTTATGCATTTATAATTACTTCTCTGCATAGAGTGAGAGAGAGAGTGAAAGAGCAATACTTACGTATATGTATATTTATGTATGTATGTTGCATGCGTTGCAGCTGTCTCAGCGCCCAGTACCAGGTAGATATATTGGAATTATTTTGGCACTACAATTCGTAAGGATCACTATGGCACACTATCACTGGCAGGCGCATGGAAGGCAGCGGCGCAGGCGGCGACGGCATGTTCGAAATAATTCGAAAAAACACCGTAAAAATGCTTAACGAACGAACGACCGAACGAACGAACGATGTATGCATGCATGCATGTATGTATGTGTGTGTGTGTGTGTTTTGCATGTATTTGTGGTGCCCGCTTAATTCGTGGCTGACTGCTGGAATTGTTGTTGCTATTGTTGTTGTTGTTGCTGCTGGTGGGTGCACCTTTCGCCACTTTAGCTGCTGCGGCTGCGGCTGCTGCTGGTGTGCGTTCGTTGGGCTCAAAGCCTGACTGCTGCTGGCTGCGAGCTTCTAATGTGCGACTCCTTGATGTTGTTGCTGTTGTTGTTGTTAGCAGTTGTTGTTGTTGTGTGCATTTTGAACGGACGCACACACAGACATACACATACACATACACATGCACATGCACAGAGCTCTCACAGCATTAACATTTGATTTGCGTATTTTGCATAAAACTTTTTTAATTGCCACGACGAACACGAAACACGGAGGAGGCGAAGGCGGAGGCGGCGCAGCATTTGCGTCTCTCTTTTGTTGTTGTTTTTGCTTTTGCTGCTGCTTTTGCTTTTGCTTTTGCTTTTGCACTTTTGTTAACAGTTTAAACATTTTTCATTGTGGAGCCCGCCTTTAGTTTAGTATTTATTATTTAGTATTTTTCCGCTGTTGCTGCTGCTGCTATTGTTGTTGTTGTTATTGGCAGACGCACACACACCCACATACGTAGCCGTCGTATGTGTGCCTCGGATTTACGCGCTTTTTTCTGTGTAATTTTTGCGCCTTTTGTTGTTCTTTGCGTTTGCTATTGTCGCCGTTTTGCTTTTGCTTTTGCTTCTTTGCTTTTGCGCTTTGTTATTAATCACAATTTTTATTTTGAAATTTTATTTGTGTTGCCGTTGCTCAGCTTTGATGGCGTCTCGCTTTGGCTCACACAGACGCACGCACACAGCGACGGCAGGCACGACTCGCACACATACACATAGCGAGTACATGCACACGCACACACACACGCGCGCGCACTGGCACACGCGAAACGAACGCGAACGTATTTCACTCTCCACTGTATGTATGTGTGTGTGTGTGTGTGTGAGTGTGTTTTTTTTTTGTACTTTTCTTCGTTTCTATTTTTTCGTGCTTCTTCTTCTTCTTCTTCTTCTGCTGTTGCTGCTGCTGCTGCGTTGTTTTAGTTCACTATTTTAAATATATTTCGCAGAGTTTCTCGTTGTCGTCGTCGATGCTGGCAACTCTGTTTTTTTTTTTTTCAATAAATAATTTTTGTTTGCAGTATTTGTTGCTTTTGTTGTTGTTTATTGAGGAGCCAAAGCGAAAATGTGTAACTCGCCTGCACGAAAGGTACGAAAAACTTGTCGCGGATGAACGTTGAGCTCGGCTATAATGCCCAAAGAGTCAATTGGAGATTGTTCAACTGTTGAATGTGTTGTTGCTGTCGCTGCTGCTGCTGCTGTTGCTGTTGCTGCTACTACTGCTGCTGTCGACGCTGCTGCGCAGTCGCTGCTCGGCTGCTCTCTCGCTCTCTCGCGACCTGTGTCTGTGCAGGCGCTCACAGGTGACTGTCTGTGTGAGAGAGCGTGCCTGTTGCTCGATTATTATTGCTTTTTATGGTTTCATCTCTTTCGTAACTGATATTGAGCGAGCTGCGTCGCCGTTGCCGTCGACTGTGGCAGCAGCAGCAGCAGCAGAGAGCAGCGAGCGAAACTCAAATTCATCGATTCGATGATGATGTTGTCTCTACACTGGCAACACAGACACGCACACAGGTAGCAGGCCACATACATTTGTCCCTGTGCCTGCGCCTGTTGCCCTGCCTATGTGTGTGCGCGTGTGTTTGTGTGTGCACCTGCATAGCTGTGTAGAGCCGCGTTTTCCAGGTACGCATTCAATAGCTGAGACAATAACAAATGACTCAGGCAACGAACTTGCTCGCATTTGCTGGTTCGAAACTTGGCTAACACTGTCTACAGGCCCGCACTCAGCTGGCACCCTCTTATACAGCCCAGTTGGGCGCTCAGCGCCCGCATGCCGAACCGGCCCTGTAGTTTTGTGCGCTTTTGTAGCTTTCAGGTTCATTTTGTGGCTTGCATTCATTTTCGAACTTTCAAACATTCGAACATGCTGTTGTTTTGCTTGTTGCCTTTGTTGCGGCTGCGCTGCTGCTCTTGTTGCTGCTGCTGCTGCAGCGCCAGCGTATGTTGTGAAAGTGGTAGTGCAGTTGGGCACCAGGTAGAGGCCAGCGCAGACAGCTAACAAGCGAGAGAGAGAGAGAGAGAGAGAGAAAGAGAGGGAGAGAGAGAGAGAGAGGCCTACACACATGCGCACTTAAAATAGTTATGCATGTAGCACAAATGAATGCCATGTAGCCGACGGCGCAGACTCCGACGCCGCCTTACGACAACAGCAACAACAACAGCGACAGCAGAGGTGACTGCTGCGTCGACATGAGCAGCAGCAGCAAAATCAACGCTTTGTCGTGTGGACGGTACCGACTCGCTGTGTTTGCTCAGTGTGCTTTTTGCCGTGTTTTCTGCCAGCCCGCATACAGGGTGCTTCACTCCCAAGCGATGCGCTGTGGCAGCCATTCACATTCTATTGATCGTTTGCATGTTAAATTAAATAGAACAAAATTAAAACATTAATAAAAAATATAATAAATTAAAATTAATATGAGAAAAAATTTTTTTAAATAAATAAATATATTTAAAAATATTAATGGATTAAAAACATAGGAAAAAAATAAATAAAATATTTAAAAATTAAAATTAAAATTGAAAAATGAAAATAATAAAAAAAATACTATGAATTAAAAATTTAAGAGAAAGACCTATTTTAAATGCAAATAAAATAATGACAAATATTTCATTGATTAAAAATATAAAAAAATAATCATAAACTAAAAATTTTATAGAACAAAAAATTTTCTAAAAATAAATAAAATATTTAAGAACTAAATAAAAATAACATTTAAAATTTAAAAATATTATACACATTTTTTGTTGCATTTTTCATTAAATTTCAGTTTTTATTTTCATGTTGTTTATTGTTGCAATATATTAAATTTGTTGTTGTTTTTTTTTTTTAATTTTTAATCTAAATGTATGCTTAGTTTAAACATGTTCTTGTATTCAATTCTTTTTTTTTTTGTAATTTTGTATATTTTTTTTAATAATAAATTTAATTTGTATTTGTTTTTTAACTGGTCGAAACTTTTTACTAATACTTTGTTTTTGGTTTTTGCGATTACATTTACATTTATGTATGTATTTCATATACAATTGTATAGTATATATTTATATATATATATATGTAAGTATATGTATATGTATGTGAGTGTTTGTGTGTGTGTGTGTTTGCGCGCGTTTGTATATTTGAAAAATATAAAATAAACTAGATATTTATACAAACTATTTTCACTCATAGAAGAAAATTGAATATTTAGTATTTAAGTTGGTATTTAAGTTAATAAAGCATAGAAAAAAAAATGAGATATTTGTTTAGGAAGTCGATAACATTTCGTTGCTTATCGATAGACATACGCTAATGCAAATAGGTTGTCGAATTTTCAATTCCATGTCGCAGCCTGAGTGACGTAAATTCAATGAGCTTTCGGTTTAGTTGGTATTTTCTATGGTATTTTTTGGGTATTGCTGGCTAGTGTGCGTATTGAACTGAAGCTGAAGGAGTAAAGGCAACTGGGTTAGGGGGCGTGGTCGATATACCGCTGTGTCTGTCAGTGTGTGTGTGTGTGTGTGTGTGCGTGTATTTGGCTATTTAATACGTATTTAAAACTAGACACACCAACTAGCTAATAGCTACTAAAAACATTATCTGCCTTCAACTGAGGTAACACATTTTATTTAACATTTTTTGAATTTTACTTTTATTTATTTATTTTTTTTTTGTGCTTTAAAATGCTGTGCCTCGAACTGCGCTCACACAATTCGTCGTTTCAGTTGATAAAACTCATGTTAACTTTTGCTTATGATTTGCTTTTTTTATTTTTTTTTTAATTTTAAATTGTTTTGCTAATTAAGTCGACAACGTTTGCTAAAAATTTATATTTTTAATTTAATAATAATTTTTTGTTTTCAGTTTTAATGTCCTTAACACGTTGCAGAGTTTTTTTCTTGGCTTAGAAAAATTCAAGAGTTTTTGGAAATGAGTAAGAAAATGTGAAAATATTTTTAGATAATTTTAAAAAATTGTATAGTTTTTTAAAAATATCTAAAAATTTAAGGATTTAATTAAATTTCAGAAAATATATATTTAAGGGCAATAAAGTATTTTTTAGTTTTATAAGGCCTTCAGTAATTTAAAAATAAAAAGTTATATATTTATATTTAATTTATTGCATAAAAATAATAAAGCTATTCAAGTTTGTTTTTAGGAAAGTGTAGCTTACGTATATAAATAAAATAAATAATAAATGCTCACATTATTTTCTAAAATTTTTCGCATTTTTATTTGAATTTTGAAAGTTTTTTTTATTGAATTTTGTAAAATTTTGATTTTTGACATTGAAATATGAGAAGCATTGCCAAATCTTATATAAGCAAACTCTGCAAAATGTTTTATACACGTTCACGATGTCAAAGGGGGTATATGGGTTGCTCTCTCTCTCTCTCTCTCTCTCTCTCTCTCTCTCTCACTGAAGACTTGAAATTGTTCAGATAAACTCTTGTTATGGACTTCATATATCCCGTAGGGAAGTAGGCAAGTCGGAAAAGAGACCATATCTTCTGCACAGAGATACGCCCATGGCAAGGCTTGGCAAATATCATAGTTAACAGATATCTAAACCTACGAAAAGATCAGAAATTTTTTGGCATTGTGAACGAGTATTGTGCAGTCGGCAGCAGCCGATTGCTAATACTGAAGTGTGTTGACTGCAAGAAAAACTAACGCGCTTCAGCGTGTGAATTTTTGGGGTTTGTTCGACGTAGGGGGCAGAGTTGGCGCGATGCATGGCTGAGTTGAGTTGAGTTGAGTTGAGAGGGGGGTTTGTTGTGGTATTGTAGTATCATCTTGATAAGCCCAGTTCGCAGTTGCCTGTGTGCGTGTGTGATGTCAGTGTGTGCGTGTGTGTGCGGATAGTAAACGCAACTGCTTTGTATGTGATACATATACATATATAATATATATATACATATATGATATATCTCTTGCGGAGTTGGCAGTGATATTGCGAAACGTTTTTCTTGTTATTTTACTTAAATATTTTTGTTTTTTTTTTCTTCTGTTTTTGTTTTGTTTTTCGATTTGAAATCAATGCAAATAAAATACTTAGTAAAGAGCGCAGAGAGAGTTTAGTGCGTGCGCTTCGAGTCCGCGATTAGGAGAGACAATTGTTCGAGACCTTTTTGACATATTCTCTTGCTCGTTTAAAACAAATGTACAATAAATATGTAATCTATAAGTACATATATATAAGTATATATATATTTTTTGTAATGTTTATAAACATGAGACACAATTCAAATTGTCTTGATTCCGGAGTTCGTATTACTCTATCATAAATAATATTCATATATATATATATATATATATATATATATATATATATATATATATATATATATATATATATATATATATATATATATATATATATATATAGATTTTGTAATATTATTCCTTTGTGAAAACTAACGAACTGCAATGCCAAGTCACAACGTAATCGCAACTAAATTGCTATTAAATATATTATTTAATTTTTTTTGTCAAGTTTTTGTTGTATTTTTTTATTTACAGAATGCTTCGATGTTGCTAGTCATATACATATATATATAAATATATAATATATATGATTTATTTAATATGATCTAAAATGTTTTCAAGACTAATTAAGTTACAAGTATAAATGTTAAGTATAATACGTTCTTTTAAAAATGTTTGCTTATTTTTTTCTTTGGTTTTTGGAAAAGTATTTGCGTTAAAGTTTGTTTTTTGTTTTGTTTTCAATTTGATTAATACGTCTTAGTATAAACAATTATTACAATATAATGCTAATTGTTTCGCAATCTGTAGACTGGGTTCCAGACTGGGCCAGACAATACAAACTAATATACATTATACAAATGTTGAACTTATATCTGCTGCTTAAGTTTCTCCCTAGAAATGCCTGCTGTATATGCTATATATACTATATATAGTATATAGTGTGTATTATCTAACCCGTTGCCCGTTTTTAAGTCTAACAACTAAGTTTTCTTTTCTTCTCTTTTTTTTATATAAATTGCCTAGTTTGGTTTTTGTTTTTGGTTTTGGTTTTTGTTAACGACTAGAACATTGTAAAGAAGGAATCGGTTTCACATAATGCATCATATATCGTCTAAGTTGGTTGGCAACTATCTCCCTCAGAGTAAGGCTCAACTGTTGCCACTGCCTACGCCGATCGCCAGCTAACATATGTATATATATATATGTATATCTATATATACTTCACTTTTGGAATTAGTTTTATTTATGACATATTGCTTCTATATATTTTCTTGACTTTTTTCTTTTAAATAAAAGCTGGGCGAACGGCGGCAGCGCGGCCACAGTTGACGGCGCGACTCCAAGGATCAACCAATCAAATCATAAAGAATACTAAAGTTAAAGGAAAATCCGAAAGTAGATAAATAGCAATCTAAGTGGGACTATCCGCCTTGGAGCCGGCATTCGAATTGTCTTGCAGTTGAGCGAGTGTCTTGAACTTTTGCGAGTTTAGGAATCTACAAAGAGAATCGATATATATATATCTTTCTTTTGTATATATATACCAGTCAGCTCACCTGGGATATGAGTCTCTGTGCATCAGTGTATAGATTTGTATTTGAGCTTCGTCAAAGGTGCGAGTCGTCGGCTCAATCATATTGCGATTAACTATTTCGCGCACTCGCGAATCGAGCGACACCTCGCGCGGCGATAGTATCGATATATAGTCCTCATATATCAGGCGCGCCTTCTCCTCCACCACCTCGGCGCTGTTCTCCTTCTTCAGATCCTCGCAGGCTAACCAGAACAGAATGTTCTCCTCGCTAAATTCGCTGCGCAGAAAGTCCCGAAAGACCTTGCGACCACCTGCAAAAGATTTGCATATATCAATATCTATGTTTATCTAGATATCTATGTATATATCTATATATAGCTGACTTACTTGAATTCGTCATTAGTTTATCAAAGCTTTTACCCCAACTACGTATTTCTTCTAATGTAGGTCTGCAAATATTTGATGGCATATCATATTATCATATATTTCATATATCTTATATACTCTATAGGCATGACTTACTGATCGCCATCTAGGAATTCGGCGCTAACGAGATCACGTTTGGTGGGCGCATTTTCATCCGCATTCTTGATGGCAAGACTGCAAAATAGAAAAGATAAATTAATGAATGAAAATTAATGTATAATGAATCAGGGTTGTATATAAACAAAATGAGTGCAGGGTATATTTGATAAGGTTAAGATTAGACTTGCTGATACGGAACCTTTTAGTTTTTCCTATAGAACCTACAATTCCCACTAAAATCTATATAATATAGTTGTGGAAGTAGAGTAAAGCAATTTTAAGATACTTTCTTATATGTAGAAGTCGAAGACTGTATAAATTTGGTGGTCTGTCAATAAGAGTTAGAGCTATAAAGATATCTTATGAACTTTCAAAGTTCTTATATAGTATATATAATATATTTAATAATATAGAATACATTTATATATACAATACTAATATTTTAATATTTTTCATAATCTGTAGTCTATAATATAGACTCTATACCTATATTACCCTATTCAATTTTTATTTTATTTTTTACAGGGTATCTCTTAGCACATTCTAGTTCTATACTTGATACGTACAGCCAGCGTTTAGTTAGGCCAATCATTGTATGTCTCTCTTTCTGCTGCATTTAAAGCTTTTGCGCTTACGACTTCGAGTCAGCTTCGAGCTTTTACTTAGTGTAATTACGCTAAGGATCACCGATATGCGAAAGCTTTCGGCTGCTTGAGAAACAGCTGTTACTTGAGTTACTTGAACGGGTTTTGGCTTTGGTTCGCTCTGCTAGAATTTGTTGTTGCCCGCACAGTGGTTAATTGTAAACTGGCCACACGTTATCTACGATTAGATTTGGCTGCCTCATATCAGGTAAGCATTACAAGCACCCTCTCTACGTAGCAACTCATCAAAGTTCGTTATCTGTTTACCGCGCTTGGACAGCTTGCCAATATAGCAAACATATACATATACGTATTATATGTATATATGTATGTATGTATATATGTATGCACAAGTACTTGGTATGATTAAGTGCGTATAGATGGACAATAGGTAAGCATACAAAAGCGCGGGAGTAATGCCCACCCAACCCAACCAGGCGAGGAGCGAACAGCTTTCATTTTCATTCACGAAAACTTGCAACATTTTTGCAACAACAACAATGGCAACAGCAACAGCATTAGGAATCAGCTTGCCTTCAATTGTTTGTTGCTGTGATTTTTTGAAAAATACTCTTCTCTGGAGCTTTTGGCGCTCCCGCGAATTGTGAATGAAACATTTGTGTCATTTGGCTAGCGCGCAAGTGCGAGCGAGATGGCATGCGGCTGAAGAGAGTGCTTTTACTATGCGCCTGGCAGCTAAAGCGTTGCCAGCTGTAAATAAAGCTGAGAGCAGGCAATGCCCCTGACTGCGTGGGTGCGAAAGTGTGCGTGTGTTTTTGCTGTGTGTAGGAGTAAACGAGAGTGTGTGTGTGTTTGTGTGTGCGAGTGTAGGTAGGAACTTACCACTTAGCCCTGTTGTTGTGGTTGGACGACCCGTGGAGCAGCGGCAATGAAATAGATTCCGTTGAAATATATATTGTATACGTATGTGTGTGTGTGTTGCCTACATATTGTAGGTAACGGTACTCACCAGGAGCAGGAACAACAACAGCACCAACAGAAGCAGCACGGCTTCTGTGTTTGCGGCCGCTGCAGCGGCGCATTTGACTCCTGCAGCACGTTCGAGGTGGCGCTGACGCTGCCCTGCAGCGTTGTGCTGCCGCCCGTTGTGCCCCCGTTGCCGCCAATGCCCGCCGCGGCGCTGCCAGCGCCAACGCCGATGCTCTCGCTGCCGCTGCCGTTACCATTGCCATTGCCATTGTTGGCCGCTGACGAAGATGCATTCATGCCGCGCAGACGACAGCCGCTGGGCAGCTCGGAGACGGTGCAGGACATGCTGCAAGCAGAGATGCCAATTGGAGTTTGATCGGTGGCAATCAGAGGCTGGTGGCCACACACACTACACTTACCTGCCCTTTGCGATTTACAGTTGATGCTGGCGTTTGGCGTTGGCGTTGGCGTAGCTGCCACAGCTGCCGCTGCTGCTAGGCTGCCGCCCACTGCCACTGACCTACCTACTCTCCGTCTCGTTCTGTCTCTTCCACACACACATGCACAGTTAAGCTGCGCGCTGGCGTTGGCGTTGAGCGCCCTTTGCCAAGAGAGAGCGAGTGGAAGGAGAGTGTGAAACAGAAAGAGAGAGAGAGAGAGGGAGCGCAGCAGAGAGCAAGTTACGTATTTATGTTTTTGCTAATAACTTTTTATCGAGTGCTTTCGCTGCTTGTGCTCGCTCGCTCTCTCGCGCCTTGCACGCTCTTGATTTTATTGCTGCTGCTGTTGTTGTTGTTGTTCCAGTTGCTGTTATTCTAGCTGTTGTTGTTGTTCTCCGAATTATTCTGTTATTTTGCTGTCGTTGTTGTTGTTGCTTTTTATTTTAGTTTTTACATGCATATGCAGAGAGCAGAATATTTGTTGGCTCTGCCGTTCGGTTCCTTTGATTTCTTTTATCTAAAGAAGTTTATGGGGGGAGGGGGTGGTGTGGATGAAAGAGAAGCGCAGAAAACAGTTAGAATATGTTTGTTGTACTATTATTATTATTCTTATTATGCTTATTATTATTTAGTGCGTGCGCTGCAGCTCTTGCGCGCGTGGGCAGGTGCTACAGCTGGCATGGGCATGGGCGTAGGGACTGCAGGGTGGTAGGGCATAGGGCAGAGGGGGGCACTAGTTCTTTAGTTTGTAATGGGCGCTAATTTAAATGGGCATTTTTCTATCATGTGTTATGAAACGCTTTTTATATTTATTTAATTTCGCTTTTAGCAGCTGGAGCTGAATTTGGAATTCTTATTTTTTTCTTTTTTTTTTTTTGTTTTATTTATTTCTTGTGCTAGTCATTACACACACACAGACACATACACACGCACACATGATAGACGCTGGCGGCAGCGAGGTCGCCTGACCGTTATTTGCTTCTTCACTATTTATGTGTGTGTGCGTGTGCGTGTGTGTGTATATATACATATGTGTGTCTATATGTATGTATATTTTTTTGATTTTCGTTATGGCTCTGCGCTGTTTTGGGGCTGATGGGGCGTATGCGTGATTAGCTAGCCTGGCTGCTTGTTGTTGTTATTGTTGTTTGTTGTGGCAGCTGCAGAGGGCAGTGCTGTTAATTGCACTTGATGCTTGTAACACACACACACACACACGGACACACAGAGTGCAACCGTTACATTTGCTAAAAATTTATATTGAACAATTTCCAATCGTGTGCGCTTCCGCTCACACACACATACACATACACTTTAATATTTGTATTTAGGAGCAACGAATATATACAAATTTCTTAGCTCTTTCTATTTTTCTATTTTCCATTTCTTTTCTTTTTTCATTTTGCCACACTAAAAATATGTGTAGGTATTTTTCTTCTTGCTTTCTTTTTGCTCTGAATGATTTTGCTTTGATTCAACTTCTACACAGAGAGAGGGAGAGAGCCCAGGAGCGCGAGCGAGAGAGAGCGAGAACGCGCGCTAGAGTCAAGGGAGCGCGCGACTTCAGCAGGAGCAAGCGAGAGGGCGAGAGGGCAAGTAGTGCAATTTAGCTAGACACTCGTTATATTTGATGATTACATTCGTTAAATTCTTCGACTCTCATATTCCAATATTTTTCACATTTTTTGGCATTTTCTTATTTCTTAGAGGGTGGGGAGTGGGGGAGGGGGGCTTTGGCTTTACCACATTATTGCCATTTCATTTTCACTGCTGCGCTTTTTTCTATACGTGTGTGAATTTCTTTGCTACTTTTTTTTTTCTTTTTTTGGTTCTTCTTTTATTTCGTATTTGCGTGTGTGTGTGCGCGCTCTGATAGCCAAAACCCAAAATCCTCGACGACAACGACCGACGACGACGGCACGAGCACAAGTGCAAACGTTTCTCTCCACATGGGCAAAGGCTAGCGACTGACGACGGCTGATTGAAGGAAAAGCTTTCTTCGCTGGTGGAGCCGAAAGCGAGGCGATTAGATTCCTGGTACACAGCGCGACATGTGCGCGCGAATGCTTTCGAAAAGCTTTCGCTCTCTCTCTCTCCCACTCAGTGTGCTGGAATTTGTGCTTTCGGGCATTGCTGTTCGAATTGTAACTGTAAATGCTTAAATGAGCAGCAGCCTTGTTCGCGCGCTCTCTCTCTCTCTCGCTCTGGTTAAACGAGCCCCGGGGAGCAGGCGCCAAACAGTGATTCCAAGTTGGCTGTTTAAGCTGACCAGAGCTTTTACACAGAGATACACATATCATATCTGATTCAATTGGGATATATTCAACATTCATATTACAAGTTGTGAGCTTAAAAAACTAAAGTTGCTTTATGTATAGAGTCGGATGGTGCAGTCGGCGCCCGTGGAGAACACCCAGGGCTGCACCGGATGCCAGTTCACGTCCAGCACGCCAAACTCGTCGCGTTTCTCGTGCGTCTGCAGCTTCTTGAGCGGCACAATCAAAGGATTTTGCAGCAGATCACTAAAAGAGAGTGAGAGAGCAGAGAGTGAGAGATTATAAGCACAGCATACTTCAAGACTCAAGGACTCACTTGTAGACCATGCCGTGGGAAACAATGACCGCCTGGTCATCGCTGCCGGAGGCAAACAGCGGATAGCGCAAGTGGAAGGCGACGCTGCGCACGGCGTTGCGATGCAAGCGCATTGTCTGATAGGGTTTGGTGGACAGATCCAGATCGAACCAGAGCATTTTCTTGTCATAGGTGGACACCAGCAGATTATCGCCCTTGGGATGGATCGACATGCCCGATATCCACTTCGAGTTGGTCAACAGCTTCTTGACCAACTCCTGCTTAACCAGGTCATAGATGCGAATGTTGTGCTGCGTCTGCAAAGGACGAAGGACAGGCTATGTAGTAAGATGGAGATTCGAAACAGGATCAGGCTTACGGCCACAAAGAGGCAAGGCTTGACTGGGTGGAAGAGCACGCATTGGATCAGGCCCTTGCTCTTGGAGAAGGGTATTTGGGAGCGACGCTTGGAGAGCTGATGGATGAGAGCCGAGCGATTGGCGCCCTCGGGCATGACGGTGGCCAGGTAATCGCCGCGGCCGTGCCAAGTCACCTGACGGATGGGCTTGAAGTGTGTGATGACCACGCGCACGCCCTTCTCCTGCTCCTCGGGCTCCGCATTGGACCATTGCACGGCTGTCTTAATCCGCTCACTCTCGATGACATCCGAGCTGGGGGCTTCGGCGAGCAGATCGTCCGTCTTCTTGATGAGCAGCTTGTCGCCCACCTTGGGATTGATGAGCAGCAAGCGGCTGCCCGTGGCCACAGCAACAATGGATAACTTGGCATTGGGGCACCAGGCGACGCAGCGCACCACATCGTTGGTCTCGATGGTGCGAATGCAGCGGCCAGTCGCGATTTCCCAAACTGAAAGGGAATATATATAAGTATACAGATCAGGATTAGCTATGCTGCACTTACTCTTGACTGTCTTATCATCGGAGCCAGACACCAAGTACTCGCCCTTAGGTTCCACGCTGACGGAGCGCACCAGATCCGTGTGCCCGCGATAGACCAGACTCTCCACTGTGGGGAATGGCTGCAGATCCCGTGGCGAGGGTAGTTTGGGTATCAGATACTCCGCATCGATGTTCAGCTTGACGCGCCTGGCACGCGGACACAAGTACAGATCCAGGCAGCGCAGGAAGCGCTCGCGCAGGTAGCGGGAGTAGGCTGGAACGGCGCGCAGGGATGTGAATTTCTGTGGCATAAAGTGCAGCTTGCGCTTGTGCGGCTCATCCTTGAGCTTGAGCCACTCCTTCCGCTCCTTCTCGTCGAACAGATACTCAGGCGGAGGATTATACGATTCGGCATGGCCGGGCAGATCACGCTTGGGCGCCGACACGGGATCGTGTATGCGACGCATGTGCTCCCGTCCCGTGTCCGTCTCCCACAGCATATAGAACTTGGGGCCACGCTTCTGTTGCTTCTCCCGCTCCACTTCCTCGCTGGTCTTCATCCAACCCATCTTGAGGGCGTGGACCATGCGCGAGACCTTCTTCTTTTCCGACACCGACGGCAGGAACGAGCGCTTGTGATCCGGCACATTCTTGATGGGCATTTTCTCCACCTCCGAGGTGAACCACTCGATCCATGGAGCGTACTCATTGTGTTCGGGATTTGGTATGCGCGACGAGTTGATGCGCTTGATCAGCGCTATATCCTCGTCGGTTAGCAGCACCTCCTGGCCTGTCTGTGGGTCCTTGACCGTGCGCCAGAAGTTCGGATCCTCGATCTTGCGCAGGAAATCATCGATTTGATCACCCTTTGGCGGCTTCACAATCTTCTTGGCATCCCAGTCGTAGCCGATGTGTTTGTATTCGTCATACCAGTGCATGGGTATGTTGCCCACCGTATTGCGTATGTCCTCCTCGTCAGAAGTGTCCGAATCCTCGTACTCAGGCTTGGAAGGATCACGCGGAATTATCTGAATCAGGGGTTCGGCCTTTGCTTGGGCTGCTTTACTGCTGCTTGGTTGGTCGTCTTCTGGTGTTGCAGAGGCAGCATCACTGTCCTCGCTATCATCATCGGAGTCATCCTCCTCCTCGTCATCATCACCCTCCTCCTCCTCCTCCTCCTCAGCTTCCTCATCTTCGCCTTCTCCGGCCTCGTTGCTGCCTTTTCTGCCCAAATAATTACCTTCTTCATCGCTTTCAAACTCTAGATCTTCGCTGCTGTCTGACTGATATTCTTGATCTATGCCCTCATCATCTGTCGTGTCCTCCCCAGGATCTTTCACAGCTTGCAGCAGATCCTACTCAAAAGAAACAAACAATCGAGTCTCACTTTGGAATCTGTATATTTTCGTAGCTTACCTCATCTTCTTCATTGTCTGACTGTTCAGAAACTGAAGATTCTTCCTTTGTGGGCTCAGGCTCCTTAACTTTACGCTTCACTGTCTGTTTTTTAGTCATTTTTAATAGAAAACAAAACGAAACAACTTGGCGCACGTGTTGCGGCACAAATTTCGATCGCAATGCGTAAATCGATAACTAAAATCGCTAGCGTTTTGTGTGAATGCCATATCAATGCCTCAATTATGCGTTCTTTGCGTAGGCTTACACAGCAGTTTTCGTTTGATTTTAAAATTATCAAGCAGAGCAATTAAAAATCTAAATAAACTACAATTATATACATTTTGATATACAAATATATATAATAATATATATAGATCACATTTTGTATATGTAAGGTCATGCATAAACAGGTGCATATCTTCAGTGCCATAAACATCAGCTTAACAGCTGTTGCTGTTAGCATAGCAATCGCCATGTGTTAAAGCAGGCTAACAACAGTGCTACATTTCATAGAGCTGCCACATCGCTAACAGCTCGTCTGACCAACAAAAATATCGAATAACCACCTAAATAACGACACAAACGTACTAATACTACACAACTCTGATGAGAATACAAATTAAATAGAGCTTGCCACAAAAAATGCAAAAAAGAGTGCTTAACTAGCACGCAGATCCTCCATATAGAACGCAAACAAACGGCAACAAACTATTGCATCATAGCCAAACCGAAAGCTAACAGCTGCAGGTGCCATCGATTTGCAACAATAATTATAAAGTAGCAAAAAAAAAAAAAAAAAATGACTGCCCCGCGACGTCTGCGCAAGGAACTCGTTGATTTGCAGGAAAGTAGTTTAAAATCGTTTCGTGACATCAAGGCCGACGATGATAATCTGCTGCGCTGGACGGGCCTGATTGTGCCCGACAATCCGCCGTATAACAAGGGCGCCTTTCGCATCGAAATCAATTTCCCGGCCGAGTATCCCTTCAAGCCGCCAAAGATAAGTTTCAAAACAAAGATCTACCATCCGAACATCGATGAGAAGGGTCAGGTGTGCCTGCCCATCATCAGCACCGAGAACTGGAAGCCGGCCACGCGCACCGACCAAGTGGTGCAGGCCCTCATAGCTCTCATCAACGATCCCGAGCCCGAACATCCGCTGCGCGCCGAACTGGCCGAGGAATTCCTCAAGGACAAGAAGAAGTTTGTGAAAAACGCCGAGGATTATACCAGGAAACACAGCGAAAAGCGTCCGGCTGATTAGTGCAATTGAGACGAGGCGAGGCGAGGCGCCGGCGCCGGCGCCGCTTCACAAAGATAACCAAACTGTAAAACCAGGAAGAGAATGGATGAGAAGCACCCAAAACACACCCACACACACACACACACACACGGAAATATACACTAATACATGCAGACACAAGCAGCCACTCACACACACACATAAACGAACACAAATTTTGCTTAGAAGAAAAGATGGAGTATATATATATATATTGCCGTCGCAGGCAGTAGATTTGCTTCATATATATATATATATATATATATATATATATATATATATATATATATATATATATATATATATATATATATATATATATATATACATAAAGAATTGTATAAACTGCAAGAATTCAGTTTATGTATAAACTCGAGAAATATTTGTAGTAGAAATTAATTTGCATTAATTGTTTTTAAAATACAAAAAGGAAAATGAAAACTTGAAGAGAAGAAAGAAAAAAGAATGTGTAAAGTTGATAAATCTAAGGATTATAGATTATATTTGTATGTTATGTCGCCTTCTGAGCGCAGCGCCTGGGAAAGGCCTCCTCGTCGAGCATGCGGCGATAGCAGCTGACCAGGACGCTGTTGTTGTGCAGCATTAGGGCATTGGCGAAGGGATTCTTGTGCAGCTGCTGCACTGGCAGCAGGCTGTGCAGCGCCTCCAGCTGCTGCTCAGTCTCATCCTCTTGGAGCACGCGTTGCAGCTGCTGCAGTTGCTCCGTGGCCTCCGAGAGGTCACTCAGTGTTATGGTCTGGCTGTCGAATTGGGTTTCCTCGTACACTTGCTCCGCTAGGAGCAGCAGCAGCGATGCCGCATAGTGGCTGAGGAAGAGCAGCGAGTGGAACACTATTTTCGCTGGGCGTTGCTCGAGCAGTGAGTCAACCAAAGCAACAAAGAAACGTCGCTGAACTCTGTGGAACGTTGACTCATCGTCCGCGCTGGCGTCAGGTGCGTAATCAAGCGTGCGCATTACGTGATTGTCGGCGTCGTAGAGCGTGCAGTTTGCTGCCGTCTGCCAGAGCGGATCCAGCTCGAAGGTCTGCAGCAGACGCAGCCGCAACAGCAGCACTGGCTCCGAGGCGAAGAGACTGCTGTGCAGCTGGCCAATGGGCGCTCCGCGACAGGGTTGCAGCTGCAGCTTCTTGGCCAGCTGCTTGACATGGCTGTAGCTTCTCATGACTGTGGGACACTTCTCCAGCTGATTGAACTCCCGTCGCAGGCAGTAGATTTGCTTCAGCAGATCGCCCTGACGCAGGTGCTCCCGTTCCGTGTAGGATCCCCCATAGACAGGCACCGAGAAGCCCAGGGCCTTGTTGACATCCGCCTGCTGCACGATGCACAGCTCCTCGGGCAGCGGCCGCACCTTGTAGCGGTTGTAGTACATGGAGGAGACGACGCCGCGCAGCTGGTGCAGATGGCGCAGATAGTAGCGATCCTTGGACTCGTACGCATAGATGCTGCCCTCGATGGCCTCCTGCTGCAGCCTGAGGAACAGCCGACAGGCGATATTGTGCTGCAGCAGGAAATCGTTGGGTATCTCCGACTTAGCGAACAGAGGCATCACCATGGCATCGTTCGGCTGCGCGAGCCTCGCCCGCATTGCCTCCAGCAACTGCGTCAGCCCAGGCGTGTCCTTCTGGTAGTTCAGGCAGATGACGTACATCTCCGAGTTGCCACGCTTCGAGGTGGCCGGCTTGAAGATGCGCACGCGCTCGAAGAGGCAGTTGAGCATGAACATGATCGAGACGCTACACGCCTCGAAGAGCGTAAACATTTTGATCACGAAGTTCCCACCCGGACTGAGTATGTGGAGGGCGCTGAAGATCTCGGCGAACAGGAGACGCGCCACGATCTCCTCCTGGCAATCGGGCTGCTCGGAGCAATCGATGGAGCCATCGGCTGAGATCAACTGCACACCAGCTGGAAATTGCTCTGCACAGATGTCTCTCATATGCTCGATGTTCTCCACACTCAGCAGGTTCCCAGTGAGGTCCTTGTGGAAGAGCCAATTGCTGAGAGTGTGAAAGATGAAGCGATCGTCGGTGATCATTTCGTTCAAGGCATTGCCCTCATAGTAGGGATTGAGCGTAGTGGAACGCCAGTGCCAATTGATCTGTAAGATAACAAATACAGTTGCTTCCATCCCATAGATGAATCCTTGCCCGTAAATACCTCTTCCCCTTTGTGCACCGAGTGCAAATAGTGATTGAGCGCGGCTATAAAAGCTCCAGGTGCCTCACACAGATGGAGAGTATTCAGTTCCGTTTGGGTAACCAGTGGAAAGCGATGCAGGCACTCGAAGAACTTGCACCAAGCTACCTGTCAAGCAAACAGTGGTTCAAGCAACAGTGGTTTATTCCCCCCACCACCCACGCTCCCTCTTACCGTTACAAACTCCGCTTTGGTTTCGTTTTTGAGTCGCCAGGAAATCTCGCCCGATGGATCACGGCGATTGGTGTGTGTACTCCACTCCTGTACGCCATAGTTGTTTAATTTGCTTTTCACGTGGTTGAGCTGCTCCTTCAGCTCCTGCAGCGACTCGTATTGGTAGAACTCGCTGAAGAGCGGCTTTTGCGCCGGCAGTTGCCAGGCATCGTTCTTTGGTTTCTGGTATTGAAACTTCTTCTCGAACAGCTGCTCCACTTCCTCTCTTATGCTGAGTTTGGGACGCATTTTAAGCACCTTTTAATTCAAAGAATTGAGCAAAATAATTTCGTTTAGTTCTTTTAGCTCAGGCAAAATCCAAACAGCAGACTTAACAGTGCCAATTGCTTAACATTTACAAGAAATGTTATTAACAGTGTGCGGAACTAACTCAATTAAAGCTATTAATATAATTCAGGCATTCAAGAAATTTAATATTAATATTTATTTGATTATGTTTTAGATATTTACGGTATTTTTAACTATCTAGTTTAATTTACTTGTTATACGATTCTTATTGTTATTGTTCTACCAATTTGAATTTAACAGCTGCTTACCAGCTGTGAAGCTATCGAGGGCTATCGATGTGCAGCGCTATTAATGTTATCGTTGTTAACTATCGGTATTTGGATATACGCAAGGAGTTGGCAGCACTAGACTTGGAGCGCCATAATTTAACTCAAAGTCTGCATTTCAGAAGCCAACCTTTTCTATTTTAATTTTGAAGACCTACAGACTTTCAAAATGGGAAATAAACATTTGCTTCTTATGTTTTTGACTGAGCAATTACGCTTGTTTGTTATTCTCGTATTTAACTTAAACAAATTTAATTTAAATACTTAAAAAAAATCTTATACAAAAGCTTGTTTCTTACTCCAATTAAAGCTTTTAAAATTATTAAATAAATTTATTTAAGTTTTCAAAATGCACATTTAGTATTATTTAAATTTATCAAATTTATGAAAATTTAATTGTTAGTGCTGGGTCAGCTAAATAAAATAATTATTTAAAGAATTATAAATTCTTTAGTTTTTTTAAGCAATTTTTGTATACAATTTTTTTCTTCAAATATAAAATATATAGCTACATATTTTTAAAATATACGTACGTATGAAAACTAAAATTTAAGCAATTATTTATTATTTTTGTATATATGCTCAGAAATTTGCTTTTAAACTTTGTTGATTTTATTTAATTAATTATTCCAGTAAACTTTTCAACTATTTTTAATCTGCTGCAATATAATATTTATATAATTTTGTATATTCCTTATATATTTTTAAATTATAATTTCTAAAGTTTTTTACACACATTTTCTTCTTAACTCTATCTATTAAAACATTATTTTTTTTCTGAAGAAAATTTGCTTAAAAATTTCAAAATTGTTTTCCCACCAGCTTTCCTCGCTTATTTCCGATTAACTTGATGGAAATCTTTGAATATTTTTTATTACAGAGAATGAGTTTCCTTTCCTTGAACATAAATGTGCCTGAAATATGAAATTGATAATTAAGAGAAATTTCTACGGTTCAGTTAGCGCTGGCATATTAGGGCGAACTATTAAAAAAAATAGAGAATACTTAATATGAACAGAGAGATATTACGAAACAGACAAAAGACGAAAAAGTATTTATGGCTAAATCGATGGATCGCCCGATGCATATAAAGCTGCGAATTAATGGAAATCAAACGGAAATAGAAAATATGGGTAAGAAAACAAGAAAAGAAAAGATAACGGCACTTGGCTAAAGCTAAACCCATCTATGAAGAAAGGGTTTTATAGTTGATTTTTGAATTATTTTGGAACTGAAAACCAAAAAAAAAAAAAAACTCTTTGAATCATTGCGATGATGTGCCAAACATTGGAATTCAAATTGTATTTTTTTTTTTGGTCACTAAAGTGGCGCGTGAGCTGCCGACTTTATAGCACTTTATAACGAAACGGATCGGGCGACGTGTTCATATGAATAATAATATTCAAATTATTAAACGAATCCAAATGCATTTCAATAGCAGAACAAATGCCCATGGATATATACACTTTTTATATAACAAACTATATACATAAGAGATGTATATGTAAGTGTAAGTCGGCAGAGTTATATAGTAGCAGGCAACTCTGACTGTGGCTCTGACTGTGGCACTGACTGTGGATCTGGCCTGGCACGTGACTGTTTTATTTAATTGGCCATAAATACATGTGTGTAATGTGCAGAGTCGAGAGCTCTACTTGGGCACGAAGGTCTGTTTCGGCTCTTCTTGGGCTGCCCATCAAGCTCTATAGAAATCCCTGTCTACGACTGGCCCATGGCTATGGCTATAGCGGAAGTAACGCCCTGGCTAGTGTCCAGGCTTGCATTTGGCTTCTTCGACTGAAGTGAATTCCATTACGGCGGCAGTTTGTCGTAGCCGAACGTGGACACGGCGTTTTTTTTATAATCTCTCTCTCTCTCTCTCTCTCTCTTTTGTTGCTGGCAACAAAATTTTATTTTAATTTCATATTTCTTTTGCTCAAAAGGGAGTTCATTAATATGCCGAGCAGGCGCCATTGCGCTAAAAACTCAGCTCAGCGTCAGCGTCAGCTACCTGCCACTGTACTGGCAGTCTGTACACAGCTACACCTATACAGGTGTGTATGTGTGTGTGTGTCTGTGTGCACCCCCACTTTGCATAGGAGGTATTTAAAAGCGTGTGCGTCTGCTGGCAACGGGCAACGGGTATCAATCCCCGTTTTAGACAACATTTTTATTGTATTTCTGCTGCCTTAACTTTTTGTTTGAGCTGCACATCACACACACACACACACACACACACACACACTTACACACTCACACACACACATACGCACACACTTGCACATAAATTGAAACTTCTTCAATTGTCGCTTTTGGACTTCTAACCGTGCCGTCGTCGTCTTTATCGTCGTCGTCGTTGCTCGAGCCGAGGTGTGGTGCTAAGCTCGACTCATGGCTTTCAAATCAGTTGCCAATTAGTCTTCATCGTTGACGGATTACAATTGTCTCTGCCTCTTGTTCTTCTGCTCCGCTCAAAGCAACAAATAAAACAAAATAACAAATAACTTGTTAAGTGCCTATCAACAAAAAATCAGAAAAAAGCAGACAAAAACAAGCATTTCATTGATAAAAAAATAAGTTTCGTTCATGCGAAATTACAAAAACAATTTGCTTAAAGTTTACTAATTTGTGTTTCAAATATATATATATCTATATATCTATATATATATATAGAACTCAGCTTAGCGCATCTGTTGTGGAATTGGCAAGATGTCGGCATAGCTGACGTTTGAAAGCGCATTATATATATAGCGCTATGCTGCATCTAGTCAGTTATTCAATGGAACAATCAACAATATATCAATATTATTTTATATATTTTTTTTATTTTGGAAATCGGCATAATAGAGTAACTCAGCAAATCGTTCCATTTACCAAAGTTTATATACATTATTCAAATATATTTTGCAATTCTCTTTCAGCTTTCTTTTCAGGACTTGCAAGGATATATAAGGATAACGTAATAAGTCCTTAAATGAACTTCAAGGCAAGTTCTGTCCTGTTGGATTATGTGGAGTAAAAGCATCCTCATTTCAAACTCTATTATATTATTTATTGTTACTGGAATTTCAATTTACTTGGTAAACATATTTTTACACAATATATTTTTTAATATTTCATAATAAATGTAAATACAGTCGCCAAATATAAGCCCAAATTGAGTTTCTTTTCTAGTGTTTCACAATAAAAACAAGTTTAATTTTTCACATTTTTAGCACAGCAGCAATTGGGAAATTTAATTTAAGCACAAAAAAGAAACATGCGTCAAACGTAAACATTTGAAAAGTAAACACTGCAAAAGCCCGCGATTCATTAAGCTCATAAGCTGAAGAGCTTATTAAGTTGGCAGCGCCAGTTTCAAAATTGCCACAGTTTGGCGGTTAACTTTTGCAGCACTGCTTCTCTAATCGATATCACCTGCGAGCTATCGCAACAGTGTTGCTTTTTCGATTCGCTTTGTCACTGTAAAAAAGTAAACAACAGTAGCAGAAGATTAAGTAAAGCTGGATAATCCACGTAAAAACATTTACTTTGAGTGATGGATAGTCAAGTAAGTCTAAATTTATGGCACAATCGATACTTGGAGCAGTAGCCACAACATCCGTCATGCTCGTGTTGTCTACAATTAATACTTCCTTGAAGTTTGTCGCGCTATTTCGTTATCTGAAGTGGCTTTGTGATAAATCTGCCTAAATATACACATACACATAGTATTGGGACATAACAATAG
This sequence comes from Drosophila paranaensis, assembly GCA_035047545.1. Lineage (NCBI taxonomy): Eukaryota > Metazoa > Arthropoda > Insecta > Diptera > Drosophilidae > Drosophila > Drosophila paranaensis. Next base: position 15,244,211 of record JAWNPL010000026.1, on the reverse strand, counting down.
GTATTAGGGGAACAGACTGCCGCCAATGACGTAATTAACATGGCTGAGTAAATATTAGCAGCGGTTATCAGCTTATCGTAGTTACTTTCGACTTTTCGTCGGTTCTAAGAGGGGCGTTGCTATATTTTTACAGGCACCGATTGATGATCTATTATTGGACATTGTGGACAATGCTTGGCGAATGGAAGCACTGCCCTACGATCAGATATTAGTACCAACCGAGAAATTGCCCGATCCCGAAGCCGATGGTGGTGACTCACACCTAACCTTGAGCGAGCAGGTGAGCAATAACCGAAAATTGTGATTTGATTTGATATGCCTCACGTTCCGATCTCATAAATCGCTTCATGACAGGAACAAAAGTGGACAGACCTGGCGCTTGGCTCGCTGGCACCGGACGCTGCCTTAATCGATCAACTCAACATCACAGCTATCTAACCAAGGACGAGCGGCCAGCGTGCTAGCACGTCCCCAACTCTACTAATTCCACAAGTCTTATTTATAACCCCACAACATGAGTAGTAGCAGCAACAATAGCAATAGCAACAGCAGTAATAGCAACAGCAACAGCAACAACAATTCAATACATCAGCATCTGCATTCTCCCAGTAAATTAACGGAATTTGCGCGCAATTTTGAGGATAAACCAGATTCGCTTTTCGGTCGAGTGGTTAATAAAATTCAGAATGTTTATAATCAAAGCTATAACACAGTCAACGATATATCCAGCGGCACCAGCAGCAGCGTCCAGGTGGGCAAGTCCAAGTTCTACGACGAGCGCAAGGCGTCTGCCAACGTGGACAGCGACAGCACCCAGCACGGCTCATCGAACAGTTTGAATGTGGTTCGGCCGCAGCCGCCGACATCGCTGAAGTTGCGCAAAAGCAGCGAAACACAGAGCAGCAGCACGACAACAACAGTGGAGGAGACGGCCGAAGCCAACGAGCGTGTCGACGAGCTGCCCGCTGAAGCGAATCAGGTTCGCACCGTTTCGAACGTGCTCAAACACATCAGCAACATCGTTGCCTCGAAGAACAACAATGTGAGTGCAGCTGCGACTATGTCGAGCCAAAACTAACTCCTCTCTTTAACTGCCTTAAATAGGATCTGCGCAACTATAAGGAAACGGAGCTGCAGCAGCTGTGGATGCCCGACTCGAAGGCCAAGGAGTGCTATGATTGTGCACAAAAGTTCTCCACATTTCGTCGCAAACATCATTGTCGGCTTTGCGGGCAGATCTTCTGCTCCAAGTGCTGCAATCAAGTTGTGCCAGGCAGTATTATACGCTGCGAGGGCGATTTGAAGGTGTGCAATTACTGCTCCAAGATTGTGCTCACCTCCCTGAAGTCCTCCAGCTCGAACATGGATGAGAATATGCAGGCCTTGCAGCAGCATCTCAGCAATAAGCTCGAGGTGCAGGAAAATGCGCCCAGCACTCTCTCCGCGCAGAAGCAACGCGTGCAGCTGTCCAGGAAGACCTCCCTGGGCTACCAGGAGGAGCGGTTCAGTTCGCAGGCGAACTATACCATGTTGTCCATGGACGACCGCAAATATATACTGCAGCAGTCCAACTCACTGATCACCCTGCACGAGGAGATGCAGCGCGAGCTGCCTGTCCAGAACTGCGGCCAGCTGCTCATCGAGTTCCTCAACTCGAACAACAAGTCGGCCAACGAGGTGCAGGCTGTGGCCATACTGAATGCCATGCTCGCTGCGGGCTTCCTCGAGCCGATTGTGCCCGACGCCGAGCAGACGGAGTTCGATGCCACATTGCACTACAGATTTGCGGAGCTCTCGCGCACAAGTGCGGCCGTGGCTGCCGTTTTGGACAAAAGCAATGAGTGCCCCAATCCGATAAGTCCACAATTTGATAGCAGCGCCGAGCCGCAGCCGCCGAAGTCCATGGATCTCTCGTTGAGCTTTCAGTCTGCCCACGATCTGGAGCTGGAGAATGATATGTGCGCCACGGCGGTGTCGACGAAACTGCTCGAGTCCTACTGTGAGCATGAGGAGCAGCTGTTGGCCCAGCTGTTGCGCGCCCATCAACTGGACGCCGAGTGGGGCAAAGTGCTGCAAACGCTCTGCTCGACGGCGGCGAACCACTTCAAGCCGGAGTACTGCACCAACGATCTCATGGACATACGTAACTATGTCAACTTCAAGAAGGTGCCGGGCGGCAGTCGCAAGGACTCCCAGATTGTGCATGGCGTGGCGTTCTCCAAGAATGTCGCCCACAAGGACATGGCCACGCACGTCGAATTCCCGCGCATCCTGCTGCTCCAGTGCCCCATCGTCTACGAACGCATCGAGGGTAAGTTTGTGACGATCGAAACGGTGCTGCTGCAGGAGAAGGAATACCTACGCAACGTCTGCACCCGCATCATGAACTTCGAGCCGAACGTGGTGCTGGTCCACAAGAACGTGGCAGGCATTGCGCAGGACTTTCTGCGCGCCGACGGCGTCACCCTGGTACTCGACGTCAAGCTCTCCGTCATGGAGCGGCTGGCCCGCACGCTGCAGTGCGACATCGTCAGCTCCATCGAGTCGAATATCACGATGCCCAAGCTGGGCTACTGCAACGACTTCTACATACGGAATTATACTGGCGGCAAGACTCTCATGTTCTTCGAGAATCTGAAGAGTCCGCGTGGCTACACCTGCCTGCTGCGTGGCGGCAACAATGCGGAGCTAACGCGCGTCAAGAAAGTGGCCTCGGCGCTGCTCTTTGCGCGCTACAACTGGCGCCTGGAGATGTCTTTCCTGCTGGACGAGTTCGCGCAGCCGCTCACGCCGAAGCCATCCATATTCGACTCCAAGGAGTCGAGCCCGAACACAGAGCATGCTGCCGAGGAGCATCCCGAGCTACGCTCGTCCGCCAAGCGGCCACTGACTGAACGCAGATCGGATGAGAAGTTTACGGCCGCCGTCAGCGAGAATGTAGCCGACTTTACGGATCCCCTACGCTCCTCGCAGATCGAGCCAGTGTCCAGCTCGGTGTCCAACATGAATGTGCAAGCTCTGGCTGTGGAGATGCGCTACGACAATCGCTTCCGCAATGCGCTCAGCTCCACCGTGCTGTCCGTCAGTCCGTTCCTGACGTTTCCGCCGCCCTATCTGGAGACGGAGCAAGGCCGCAACTGCAAGCTACGCAAACTCTTCCCAGCCGAGCTCTACTTCTCCAAGCAGTGGTCGAAGCCAACCACTGCACTAGAGCGTCCCGATAGTCTCGAAACGGATCCACTCAAATCCAGTACGGAGCCGGGTAACAAGGAGAATGAACAGCAGCTTCTGCCGGCGCATGACTTCGTCAAGATGAAGATCACGACGGCGGTGACTAGTCGGGACATTCAGACGCTTTTGGCGGAGTTTCGCTCCTTCGGAGGTCGTTTTCCCAAAGGCAAGGCGTCGAGTGAGTACGAAAATGAATTCCTCTTGACATTCTCCAATAATCCATTCCTCTTGTAGTGTTCAAGAAGAAGAAGAAGATGGGCGAGGTCATACAGCGACCGCAAAAGGTCACCGATGAGCAGCTGTACAAGGACGCACTCGATCCACAGAATCATCAGCGTTTGCCGGTGCTCTTCTGCAGCTTCCACAACAATCCGAAGGGTGTCTCCTCCTTCTGCAAGCTGCCCATGCTGCTGGACATGAAGTTCTATGGGCAGCACGACATCATGCTAGAGCAATTCCTGCAGCGATACTGCTGCCTCTTCAACTCGATGTGCCCGTCGTGCAATTTGCCCATGCTCGGCCATGTGCGCCGCTACGTGCACTCGCTGGGCTGCGTCCATGTCTATCTCACCGATGATTCAACGCGATCCGATCCCAAGCGCATTTACTTCACCTCCTGGTGCAGCATCTGCAATGCGACAACGCCTGCTGTGCCCCTTTCGGATGCAGCCAAGCGGCTCTCTCTGGCCAAGTATCTGGAGCTGCGCTTCCATGGCCACGCTTACAAACGGCGTCCGCCCACAGAGGCCGTCAGTGGAGCCGTCGAGCAGGGCAGTCCCTGTGAGCACTCACTGCATCGGGACTATGTGCATCACTTCAGCTTCCGTGGCGTCGGGGCCAAGTTTCAGTACACTCCCGTCGAGGTGTGGGAGACGGAGCTACCCTCGCTGACTCTCCAATTGGAGCTGCCCAAGCCATTCATTGGCGTCCAGGTGCAGGAGGAGATCAAGAGCTTCTCGATACGTGGCCATGAGGTGTACACGCGCATCCACGAGCGTATTGCCGACCTGGCCAGCGAGGAGGAGAACTCGCCATTGGTCTCCACGCTGAAGGCCACCCTCACCAAGGATCAGTTCATCTTCAAGCAGAAGGTGGAGATTGTGCACACGCTCCTGACGGAGCACATGGTCAACTCGTACGATATAGCCGACGCCCTCATCATGGCCAAGCGCGTGCTGGCCGAGAGCATTGAGCTGTGGGGTCCGCGCCTGCACGAGATCGAGCAACTGGCCCAGAAGCATGCCAAGCAACCACACCACGTCGACGCTGGCACCATATGCACCGAGGAGCTGCGGCCAGAGCAGCCAGACGCCGTTGCCAACCAGGAGCAGGCCAAGACCAGAGCTAACAGCCAGCAGTCGGAAGGCGCTACGGTTGAGTGCCCCGGCGAAGAGAACTCGGATGCGGATAAGAAGCTAACCGTCGACCAGATGCTCGCATCCACCGTGAACATGAAGAAGTCCATCAAGTCGCGACTGCTCACCCGCCGCACGACCGTGAATAGCCAGACAAATCTGCTGCAGACTCCGTTTGCAGCACACGAGCATCTGACCCTGCCCATGGGCTCCATACCAGTGGTGGTGCGTGAGAACGATCTGAGCTCGGTGATTGCCTACAGTCTGACCTCGCCCGAGTATCAGCGCTCGCTAGCCGGCGAGGTGGCCAGCTGCGACGCCCAGTCCAGTCCGCAGCCGAAGCACAAGCAGCTGGACAGCGATGTCGAGGAGTCGGTGGGCAGTGTTGAGTCCGAGGAGCGCAACAAGGCGAAGGCAGCGCCACAGTCGCAATCCCAGTCCCAGTCGCAGCCACCCAGTGCCCACGTGACGCTCACCTTCGGCCCCAGCAGCCAGTTCCAGTGCAAGATTTACTTTGCCCGTGAGTTTGATGCGATGCGCGCCAAAACCCTGAGTCCGCCCAAGCTCGATAGAACGCTCTATCGCCGGCTGGAGAAGAGTAAAATGCGGGAGGAGCTACGAATCTCACAGAACCACAACGGCTCCGACATCGAAATCGTGCGCAAGCCCAGCGATGTGTCCAGCCAGCCGCTCAAAGAGCAGCTGGACGCCGAGGAGGAGTCACGAATTGCGCTGGCACGAAGCCTCTCCAGCAGCGTGCAGTGGGAGGCGCGGGGCGGCAAGTCAGGCTCGCGCTTCTGCAAGACTCTGGGTAAGCAACGCTCTCATACAGCTCTTATTTTAGAAGATTTCTAATTCCAAATCCCCTCCAGATGATCGCTTCGTGCTTAAGGAGATGGGCAAGAGGGAGATGGCGCTCTTCGACAACTTTGCGCCCGAGTACTTTGAGTACATAGCCAAGTGCCAGCAGCAGCAGCCCACGCTGCTGGCCAAGATCTTTGGCGTCTTCAAAGTTAGCATCAAGAAGAAGGAGTAAGTGCTGCTAACCATTGGCAAAATAAGTACTAATTCTCGCCTGTCCTTGCAGCTCCTTTGTGGAGAAGTCCTTGCTGGTGATGGAGAATCTGTTCTACGGCTGCAATATATCCGACAAGTTCGACCTGAAAGGCTCTGAGCGCAATCGCCTGGTGGACCCGACGAATATGAATGGCGAAATCGTGCTGCTCGATGAGAATCTAGTGCAGAGTAAGTGCAGCCAGGATCCCTCGAATACGAATCGTTAGCTAATCATGAACTTGCCTTACAGTGTCTTGGTCCAAGCCGTTGTACGTGCTGTCGCACAGCAAAGCTGTGCTGCGCGATGCCCTGCAGAGGGATGCCTCGTTTCTGGAACGCAACGAGATCATGGACTACTCCCTGCTCGTGGGCCTGGACGACGAACGTAATGTACTCGTGCTGGGCATAATAGGTGCGTCTCCCTGTCTGAATGCACATGTTGCTTCAGTTTATTTAACAATGAGTCTTGCTTAGATTATATACGGACGTTTACGCTGGACAAGAAACTGGAGTCAATGCTCAAGCAGACGGGCCTGCTGGGCGGCGGCATGGGCAAGCCGACAATTGTCGCGCCGCAGCCCTACAAGCAGCGCTTTGTCGATGCTATGGATCGTTACTTCAATACCGTGCCGGATCGCTGGGAGGGACTCTCCAAGATCTGACCGAGAGTGCAAACTGCTGACGTATCAAGCAAACCAAATAGCAATTAGTTAAGCTGTTCCAACGCATAGTTAACATTGATTTGATAAAGCCCACTACACGGTGGTTAAAACCACATTTACCTAAAATAGACGACATATCCGTCCGCGAATTGCTTTGCACTTGACCCACATGGCCGCCGGAAATGGCGCCCAGTTCATGACAATTGAAAGCCAGTCAAGGAGCTGTTGCTTTTGTTGTGTTGCGTGTTGCTCGTGCGGAAATAATTTATCCAGATTGAAAACTGCGTTGCGATTGCGATTGGGATTGGGATTGGGACAGCGGTAGCAGCAGCAGCAGCAGCTGACTTCATTACGGATGCATGCAGGACACACACGAAAAGCTGACAGCTAGCAGCTGAAAGCCCAATCAATTGCATTATGCCACGAAATGTTCTTTGCCGCCTGACTGACACCTACAACGCGATTTGTGCGCAGTCAGGGACACAAACACCAATACTCATACACACATACGGCACGCACACTCCTGGCAGGACTCGTGCTTCGCATTGAAAGTTTTTGGCGTGTAAAGTTGTACATTCGCTCAGTTGGGATTTACGATCCGTGTGGTCAAGTTGTTGCTAGCGCGCGCACGGCGCGTCTTCCTCAGGTTCCTGGACAGTGGCCATCGAGCTTTAAGCCAGCCCCAACATGTTCGCCCCAAGACATTTGCAATTTCCAAGTCTCGAGAGTGAAAAGTGAAACTACAAGAAATGGAGTGGAATGCGGGCGATGGGTAAAGTATAAACAAGACCAGATGTGCATGTAGAGGTAGCTCTGAGTCCATGGCCTTGGACAATGCATTCATGTCAGCATAAGGGCGCATTCATGTCTCCTGCATTACGTATACGCCCCGTGGCGTGCCATGCGAATGTTTGCTAAATGCCGCCCATAAATCTATATAATTATGTGCGCAGCGGATTGTGTGTGTGTGTGTGTGCGTGTGTGTGTGTGTACGGCGAGTATTGTTATTGTTCTCAGTGCTGTAATTGCCAATTGATTAGCATATTTAAATGGGTTTGCGCTACGCCTGTGGCGACAGCGGTAAAAATAGCAAAAGCCTTCAAAGGTCATTTGGCATTGTCAAGATTAGAGCTAGAGCACTGGGCTAGTTACGGGCGGAAAACTAAATTGAAATGAGAACAAAACTAAAGGGGAAATGCTGAGGGCGAGCAGGTCGACTTTCAAATGCCCTTGCTGCCAGGGCAGTGACTGAAGGAAGACCTGGAAGGGTTGAGGACTTGAGGAAAAACTAGATTTCTCTAGCGTTTTTTCGCTGAACTCTTTATTTAAGCCAACTCTTGAGAAGAGTGAGTCTCTATCCCTTTATATATTTTATCTTCTTATCTACAAATATATGAAGCAGAGAATAAGAATCCTAGACATATGACAACTCTTGATTCTATTTTAAATTCTCGAGTTTCCTTCTCTATGGCCAATCCTCAGTCTTCGCAGGGCATTCGCTGTTCGTTCATTTACCAAATTTCACCTGCTTTGCCTTTCATTTATTACCTTGAGGTGGGCGGCGAATTGGGTCAGCCTTTTTGGCACTCTGTTGCTATTAAAAGTTTGGGCCCGACATGATTTGGGCGCCTTTTACACTCGCCAGCTGCAGTTGGGCTTGCGTTTGGGTTTGTGTCTGTTTCCGTTTCCGCCTCGAGCCAGCGCGAGTCACGCACACGATTACAGCTGCACTTGACAGCTGAACCTTTGCTTTTGGGCCTAAACTGATACTAAGCCCTGACGCTGAGCACCTGACAGCACGATTCTGATTTGAAATCATAATGCGCCAAAATGGACTTTAGCCAACATGCGAATTTATTTTTAAGTGAATTTTTTTGGATATGCCTAACAGAGTTTGAATTGGGCATGGCGTGATTGAGAGGCCTGTGGGCTTGGCCAGGTGGCCTTTAGCTGCAGGCAGGTGTGGGACTGTGATAATAGCTTAATGAAAGTTGGTATGTAAGATAGATTAGCTTATGTGTTGATATATATTTTGTATGTCTGGGGAAAGTGGTAGGTGGGTGACAGAAGGAGTTGGGAAAGGAGTATAATAATCATCAATCAGAATAATTATCATGATGATTATGATGATATTTATGATACTGATGAATAATCATTCAATGGAAAATCATATAACTAGCATTAACATCATTATTACTATGATTAATGATTAGGTTTATTATCAGCATCAAAATAACATAATAATTATTATGATTCATGCTTATTAATAATACCCCTTTCCCCTCACCTCTCTCACGCCTAGCTTACATCGCTTTTGAAAAATCCCCAATTCTTCGAGAAATATAATATATAATGCCTATCGAGAGAGAGAAAGATATCTATATATATATATATATATATATATATATATATATATATATATATATATATATATCTAAGATATCTATATACCTCTGTCACTCTCTCTCAGTCTCTTTCTCTTTCTAAAGCAACTCTCCCAATATTTCTCTAGCTATCACTTCCTCACACTCTCTCTCTCTCGCTCTGTCTCTATATCTCCGTTCCTCTGCCTCTCACTCTCCCACCCAGTCTCCAGCTCCTCATAATATTTCTTCTGGCTCATTTATAGCAATTAAATGCCATGATATCATAGTAAACGCATTCGCTTGGTTTACTACATCCTCTCCTTCCCCACCGCTCCCCTCCCAGCTGCCTGGCACTTTTGGCATTTGCGCACAGCGTGCCAACTAAAGATTGATGGCTTTACACATCGGAAGTTCAAGAAATAGCTGCAAATGCATATAGTATGCAAATGCTGCGGCCATTAAATATGCAAATGCCCCAGCCATAAATGAGAGCAAGAATAGCAGCAGCAGCAAGTGGAGCAACTGGAGCAGGTGGACTGCAACAGGTGCGCGAATTTCCATACGCAAGGGTCAGCAGGGGCAAAGGACTGCACTGCCTGCCTGTAATTATCCACTTTTAATGGCCAATTCTAATGAGTCCTTGGCAGCTGCAAAGGCAAAACCTATTTCCGCTTTTAAGGAATGGCCAAGGGACAGGTGGGCAGGTGGACAGGTGCTCAGGTGGGCTGGCTTTGTTTACGGCTGCACTCTACGCAATTGACAGCTATTGATTTTGACTGGCAGCAGCAAATCCTTTTCTTGCTGATTCCCATAAATATTCAAACAATTTTCCAATTTGTTGCAATTTGGTTTATTGTCTGTTTGTCTGTTGGGATGTGTGTGCTTGTGCCTAGCAACACATGCCAGCAGGTGTGCCCAGGTGCTACTGTGTATGTGCTTGTGTGTGTTTGTGTTTGTTGTGTGCGTGCTGGCACGCTATGAAAAAATTCCTTCAGAGGAGACTCCTAGCTAGAGACTTAGGCGTATTATTCATAAGGCAACGTTTGGGCTAAGGCATACTATCACAGCGACTATGTGTTTGTCTTTATAATGGAATTACTCTATTGCTAGAGGGCGCTGTGGTGCATATTGGTTGAAGAATGGAACTATATAATAGAAATCATAGATGTAGATATATGTGGAAAATATAAAGCAATATATACGAGGGTAGACTGACAAGTTTTGCGAGTTTTTAGTTTTAAAACTTAGTTTTAGTATTTGTCATTATAATTATTATCATATTTCTTATGCTCATTATCATTATCATTGATATTATCATAATCATTGTCAATATCATTATCATAATTCTAAACAATATTTTCTTCATTACCATAATTATTATTAGATCCATTGGCATTGCCATTATTATGATTCTAATCCTCATTATCACTGTCGAAATCAATTTCATGATCCTCAGTATTCCAAATCCTTGAATTGCTCATGCTTGCCTAGGGTATGTCCCAGTCAGCAAACCCCGTCTTTAGCCATTTGCCAGTAGCACATTTCTGCTTTTTGTTGCCATTTCTGTGCGATTTAGTTTCGATTCCCTGTTATTTGGTTCCAATGGCAACGCCAACGCCAGCGCCAAACGTCGTAGCCAAGGCCCCTCCATCCCTCGGCCTCCGTCCATGTGCTCCACTTGCCAGGCCAGGCCAATTTCTGGCTAACATTATATTCCGTCCGCAGTGCCGAGGCGGAATTCAATTGGAGTCGTTCGTTCTCGGAGCCAGACCTCGCAGCCAGCCAAAAGCACAGCGATCGCTTCACAATCAAGCATCTGCACGAGCATCTCGCCGTTGACGATCTCAAGTTCTTCCGTCGGCGCCAGCCCAATCCCCAGCACACGCACAGCAACGTCTGTCTGTATGATAGCGAGGAGCCAGTGCTGTCCTTTGGCTCCCTAAAGTCCGAGTACCGTAAGCATTACTGTTGCCAGGGCCACGGCCACGCTCACGCCCACCCCCGAACACTGCTGAGGCGTGCCACATCGCTGCGCCTGGAGGGCTTGATGCAGTTGCTGTCGGAGCATCAGGATAAATATCACTGGTACACGCCCGAGGATCTGAAGTTGTAAGTGATTTCAATGGAATATCCAAAGATTTATTATTATATGATTATCTCTGTTCCAGTTCGCGCACATTGCCCGTGCGTAATCCGGAGAACTTGCAGCTGGGTGGCGCGAATGAGCCGGAGGTAATGAAGAGCTCTTCGTACCTGACCTATCCCATGGTGGACAGTGGCGCTGAGATACTGCCTCGGCAGATGTTTCGCGACGACAAGGAGCAGCCCTCGAATCGTTTGGCCAGCGACAAGTTCAAACGGGACGTGGCCGCCCAGGAGCAGAATCGCTGTCATCTGCAGATGCGGGCACAGGGCACACAGTACGAGCCGACGCCGTCCGAGTACAAGCGACAGTTCGTGGAGCAGTTTCCCATCGAGAAGGCGCACTCGATTCCACAGATCAGCAGCATCAAGATGCAGGGCGAGTTTCACGCTGTGCCCGAGTACCAGGACAGCTTCAAGATGTACGCCAACTACTCGAAGAGTGCGCCCATCAAGAAGCACGACAATCTGCGCGTCTCTGGCGCCGAGCAGGAGCAGCAGCTGCCCGTGGCTACCGGCAGCGACTTGCCCGAGTATCGCGATAAGTTCAATGTCCCACCCAAGCACATGGCCAAAGAGAAGTCCCTGAAGACGGACGATCACTTGCGGCCGCGTGGCGAGTTCACCAAGGAGGTGCCCGAGTACTATGAGAGCTTCCGTGATCCGCACATCACCGAGATGCCGGAGCGTGGCAAGGTGCGTGAGCCGTACCTGCGCTTGCGTGGCAAGATCGAGTTCAATCCGGAGTACCGCAACAACTACTTGGACTTTCCACGATCCCGGCCCGTGGTGCGCAAACCAGTCTCTTCATTTCGATTGCCCACCAGCCACAGCAACCAGAACACCACCAACACCACCAGCACCACCACCGCCAACAGCACAAGCCTACGCATGGATCGAGAGCCCGCTGCCAGCAGCTTGACTGCCGATGAACTAGCTGCCACGCCCGAGTATCGACGCGCCCAGTACAACTATCAGCTGCGGGAACGGGAGCGTTCACGTGAGCTAATTGCTCCGCCTGGCAATCTGCGCAAGAGCTCGGACTCTTCGCTGGATGCTGCCCAGATGCAGACCAAGCGACGTCCAGGGCGACAGCGTCAGTTGAAGGAGGCGCCGCCGCTGCCAGTGGCGCCTAGCTTCGAGGACATGGCCACTGGTGGAGCTAAGAAGCCAGCTCGATACGGACGACGCGGATCCGTGCTGCAGAATGCGGCCAAATGCCGTGACAAATCCTCCATCGTTGAGGGCAATCCCAAGTATGCTGTGGGCTGTCGCCGCTCCAAGCAGAACACAGAGAATCAACAGGGTTCCTTTGTGGTGTTGGATGAGCCATGCAAGCCTTCCAACTGGATGAAGAAGACCTGGTACGACTCTTAGACAAGTTCAGCAATAAAACGCTATAAAAATAAAGAATTTACTTATTTATTACATTGGAGTATGCTATTATTATAAGGTATTTAAATGGGGTATTATTTTTTGTTAATTTTCTTCATTTATTTTGAGTTTTCAAATTAGAGCTGTTAAAATCATCGATAGCCACATCAATGTACAATCAAAAGTGCGATATATCGATTAATGTTGTATGATGTTGATATATCGGCTCTCAAGTTTCTATTTTCAAATTAAAATGAAATCCAAAGAAAGTGAAGCGCGGCTGTATCTATAATTAGTAAATTACCAATTTAGTAGATTTGCAGGTGGTAAGTGAACTAAGCTTAAACTTCTCTAAAAGTTCGTTTTCCTTACATAGATCTCCCATAAAAAAAAAAAAACAACCAAAGCAAAAATCCATTCAGTCCGGCATACTAAACCTGCATTAACTTCTCTCATCGCTTCACCCCGCGCTACTCCCTGCACAACTTCTAAAGTTTACAAACATAAACAAACCTTGACGTTCTCTACACGAGACTCATTCAAGCCATTTTTATCTAATCTAATGGCCCTAAGCACACACACGCACACACCCATTTGATAAGGAGGCCCAAAGAGCGGCGCTTACTCATAGCAGTCGTAGTATCGTCGGAAATTTCGCATTCGAAACATGTAAAACGCAGTTGACGCAGTGCCAGCAAAAACTCACAGGGAAATCACACAGGAGTCTGTCCTGCATATTTATTGAGAATATGAGCACGGAGCTGGGCCATGCAGCCACTCCGCCAGCTCACATACTGGGCTATGCGATACGCAGTCGCACACGCATCTATATCTCCTACATAATACCCACCTGCCTGGCGCTGCTGGTGTACATGCTGCAGACCTCAACAGATCTGGCCTTGAGCTATCAGCACTTTCGCAAGCACGAGCCAGGCTATGGGGCAGGCACCTTGGTGCTGGTGCTGCTGCCACCACTGCTTACCTATGTGCTGGTGCTCAGCTCCAGGGAGCAGCGCAGCACCGTGGCCGCCAGCCGAAGTAAGTGCGTGGGCTGCAGCCTGGGTTTGCTGCAGCTGCTGCTGTTCCCACTCGCCGTGGTCTACAGGTGAGTCATCAAACACCTGAGTATTCCGTGATCAATATAATCCTCTCTCCAGGTTCACCATGCGCTTGTTTTGGTCTGTTGAGGCGCTCTACCATGCGGACGACGACGTGGAGCGCATGAAGTGCTTGGGCAAGGCCACACAAACATCCAACATTGAGTTGTATCTGCTGATCCAGGCATATGCCCAGGCGGCGCCACAGATCATATTGCAGATGTACCACATGCTCGCCCAGGATATCTTCCGCAACTATGAGACATGTGAGTTAAGGGATTTCCTCTCAATCAACACTTGGCTTGACCAACTGCCTCCTTTGCAGCCGCCTTGCAGAGTATGTGCCTGGTGTTTGCGGCCATAGATCTGGCCGGGATCACCACCAGCTATCATCGCATTGAGAGCCAGCGGCGTGTGGGCCGCAATTATCCCTGGGCCACAGCGCAGCAGGTGGAGGCCCAACGCTGCCGGCTAGAGCAGAATGAACGGCTGTGCGGAGAGGTGGAGCGCAGAAAGCGGCAGTCGGAACGCTCCCTGGCCACAAGCTTCCCGCAATCGGAGAAAATCATGGCGAACTTTCATGCGCGACAGGAATCGGGCAGTCAGATTGAGACGTCAGCAGTGGGCAGCCACGAGTTGCACGTGACAGGCCACGACGAGGTGGACAACGATGGTGTGGAACAACTGGAGATCGTAGCCATGCTGCACCCGCCCACAAGCACTGTTCCGGGCAATGTCACGGACGATGATAAGATGCATCAAGCTCTACCCAAATTACACTTAAGGCGCGACGAGCTGAAGCACTTGGATAGCATTGAGGTGCTGGACACGGTGCCAGAGACGCCAGCTCCGCCTCCGCCGCCGGCCACAGCGCCGCCAGCGCTGCCCATGCTGCGGCTGCCCACAGAGAACGATCCGCCAGCGGCGCCAGATCTGCGACGCACTGCATCGGATACGGAATACAGAAGGAGTCGACGTGTAACAATACGACCTCTCTCGCAGCTGGAGACGTTCAAGGATATGCTGCTTGTGAACGCACAACTGTACATTAAGGATCACGTGCCTCGGCCACCCAAAGTGCTCATTGGACGTGTGGATGAGGAGCCCAACTCCGACGAGCGAACGCCGTTGGTGCTGGCACAGACTCCAAAGGGCACGCCTCTGACACCCAAGGACGTGGTCGACTTCTACTTCCCACGGCCCACGAAGATCGTGAACGGCATACAGCAGGATGACTTCGCTGGCCGCACTGTTGCCTTCTTCGGCTGGATAGCCTTCATCATCATGCGCATGCTGTCGCTGGCCACCTTCTGTGTCTTCTATCCGCGCGCCTTCTTCATTGTGGTGGGCGTGCACTACGCCCTGATGCTGGCTGCCTTGGCGCTGGAGACGCGCTGCCGGGTCAGCTGGAGTCGTTGCCTGTTCTACCTGCTGCTCGCCTACATCTACATCTTCGTGCTGATCGAGCTGCGAGTCTGCTTTAAGAGCATACGGCGTTGGTATATCTCGTACCTGGTGCTCGTGCTGGCGGAGAATATAACCATGACGGCCATTTGGTATGGCAACGAGCAATTCGAATCTTGGTGGTTTGGCTTCATTTGGGAATGGATCGTCTACAGCGGCATCCTGTTCCTGGCCACCATTATCGTCTACTACTGCATACTACGTCCCAAGGATGTGACGCTTATCGTCGAGGAAGACCAGGCGCCGCCTCAACAGTCAGAGCAGCCGGTTGCCTAGCTGCCCAGCCGTTGTCAGGCTTGAAATTTGTTTGCTCTGACAAAGCATTCAGTCGAACACTTTTCATTGCTCGCATCACAAATCTTGAAATCCAATAAATAAATAAATTATTTTCGTTAGCTTTAAACACACATTCCCAAGATGAACCAGGACGAGAGCTTTCGCATCAAGGGCAAAGGACCCTGCACTGCCGAGCGCACCGAAACGCAGGATAGTTTTGGCGTACCTTACAGAAACAAGACGCTTAGTAACAGCCTCAAATATCAATAAAAGTTCAGTTTTAAGTAAGTCTCGACTATATTATTACAGTTACGCGGGCAAATCGCTTGAAGAAATTTCTGTGGAAGGAGCTTTTTGATGAATACAACCGCCAGAATTTAATTAAACCCGTTTTGGAGCCAAATCATACAGAATATTTTGAGAACTTCTGCAAGGATAAGCCGCTGGAGGACGAGGAGCGCTTGGAATTGCGCGTTAACAAATATCCCCTGTATTGCACAACTCCAATAACTCTCTGGAATCATGATGGAGATCCCACGAAAACTTTCAAAAGAAAATATTACTTAACCAGGCCATTGCAGGAGTGTAGTGAGAAGTTTGGAGAGTAAATTGAAGTTTACGTTATTATTTAGTTCAGTTTTAATGTTTTTAAGTGAAATTATGCATTACCAGAGCAACACGCTTATGCGTAAATTAAATATAGATTATTTGAAGAATTTAATTACATTAATCTATTTATCAATTTGAGATTATATACATATTTAATTAGGCTTACTGCATAATCTTTCACGTAAAATAAATTCAAATGTAACGCATAAAATAGAATAACATTGCCATTCATTAATCGATGCTGCGATACATTTTACATTGTCTTCGAGTGTATACCCACCACTTTATTTTTACATTCTGTTATCGCCATCTCTAAGCTTCGTAGTTTATAGGCAACACTGTCGCTGACGTGTCTGTAAAAAATATCGAAGCTGAAACAGGCGGTGCAGGGCTATTTACTCGTTTATTATTTATTATCCTATAGCATATAAGGTGCGTTTCACAACGCTACACAAAATAGGACAATGCTGAAAATAGGTAAGTCATAATTAACAATTATTCGATGGTGTCAAAGTCAATAGTTTCGCGTGTGTATGCAGAAACGCCGGCATATGTAGGTGCCGTCGCTGTCGCTGTCTCGGTCTCTGTCGCACTTGCCGGCGTTGACGTTGACTGCGTTCTTAAAAGTTGACCAACTCATTTTTCAATAGTATTGGCATAATTTTTCATTTTTTTTGCAACAGCCTTAACAATCCTATGCGTACTATGCGCCGCAGCAACGACTTGGAGTGCGCGCACCGTCGATAGCCATTTGGGGCCAAAGGATCTCACCCGCCTGCAAAAAGTCTTTGTTGATGGCCTCAGCTCCAACGATCTGCAAGCGATTTTCTTTGCCAGCCTAAACATTGAGACAACTGATGCTGCGGCGAAAGAAACGCTGTGCCAAAAAATTGTAACGCTTCATACGGAATCCAAACTAAATGTAAGTATAAAAAAAAGATTAGATTTCTGTATAATAACCTTTAACCTACTTGCAGAACTTTGAAAAAGACTACTACCTAATCGGTGCCAACAGGAATCTGCGTTGCACAACAAAGATCGCTGAAGCATTGCTGTCCAAGGTCTACAGCTCGCTGGAATCGGAGTTAGCCACCACACAGGAGATTTACTACCGTCTAGCAACGCACAAAGCACTAGGCGTTCAGGTTAGCGAAGCAACGCAGGCGAAAATTGTGAAACGTTTGCAGGAGGTGCTGAAGAAGGATGACACACTCAGCGGTCTGGGTTATGCATTTAATGTGGCTATCCAACTGGGTCCTAGCGCTGGTTTCATTGCCAATCGCATTGAGGACGCTATTGTTCAGGCTGACGAGGTCGATGGCCGACTCCTGCAGTTCGAGGGTGGACTAAGCATTACGGCTCTGATACTAAACGGCGTCTTTGGCGTGTCGAAGACTCTGAACAAGCCAGCACCTGTTACCGCCGAGCAAGCTGTTAAATTTGCCAACTATTTGCTGAGTCGTCGCTCGGTGCAAACCGCCAAAGGAGCCCATGTGCTTATTGAGGCGCTCAAAACAATCAGCAGCGCTGACAAAATATCTCCCATCTGCATACAACTTATTGGAAATGGACAACTGGAGGCCAAGTCGCCAATCCTTAACGTAGCAATCGTTGATTTGCTCGGCAAGCCCCTGTCCCCAGCCGTGGCGAGTGTCAGTGCCAAGATTAGTGTAAAGAAGGACAACACTGTGTTGGCAGAGAAGATTCAGCTGGTATCGAAGTCTTCGGACAAAACCACATATGCAGCGGATTTGACCAGCCTGAAGCCAGGTCGCGGCATCTACCAAGTGGAGTTGAACGGCGATGGTGTCTACAAGCAAAAACTGCAATTCAAGGTGCTCGGACGTGTCAAGGTGCAAACTCTTGAGTTGGGCATTGCCGAATCAGATGCCAGTGCAGCCACGCGCAAGCAGAGCGTCAGCTACCCAAACAAGCTGAAAGATACTCTCACCGCCGACAGCACTCAAAAGCTGCTTCTGAAAGTGTTGCTGGTCGATGAGAGCTCCAGCAAGCCCATTGCTGTGCATCAGGCATTTGTACGTCTGCATAACCAGGAAACGGACAAGGAGACCATATTCGTGGCTGAGCAGGATAGCAGCAAGGCCTACAAATTCGACATGGATGTGGGCAATCAGGGCAAGAATTTCAATTATCAAAATGGCTTGTACAATATTTACCTGACTGTCGGCGATGCTTCGCTGTCCAACTCCTTCGAGTGGCTATTGGCTGATGTTCAGCTCAAATTCAATCAGCCCGACAGAGGTAAGACCGGCTGTCCTTTTATAATTGGTTCATTATACTTAAATGTGTATGCTCTTTACAGATATCAAGCCCGTCCATGTGAATGGGCCTCTGCCTGAGATTGTGCATCAATTCCGTGTGCCCGATAAGCGTCCGCCCCGCATTGTGTCGGATATCTTCACTGGCCTGTGCATAACGCCCCTTGTGCTGCTCTTTGTCTTCTGGGCTAAATTGGGTATCAATGTCTCGAACTTTTCGTTGTCGCCCAGTACGATTGGATTCCACTTGGGCTTTGGTGGCATCTTGGCGCTCTTCTTCGTTTTCTGGCTGAAACTGAACATGTTCCAAACACTGCGCCTGCTCATACCAATCGCAGTATTTACATTCCTCTGTGGCAATCGCCTGTTGCGACGTCTCTATGCACAACGCAACGCCAAGAATCCAGCTGGTGCTTCATAAACGACTTTACCGAAGGCTTTAAGGCTGTGCTCTATTCAGCATTCGATTAACAGATCTAAATTAGCCGCCACCAACAGCTGCTAACTGAAGAATTGTGTTACAGTCACACTCTCTTTCAAAAAAACTATAATTAAAACCAATCTTTAATAAAGCGTTTAGTGTAAGCTCTATTAAAACACAAACCAAAGGCTTTACAAGTTTAGGAGAGGATGGGCAATAAGGAGTCGAATCGAATCACAGTATAAAATTTACGAATAAGATTTAATAATATATACAAATACGACGATATAACAAGCATATAACAAGTACCGAAATACTCCCTAAGGAGTAAACAATTTACAAATTAGCCTTCATGAAGGGCTTCAGGTATTTGTGGAAGGACTCATTCACTGGCTCCTTGTTGATCGGATTCTTCTTAACCGACTCAAATATGTGCTCGTACACTTTGCCATCATATGAACCCAGTGCCGAGTCCAAGACGCGATCGTGCAGATCAAAGCCGTCGACCAAAGTGACGGCATTGGGACGCAAGCGCTTAAGACAGCTCTCCAAACGCACTTCCATCTTGGTGACATCCTCGTCAGTTAACTCAATGAACTGCAAGTCAAAATATTTGTGATATATCTAAACTAGATAAGATAGTATTTTACTTACCCGCAAGAAGTCGCCAAGACGATTAAGGCAGGCATCGATTAGGTAGAGCTCTAGCACCACCTTCAGCACGTCGGCCAGTGCCGGCGAAACCTGTTTCGAAATGGCCATGAGTTCTGTGTACGCGGTTTGTGCCAAGAATGCGCGTCCGTGTAGCTAAAAGTCGAGATATATTTATTATATAATGAGGCTATAGCGCAATTAATGATTCCTGCTTACATCTGCAGCGCCTGTCAAGAACGGGCCACTGAGATTGGCGGCCACCTCCGTGCCGTTGCCCTGTCGGCGACGCAACTCGATCTGTTCATATGCGACGCGCGTTTTGCTAAACAGAATTTTTAGATTAAATAATATAAGTTATATAGACATATATATAAACGAACTTACTTGGCCGCCACGAACTGGAATGCCTTCACAATGGACTCTAGTGAGCAATCGAAATTGACAAACTTTTTTAGGCTGATAGCTTCGTTAATGTAGGCAACGGTTGGTACCAATTGCTCACCGGCCAAGGCCTGGCCGTAGACTTTGACCAGATAACGCGCTGTCTGAAGCAACATTACTGTGTTCTCGCCTTCGTATGTGCACACAGCTGTTGTCATGCCATAGATAGAAGGGAAGTTTGAGCAATCCATGAAGCCATGACCGCCGCAAGAGAGACGACACGTTTCCACACCAGCGGATGCATCCGCGCTGCAGATGGCCTTTAGGCAACAGGAAAGCGCATGCATCTCGGGCAAGCGATCCAAGTTGCCGGTCTCAATCTCGCTGGCAATCACATTGTACATCTCCCAGGTTGTATCGCCCGCAATCTTAAACACAATAGCCTTCGCTATCTGCGGGAACACCTTCAGCTGCTGTGTCGTATGGTCTAGGATCTGAGGCTCTGGCTCCTTGGGATCAATGGGACTCTGTCGCCGAACTGCCGAATAGCGTGTCGCAATGGTCGACGCCTTGGACAAGCTGTGAGCAGTGTCCCTAATGAGCACGCAGCGCACAAACATCATGGTGCCATAGGTGAGGACACTGTTCTTGGGCGCCACATAGGTGCCATCGGGCAGCACCTGTTGGTTCTTCATTAGCATGTTTTTCAGCGGCACACGGACATCTTTCAGACCCAGATAGCCATTGTTGACGCCCTTCATGCTCAGCTTGGTGCCAATATCGCCAATGTCAATGCCTGGCAGGGGCTGATGTGTTTCCATGTGTCTCAGCTGCACAATAAACGGAGCCAGACCACGGAACTCACCCTTGGTGTACAGCTGTGCCACGACAACAGCATGGTTTGCCGTGTGACCCACTGTTGTTCAATGTTCAATGTTCAAGTTTGAGTCGTTCGATATAATCTATATAACCGTTAGATACTTACAGCCGCCGGGCCACCATTTGTAGGCCGTTAACGTGGGCGTATTGATCACAAACTCCTGTGTGCTCTCATCGTAATCGGCGCGCGTCTCTAAGCCACGCAGAAATGTGCCGTGTCCCAGCTCTGTTTGGGCATAGGTTCCAATGATTTCACAGTCCCAAGCCTTGGATAGCCACTCCACCTGCTGTTCCATGGTGCCCTGAAGAAATTAATTCAAGCTTAAAACAACTCTTAGCTAAAGAGAAGCTAAAGCTCACCTGGCCCATAATTGTGGGCACAAACATGACGTAGTGCAGCGACATGGGATTCCCCTCTTTCAGCAAGGCAGTGCCCAACGTGCCTCCAAGCACAGCACTATTGGAATAGCATATCAGACATATGAATCATAATTTATATATATATGTATATTAATATACTATATACTTACGTGTATGTGTCGACGCCATCCTCGCCATCCGCTCGCAGCTGACGTATCTTGTCGCCAATGAGACAGGCCTTGCGTACGCTATTCTCGTAGAGGTCCTTGTGGGACATATATGATGTCGGCAGATCATCCTTCAGCGCAGGATCGTCGAAGAACAATTTCTCTGAAATCGGCAGAAGAGGAAGTACGTGGCAAGGTCGATTATTTTAGCACTTTTAGCATTTTGTTAGTTTATTAATCAATCATTGACAACTGATTACCTATTATTGGCTACAAGCGATTAATCCCAATCGAATCGTCGCAGCCCGATAAGGTTTATCAATAGAACACTTACGTTTTATAACACGCTTAACTGCTTTCGAGTTATGTGAAATATGTGACTTCTAAAGTACACTCAAAGTCTACAATTCGCCGATAATGATAGCGCATGAAAACGCTTTTGTTTCGGAAGCTGTGCCTCGGACAAAGTTCAATGGCTCACCTCGCTTCTACTGCTCAGCTCACCTCGCGACCTGTTGCATCTAAAGTGAGTTGACGATTATTGCGTGAGAAATTTGCATAAACCGTAGGGGTTAACCACCGCGCAGCTGATTAATAATGAATATGCAAAAAAAAAAAAAGAAAATGCAGATCACAACAAAGACGCCAAGAAGGCCGGTCAAGGGTTGCCCGAAAAGTTGCCAAAGCTATCAATATATCTATCAGCTCGCTACGTAATTGAGCGAGATCAAAAGTCAAACTGGCTGCAACTATTTTATTGCGTCATTTACATACTGTCGTTAGCTCCCATTGTATTTGCTTAGTCATGCTACTGCAGCTATTCAATTGCGAAATGCCACTGAGCCAGCTTGAGCCTCGCTCTCCGAGTCAAGCTTATTAAAAAACCAGTTAATCGCACAGTACACCTGAACGCAAGTCGACTTACCCAAGGCCTTTTTCTCTTTGTATTTTTCTGCGCCACCAGCCCAAAGTATTGAAAACTCTTGCGGGTCAAAGGTTGCCGTGTTACGCTCCTTTTGCAAATCTGGATTGACTTCCAACGCTGGCATTTTGCTCGATATATGTCAACAAACACGACAAGAAACGGGTTCAAATCAAGTTTTCTTTCTTTACTATTTTCTCTGGTATTTATACGCAAAGAAAACTTTCACGTGTGTCTTCTACGACGGCCGAGTACTAACTAAATATATTGTGGAGCCAACCTCAACGTGTACTGCCTTTGAAAGCAGCTTATGCATACGGATGCTATCGCGAATCTTATCTGCTAGTCTTAGTGAACTTTAGCCTTGTGCACTTTGAGAAATTAAAATATATGTACTCATTTTCTAGTTCTAGTTCTGCGAAAGATTATTGGCGATAATTGTATTTAATCAACTTTTTGTTGGTGCGACATGCGAGCGGATACTCATAATCTATTGTTGATAAATCCGTTATTATTATTGTGTTGGGGACTCTTTGTTTGTGTACAATCAGCTGAGCGGCAAGGCTGCAGCGTGATACACAGTGCGCACAGCGTTGCCAGATAGTCAAGAAATTTGAATACATGATAATTCGTTTTTCTGTTACATTTGTTTAGTTTTTATTTATTGGCTAGTTTTGTATACCTTAAAACATTATTCTAATCTTTGGCTTAGTTAATTACATAACATACATACATACAGCAAATAGAATAAAATCACGGTTTTAATACGATTTTCGGTTAGAACACATCAATATAAATGCCAGTCTATAGGCTATTCGCCTGACTGCTGGATATTGTAATGCCGCGCTGATGTTGCACCAGACCAGTCGACTCATAAGCACAGCAGCCATTAATGCCACGCGATTGCTCCATTTGCAAGGCTCCCATTTCCGTCGGATACCAATGTCCATCGTGTAGCTGCCCATAGTTAGGATCGGCTGCCATCTGCGGCTCATTGCGAGGCGTCTTCGGATACGATTGCATCTGCGAGCTCTGCCAATCCATGCGCGGGGAGCTGAATGTCAGGTTGGAATTGCTGCTGCTGTTTCTACTGTTGTGGCCATGCTGCAAGTGCTGATGGAACTCAAAGGGCCAGCTCTGTGAAATAATTGATAAATAATTGTGTTAAGTGTTAATTTGAATACTCGATGCAAACTGCAGTCTCAGGCATGATCTATAATGAGTTGTTAAGGGGTAACCGCACACAGCTATAAATGGAACAATATGACGACAGCGACAGCGCCATTGTTTGTTTATACAATTTTGATTGTTTTTAGTGGCTCTTGGGATGAAATGTTTTCATAGTTGAACAATAACATCGTCATTAACGTATCTATAAAAACATAAACAGCCCAAAGACAAGAGACAGCCTGGGTTAACCAATGGGTAATCATCTTTCTCTCCCTCTCGCTCTGCCTACACATCTCACTTTTGCTCCCTCTCTCTCTCTCTCTCTCTTTCTCTGTATTTCCCAACCCTCTGCAGAAAGGCGGCGCGTGCGACTGAGCTAAATTAGGGTGCCTCAGCCGTAGCTGTTTAGGAAGCTGCGCTGCGCTGCGATCCTGTCAAATGCAAACAAAACACGGCCACCATATGGGCACAAGACGCCGTACGAATATAATATTTGCTCAACAATTTTCACGCATTCAACGTCAGTGAATGAATAAACAATTGCCCGTATTCGAATTGGTTGAATTTTTATACAATTTTGTGGGTAATTCCATAATGGAGGGAATTTGCAACTATATATGTATATAATATACTTTAAATACAAGAAATGGAATAGGTCTTTAAATCTTTATGCTGTAGAGATAAAACATATGTCAGTACTATGTATATTGTTTATATGTATATTGTTATGTATATTGTTTGTAGAAATTCTATGATAAAGCCCAGCCTTTGGAATGAAAAACACTTTTAAATTAACAATACTTTAAATATAATAATATAATATAATAATATAATATAATAATAAATATAATAATAATATATGTGGAAAAAGGTATCTAAAGAATGTATATTATATTGATGAGAATATCTAATTGAAACAGAGATCTATTAAATCTTAGGGAATAGTTCGATAATATTTCAATATAAGATTCTCAAGTTAGCAAGATCTCATATAGATATCTACCTCTTTGGAATGTCTTATCAATTTACTAACATTCACTAAAATGACTGATATTTCAAATATCTTTATAGGATATCTGTAATTTGAGCATTTGTGTGGTATAAAACGTTGATTTCGTTTTAATTACATACTACGGACTATTTAGCTAAGAGTCGGCAGAGACGACAGTTTTCCCTTGCATGTCATTCATTCACTTTGGCTTGGCTTCAAAGTCGTGCATCTTTAAAAATAACAAGAAATACTGGCGAAGAAGAAATAACCAATGTTTCTCTACCGTGCCGCACCACTCGTGTGGATGTGGATGTCGATGTCTCCGTGTGAGTCTGTCACTCATATTTAGTATTTTTGAAATTCACAAAAGTATCTGATTACAGGAAAGCCAGACACAAACTGAAATCACAAAATGTGATTTGTTGTACTTAAAATTGGTAAAAGGAGGTTGGGGGGCGCTCTACGCCCACGTAAGGTACAGAAGTACTTGAGCAGATGTTGCCCAACATATACATATATAAATATATGATTATGGATGATGTTTATAGCAAAGTGGCCAAGTTTCGGGTGGGCAATAGAAATATTGTTAAATTACAATTGATATAAAAAAAGAATAAATATGGAGAAATAGAATAATATTCATAATATAGATTAATAGAAGGATAAATTTGGAATATATGAAATAAATTTAAGTTTAATATTTAATAATTCTGCAGTTTTAATCTCTGTCTGTGGTTATCTACCCTTAATCTCTATCAGCTACAGCTACAGCTAGGCAGCTATCTAACATGGGGATTGCCATTTCAGCTATTCCATTAGATACTCCGAAATATCTATATAAGATTTGATATAATGATATTTTAATTGGGTTAATTGTGATCTGTCGCACGTCTGACAACAGAACTGAATGAATTTTGAGCCTATCAACGCCGCCTTTCATAACTGAGCGCTGACACCTGTCAAGAATTGAAGCGGTCCAGCTGCAAGTACCAGCAGCTAGATGTGTGCATAGCAATACATATATACCATAGATATATATATATATATATATATATATATATATATATATATATATATATATATATATATATATATATATATGCATATACATACTTATATATGACATTGCCTTGGTGAATGCAACGCTAAGTGGTGCCACTGACATCACTTATACGCAGCATAGACATAGGTCGAGAGTTAACAGTTGACACTTACCATGCCGAGTTGTCCAGCATTGTGGAAATTGAAATTTGTCGCCGTGCCGCCGGCGGAGCTGCCGCAATCTGTTGCCAGACCTCGCGTGTCCAGCACATCGGCTATGGATGCAGCGGCGGCGGCATTTGGATTGGCATTCGGACTGCCGCTGCCTGTCTCGACGGCGTTAATTAGCTGCTTAATGTAGAGTGTGGCCAGACGCAATGTGTCCAACTTGGAGAGCTTTGTGTCCGGCGGAATGTTGGGCAATTTGGTCTTCAAACGGCCGTAGGCGCTCGACAGCACCCGCATACGCATACGC
Source organism: Drosophila paranaensis (assembly GCA_035047545.1). Classification (NCBI taxonomy): domain Eukaryota; kingdom Metazoa; phylum Arthropoda; class Insecta; order Diptera; family Drosophilidae; genus Drosophila; species Drosophila paranaensis. Next base: position 15,218,839 of record JAWNPL010000026.1, on the reverse strand, counting down.
TCCCTGGCATTGGCCGCATTCCGCTGCACCGGCGGCTGGGAACCTTAAGGAGTTTTCATTGAGGATTAGTTAACATAGTTTAGTGGAAGAATCCCTATAGCTGTGCTTACTATGTGAGCTGGCATCCTCATCGAAATCATCATCGTACAATTCCAGCGGACTGGAGGCGCGCTTTTTGCGTGGCATTAGATAATCTTTTTTTCGATTATATAGATATTTTTTTAATACCAAATTTTCTTAAGCACCTTCACTTTGACTCAGACAAACTATAGCACCACTTTCATTAAGAATTATTTAAATAGTTGCGAGTTTAAGTTCTCTTTAGCTCGTCTTGCTGAAGATCGCTCAGTTCGAACCGTCTCGCAGCACTTATAAAACACTTCTGAAAATATCGCTCGGAGCATCTTCCTTTTTACGCACCCACCCATTCCTCTCGTTCTCACTCTCTGCGGTCTCTTGCTCTCGTCATCTTGCCTATTTTTGGCACTTGTAGGCGTGCCCCTGCTCCGTAATAGTTCGCAGCGGCTGCTACAATTGGTGGAAGCCGTAAACACATGGTGTGATCTCTGCTATCTCCGCGCCCGAGGGCGGCACGAGATTGGTCCAGCTGGTAGCTTCTGCCGTTTCCTTGTTTACGCTAGCCAAATTGAATCGATTTGTCTTATATTTGCTGGCTCCTTAAGGACGCCCAAAGTGAGCCCAAAGCGTGCTATAAGCAGCAGCTGGAACCACCTGGTACTAAATTTGATATCGTTGCCTAATCCACTGAAATCACTTCTGAGTTTGATCGGGATGCAAACGACCCTGACAGCACACGCGCCATTGACATAATGGGAAATTAATATCTAGCTGATCCACTCTAAAGAAATTCATTATAATAAAAATTTGTTTCAAATCTATCAATTAATTTTTTTAGATATTTATTTTCCAATCTTATTAAATGAAATATAATAATATAAAATAATATAATGTCTAGGCATTTGGAACGCATACGTTTTATTTAATATTTTTAAAATATATAACTTAAATATATATTTTTCTAATAACTTTGCCATTCATCCTTATGTATCGAATCTAAAACCACTAAAGCTAAGCCACTAGATAGGACTCTGAAGGCATTTTAACTATAGTAGCCCAAGTAAGCAGACATCATATGACAGGCTCCATGGCGGAAGTGCAGATTAAATGTTGGGCGGATGTCAGGCAGTGGAGCAGCACTTGGAGTGTGTGCAGCTGGCAGATGATATGTGGTTAACCTTTGAAGGTGACCTCCAGCAGAATCATTGGGTGCCAGCGCCAGTATGAAAACGTAATAGAAAATCAAGAATTTGAAAAGTCCCGTCGGAATGAACTGGATACCCCCAAAGGCCGTAATTAAAATACAACTAAACTCTTCCTAGAACTAGTTGCCCAACTGGTGAAAGGTAGAAGCCACTTCTAGCTATCCTGCTCTCATTCAGTATCTCTCCCTCACACACACACTCTCTCTCACTGTGTGTGCAGACAGACCCATTCAAGTGCCCAGAGAAAGCCATAAATTATATTGAGCTCGGCTCAATTGTTCGGAGAAAGGAGATCGTAGTGCCCGTGGTCTGTCTGCCCGAATGTCTGCGGTTAACAGTTCAATTAATTTTGTTATGCAACTATTATGACATTATGGGTGAGGTTCCTCGAAGCATTTTCCCAAAGTCTCGTAATACAATATGAGACGAGAATGCAGCAGACACGCTGTCGCCGTGCCTTTAGGCGGCTTCTAGAATAGTTACGATGGACAACTGAATTATGGTTCGGTGCGCTGTGCCCCAAGACGCGCAAGTCACCAACATTAATAATATAATATCTACAATAATATATTTTATAATATACTCTAATTATTAAATGAAAGTCATTATGTAAGCCTTAAGGAATAATAAATAAATTGGCTTTTATCAAGTCAGTTATAAAATTTCATGGTATATTATTCAGGGGTCGAATCGTAAAATTTTCGTTGCATACTTTTCAGCGGCGACTGCTGCTGGCAAAGTATAAACAAAATGCTACTGAAATACCAGGCGAACATTGTTAAAGGGTTGTCATCTTATTGTTATTTAAAAGGTTTCTTAACAACATATAAAATACTGTGATCCTGAATAGGTAGATCCTGGTCTGGACTCCTTCTAGGCTGCATTCGGTTGGCCCTGTGCAGTATCAATGGTGACAGTTGACGCTGTATTCGAGGCATCGAAGTGACAGGCTATCAGCTCTTCCAGCTCGTAGTCAAACTTAAATATGGGGCGCATGTCACTCTTGAGGCGACACACGACGCCAGCGCTGCCAATGTTCCAATTCCAGCAGATCATTTCGCAGTTGAGCGCCTTCAGATCGCCGCACAGAGATATTATATTCTAAGAAAGCAAATATTTGAATTTAGTTTGAAGTTCGTTTTAGTTTAGATTAAGTATACTTACCATAGCCACTGTATAGTCGATTGAATTGATTTCCTGTCCCTTGATTACCGCCAAATGTATTTTGCAATCCTGCTGGTTTAGGAACGCGACAACTTTCTCCTTCAGGTACTCGGCAGAGGCATAATCCAGTTTCTGTTTGACATCGACCAGGGCAACTTCATGGCCATTGATCTAGAGGAAGAAATTGAATATATTTGATGGAGAAGTACAGCATCATTCCTTACCTTCTCAAGCGTTATAAACACTTGGGGGCGAGCGCTGCTGTAGAGTATATAGATCAGGTTGGCCACGATGCCACAGACTATGCCATACTCCAAGCTCCAGAACAGACAGGTCACGATGGTCACCAGAAAGGGAAAGAGATCGCGCTCTATAAAGAATATATATATATATACATATATATCAATATATATAATAGAGCTACTACTCTGCTACACTCACTTTTCGATCTCCACATATCTGAAATTCGCTCCAGCTCCACTAGAGATATCATAGCTGCTATGATGAGCGCAGCCAGCGTCGTTTTGGGTATAAAGTAGAAGGTTTGTGTGAGAAAGGCGAGTGCCAGTAGCACTAGGGTGCCCGTTACAGCGCCTCCCAGAGGAGTTCTCACCCCGCTGGCATTGTTGACGGCTGTGCGGGTAAAGGAGCCGGTCACCGGCATGGAGAGCACAAAGCTGCCCATGATATTGCACATGCCCAGGGCAATCATCTCCTGCGAGGCATCCACAATTTTGCCCTTGGCTAAAAGTAAACTACAGAATTAAAATCCACCTAAACTTAGGCAATTTGTTAACTACTTACAGAACGCCTTGGATATGGCCACTATTTCGAGTATGGCTATCATTGGAATGGATGCCAGTGAGGCGCCCACAGTGCTTATCATATCTCCAAAGGACACGTACTCCCCATCAACAGTTGTGCTGAAGGGAGGCAAGCGAAAGGGTGGAACTCCCGCTGTTATATTGCCCGTCACCCGGAACGGCTGATTGCCATCGCGACTGAGTATGTAGGCCAGGAATGTGCCAAAGATGACGGCCAAGGCATTGCGCGACAGCGAGAGATACTTCCAGACCAGCCTGTGGCCCCACTTGATCTTTGTCAGTTGCTATAAAAATTAGAATAGCAGATGAGTGTTTTCTTTGAGATTACAGATTATAAATTACCTTCATGAGCAATAGAAATACCAGAGTCACTACACCCAGCAATGCATCCCAGAGTCGGATTGAGGGCAAGTGCGTAAAGAAATGCTTCCACGAGGGCAACAAATCATTCGAAGGACCTGTGAAGCAAGGAGATTTTAAACTCATCATATCAAAGATATATAAATTGTATTCTTCCAGAATATAACTATAATCTTCAGTTCAATAGAGTCAATTGCACATTTGCAAAAAAGCTTCAACAATTTCTTTTTATATTTAAATTTGGTTAGATAAGAAGTTGGAACTGTAATAGTGCCTTACCTTACCTGGTTTCTTATCTCTATCTTCGACTGCAACTCAGCTAATTAATGCGGCAATTATCACATGCAATACACTTAGAAACCCGAGCCATTTGCTGTTCTCTAATTGCCGAATATAAGAAAGAGTCTTATGGACTACTAAATGCCCTACTCAGCATTCTAGGCAATTAATCACATATATATATATATATTTAGGCAACTTTACGAGCTCACTCCACCTTCGAGAATTGTCCGCTGATTAGCCGATAAGAAGTTGTGAAATTTAAAGCTTACCCTTGAGGCCAACGAGATTGTTGATCTGTGCACTGCCAATGGTGGTGGCAGCGGCCATCGTAAAGCCAGTTATAACCGGAATCGATATGAACCGCACCAACACGCCCATATTTAGGAGGCCCAATAGCAGTATAATCGAGCCGGCCAAGAAGCACACGAGCACCGCATAATCGGGACTAATCGTGGCATACTGATTGACCATCAGAGCCATAATGGCAGTCGTGGCTGTAATAAGATATCTCAATTAGCCAACATTACCTTATATATAGTGATCAGAGGCTTACCGATGGTCACATCCTTGCAGGAGCCAAAGATAATGTACATGAAGCAGCCCATGAAGGCCGAGTAGAGCCCATATTGGGGCTCAAGACCAGCCACCACGCCATAGGCAATGGCCTGCGGTATCGTTGTCAGTCCGACCGTGAAGCCCGCTATGAAGTCCTGCACCACATACGCCGAGCGATAACGCGGCAGCCAGCTGAGTATGGGAAACTTTCTGCTAATTGTCGAGGGCCGGCATAGCTTGCGCCCACCCTCGCCGATTAGCGTGCCCACATTCGGGAGCTGCTCGCGGTAAAGATTCTCTGCAAGTCACAAATCCATTAGAGTCTATAGCATGTTTACGACCCGGCCCCCACTATTGGGTCATAAATTCGAACGCAGCAGATTCGAAAATCTGGCCTGGTAGCAACGGACTCGGACAACATATGGTCGAGGCCGCGACTAAAACAGAGATAAGCTTGTTTTTATGTTCATACAAATGAGCTTGTTTTCTTTTTTTTTCATCGAATAAGTCACGTATGTGCTTATCTCTAACTGAATGAACCGGCGAAATCTTTCAAAACTTGAATTAGAAAGTATTATTTATAGTATAATTATTCTATATTGTTATGGCGGGATTTTCTATGCTCATAAACTTGAAGATAAAGCTCCGATTGAACTGCAACAGCAACTGGTATATATACAAATATTATCTATATTTTACTCAATTCAAGAACTTTCAGTTCTATATGAACTGATGAACAAAAATCTTTGTATTCTTTTCTTTAAATGTGTTTTAAAACTGAGCGAACCCGGAAAGCTCAAATTTGTAGTTCGACGACTTTAAGATCTTTAAATTTAAATTGATTTTCTTCTCACGTTATTCTCCCAATTGAGGGATCTTTGTCTTCTGCTGCTCAATTTACTGCTCAGAGATATTCAATTGATTGTCGCGCGCTTTCCAACCAGCCGCAAAGTAGTCGAAAACGAGTATCAGATGAGGCGGGGAATTTTCGATTTTCCCTGCTCACCTGCTCACCTGCTGTCCGCATTTCGAATGCAATTCGTTACCTTCATTATAGTCGGCTCTCATAGCGCCGTCGCAAGCTCAACGATTTCTACAAGATTGCTTATTTTCTCGTTCACTTTTAGATATATATATTTGATATTATATATTCGTCTGTTTTCGTATCGGGTTCGATGCTTATTTCCGCGTTTAATTACTATAACGAAGCGAACATTCGTTCGCTCAGTGCGACGCTCCGGACTTGAATGACGCTCTAATCGCTTGCCCGCGGGCTCGACTGGGCCCAGACTGAGTGTCAACACACACACACACACACAAAGATACACACACACTCAGACACACACTCACACACACACACACTCTCATTAGCCATATATGATTTGCGAGTTTGATTATCAGCTTATCGCTTACAGTTATTACGACTTGGCTGATAAGGAGAGCTCCAATACAAAGTTGGCTTAAAGACAAATGGCAATTAAGTTCTAATTAAATAGGAATTAGTTTATTTATTCAATTCGATTACGGTCTCGCTGCTCTGCCAGATCTTGAGATTGTCGTTGTTTTGCAGGGCGCCCGTGGCAATCAGATTGAGCTTTGGGTGGCAATCGCTGCAAATGACCGCTTGGTCATGCGCTCGCAGCTGCTGGGCGAGCTCCTTGCTCTGCAGACTCCAGATATACAGAGAAGCATCCTCGCTGCCCGACACGATCCACATGCCTGCCGTAACGGAAAAGTTGATGGAGATGCAGTACTTGAGATTCGTGTGGCCTTTGTAGACGCGCAGACACTTGGGCTTCTGAAAGTTCCACAGCTTTATCTGGCTGTTCAGGTAGGCGGCGAGTATATATCTGCCATTCGGCGCAAATTTGACGTAGCCCACCGGGGAATTGTCCTCGTCGATGAGTGTCTTCAGCACTTGGCCGCTGACGGTGTCCCAGATGCGAACAAGGCCATCGAAGCTACCGGTCACAAAGAGCGATCCGTCACGATTGAAGTCCACAGAGGAAATGGGATCCATGTGGGCGAGTATCGTATTCAATGTTTTGCGATTGCGCACATCCCACAGACGAACGGTGCAATCGAAGCTGGTCGAGGCTATCAGATTCGACTGCGGATTGATCATGCAGGAGAAGACAAATGACTTATGTCCCTCCAGGGTCTTTTCGCACTGGCCAGTGAGCGGATCCCACATTTTGACAGTCTTGTCATCGCTGCAGCTGATCATGAACTTGCCATCCGGCGACCAGGCCACGTCGTTTATGCCCAGCGCATGGGCAGTCAGCGTATTGTGCAGCTTAGCCGTGTCCATGTCCCACATCTTGAGTGCGCCATCAGTGGATGCACTGGTCAACCACTCGCCACCGGGAGCAAAGCGAATAGCTGTAGTCGCACGCATATGCCCCTCGAGCGCGTGCTTCAGCTCATAGCCTGGCGACACGCCCTCGATTTTGTTGTTGAATACGGGTTTATCCTCCATGTTGGGCTCCTTAAATGGCAGTGGCATCTTAAAGAGCTGCTCCACACTACTGCACGCCGGGTCAGCCCCGCCAAACAATGTGTTTGGCAATTCCGATGGCTCTGCATAAACCAACTCCATGTTCAAAACATCTTCGGGAATCGACATGGCGCTCTCGCTATATACATATATACAATTCAAATACAAATTTGCTCAATTTAAATTCATATACGCCTGTTGAAATTAGAAAAAGCTCCTCCTGCTTGAATTTCAAATTTCAAATTCTGACAGGGCAACACTTAAAAAGCACGTGACTTCGGCATAAATAATATTTGATATTGATCCTTGATAACTTTGATATATAAATCAATCATAAATTAGGCAAAATTTAGATAAACTGACATCTACTAACCTAGTAGATGTCAATTTATATAAATTTTGCTTACTTACGCCTTGTAGTTAAAGCGCCTTTGACGGGTTTTCGCAATTTGTGTAACCAGGGCTGCATCAGCGCGTCTTCAGTAAATTTCACATAAGAAAAGGGCAACACTTAATGGTCATGGCACATCGCTGCAGGCTGTTTTTCTTTTACAATCCAGTGCTGTATTCAAATGCATTTGAATCGAATATCACGTTACAAAAATGTAGCAGTGAACGGTGACTTAATAAAAGTTTCCAATATTCTGTTCTGTCTGCATAAAGATCAAATTAGGTTGGAATTTAAGGGTATCAGATTGCCAGTTACACGACTCGCAGAGTCTTCTGCACGATTAAACGCGTAAAAGATATTCAGAGCTATGCAAACAATCGTAATTATTTTGTTGCCGGTGACAGGCGGTGAGGCGTCTTGTTTATCCAATTTGTTGGTAGTGCCGAGCCAGACATGTTAACAAGCCAATTGACAAGAAGTTATACGCTAAGACGCAGACAGAGAAGTCAGTGAACTGCTTACATAAAACGAAATTGATGCGGTATATTGAACAATTATTTGCAATTAAATTATACTAAATTTAAAGTGGCTAAAACTATTTGACTTTGAAGAAGGATGCAATGCTTTTGCTGCCCTTGGCGCTTTTTGCCAGGGATTTCTCCTTCGATGTCATGGTGCGCTCCTTAAGCGGCGCAGGTATGCTTGGCGGTGAAGATATGCTCTCCTTGTTATCATCGCTGTCCATCAGACTGCTGTTCCTTAGCTGAGTTGCTGCATCTTCACCCTTGGCGAGTTTTATTTTCTTGCTATTCGCGCTGGCTTGGCCTTGCTGGGATTTTCGCTTCTTCGCTGTGGCGTTTTCCTCGACCAACGCCTGAATCTCACTTGGTATGTCTAGGTAGCACGTTAGCTCTGCATGCAAGTCCGCATCCAAGTAGCGACCCACATAGTCGCAAGCCATGCGCATGTAGTCCACTTCCTTGACATCATTCTCGTCCGCAAACTTCTCGCTCCGCACAAAGTTCTGCGACTTGGCACCCAGTCCGCAATGCACTTGCTTAGCCTTGAGCACGGCCACGACTTGCCGTGTCTTCAGAGCAAGCCACGCTAACGTTCGATCCTTGTTGTATTTATAGAAGATTAGCTCGCCAGAGGTCTTCACGTCGGTCACGCATTTCAGACTATCGGCGCTTACGAAATTGGTCAGCAGACGATTTGTGCTAGGATCCGCCTCGTCCACACTGATGCTATCTAGTGACATTGCACGCTGCGTGCAGTGCTTGCGGAGATGATGCAGCGCAAGAAACGTTGGATCGATTGGCGTCGTCATATACGTACGTCCATTGGAGCAGACTTCATTATTTAGTAGCCAGCTGCGTCGTGGCTCTGAGTACTCTAGCACTTCCATTATTTGCCGCTGCTGCAACGTTATAAACATAGCCGGCTGCCTCTTGCCGGGATGAAAGAAACGCTCCAAGCACATTCGATGGTCGCCTTCAGTGTTTAGCAGCTTTTCGGATATGTAGAATACTTTCTTGATGGCACACACTTTTTGCTGTTGCGGCGACGCATCTGGGTCAGCCTTGGGTTTTGTGGAGCGCGTAGTCTTTTTATTCATATCAAAATATATATATATTTATTAAAATGAGATATCCCGCCTTTATTGATGTTTATGTTTTGGACTCTCGTGTTATTAGAGTTGCGACCTTTGAGAAATCACTCGATACATTCGCGGTCTTATCGTTAATACTCGTAATCGATAGAAACATTACTCGATATGCTCTAGCTTCGAAATAGCTGTCAATAAAAGAATAAGTTGAATTTAGTTGGCAGCACCTGACACAAGCGTCTTCGAGTTGAACCGCCAAAAGTGAAGAGCAGATTAAAATAAAAACATTACAAAATACGACTTCGCCAACAAATGGAGAGAGAAAAGGTTAATAGGCGCGAAATGCGCTCCTTTCTAATGCCACGTGACCCCAGTATCGATCGCCGCTGTCGTCCTCGACCCAACAAACAACAGCGACTCTTCGATGAGGCTCTCCTCGAGACTAGCGATAGCTCCAGCGACTGTTCCGACACGGAGTCGGAGTACATGAAAACCGGCGATGAGGGTGGCAGTTCGATAGATAGCGAGATGGAGACCGGGCCACAGGTATTTCTACGTCTGCGTCCTGTGGAGTCTCCATCGAAGCTGTACATCATCTCCGACTGTGGGAATGTGTTGATCACTAGCGCAGTCACCAACGAGAACAGCAGCAGCAATGTGAACCGCATGGAGAAGCACTACAGCTTCACCAACATATTCGACAGTCAAGTTGGCCAGCGGGATATATACGACAAATGCGTTGGTCCACGGATTGCAGAAGAGGAATGCGTGACTATCATGGCTTATGGCACTTCTGGATCGGGCAAAACCTATACGCTGCTTGGTATGTGATCATAAATGCTCTCTTATCACTCAGAATCCACATTCATGTTTTGTTCGATTGGTTACGCTAGGTGGCAGTGAGAGTGCCGGCATCATACCACGCGCTTTGGAACACATCTTCACTCTGTATAACAAGAAAGTGTACTCGTCGGCCAAGCTGAAACTTGTTAATGCGCGGATGGTAATCCTGGAAGACGATGTTGTAATGAAGGAAATGCAGATGCGTTGCCAGCTGTTGGCCCTGTGCCCGGACATGCAGGCGCAGTATCAGCGCCTGAAAGAGGTAATCCATGGCGATCATGAGTTCGAAGAGAAGTCAGACGAGGAAGCGTCCGTCATGATCTGGGTATCATTTGTCGAAGTTTACAATGAACTGGTGTACGATCTGCTGACTCTACCTCCACGTCAACAAAATATGGAGACTCGACGCAATAACCTTAAGATCGTTTGCAACAAGGGCCAGGTCTTCATCAAGGGCCTGACCAGCATATTTGTCCGGAGCAGCGAGGAAGCACTGAAGTTGCTGCGGCTGGGACAGCAACGTTTAACATACGCCTCCACGTCAGTTAATGCCAACTCGAGCCGATCCCACTGCGTCTTCACTGTGGATGTGCTGAAGCACCACCGCACGGGCATGACCACGCAAAGCTCTTATAAATTCTGTGATCTTGCCGGCTCTGAGCGTGTGGACAAAACGGGCACGATCGGCTCACGCTTAAAGGAGGCACAGAACATCAACACGTCTCTAATGGTGCTGGGTCGTTGCCTGGACGCGGCCAGTTCAACAAAAAAGAAAGCCAACGCAGATGTCATACCCTATCGGGACTCTAAGCTAACGATGCTTTTGCAGGCGGCGCTGCTGGGCAAGGAGCGCTTGGCCATGATTGTGACAGTGACGCCGCTGGACAAATTTTATGAAGAGAACCTAAATGTACTCAGCTTTGCCTCGATAGCTAAAAATATATTGTTCAAGCAGCAGCTGGTGAAGCAGCACAACACGCGCTATTCATTGTTCGCCGACTACTGCCAAACAGGAGAGTCGCAAGACAAGGAGTACATTGAAGAACTGGAAGCTCAGAACATTAGGTAAGACAGACATGGATATTAACTCTAATTGTATTAATATATCTGCATTGGTCCCTTGACAGCCTGCGTGCTGAGGTTAATCAGTTAAAGTATGAAATGGTGCTGAAGCTGCAGCTCCAGGAGGAGAAATTGCGCAACGAGCTGACGGACACATTCCAGGCCACAATACACAGGAACTTGAAGCAATGCGAGGAGCGGCAGGAGAAGAAGATTGCAATGCTCAATCGGGAGTTCGAGGCGAAGGTTTGTGCCAGCTCTAAAAGATTCTTATAGAAACTTACTGTATTCTCATTCCACAGATTGCCTCGATCAAGCGCAAATATGAGGAGCAAATCGAGGACTTGCAGGACGAACTTGACGATCTAAAAAACCCTAACAGTGATGTAGAAATAATTGATGATGAGTAACTGTTAGGTCGTCTTGCTGCGTACTTTTTAAATTTATGTTAATTGTTGAAGTATTTGCTATTTGCTATTAATTTAAATTGAATATAATAATTTTAAACACTTTGCAAAAGCATTTTATTCCAATTTCTCATGTTTTTACTGCATTTTACTTGGTTTCATACCCTGGACCCATTAAAATTTCGCCCAACTACTTGCCGTGGAGCCCAATGACGGCGGCCAGCGATGAATTCAAATCGGATTCTCGTCTCACGAGAGTTGCCATCTTTGAAAAATCACTCGATATATTGCAGGTATTATCGTTTATACTTGTAATCGATAGGAAGATTACTCGATATGCTCTTGCTTTGAAATAGCTGTCAATAAAAGAATAAGTTGAATTTAGTTGGCAGCACCTAACACAAGCGTCTTCAAGTTGAACCGCCAAAAGTGAAGAGCAGATTAAAATAAAAACATTACAAAATACGATTCTGCGAACAAATGGAGAGAGATGAGGTTAATAAGCGCGAAATGCGCTCCTTTCTAATGCCACGTGACCCCAGTATCGATCGCCGCTGTCGTCCTCGACCCAACAAACAACAGCGACTCTTCGATGAGGTTCTCCTTGAGACTAGCGATAGCTCCAGCGACTGTTCCGACACGGAGTCGGAGTACATGAAAACCGGCGATGAGGGTGGCAGTTCGATAGATAGCGAGACGGAGACCGGGCCACAGGTATTTCTACGTCTGCGTCCTGTGGAGTCTCCATCGAAGCTGTACATCATCTCCGACTGTGGGAATGTGTTGATCACTAGCGCAGTCACCAACGAGAACAGCAGCAGCAATGTGAACCGCATGGAGAAGCACTACAGCTTCACCAACATATTCGACAGTCAAGTTGGCCAGCGGGATATATACGACAAATGCGTTGGTCCACGGATTGCAGAAGAGGAATGCGTGACTATCATGGCTTATGGCACTTCTGGATCGGGCAAAACCTATACGCTGCTTGGTATGTGATCATAAATGCTCTCTTATCACTCAGAATCCACATTCATGTTTTGTTCGATTGGTTACGCTAGGTGGCAGTGAGAGTGCCGGCATCATACCACGCGCTTTGGAACACATCTTCACTCTGTATAACAAGAAAGTGTACTCGTCGGCCAAGCTGAAACTTGTTAATGCGCGGATGGTAATCCTGGAAGACGATGTTGTAATGAAGGAAATGCAGATGCGTTGCAAGCTGTTGGCCCTGTGCCCGGACATGCAGGCGCAGTATCAGCGCCTGAAAGAGGTAATCCATGGCGATCATGAGTTCGAAGAGAAGCCAGACGAGGAAGTGTCCGTCATGATCTGGGTATCATTTGTCGAAGTTTACAATGAACTGGTGTACGATCTGCTGACTCTACCTCCACGTCAACAAAATATGGAGACTCGACGCAATAACCTTAAGATCGTTTGCAACAAGGGCCAGGTCTTCATCAAGGGCCTGACCAGCATATTTGTCCGGAGCAGCGAGGAAGCACTGAAGTTGCTGCGGCTGGGACAGCAACGTTTAACATACGCCTCCACGTCAGTTAATGCGAACTCGAGCCGATCCCACTGCGTCTTCACTGTGGATGTGCTGAAGTACCACCGCACGGGCATGACCACGCAAAGCTCTTATAGATTCTGTGATCTTGCCGGCTCTGAGCGTGTGGACAAAACGGGCACGATCGGCTCACGCTTAAAGGAGGCACAGAACATCAACACGTCTCTAATGGTGCTGGGTCGTTGCCTGGACGCGGCCAGTTCAACAAAAAAGAAAGCCAACGCAGATGTCATACCCTATCGGGACTCTAAGCTAACGATGCTTTTGCAGGCGGCGCTGCTGGGCAAGGAGCGCTTGGCCATGATTGTGACAGTGACGCCGCTGGACAAATTTTATGAAGAGAACCTAAATGTACTCAGCTTTGCCTCGATAGCTAAAAATATATTGTTCAAGCAGCAGCTGGTGAAGCAGCACAACACGCGCTATTCATTGTTCGCCGACTACTGCCAAACAGGAGAGTCGCAAGACAAGGAGTACATTGAAGAACTGGAAGCTCAGAACATTAGGTAAGACAGACATGGATATTAACTCTAATTGTATTAATATATCTGCATTGGTCCCTTGACAGCCTGCGTGCTGAGGTTAATCAGTTAAAGTATGAAATGGTGCTGAAGCTGCAGCTCCAGGAGGAGAAATTGCGCAACGAGCTGACGGACACATTCCAGGCCACAATACACAGGAACTTGAAGCAATGCGAGGAGCGGCAGGAGAAGAAGATTGCAATGCTCAATCGGGAGTTCGAGGCGAAGGTTTGTGCCAGCTCTAAAAGATTCTTATAGAAACTTACTGTATTCTTATTCCACAGATTGCCTCGATCAAGCGCAAATATGAGGAGCAAATCGAGGACTTGCAGGACGAACTTGACGATCTAAAAAACCCTAACAGTGATGTAGAAATAATTGATGATGAGTAACTGTTAGGTCGTCTTGCTGCGTACTTTTTAAATTTATGTTAATTGTTGAAGTATTCACTATTTGTTAAAAATTTAATTTGAATATAATAAATTTTCTCAATTTTAAACACTTTTTGCAAAAGCATTTTTATTCAAATTTCTCATATTTTTACTGCATTTTACTTGTTTTTTTTTTTTTTCATTGACGATTTTGCATCATCTTTAATCTTTTATATATCGTCTTGGTTTTTTAATAAGTAGGTATTTTCCTTTTCTTTTCTATATGCTTTATAATTAGGAGTTTTTCTTTTTTTTTTAATGGAATTTCACACACATATACATATATAAATATACATATATGTGCCTGCTCTATGTGTGTGTTTATAGGGTGTGTGTGTGTGTTTAGCTTGGGTCTTAAAAAAATGATATATAATAATAAAAAAAAAGGAATACATAATTACTATTTATGTAATTAATTTCTCATTTAGCAAAAATGTGCAAAATCGAGTATTTATTATAAATTTTGAATTCTGTTTCATTGGTTTAAAGGTTTTTCATTTTCTTTTTGTTTTTTGTTCGAGTTTTGCCTTGTAAACTTGCATTTTCTTTTCTCTTCGTTTTTGTTTTTAATCCGTACTGGCTAAAAATTTAGTACTATAAAAGGTTATATATTTCAAGGTTTTCTTTTCTCATGTTTTCTTTTGGGATTTTTGTTTTCTCTTCTTCATCTTCGTCTTATTCTTGATTTCCTTTTTAAGATAAATTCTGCAAAAGCAATTAAGTTTTGGTTTTATTACAATTAATGATAAAAATACACGCATTTGCTTTGCAAACGAAAAGTTTTCCATATTCTTCTTTTTTCTTTTGTTTTTGTTTTTTGTACATTTTGCATTAATATTTTTTGTTTTTTGTTTACCTTTCTCTAAATTCATATTGCGTGTGTGTGAGTGTGTGTGTATACTAATACTATCAATTTCCTGTAAATTATAAATTTTCTTTTTATTTTTTAGCTCTACTTAGCTAACAAAAACGGTTAGCAACGCTTTCCTCATTTTCCCTCTACTAACTCGAAACGGAAATTGTACATTAATTGTTATATAATAAATTATTGTAAATCTTTATATATATATATATATATATATATATATATATATATATATATATATATTATGTGTGTGTGTGTGTGTGTAAATTATGCAATTCTTAAGGTTTCGCATTTCATTTAATTACTATATATTTCAATTGTTTTGCTTTTTCTTTTTGCTGTTTCCTGGGTTTTGTTTTCCTTTTCCTTTTCGTTTTCTTTTTTAACTATACAAATTGTTTGTGTGTTTAGTTCTCTTATGGGGATTTTTGTTTTGCTTTTTGAAACATGTTAAAAATTAAGCTCAAGAAATCTTAAAATATATTTCTGAATTATTTGCCATTGCCGTTTTCCATTTTCCGTTTTATTTGTAAATGTGCTGAGCTTGTTTACACGCTTTTTATACCCTGAACCCATTGAAAATGGGAAATCAGGGTATAATGTTTTTGTTGGAGGGCGTATGTATGTAACAGGCAGAAGGAGGCGTGGCAGACCCCATAAAGTATATATATTCTTGATCAGGGAGACAAGCCGAGTCGATTTGGCCCTGTCCGTCTGTCCGTCCGTCTGTCCGTCTGTCCGTCTGTCCGTCTGTCCGTCTGTCTGTCCGTATGTATGAACGCGTCGTTCTCAGAACCTATAAGAGCTAGAGACTTGAAATTTTTTATGTAGGTTCCTGTATAGCACGAAAAGATCGAGTTTGTTAAAAAAAATCGATAACTGTCTTAATTTTAATGTTATCGATTAAAAACGAAATCGATGCTCCGTTATATAATTATATATAATTCATCTTTATAGCTAGAGTCTTCAAATTTTGCATTTAGTGTTATGTGAGCATTACACAATTTCGGTTTTTGCTAAATTTTGGATGCCACGCCCCCTTCGCCTCAAAATTGTAAGTCCCGTATTTCAAATACTAGAGACTTGTGCTTTGGCACATACATACATATGGATGACATGATCACGCCCAACAAGTTTGGTCAAAATCGTTACTCTAGAAAAAAAGTTATTAAACATTTAATTTCCCATAGCATTGCCATGCAAAGCAGCCAAAGAACAGCTGACGCACCGATTGGCGTGTGTGTGTGCGTGCGCCTGTGCGTGTGTGTGTACGTTTTGCTTGTAATGAACGTACATATGCATGTGTATATAAAAGAAACAAAGAATGCTTGGAATAATGGTTCTTCATAGGGTTTAGGGTATACCCTTGTCGAGCGGTCTCGACTAGAGTTTTCTTACTTGTTATTTGTTTTCTTTTCCCATAATTTCAATTCATTTCATTTATTTCTTTATATATATATAATAAACGTTCTTTTTTCGGGTGTGTGAATATGTTTTTCTAAAAAGTTGTAAGCATTTGCATTCGTGTATGCGTGTGTGTGTGGTGTGTGTGTGTGTGTGTGTGCCACACATTACATTTTGTATTTATTTAGTTTTTGAAATTATATCGTTTACAGTTTCTGTTTGCTGTCTGGTGTTGTAATGTTGAACAAGTTCTGTTTGTTAGCTACTTTAAAACAATTTACAATAAATTACAAAAATGTTCTGTAATTGTTACAAATTTAATTTAATACTCTTTTTCCCCATTGTAAATTGCAATTGCACACAAGAGTTTCCCTCGTGCTCCCATATTTTCTTGTTTTTGCTTTAAGGTTTCCTCAAATTCTGTATTTTTTAGGATTTGTGTATGTGTGAGTGTGTGTGTGAGTATTATTATAAACGCTTTTAAACTACAGCGTGTAATTTTTTTTTTTTTCATTTTTTGTTTTTTTTTTATGTTTTTGTTTTAGCCTTTATATACGTAAAGTGGGTGCTTTAATTGTTTATAGAATTTTACATCAATCGTGTAGCTTGTTTTAATATATATATATATACTATGTGTGTAAATATTCATTATTTGTCCATGACTCGACTCGACATGGTAGCTATATATTTGTTTCGACGCTTGCCTAGAATTCACGTTGCTAATTTCGTGAGTTTTCCGCTTTATTTTTATTATTATTCAGTAAGTAATTTAAATTTATTTAGACATATGCGTACGCATTCTGTTCGTGAAGCTAGAAGCAGCTGCTTATCTGTGTTTAATTTTACGTTTGAATTACTTTTAGGGGCTGCTGCTCTTTAAATTCAACAAGAGACAAACATCTAAGTGAAAGAAAGTTAAAGAAAATCTAGCGAATTATTTGTTTTCATTTTGTTATAATCGATTTCATATTGAGTTCTAATATTTGGAAATCTGTGTATATGAATTCCTTTATCTTTCCTTTCATTTTCGATAATTCTGCATTATCAAAACTCTCTCAAGAGTGTGTTATGTTTGTGTGTGTGTGTGTGTGTGTTGCCTACACCTAAATGTGTGTGTGTTGTCTCTTCTGTGCTTCTTTTGCTTGATGCAGAATACAATTTCTCTTCAAATACCCCTAATATGTATATATATCGCTATATATATATACATATATAGTAGATATAGGTATTTTGTGTTTGAGTGTGTGTGTTTGTGTATGGGGGATTGGAGGGGGACTCGAAATAATCTTCATGTTCCATTTCCAATTTTTAGTAATAGAATATTTGACCGGCCTTCTGACGTTTGCGCTCCTCCAGCTTGCGATTGATCTCCTGTTGGCGCTCGGCCTTGCTGAGCGCTCGTGCCACATACAAGAACTTGTTGTCGCCCAACTGCTTGCCGTGGAGCCCAATGACGGCGGCCAGCGCCGATTGTGGACTCTCGAATGCCACGAATCCAAATCGGCGCGAACGTCCCTCCTCATCCAGCATCAACTGCAAATGAATTTCACATTAATAACTGCAATTACAATGACAGCCAACCTTTCTTGCGGCCCGAACGGCAGTTCAGTTAGTTAATTCTTTAGGGCGGGCATGCGCAGCAGCCACACCGGAGCGCGGGCTAAGAGCGCCGGATTGTAAGTAGGAGAGAGAAGAGAGCTGTGAGTGGCGTTTTCTTAAGAGATGCCAAAGTGTGCCACATGGTTTATCTGCAGCTCTAGCTCTCATTGACTCCCGCAGCCCACATTCCCGCCACCGCCCCGGCATTGGCCTGCCTGCCCTAAAAAACGAAGGAAGTGAACAAACAACACTTGGAGTGGACGCACCTTGTGACTGGTGATGCGGCCATAGGGCTCGAACATTTCACGCAAATGCTGCTCGGTGAACTCCTCGCTGAGATTCTTCACGTAAAGATTCTTGAAATGGGTCGCCTTCTCCTGCTCGCGGTCTCGTCGCGGTATGAACTTGACCACATGCACCTTCTGATTATTGCACAGCATTCCGTTGACCTTCTCGATGGCCGCACGGGCGGCTTCCTCCGAATCGAAGTGCACAAAACCATAACCACGCGAATTGCCATCCTCATCCTTGGCCACATTACAGTTCAAGATGTTGCCGAACACCGAGAACGTATCGTACACCGCCTTGTTGTCAATCGAACGCTCCAGGTTCTTGATGTAGATCTTTCCGCTATCCGGCGAACTATTGCTGCTGCCGCTGCTGCCACTGGCCAGGGCGCCACTCGAATGCGACGAGTTCGACGTGTGCCCGGCATTCAGGGAGTTATGTCCATGGCGCCCCAGCACAGCAGCAGCAGCCAAATGATTGCTAGCCGCATGACCGCCGCCAACGCCGTGGCTCAGGTGCCCAGTTGCAGCGGCATGGTGATGCAGCTGCTGCTGATGGTGGGCAGCGGCGGCGGCCAGCGTATGATGATTAAGCGCCGGCTGCTGCTGGTGATAGTTAGCCGGATTTCCACGGAACGTCATCGAATTGACGAACATTATGGCTGGCTGTTTGTGGTGGAGCGTGGTGGCAGCTAATAGGGTGCAGGTGCTGTAAGGTGGTGTGTGCTGGCTGTGGCTGAGAATTTTGACGGTCTTCGGCAGCGCGCTGGCTTTTCTCGGTTATTTTCAATGGTTATTATTATTATTGTTGTTGTTGCTGCGGCTGCTGTTGCAGTAGATGTTGCTATCGTTGTTGTTGTTGCTTTTTGTTTTTTTCCTTTTCTTATTATTATTTTCGCTTGCCTCGTTTTGTTATCGCTTGGCGCCGTTGCGTTGCGTTTGCGTTTACGTTGCGTTTCGGTTTTGCTTCTGCTTTCAAATTATTTTCGGCTTCAATTGAAAATGCAAATACAACAACATACAAAAATACCAATTGCAAACAGGCAGTCAGGCAGGCAGGCAGGCAGAAAATGTACTCACCAGGTTCTGCTCAATTCACACACACGTTTCCCCGTCCACAGCAAATACGAAAATCCGCGTTGTTCTCTGAAAAAATCGTTTTTCTCTCACCCAGACTCTGGCTCTTTTTCACCGTTTTCTCTTTCTCGCTCTCTGTCTCTATCTCTCTCTTTCACACTCTGTCACACTATCTCTCTTTTTGTACTTTTTCTGGGACTTTCACTTTTGGCTTGCTCGGGCTTACCCTATACACGTACACGTTGCAAACAAAGAGATGCGTCTTATTCTACGTTACAGCAATAAAAAACGTAACTACTTCGGCGTCTTTTAATAGTTTAATTTAGTGAGTGTTTAATAAAAAAAATCTATATGTTTCTGCCGAGACCTATAGGGATGTGTACAGAGTGACCGCGAGCGGCCAAGGTGAAAAATACACTGAATCCAATTCAAAAAATACCAAAACTGTCATCGAAATTGTGGCTCGATAGACGAATCCCAAAATCTCTGACATACGATAACGATAAATGCTTGTCAATTTATTTTGGTAAACTTCTAAGGATATTCTTAAATGAAGTAAGCCCGGGATATTTAAAAAAAAATTTAGTGGTCTTTTATATGTACATGTATAAACATGTATATAAATATGTCGGCATACACACTCATGGTGGAAATAATAAGTACACCAAAATAATTTTGCCCCATGAGTGTATTCATGTATATGTGGCTATGTGGTTTAGATAACTGGAATTTATATGTACTTATATAAGTATGCAAACAATCTTTATTTCTTATCAAAATGGTAAAATAAATGAGTTTATTTAAGATTATATCGCTTGGAAAAACAGAATGTTCTTAGTATTCTATATGAACATGTGAAAAGCTTTCAGTTATAGTAACCCTTCTCAGCAGCAGCCTCGACTATGCTGCGAATCGCAGTAAATGCTTCACTGGCCGTTGGCTGTATTTCCACAGCTGGCAGAATGAATAGATCTTGACTGTCGGGCGGGCCACGTAGCTCGAATGTGTAGGCGATTGGTATGCCTGCTTCGGCATGAGCCCAATCCATGCTGCCACCGCTTGATGGATAGATTGTCTCGTACAGATTGCCGCTCACGTAGTCTCGCCCACTCTCCGCCTTGATGGCGGCCGCTGCCTTTTTGCCAAACTCTTGCAGATCGTCATAGTTGGACACGTGCTCCTTGGTGTAGCCATATGGGAACATGAGCATCTGGGAGTACGAGTGCAGCGAGATGTACGTCTTGATCTGTTCCTTCTCAACATTGCCCCGTATAAACTCAATCAGGCGCTGGGTCTCCACCTCGCTGGCTGCACTGGGGCCAGCGAAATCATACCGAGTGGGATCACTGCTTGAACCCGTCGAGTTCCAATGATCGGGATAATTGCGGTTCAGGTCAACGCCTCGGCAGGTGCCAAACAATTGGCGATTTTTGCGCCACATGCGATCGTGCTCAAACGTATACTTGTAGCCGTCGGGATTGACGCACGGAAAGACGAACCAATTGTACCTCTTGGCCAAGCTCTGAATGCGCTCATCCGTCGAGTTCAACAGCTCGTTGATTATGTACGTGGCTGTGGCAGGAGCGATCCACTCGCGAGCATGGATGCCGCTCTCAATGAAAATCGCCTTATTCGCCGGATTATTGCCCACCTTGACGCCCTTGATGTCGTTGCCCTGTGTGCTGGTGCCCATATTTAACACACTCAACTGATCTGGATACTTGGCAGCCATGCGGTCCATCCAATTGTAGATCGTCTTCAGGTGGAAAAAGTGCTGCCAGTCGAGCTTTGAGGCGTCCACATCCTCTGGCAAGACTTCCTGCATATTCCGATCGATTTTCTCCTGAAAATTGTATGTCTGCAAGATAAATAGTTGATTAGGGGATATTACTTGGCATATGCTGTTCCAGGGCATACCAAAACTCGGTGCTGCAGCTTGTAGGTCTCCAGCAAGTCCGCGAAGTCTGCTACGCGATGAGCTGCGACCAATATAGAGAGCTTTTGTCCGATTTCGCGTGCGTGGCCGATAAAGGTGAGGCTGTCGCTCTGCTCCTCGAGTTTCTGGAACAATTTGATTTGCTCCTCAGTGTCAAACTGGACATTATATATCCGGTAGTGATCGTAGCGCGCCTGATCTTTCGGCCCAATCCCAGCGACGCAGCTGTTCTCCGAGACGCATTCCATATTCGATCCGCTCACAGCCATCGTTAAGCAACAAATGACTAAGAACCGAGAGCGCAGTTGCCATTTAAGCGAACACAAAATTCTATATATTTCCATTTGGGAGAAACTTGAGTTTTGTTATCGTCAACTATTTAGTATATATTTACGACCGCGCGAGCGCAAGAGCTATAAAAAGTCGGAGCGGATTGGCCCACTCTCACGCACATTCACACATACATATACATATGTATACTTATGTGCAATGTGTGTGTTTGTCCAGGCAGACAGCTGTTGAGCATGGAAATTCGCAGGTATTGAGTGCACTTAATAACCGCTATAAATGTGCGACAAATAATTATATTTATACCTGCACAGCAGCTGCTGAGAATGCAACTATGCATTTACATAAATATCTAGATACATATATACAAATTCCACGACCTACATATTTTAGAATTCTTTCTCGCTCTCTTTGCTTGTTAGCGGTTGTGAGAAGTTAATTTGAACCAGACGTTGCTTCGATGGTAGCAATAGTAAAGTTATATGATCCGTTTCGACTAATCCTTATGCAGAAGTGCCAACATATGTTCTTGTCGTCTTTATTACAATGACCTTTTTAAAATGTTGCCGGCTTCTCCGCTCTCTCTTTATTGCAAATTGCATTGATTTATCGAATTAAAATTTACAATTCACAATAGCCTAGTGAGTAGAATCGGAATATGTGGATTGCAAATAGAACAAATACAACTATAAAAAATCGTCAATATAAAGTTAAGAAAAAGATTTATAATATCAATATATTTAACAAAAAATATCTAAAGGAAAACATACTTTAAAATAAATATTTCCCTTGTATCGATAGTTCCAATTAACATAGAAAGTATCGATATTTTTGCTGTATCATCTACCACCACACTTTTTACTCGTCGAATACATAAATTGCGAGCCGCAGAGTGTGTGAATTCTCAGTGTCGCTGCAAAAAAGAAATTAAAAAGGAAACAGTACTTCACAAATCGAAGAATAAGTTGGTGGTAAGTAATAAGACAGTAGGTCGTGTTATAGTTATGTAAATGCGTCAAATTTGTCCTGGTTTTACTTGTAATTTTACTTGTCCCTATCCTCGACGCTACTTCTCGCCGCCATTTTCTTTTCATTTGCGTGCATTTTTTCTTTCACCGTATGTAAGTGTGTGCGTATTATGGATATGTATGCATATGTAACTGAAAACGTTTGTATGTTATAAATTACACAAATTTAATAATTCATATACTTTTATATTCTCCACAGACTCCGTCACTAGAAAAAGGCCAAGGTACAATAAACAGCTTCCGCTCCTGCTCATGAGTATTCATAGAGAAGGAGCTGAACTTGATCGAATAACTGTCAAAATTCACAATATGAAACGCAGCGCATCCCGCTCACCAGGCAGAGGAAACCTAGTTAGAAATTCACGCAGCATGGGTCGTGGTTACGATAATGGAGGCGGTGTCCCGGGTGATTCGCCCGAACGTATGTCACCTGAGCGTATGCGTCGTCGCTTGGACCGTTCCCCAAGCCCGCGTGGTCGTTACGGCTCCCCGCACCGTGAGCCCTATATGCGCGGCCCGCCCGCTGCAGAGCGTCCCGCTGGCTACAAAGTTCTGTGCGTAAGTGCTCTGCCGCCGAAGGCCCCGGACGAGTTCATCGAGGAGACACTCTACCGCGAGTACAAGAAATTTGGGGACTTCAGTGTGCGACTCGCCCACGATCTAGACGAACGTGTCGCCTATGTGTGCTTCCGCACACCCGAGGATGCACGCGAGGCCAAGCATCACAAGCCTCGTCTAATCATCTACGATAAAATGGCCATTGTGGAGCCAGTTTATAAGTCAACGACACGACCGGAATACAGGTATGCATACTATTAACGGTTTCTCTTAGTTTAGTCTTTGGTATTTACACTTGGGTATTTATAGGCCACGGCACTCGATGTCGCCACCGGACTATGAGCGGTATCATTATTCGCGTTCGCCCATGGGACCCGGTGTGCCATTGGATCATCGTCGGCCACCAATTGATCCCTATGACCGTTATGGTCCACCCATTCATCCGCATTCTGTGCACCCACGTGAATATCGACCCATGCACCATGAGTACCCACACCCTCCTCGCGGCCCGCCAATCCACCGTGGTCATCCTCATGCCCATCCTCATCATATGCACGGCCATCCACCGCCCCATCAATATGCACCAATGCGTCCAATGGCCCCGCGGCCACACGTGCCGTACGAGAAGCCGGAAAGCAAAAAGGATAAGTTTCCCAACTATCTGCATCATGTGCAGCCAGAGGATGATCCGCTTTCTACACGCACACTGTTTGCTGGCAACTTGGAAGTAACCATTGCCGATGACGAGCTTCGCCGCATTTTTGGTAAATATGGCGTAGTGGATGACATTGATATAAAGAGGCCACCACCTGGCACCGGCAATGCGTTCGCCTTCGTACGCTATCAAAATCTTGACATGGCTCATCGAGCCAAAATCGAACTATCTGGCCAGTACATTGGCAAGTTCCAATGCAAGATTGGTTACGGCAAGGTAACGCCGGCCACACGCATGTGGATTGGCGGTCTTGGCGCCTGGACATCGGTGACACAGCTCGAGCGCGAGTTTGATCGCTTTGGTGCCATCAAGAAGATTGAATACCAGAAGGGCGAACCCTATGCCTACATACAATACGAAACAGTGGAGGCTGCCACGGCGGCAGTCAAGGAGATGCGTGGCTTCCCCCTTGGCGGCCCGGAGCGTAGGCTGCGCACTGACTTTGCGGAACTGCCTGGTGCAACGCCAGCAGCTCCTTTCAAGACATCAAAGCCATCATACGACGAGACTGCCATTGAATATAGGCGGCCCGAGTATGATCCCTACTATGAGGAGGCAGCTGTGTATGCTCCACGCGGTGGCTACTCGCCATATCCACCTCGTGGCGGGTATCGTGGGCGCGGTGGCGGTTATCGCGGACGTGGACGTGGCATGTATCATTATCACAATGATGTCCACAGGCCACCTCATCCGAATGCCATGGGTGGTGTGTCGTCAGTGCCGCCACCTGGTGGTGCCGATGACGAATGGCGTCGTCCGCCTGGAGAATCGTATGAACGGGCTCGTTCCGGTTCGCGTGAACCTGGCGTGGAACGTTCCCGGTCTCGCTCACCATTGAAACGCGCTCGCTCACCCGGCTCCGATTCAGACACCTCGACACGGCGCAACGACGCTCTTGGCTCGGCAGCCACTGTGCCTGAGGTGGCGCGTAAATGCAGCACAATTTGGACAGGTGCACTCATACTGAAGAGTTCCTTATTCCCGGCCAAGTTCCACCTGACAGACGGCGACACAGACATTGTGGAATCGCTGATGCGCGACGAGGAGGGCAAACACAATTTGCGCATAACACAGAGACTGCGCCTGGATCCGCCCAAGCTGGAGGATGTACAGAAGCGCATTGCATCCTCGTCGTCGCATGCCATATTCATGGGTCTGGCTGGCTCCACAGTGGACACCGATTGCGACGATGCCAGCGTGCAGACGCGTCCGTTGCGCAATCTCGTCTCCTACCTGAAGCAAAAGGAAGCGGCCGGCGTTATCTCTTTGCTGAACAAGGAGACCGAGGCCACGGGCGTGCTCTATGCATTCCCACCGTGTGACTTCTCCACGGACTTATTGAAGCGCACTTGCCACAGCCTCACCGAGGAGGGTCTCAAGGAGGACCATCTGGTTATTGTGGTTGTGCGCGGTGGCACCGCCTAATCAATGGACAAACTGTGGGCAAACTAACGAACGTAACTAAGTAACACAGTGCACAGGAATCTGTTGGCGCACGTAACGTAGATGTCCGTAGACTTACACAAATGAAAAGTATACACACACATGCACACATACATATACATGTATGCTAGTGTGTGTGTATTGGTAGAAGCATAATTCAAACAATAGACAATTGGAGCAGCCAGTGACGACATCAGATGAAGAAGAGGAAGAAGCAGACACGCACACGCAACTCTATATTACATATATATGTATATGTATATATATATTTGAATATTAATCCATATATTATTATTGTTCTTTTTACAGACCACTCAAGCAATCAAAGAAATAATATTTTTTATGGTTTTAACTTGCACACGATTCTGATTCCTTGTGTTGTGAGAGTGTAAAAGTTTCAAATCAATCAAAAAGAGAAGAAAAATAAGTAAATTCTACATTTTTTGAAAATTACAATTGTGCCAAAAGTTCGTAACTGTTGTTAATTATCAATTGTATACTTGATTTCAATTATTTTTTCAAACAGTGTCAAGATTTTCCTCATTCCATACACAAAATAAGAAAAAGAATATATACATATATATATCTATCTATCTATATTCAACTGTGCAGTTAGTGCAAAATTCAACAACGTCAAAAAAGTTCAAATGATGATTCCAAAATCCAAAAAAATGTATCTATAAATCAGTTTTGTGTTAACTTTTTTGTGTTAATAGTTCGAATCAGTTTTAAGCAATTATAATTTGGTTTGAAGAGAGTTTTGCTTTTTGTGAACAAAAAATAGTGCTAAAGAAAGTGCTTGACGACCCCCATCCAAAAGTCTAGTAATGATACAAGATATATCTATGTATGTATATATGGGCTGGCTATATATGAAAAGTGATTTGAGTTTGAGTTCTGTTCTGTTGCTGCCCCCAGAATTGAGCTTCTTTCTATATATATATACATAACTATGGATCGAGTGTTTATATCATATCATTATTGTGCAGTGAGCTGTTCCAAGATTTGTTCAATATTCCTGTTCCGAAAAGAGAACGTCGTGTAGCATTTGCACCAAAATATTTGAATTGTTGCAAAGGGTTTGGCAAATGCTACATTGGTTCTCCGATGGGTTGCTCTCCAACAAGTTCTGTGTCTATATCTCTATACGAAAGCCAAGCTTATGTGAGTTCAAGTGTTGTTGATCATCTATCTCCCAATATACCTATATATAGCTGCGAGTGTGTGTGTGTGCGTGTGACTGTGGTTGTTCATGTGTGTGGCCAATATATAATACGTATATCCAGATATCTATATATATATATTATGACTACTATAACTGATTTTCTCACCTTTAGAAAAAGTTAAATTCAAATTCATTTGGTTCTTGTGTCGAGTTGAAATTAATTATGCTTCACCATATTATATATCTATTATATATATATAACTCTTAACTGATATTCAAATAAATATGAACAAACGGAAAAACTAATGCAAATTGTGTTGTGATTTATTTATCTAGTGTTTGTTCGTTCCTCATCAAGTGGTTTCAAAAATTGAGTTAAAATTGTGCAAGAAATTGTGGAAATTAGTGGAAATACTTAAAGCACTTTACATATACATATATATTGCTGATTCCTTTACAGATTATGCTGCTGCATCCAATTGAAGCTGTAAGACTTGAACCAAGAGTTCTTCCTATATTTCTCTATCCTTCCCCCTCCTTCTCTTACGCTCTTCCTTTATAATTTTATTTATTTTGATTCTAGGCTCATTCCTTTGCCCCCTCGCTCAGTCGTAGTACAAATAGAATATGGTGCAGACGGCTATGAATTTGGGTGTCTTAATGGAGTAGGTGACAAAGCCGTCCTTCTCGGCGTCCCACAGAAAGTTGACCATGGAGCAGAGGCCCTGCATGAGCAGCTCGCCAACGGTGACCAGCACTATGTAGCGGTATCTGGGCAAGCACTGGGATTAGGCGAGCATTGGATCATACGGCATGGCACCCACCTATCGAAATTCATCAGCTTGATGCTGTTCTTGATCTCTTCGCTGACCTGGGCGGCCAGATGATAGGACTGTCTCGGATGGAACAGATACTCCTCGTTGTAGTTCCTGTCCATTATTGTGCGCATGGTGAGCTCCAAGCGTTCCTTGTTCAGTGGATT
Source organism: Drosophila paranaensis (assembly GCA_035047545.1). Classification (NCBI taxonomy): domain Eukaryota; kingdom Metazoa; phylum Arthropoda; class Insecta; order Diptera; family Drosophilidae; genus Drosophila; species Drosophila paranaensis. The sequence continues at coordinate 15,191,693 of JAWNPL010000026.1, read as the reverse complement.
CCTGGGCTCCAAGCGATAGCTGGGCAAATATTGTATAATCGTCTGCAACAGAGGGTATCAAAGTCAGTCATCCAAGTAGACACACATACTTGATCACGACTTACCTTTGGCGGTACCCCCAAGGCGGTGGCGACATTGGACTTGGTCAGGGATGTGCGCTGGCTGCTCACCTGCCTCTGCATGGTGACAAAAGGAAAGTGTCGAAACAGAATCTATTACATTACATGCTCCATACTCGCTGTGGATTCACACCCACATCCACTACCATAACCCATAACCCATATGCGTGACTTTGACAAATTTTAGCTACTTTATTGGATTCGGAGCATGTTCGAAACATTACTGTTTATTAAATAAACATAAACCATCCGAATTTTCATGAGGCCCTGCAATAATCACACAAAATCAATCGGTGTACCTTCTCGCGCTCCTGGCCCAGGCACAGCGTAACCAGACCCGACCAGTTCTTCGCCGCGCTGGCCATTTCACGTGACGTGCCGCCTTCTTTTGCCGTGGTGCCGACTCTTGACTCTTGAATGCGTCGCGGCTTGTCATAAAACCGCAAATGATTATTATACCATTTATTATGCCATTTGGCGCATAATAGAAGTGCCCTGTCGCCGTGGCAATGGTCTTACAGCTGGAATGTTGGATCAATAATTGACACACATTAACCTACGACACGATTCGCATAACTGACCTTGCCCACCTACCAAATCCCAACCGCAGTTAGCTTACATTTTATATTAATTGGTTGAAAGAAAGTTGAATAGCCTCGACTGGCAGATGCCCTGGGAAGCTCATACTACAGGCCTAGCAGCATGACAGAATTACAGTTCCGACTACAGGTAAATATTGTTCCAGTATGTTAAAATAGTTATTAATTTGATGGTTTCTCTTACAGATTTCCTGGGTAAGCAGACAGTATTAATCACTATTCCTTTGGACGAGCAGCATCAGGCATAATATACTTTATAGTCATGATTATTCATATTCTTTCTTTTCTCTTAATATATCAATATAAGTTTGATGGATTACTAAAAAAATAAAAAAACATATTAAAGTAAATTGTGGAGGATTTTTTACTGGAAGGACGGCAATTGGACATCAAGTTCTACCTGGTTTCACTTTCGATGTTCTAACATAGTCAATGATCAATCTTTATCAATCAGCTGATAATACCATCCATGCATAAATTGCCGTTGAGTTACAACGATAAATACTTTACACTTTATTTGGTTTACATATGTATAGATAATATAATAGTATGTTGATCATATATAGTTTTCGTTACACGTTGAATTCGCATTAGTTTTGGTATGTACTTATATGTATATATATTACACACACATATATATGAACATATACACAGTCAGTTACATAAAAACACATAGACATGAATACAAACATACACATCAATATCAAATTACAATTGTTTCTCGAGTTTGTTCAATATGGTTGGAGTATACATATATATAAATATAGCTTTGCATTTATGCATTCGCCTGTTACGTGTTGTTTTTTGTTTTAATTTCATCTAAACATTCAAGACGTATGCTTCGATTGATTTACAGAGATTTCCATTACACACATAATCAATAATATCGTTTGTCTACAACAAATGTCAATAAAAACAAGAACAAACAAAAAAAACAGTTACAACTTTTGGCATGATAATAATACATGGAAATGAAATGAGCTTCTCAATCCTTGGCCGTTATGGCAATAAAAAAGGGTATAGCGCACAACGTGGAGGAACTGAGTACATGGTATAAATATACATATACGTATGAATGATAGTTATAAGTAGGTTATTAGTAGTAGAACGCCTTCGTGCGAATTTTGGTGCAGACTTATATAGTTAACATAATTCATTTGGAAATTTCTCAATAGTTTAGCTTCCTCTTTTTTGAAATCGTGTTTAAGATTCTCGTACCAAAGTTAGTTTCAGTCGTGTAGTGGTCATGTATATGTATATATGTAAAGCTTTAGTTGCGTACGCTTGACCATTCGCCATTCTCGTATCGCAGACGTGTGTGATTTGTAAATTACATACACAGATATTATATAATATAGACGTACATATCAATTGAGTTCGTAAAACAGTTTTCATACGTTATGCATATAGTTTTGTTGTGGACACAGATTCAGTGGGTTTCGTTAGTAAATATATGTTATTACTTATGTACCTTATAGTTATTTTGTGGATTGTTGTCTTTCTTTTCGTTTTTCTTTAAGTAGCCCAATAAATAGTTTACGAATATGTATTATTATATGTATCTAAAAATGTTTCTATGCTTTTGTTTTTGGTTATTCTCAATTGATTTGTTCTTTCTTTTTCATCTTTGTTGCATTTAATATTATGGAACCGTTATTTCATAACGCCACATTTGGTCCAAAATGTAAATATGTAAAATTCTTTGCGTTCTGCCTAATCATTCGAGCGCACTTTGCGCAGGGAGCCACGATTGAATTTGCAAATTGACTCGAGCAACGCTGAGCGCGTCGGCTCATCTTCACCAGTTTCAGCATCCTCTGATGCAATGTTCGGAGTCGATGTCTGTCTCTCCACGGCGACACTGCTGCTCGCTGGCACCTCCTGGTGTGCCGACTGCGATGCCGCCTGCATGAGTGCTGTGAGTATAAGAGGGAGAATTAGTTTATCAATTCAATACATTCACAAGTTCAATTTATTCAAATTTAGCTACATTTGAGGCCAGTCAGAGCGGGTTCTTCAGGTGTGCTGTCAGAGCGGTTGAATGAATCTGCTGTGCTTAGCCCACTGCCGACAGCAACTGTACTGGTCGATGCAGCTGTCGCGGCCGCCAACGACAAGCGTCCATTGCTTGCTTGGAGCGAACCCTGTTGCTTAAGCTTCGATTGTTTGTGCTCTAATTTCTAATTATTACCATTAACATAAAAGAAAACAATAAGAGAAAAACGTGTTGGTAAGCGGATTTTCGACTTCTACAGCTACTTAAAAATTAGATCAAGAGTAATTGCTACTAACTGCTTTTTGCTTTGATTTGCGCTTCTCCTCCTCAGAGCTCATTAGCTCCTGCACGCGTACAATACGCTTTTGGTTCTTTACCGACTTTTGCTCATCACGCAAACGAGTCTCGCTCTTAACAGCAGCCTGCCTGAGCAGCTCCTTTGCGTTCTGTAAATGTGAGAGAAAGAAAGTTATTTTACTATATATATTTATTTACACTCCCATAAGATCTTACCAAAGACAACTTAAAATGTGGCTTTTCGGATGTGGCTGGACTCTCTGTTGCGTACTGCGTAAAAAATCGGTGGCCCAGCAGTTGATCCAGCGTTGGCAGGCCGGCCTTGCACGCTTCTTTCGATAATATGCTCTCCAAGAGAGATTCTGTCAGTTGAGAAATTTGATTAGCTACAGATATTTATGATCTATTGAAGCATTCATACTTAACGCTTCTGGGCATTCGGTTATTTGGCGTACAACCGACTCCTGCAGCGGATAGCCCATAGCCATTTCGAATAGAATATGCCCGAAGCAGTAAACGTCAATGGTCTCAATTGTATGGATCTTGCTGTGCTGTACGAAAAATGGGCGATAAAAAGCCGGCACACCTAGCAAATGGTTCTCGATGTCCAACAGTTTAACACAGTCATCCACAATGACAATATTTCCCGAATGTAGGTGACCTGTAATGGAAATGATTATATATAAACTGTTTGCCTTTAATATATTTGAATCAAACTTACCACAAGCATAGCCCTTTGAGTGTAGGAATATAAGAGCTTCTAAGATTTGCTTGCCATAGGTAGCCACTTGCTTCATGGAGAGTGCAGTGCGTCCCTTGGGATTGCCGTACTTGCTCAAAAACGGATTCTTTGGCGTGGCCATGCAGAGCACATCCTTGAGAGTGCCATGCTTATGGAATCTGTTGAACAGTCGAGTTGGAATCAAAATATCAATGGAGGACAATGAAATGCGCTTACTTTCGGATGATCAAGCAACCGTTCTCAGTGTTCGCAGCGAACACAACGGGCTCAATGTGCGGATGCTGCAGACCCATTAGACTCTTCAGGACGCCTTGCATTTCTTTCTCTTCGACGTACTTGTCGGGTCCATATTCCAGCCATTCGGCCACCATTTCCGCATTGGGATCTACTGTGCCAGCATCTATGGAGACCGAGTGGCTACCGCCATTGCTGCCAGCAGCAAAATGCTTGCTCTGATGACTCTGTGAGCCGCTCTTAACCAACTTGTTGCTTCCCTTCTCTGGCGGCTTTGTCGTTACCTTAAAGTAATGCTTGCGCAGCCGCCAGCCTATGGCACCCATGGTGGGCCCCAGAGCCCACACCGTGTCGTTGCGTAGGCAGAGCATAGCATTTTGCACTGCATGGTCTGAAATTAAGCTTGGAATTAGTTATTTAACATAAACTTTAGATAGTGGACGTACCATGGAATGATTGCGAGTAGCTTTCGGGATCAACGAAGCGCTTGGCTGGCAGCGATGATGCCAAAATGGGATTCATTAGTATTGTGTTTATGTAAACTTGTAATGCTTCTTTCCGTTCAGCTATGAAGTCCGGTCGCATATTACCAAAGATGCGTTTGCCAGGCAGCGGCAGTTCAATGCCAGAGATACGAAGACATTTGTGCAGATTGCTAAATTCATTGTAGCGGCGAAGAACATTCCAGGACTTATCACCTCTCTGCACGCGCAGCAGGTATTCCTGCAACAACAACAAACATCAAACCTCATTTTCGTATATAAAGAAAGAAAATATATATGTACATACATATATACACCGATACACACAGAAGAGAGTCAGACGCCGTCGTCAACAAATCGGCAGCGGCAGCTGCGTCGCTGATTATTGATTTTTCTCTTCTGCGATATACATTTTTCAGAAGATTCATTTACACTCACCGTGTGACCGTCAACCTGCTCGACTGTTGCAATTTCGCAGCTTAGTGTCTCAGTGTCATCAATCGGTAGTTTTCTTTCATATCTGCTCGCAAATATTGCCATTTGTTGGTTGCAGATTCATTTTCACTTCGCTTTAGCTGACGGCACTGCCAATATGTGTGGATGTATCTGTGTATAACTGTCTCCACCCTTACGAGGATTTGAAAAGAAATAGAACAAGTACTCTTTGATACTGCACTTCACAATTCTTTTTTAAATCCCTTACTATTTGCTGCACACTATATTGTTTTCTTTTTGATTATTTTTATGGCCAATTAAGCCCGAGCGCCGTATTTTTTTTTTTTTTTATTATTAGACAATCGACTTATTAGTGTTGGAAACGAGCTATCGAAAGCTCCCTCTCTCTCTCCGACAATCGAAAATACCGCATTTGTCTAATACTTTCAGTTTGATTAATCGATAAGTACTCACTCAATAATTGTACGTAGCCCAGGTTGTTTACTTCTTTGCGCATCAGAAATTGGAGTACAAACTTTTAAAATAATTTTGTTCGCGCCTAATAAGAAATCAGCTGTTAAGCACAACTGTGACAGCTGGCCAATATGTTTAATATTAACAACAAACTTGCCGCCTGCTTAGATGTAGTTAAAAAATACGAATGGCTACTCGATTCGTATGTGTTGGTAGGTAGGTTTGTCCCGATTCAACCAAAATCGAGCTAACCTGATCCCTGATCATTCCAATAATACAGGACTTTTATGTGGATGACCACTGGAGCAAACTGCCACAAAGCTGGCGAAGGCAATTGGAAGAGTTACCTGTGGAACAGCTGAGCGAGTTACTGCAGCACAGTGGGGCCGTTGCACGTGTTTTGTGGCCCTTGGAGCTGTTAGCTCTGCGACAAGTGCTGCGCTCGCTATGTATCAAAAGAAGCCCGAAAAAGGAGATCGATGTTGGTAAGCCAGCCGATCACGATTCGTCATATTCACAGCTATCTACTTTGCAGGATGCACTGCCATCGTGTCCACTTCTTGAGCATTGTAAGCTTAAGCACATGTTCATGAAGTGTGTGAAGCCAAAGAAATCACACGAAATCAAAAGAATGGCCTCAATTTGCGCGAGGAGCTGCCAACAGACTTCGGTTTCGTTTGTCGTAGACTTTGGAGCCGGCATCGGGCACTTGGCCCGCGTCTTGGGCTATGGCTACGGCATCAATGTGTGTTGCCTTGAAATGCAGGCAGCGCTCAATGGGCAAGCACTGGCCATCGATGCTAAGCTGGAGAGCATGGCTGCCAAGCATATGGATGCCAGCGAAAGAGCCCACTTCAAACGACCTGCGCATCTCACTCAACGCCTGAGCATCGCCACAACGCCAGAGCAGTTCATCGAAAGCATACGACAGGCGTTCCAATTGGCTGACTCCGATTTCAATTTTGGGATTATTGGGCTGCATCCATGTGGTGACCTGAGCGCCACGCTCATGCGTATGTTTCTGAGCTGTCAGCAAGCGAAGTTTTTGAATTTCGTGGGCTGCTGCTATCAGAAGATGAGCACACGAGCAACGCACCCACAAATGAAGCTTCATGGCTATCCACTCAGCTCGCAGCTGCGCAGCGCTGACAACTCTCAGCTCAGCTATGAGGCACGCGAAATCGCTTGCCATGCAATGGAACTGTACTGCGACCGCCTCCAAACTGGAAACTACGAGTATCTCAAGATACATTCCCTGCGTGCGGCAGCCGAACGGATCATCGTTCAACAGTTACCCACCTTCAGGCACTCGGCGTTGCGCAATGTGAAACATGCGCCTGGCATGAGCTTTAGCGAGTGAGTTGAAAAACAATTTGTTTTCTTTTAAATATTTCCGATAAATGTAAATTTCATTTCAGTTACTTCCAAAGGGCTATTGAGGGCACCCAGTTAGCCTTGCTTCATCCAACGAATCCTGACCAAATCGAGTCAGATCTCTTGCACTGGCGGCGCATCGTTTGTTTCTATACACTACGGCTTATGCTGGCACCGCTAGGTTGGTCACAACTCAAAGTTCAATTGCTTCTTAAATAAATATTTATGGTTTTTGTTTACTTTCTGCAGTGGAGAGCGCTATTCTGTACGATCGCGCAGTGTTTCTTCTCGAGAATGGTCTGATATTTTCTGTACTTTTTGTTTGCGAATATTTCATTCTAAATATTTTGTGTGTATTTCAAGGCTGCCAAGTAAGCATCGAGTCCATTTTCGATCCTCGCATTTCGCCAAGAAATCATATCACGAGCGCCATAAAGAGCTGACGGGACATAAACAGACGAACTGAGGGCATGGCTCAGCGCAATAATTATAATGTCTATGAAAAACAATTATTGTTTACTTTTAAATGTATATGAAAACAATTGGCTCCTTTCTTCTATAATATTGAATAAGAGCTACATAAGTACATATATGTATATGTATGGAGATGTGTGAATATTAGAACTGACTGGCAAACTTTTTCTCGGGTGTCAACTAAGCTATAAGGGCCTGGCATGAAGTGCAATCGCTTGAGGAGAGGACCTATGCTTAGTACAGATAACTCTTATCTCTATAAATATGTATGTCAACATGCATATATACATATATGCGGCACACAAATTGAGTTTCTTAAAGTTTTATCATCATATCAATGTTAGCCACGCTCGTTTCAAATTTTAATAATTGCTTGATAGTTTCGCATTTGACATGCAAAATAATGAGCACAGAATGTGCCTGTGTGAATAAATCTAAGCTGCCTGCTAGAATTGAGTTTGTTTCTCTGAAATTTGCAAAATATTTAACCAGCTGGATCAGTTGTGCGGAAGAGATACGCAGATTTAACCAAATCCTCGCATACATGTCAAATTGACTGAGACGTGACATGTGTAGACATACATACATACATATGTAAATATGTATTGCATATAGTTAAGGGCATAAGAAGATACATACATATGTACACATGTGTAAGTATGTGCACTTAAAACTATTATATTACCTACATAGAGGAAGAATTATTCTGACATATCTATGTACACATACATACATACATACGTATATATCCATAAATATATGCGCTTATTTATATACATAAATATGTACATATGAATATACACCAATGTTGGTATGCATACGTATGTATGTACATATATATGCACATAAGCATAAGAAACAAAACTTACATTAATCAGATCTCAAATTAAAGGGGAATACCAAAATTATATTCTCTACGCGGACAATACTCGACTACGTGCAAGAAAAACCCACAAATTCAGTTATCATTGGCAACACATACATATACAGAGAGCCGGATATACGCATATGTATATACACTTTAACCTATACCAACATTTCACACACACACACACATACAAGAAGCGGTGCCATCGAGCTGAGAGCAATGCGATTGGTTGACAACTCTTAGAGAGCACAATGTTTACAAAACACACAAAGATCAAGCAGAGAGAGGTTACACTCTGAGGTTACTCAGTTGAAAAGAAAATGGCATGTTTTCTTACTATTACTATTTTAATGTCTAATTAAATATATTTTCATCATATATATTCTATTTATGTATATATTTATTTATGTTCCGCAATGTCTTTTCTAATATTTCAGTCATTTTAGATCATGTGACGTCACTGCCTCAGCCAGTGACGACGCTCGTAGAGTGTGCGAACCTTCATGGACTCCGCTCATATGTATGTATAGAGAGATTTGCATCGCTGCGATGCGGTTTCTGAAGTTTCTTTGTAATTGCGCTGCTCAGCCAGCGATCAGTTTAGTTTTGGTGCTAGCCAAGTTAAGATCAGCTAAATAAAAAGTGTTCAAAATCATGGCCTTTCTGGAGCAACTGTTGAATGACACGCATGGAAAACACATAAATATTAACTCTGAACGACAAGAGTACACGAAGCATTACAATGTACTGCGCGATACTCTGTACAAAAATCTGCAGGGTGTGCAACCTTTCGACAAGTGGCTAAATGGTCACAAACTGGGCGGTAAGCGACACGTCAATCAAAATTCCTTCTGCAGGCTAAATGCAGTTGAATATACGGCAAGAGAACTAACATATTGTATGCATATATACATACGTGTACATCCGGAGATATATGTATGTATGTATATAATATTCGCATAGAACGTTCTCGTGCCGTTATCACAAAGACGTTGCGTGTATGTATGTATGTATGTGTGTGCATAAGCGTGTGCTCTCTTGAGTTTTATTGCTGGTACTTCCCCGAATGAGAAAATTCGACCAAAGCGCTGTTAGAAAAAATCTGGAATATCCTACATATTAAATCTGCTTTTATTGATATATGTATATACATATGAACATAATTACATACATACATAGTTGTCCTACCATAATAATCAATTGTAGCTTTCCTATATACACAAGTATACTGTATGTATCGAATATTGAATGATGTCTGATGTCATTCTGCAGTTGAAGCTCCTTAGTTAATGATTGGTAGTCCAGTTATCAGTTGAACTATATGTATATGACTATATATGTAAAAGAGTATCGACTATCAAGAAAAGCGAGTATTTTTCTTAGAAATTGATTAGCAGATTATTAAACTATTATAGATTTTTAGTAATCCGCAATCATATCATATACATACATACATATGTATGTATGTATCGGACACTATATTTGATTGCATATCTGTATATTACAGGAAGTTATGGTGACAACTTGAAGATTACAAAACCCGATGAATTCGATTTGGTAATTCATTTGAAGTTTCCGGAGAACGACCGGATTATTGTGAAAAAGGATCCGCGTAGGCCTGGCAATGTTTTCTTGGACATGACGGAAGTCCTGAATATCCTGCAGAAACAGGAGCACAATAAAGTCACATATACGCATTTGAAGAAACTAGTTACTGACAAGAACTTACTCTTGGAGGACAAGCTGCAGGCCTTGATCACGAGCGCCATGACGAAGGCCCTCACCAACATGAACAACGAGATTAACGTCGATGGAAATGTTACCAGGGTGGTCTATAAGAGGTGTGGGCCCGCGCACACGATGTTTATTAACACCAGGAATGTGAAGTATTCGGTGGACTTTGTGCCAGCCATTAGGCTGAAAGGGAGCCAAAACATTTTGGGACCAGAGGAGCTTAAGTACTTTGTGAAGGATGGGCATTGGGAAGCGATTTTGAAGCCTCTGAAGCCCGCCGAGACGAATAACGTTTCGTTGCGTGCCTCCTACTATGATTCCGAGCTCGTCATGCTCAAGGATAAGCAGCGGCTGAAGGATATCGTCCGATTCATGAAGAAGTTTCGCGACAACAAGCAGAACATGTACAACTTGAAGAGCTACTACATAAAGACTGTGTTGCTGTGGCAAGTGAAGGCAAGGCCCTTGGACTACTGGAGGACCTCCCAGCTTAAGGATGCACTGATAGATGTAAGTACTCAGTTCTTTATAACACAGTGGGCAGGGTATCTCCTTCTCTCTCTCTCTCTCTCTCTCTGTCTGGATTTTAGATTAATTTCTTTCGAATGATTATCATTTAGATGCTCAGAGAGCTGAAGAAGTCCTTGGCCACGTCCGGCCGCAATGGAAAACTGCTTTTCTTCTGGGATCCCAAGCTGGATTTGTTCGCCACGTTAACTGCGAACCAGCGCAACGACATGTTCAACTGCGTCACAGGGGTCCTCTATACGCTGGAGCGTGCCGATGGCAACTTGACGAGGGACATCGATAGCTGCATTAAATTCATATTTAGTAAGCCGAACGACTACGATTCGCACCAGGCCGAAGACTAAACTAATCACGTTTCAAATCTTAGACACGCCCGCGGAGGCTGTGGTCGTGAGACCAACACCCATAGAAGATCAGGAAAAGCCCTCGGATCGTGCCTGCGGCAAGGTAACACGAAACTTGACTCGTCGCCAACCAATAAAATCAACCCAGCCACCAGCTAAGACGGAGCAGGAGGATTCTAATGCAGCTCTCATTGGGTTAGGCGCTGTGGTCGCTGGTGTCGCTGCCATCGCCCTCTTTAAAACTTTCTCAACGCCGAGGAACGATTGAGAAAGCTCCATTTAGGTGAGTCTCAAGACTTTATTAACAGCAAAATGTAAAGAAGTTCAGTTTATATAGTTTGTATATAATTCGTTGCGGCTTATTCCTAGTTTAGATGTGCTGGTGTACGCTGTACGCGTGATGTCCTTGTTCATTAAGTCATTTACAATCCGCCGCCGGAGCGATCGACGCTGATCTTCTGCTTCAGATTGGCCGCCTCGTGCTTCTGCTCCTCCAGCTCGGCCATGCGAGCGAAGCGGGAGTAGGCCACATCGCCCGTCTTTATCGCTGACATCATCTGTGCAATTCGATTTAATACATACATATATTAGTTATACACTGTTCCACTATGTCTTAAATGAGTATATTAGTGTCTTATGCCTTATGCCTGTTCGTCTATCTATGTTGATTTTATCAATTTACAAAATTTCACAAAATCTTCGAATAATTCCAAATATTATGTAATGAGACTACTGCGCAGTCGGATATACCCGACCAGAGTATATATATACTATACTGCCTTTTGTACTGTGCATGATATGAAATAAACGTTGATTCGAATTGCAAATGCACTCACCTGTAGATATTCATCCAGCTCCACCTGGCCGTTCATGTTGGTGTCGATCTCCTTGAGAATGTCGTGCAGCTGCTCGCCAGAGACATCGCCATCGCCGAAGCTCTTGAGGGCACGGCGAATATCGTTGATGGAGACGTAGCCCTTCTTGTCCTTGTCGATGAGCTGGAAGCGCTTCACGTATGTCTGAATCTCCTCCTTGGACAGCTTAATGGGTATCCTCTCCTTGGACGTGCGATTGATGGCGTGTCCCATTTCGTTGGCCAAGAACTCAGTGGCGTGCTTGATTTGGCGCTCCTTTTCCTCCTTGGACCAGTGCAGCTCCTCGCCCATGATGTCCACCACCACGGGCAGCGCCTCAGAAGCGGCCTGCACGTTGAGGAAGGCCAGACGCAGACGACGCGCAATCATGTCAACGGCAGTGCAGGCATATTCTCGCACGCCATAGCGAATCTCCGCGTCGATGTAGGGGAACTCGGGATGGATGCGATTGCCAATGATCGGCCAGCGTTTGCCGGTCAGCGATGCCATCTTGGAGACGGCAAAGGCGCGGTCGCCATACGACTTGGCCAGATGCTGGGCCACCTCGCACTCCAGGCCGAAATCCTGCACCAAGCGGATGTACATGGTGGGTGTCCAGCCCTGGCCGCCCTCGATCTTCAGATACGATGTGACAGCCTCCTCGCGCTCCGGCTTCAAGTTGCAAGCTGAAAGGACCGAAGACAGTTCAATGTGATCTTAATATGGGACTTAATAGACAGATAGTTACCCTTGATGGCCGCATCGAGGGTGTGCTCCGCCATGGCTCTGTAGGTGGTCCACTTGCCGCCGGCTATGGTGATCAGATTGGAGGGGCTCACGTGGACGATATGGTTGCGGGCCAGGGATTGGGTGTCGTCTTTGTTGGGGTCAGAGACGAGTGGCCGGATGCCGCTCCAGGCGGACAACACATCGCCGCGACGCACCTCAACGTCGGCGTTGAGATAGTTTTTGATTTCGCTCAAGATGAACTGGATCTCGTCCTCGGTCGGCGTCGGGCTGTGCGTTATTTCGCAGGGCAGATCTGTGGTGCCGGCAATCGTCTGCCGCTGCCAGGGCAGGAAGAAGATGACGCGTCCGTCGGAGGTCGAGGGATCAAGCAGACCCATCTGGTCGGGACTATAGTAGCCGGGGAGCACAATGTGTACGCCCGAGCTGGGACAACAGATGCTCTTCACCGTTGGATCGTCCATTTTGCGAATGGAGTCGGTGAAGGGGCCCGTGGCATTGATGATGCACTTGGCCTTGACCGTAAACTCCTTGCCAGAGATATGATCCTTGACCTTGGCGCCGCACAGCACCTGCTTGCCGCTGCCGTTGTCCTTCTTGAGCAACTCCTTCACCTCCACATGATTGCACACCGTGGCGCCGTGGCGGGCCGCTGTCAAAGCCACCGCCAGACACATGCGAGCGTCGTCCTGCTGCCCATCGTAGTAGACAATGGCGCCGCACAGCTTGTCCTTCTTCAGCATGGGGAACAGCTCCAATGCATCATTCTTCGACAGCAAATAGGAGCTCTTCACATTACGATCGCCGGCCACCAGATCGTACGCCTTAATGCCCACCCAGTAGTAGGGCACCTGCCACCACCTGTAATTTCAAATATATATATTACAGTATATATATATATATATATATATCTGTACAGTAGGAATTGTTGCTAATTACGTGTATACGGGCAGCATGATTGGCAGTGGATGCGTCAAGTGTGGCGCGGACTCAAGCATAGTGGCGCGCTCTGCCAGCGCCTCCTTAACCATTCTATACTGCTCAAGATCTAGCTGTAGCGATAATGAGAGATATACATATATATAGAGAGAGCATATCTACAAGCTTTATGAGCTAAGACTACGATATCGGATCTCATCGGACTAATCCCATCTATATAGAGTCCATACTTACGCCCAGAATAGCCTTCTGCAGATAGCGCACGCCGCCATGTATCAGCTTGGTGGAGCGCGAGGAGGTGCCGCTGGCAAAGTCGTCCAGCTCCACGAGCGCCGTTTTCAGACCTAGAAACAAAAATACCGTTACAGTGCCATTGCTTAAGGATGTGGACACTGCGTAGGGCTACCTCGCGTCACGGAGTCGAGGGCACAGCCAGCGCCCGTGGCGCCGCCGCCAATAATTAGCACGTCGTATTCGTCGCCGCTCATCAGGGATTTGATCTGTTCGCTGCGCATGGGCAGAGTACGCTTGCGCTTGGGTGGACGCTGCACGGCATTGTTCACCTGTAAACGGGCCGTTAGTGAGTGCTTCTCTAATTAATCAGGCAACGCCAATAAGACTTACCACATGTGGAGAATTCCACCGATCGATGCTCCAAGCCGCAATCACAGAGCCTGCACAGGCGCTTGCGGCGGTGACGCCGAATTTAAACATACGTGACGACATCCCCTCTCTTAAGGCAGCAAGACGCTCTCTTCACTCTTCTTTGGCTAATTAGAAATTATTTATAATGGTCTAATTAGTCGGCATATCAAGCAGTTGTTTTTCTACACTACTACTCTCTCTCTCTTTCTCACTGCTTGCCGCTCTCTCTTGCCGTTAAAGCGATGAGTGAGCGCGCGAAGCTTTTTTGTATTGCAAACTATTTTTTGCGCGCAACAACTGTGTGTGTGTATGCGTGTGTTTCATTCCAACATTCCAACGCACACACACATGTATGGGCAGCAAAACGAAAAAAAAATGAAAAAAAAATGCGCTAAGTATGTTAAATCGATATGGGCGCGCTCGGTTCATTCCACGACATGCCGCAGCAGTGCGTAAGCAGAGACTCAAAACATCGCCTTGGCCAGTGTTGAGTAAACGCGAAAATAATTGAATTGATTCCACAGCCTGAGTTGCGTCTGAGTTATGCGCGCTTCCAGCCGAGTGGCAAATGTTTACCTTGAGGTCGCTTCCAGCCAAACTGTTCGCAGCACGCAATGAACGCTGAATAAACCCGAATACAGTTCGCCAGCGGCAACAATGTCGTCGATTCTTAAAGAATTCCTATGCGATTCGATATATTTTTCATTTGGCGAGCGTAACAGCGGATGATTACATCAGACTTTTATTCACTTTTAGTTCACACTCGGCTCGGTCTGCTGCTGCTACCCTCTCGGTCTGCTGTTGGCGCTGTTGCTGCGTATTGCTGCTGGTGCTGGTGTTGCTGCTGCTTTTTGCCGTTGCCGCACGTTCCGCGCGTCTGCTTTAAGCTAGTTCAGAGTGTGTATTAAGCTTACCGCTGTTTGTAATTCTGATGCTGGAAGTTCGTAGTCGGTCGCTGCTGGAATTTCGCTCGTCGCTCTGCTACCCCGTCCGTGTGCTCTGCCTGATAGTCGTCGTCGCTCTAAACGCTGACCGTTCAGCTGGCTAGCTGACTATTTGGTTGGTCGTTTCGCTGGGGATGCAGCAGCAGCAGCGGCGACGGCAGCGGCAGCAGCTGTTGCAATTACATGTGCAGCTTTTTGTGGCCCAAAGAACTTGCAATTCGCCGTGCTCCCCCGCTGCTCGACCACACCCCCTAGAACAGCTGTGCGCCCACCAGCCGCTCTCTAATTGGCCAACGAAATTGAAATTCACGAACTATTCGCACGCTCGTCTCCCCTTCGTGCATGTCGAGTTCACCTTGTGTGTGAACTGCGCGCCACACGGCGAAAATTTATATTTATTTTAACCACAAGTTTTTGCTGTAGTTTTCATTGTTGTTGCTGTTTCGGCGTTTCTTTTTATTTTTATTTTTTTGTAACTAGCCGAACGCGATTCTTTATTCATATCTTTCGACACGTATATTTAACAGTGATATACCCTGCACCGAGAAGTGCAAAGGGTATAACAGCCTATGGGTAATCAGCTTGAATCACTCAAGTGAATCAGGCCCCCATTCGAAATATTGTGCTGGGCTTTATCAATAATAATTCTAATTTATAAAATATATATAATTATTATTATTTAAGCAGTATCTGTTAGTTACCCTTATGCATGCTCATCGCATTTTAGCTTATGCCCCATGACTGTGTGATTATTCAATTTGTTTGCACAGCGCGCGCTTTATATGGGCACTCCGAGGGTAGACATTAAAGATAAAACCAAGTCCATGAAAACTCAATTATTTCCTAGCATAAATATAATCAATATTATATACCCATATATTTATCATAGTTTTCCGCTTATACCTTGAACTCGCCCATTGATAAGCGTCAAGTGCTTTCCGCTTTACACCGTTAAATGATTCATTGGCGACAGTTCCGGCAGATCCAGTGCTAATTCGCTGGGGCGGAGGGAGGCAAAGATACTTTTTGTAGACGGAGAGCAGACGCTAGGCGTGCATGATGACGTCCATCAGCAGCTTGTGTTAGGTCAGTAACGCCAAGAGAAAGGCTAAGAATTCGAATTGCTATTTATACGGCCAGACCCAGACCCAGACCGAGACCCGCAAAGTGCAGACCTACAAATGACCTTCCCCTAAGAACCAAGCAGCAATTTGTCAGGCGATTCTTTTGTCTTTTTTGATATCTTTTCGGCATTTGATATAAAATGTCGGTTTAGGCCGCTTTACAGCTTTTCGCCATATTCCGTTGGCCACGATTCACGCATCTGTTGCGTGCCGCACGCCCACACACACGCAAAGCTCGAGAGCTTTTTAAAGCTTTCTCAGCCAGACGTTGTCGGCAGACATTGACGACTGCTGAGCGTCGCGACGCAACGCTTCCTCAGCACGTGAACAGTATCAATGGAATTATACTAACTAATGCTAACTAAATATATATACATATATATGTATATATAAGCAGTTGGTTCTTTAAATACGCGCACCTATACTAAGTGCTTGCAAACTAATTCGCTTGGCAATCTAATCGTATATATAGAGATTAGGTAGCCCAGTCACCCACTGAAGGTTAGTGGGTCAGAGTAGCACTTGAGAGTTTTTGCGGCGAATTTCATGGCAATGTGAGTCGCTCGATAAGTGGAAAAGGAAGGGATTAAGTAATTGTAGATAATAAAATGACATCATTAGTAGAGGAGGAAGGGAGAGACAAAACTGTAGAGAGACTCTAAGGGAAAAAGATAGGGATAGGGATGAAAAAAGAGTGAGTGAGAGAGAGAGAGAGAGAGAGAGCAAGAGAGAGACTGGGAGATATAGAGAGATTGATGTGAAGAAAGACAGTGAGAGAGAGAGAGGTCGAGATTGATATGGAGCAGCAGAGCGAGTGAGTTAGAGAGACACAAAACGAGAATTAAGTGATAGAAAAAGAATGAAGGGAGAAGAGAAAATGAAAGAGAGAGATTGAAGAGAAAACAAAGTATTATGAGTGAGGAGAGAGAGAGAGAGTAGTCTAGAAAATCCATTATCCAGCACAAGTCTAGGCAAGTCATTTACATGGGATTACTTTACTTAAAATATACGACAATAGTCACACGATCTTATCGCCAAGATTCCATAAGGTAGAGAAACCTTCGTAAATTAATTTCCATTGTAAATAAGTATATTTGTATAAAAACTTGTAAGAAGTAGGAGATCTCTAAACATTATATTATTTGAACAACATTTCTGATTTGAACGTTTATAAAAATATAAACTTGATTTGCTGTATATATTAGGTAGAATATACGCCGATATCTTTGATCAGCAGCGGGAGTCTAAGCACTAAGAATCGAATCGATTTTACATTATTTTGTTGGAGCCTTTCACACTGATTACAATTCAGCGATAATTACAATAGTCGGAAAGATAATACGACGTTCAGAGAGGGTTTACCTGTGCATCAAAAAATATTGTAAGATACAAACTAGAATTTGTAAGAAACTTAAGCATAACTTAAATAAACAATTGAGCCACTGATAATATTGTGAATTTTGTACGGTTAAATCTGTAAATAATCAATGATAATAAAAACTACGAAATATGTATAACTGAGGCGACTGCATTTATCGGGTCGAAGAGCAACTCGCTGATCAATACGATCATTAAAAAAAAATATTTGAATTATAAATTGGAGGACGAGTCGGCCGCCGTCTCGGCTACGTTGTCATCGCAGCTGTTGGCGCTGCCGGAGCCACGATTGCTGCGCATCTGCATCAGCTGGCCAATGAGATCGAGCAGCTGGTCGTCGGTGAATCTGCTCTGCTGCAGCAGCTGTAGGATCAGAGCATTGCGCTCCGTCTCCTGCCGTATCATGGTGGGCACCTGGGCCAACAGGTTGCTGCGGCAGCTGTTGTTGATCTTCGACTTGGCGCATATGTACTCCAGCACAGAGTTGGGATTGAGCCGATCGCACACCACCGAGGAGAGGTTCTCGCGCACTGCGTGGTCTAGGAAGTCCTTGGAATGATTCTCGGAGAGCGTTTCCAGCACAGTGGTCTTCAGCTTGTCATTGTCCTTCATCTGGTTTGACAGGAATTTAGTCAGGGTGAGTGCATTCTTAAGCGGACAACTATTCGGCTTGGTCATGAATCGCTCCAGCACATTGTTCAGCGAGCATCGCTCCACAGCCAGATCCAAGGCAGAGTCTGCGTCCAGTATGGCCAGATCCTGTGGAACAGCCGATGCAGCTGCAATCTCTGAATGATTTTTCTGCGCTTCCTTCTCCACGGCTGTTGTGTCGTTCCATTTGAGAGTATCGAAGGGCTCGTCCTCCGCGGCATCGTGCGTCTTCTCCATTGACTTGTCCACCGAAGCATTCCGGGCTGTCTGCTCACTGGCGAACTTCTCGATCTCGATGATGCTGTCCAGTCTGCCGCGTCGCTTCAATGCTTGCCGTATGTCTGAGTTCTGGGCAACCTTGTCGAGCATCAGGACGCGCTTTGGCTTGTTGCTGCGCGAATCCTCCACATCGCGCAAATACTCCTTCGTCAAAGACACGGGCGGATCATGGAAACTAACACGCTTGCGCTTCTGTGCCGGCGACTCGAAGTCATCGAAGCTCTCGCAGCGCAGCTTCCGCTTCAGTATCGAGGCTGACGGACTGGCGGACGGCGAGGGCAGACGCTTCGAAAATATCAGTAGATCTTTGGCCACTTGCTCGATGGGCGTGGATGTGTGCTCCGCGGCAGCCAGTTCGCTCAGCTCGTTGGTGGGTGTCGATACCTGCTCAGACCGTTCGGCATGACGCGCGGGCGTCGAATGACTGCGTATGGCCGACGAGCTGCCCAATGGATCCAGCTTCTTGTTCCGTATCATATTGATCAATTGCGCCCCGCGTCCCGTCAAATGAGCCGAGGGTTTGGGCCGCAGCGTGGGACTGGTCGAGTTGTTCGTCTGCTTGCGATCCGGCGGCGAGCTCTGCGAGGAATCGAAGCAAAAAGTTATTATTATAGAATGCCCTCCTATGCTTAAGTAACTGTGAACTTACCAAATTGCATAGTCGCGTATTTGGCTTCCTTGGCGAGATCTCGGCATTGGTCTCCATAAGCTCCGATGACAACTGGGTGCTGGCTATCGACTCCACATCGTTGTCGGGCACAGCATTGAGCTGCGTTTCCGGCACATTCGCGGGTTTTCTGGCCAGCTCTGGCAACACCTGTGCGGGCAGCATAGGGGTTGCAAATTCGGCAAACAGATCCTCGCTCTGCATGGGGGTGAGTTTGGCCTTCTTGCTGACAACTGTGCGGAGAGAGATTGAGAGAAAACATGAGCTCAACGGAACCTGCTGCTGGACTTTTGTCTGTTACCTGCTGCAGCTGTTGCTGCTGTTGTGGTTGTTATTTGAGGGTTTGCTGCTGGCTTCAGGGGCGAACGGAGTCGTTCAGTAGGCGTGGTCGACTGCTCGCCATTGTTGTCCTTTACCGCGGACCGATTGCGCGTCTGACGCCCAGCGAAAATCTCACACGAAGCTTTTGGAGTCTTGGGCCCCTCTTCGATCTGGCCGCGTGGCTTGCGGAAATTGTATTTCTCCGTATTAGCGCTGTTGGTGATGGCAGAGTCGGTGGCGGCTGCTTCACCCAACTGACGCCGGCGCGATGGCGTAGACACAACTGGAGTGGTTAGATCTTCAGGCGGAGATTCCTCAATAGTAACAATGCCATCACTCTCCTGCTGCTCAGCATTGCGATCGCCGACAATGGAGATCTCCGATTGTTTGCCCTTGGCAATGACCACCTTCTTGGGTGTCCAGGGCTTGATGGAGGAGTCCTGCGACTGGCTCATATCATTGTACAGAGCTGGTATGTCCGACTTCTCGGCCAAGCGCTCCTTCTGACGATCCGTAAGCTTGTCCGGATTCAGGCTCCACACGGAGGGTATGATGACGAACAAATCATCGCCCTTGAAGAGCTCCTTCAGCTGATTGGCCATGTTCTTCAACGGCAGCTTCCGGAACTTCTCCTGTATGGCACGCTTCCACTCCTTGATGAAGCTGCCCTCGTACTTGCCCTTGCTCCAGCACTGCAGCGCCGCTGCCAGAACGGGCTTCAGTGCATCGAAGACGACCGTCAGCTCGTTCTGGCGCAGCTCCAGGATGACATTTCGCAGCGTGTTGAGGCAGCCCTCGAGCAGCGACTGCGTCAGCGCCGAACGCTCGAAGACAGCCTGAATCAGTGCAAAGACATCCTTATAGAGCGGGGGATCCTTGCAGATGCCCAGCTTGAGCACTGCTCCCACATAGATGTCGAACAGCTCCGCGAAATGTGGCTCCTCCTTGCTGCCATTCTTCAGCAGCTCCAACAAGGCCCCCTTCAGCTCCACAACGAAATT
The DNA here is from genome assembly GCA_035047545.1 of Drosophila paranaensis. Taxonomy (NCBI): domain Eukaryota; kingdom Metazoa; phylum Arthropoda; class Insecta; order Diptera; family Drosophilidae; genus Drosophila; species Drosophila paranaensis. Next base: position 15,171,444 of record JAWNPL010000026.1, on the reverse strand, counting down.
CTTGCGCCCATTTCCGTTCTGGCCCGCATTGATGAGCTGGCGCCACTGCTCGCAGAAGACGCCATCGAAGGAGCTGCTGGCGCGTCGGCCAGCAAAGCTGGCGCTTGTCTGCAGCGGCCACAGGATCCATCTGTCCACGAGTGCAGCGTTGTGCGCTACACGATATTCCAGCGCATTGTCGCGCAGGTAGTTGAGCAGTGCTCCCGACACCTGTCGCCACATCTGCAGCTTGACCCCGAAGGCCTCGTAGTCCTCGTCATCGTGATTCTGCATGAGCAGCACCGCAAAGCTGCACAGCTGGCGGAACTCGCTGCTGTTGCGCGCCTCGATCTGCTCTGGCGCATAGATCAGCGAGATGCAGCGCTGCATGATGGCAGCTGGCACCTCGGCGCGTGCCTTCAGGCAGAGCTTCATGTAGGCCTCCAGCACCTCTTGGGAGTCGGTTCTCTGAGGGGGCATCGCCATGCCGGCGCAGGCATTAAAAACGGAGCGAAGAACGCTGCCGTCGTTTGATAGCGTCTTCTCCAGCTCTGCACAGCAGGCGACAGTGAAGGGCGCCACTCGCAGCTGAAACATGGCCAGCGTCAGGTTGCGCAGCAGCAGATGCAGCAGCTCCTGTTCCGCCTCCGAGCTGGTCGCTTGTTCGCTTTGGCTCAGCAGATTCATGCCGGCCACGGCGGCTGCTAGCATGGGTCGCCAGTGCTCTCGCAGCAACTCGGCATTCATCAAAGGCGACGGCTGGTTGATCTCCTCGAGGCGCATGCTACATAGCGAACGTTTCAGTGCCGCCGAGTTGCTTTCCATATTCCACAAAGCGACCAGGCAAGGCAGCGCCAGCTCCCTCGCTGCCTGATAGTTATGCGCCAAGCCAGTGGCAATGCCACTCGAACTGGAGCCGAACAGAAAGCCCAGAAAGTACTCGACTGCAGTCTCAAAGAACTTGGGCAGCTCGGCGTCCAGGCAAGTGATCAGATACCACCAGACGCGCACCTTGATGCTGCTCACATGCGGCGAGCGGGACTGAGAGGTGCGCAGTGGTATGAGGAGCAGGCGCAAGCGCTTGCCCGCTCCCAGCTCATTATACGCAGCAAAGATCTTGATGAGCACGCGCCAGCACAGGAATGCCTCAGAGCGAATGCCGTTGTCCGGGTTGCGAAAGCCCATCTCGACTATGGCCAGGAATTTGTTGATGTACGTGCAGCCACGCAGCAGATCGCTGTCCATGATCTGCACCAGCAGTGTCCAGATCTTGTGCCAATTGTTGTTTTTCCCATCGCGCATCTCGCCGATCAGCGTCGTATAATTGTTCACGAATTCGCTTCGGATCTGTGGCCAGCACTTGGCCTCATGTATGACGGCCACGTCGAGTGCAACGAGTGCCTCGGCCATAGCAGCCACCGCACAGTTCTGTATGCTGCGATCGGTGTCGAACATCAAGGGCAATATGTCCCCGAGCCAGAACTGGACCAGTTCTTCGTTGGTGAACGAGGTGTTCAGTAGACCACAGGCTTTGCAGCTCTTGGCCAGCAGGTCAATCATCTACATAAGCAATTGTCGTTGTCAGCAGAACAGAGAAAAAAAAAACGAAATTCATTGAAAATTACTTACATTGCAATAATGTTGACGTCGGTTGGCTTTCAGCATTTCTTTCGTCGACAACTGGACCGTGTGATACGCCTGACCCACATCTGTGTCAATGTCCATTGTGTTAGTTGTTAATTGAAATATATAATTATGTTATTCTGAATCAATTTCACTACTACAGTTCACTCAAAACGATTTAACTAAGCGACTAATGTGTTTAATGGCATTCATTTTTCACTGAAAAGCGCGCGAACTTACTGTCATAGAGATGCAACTGAGAACAATACACACAGCTATCGATAGTTGAGACGCGCAATATCGATATGTGTAATGCAGCGCTTCGCAGCACTGTTAGACTGCTTTGAAATGTTAACAGTTGAAAATAATAACGTTTTTCTCTTTTTTTTAACATTCAAATCATATAAGAACAAAACAATAATATTTGTTTTCGGTATTTTACATTTCTAACTTTATTAATATGTACTAATTTAATGTATTATAAAATTAAACATTTTGTACGAGTATTATTATATCGTATAATGCGCTCCAACATATTTAAACGTTATATATTAACATACATATATATATTTAATTTGATTAAATACAGTGACTATATTTCTTTGCACATTAAATAGAAAACATTGCAAAAGTCCTGAATCAATACTTGTTCAGACATTTATATTCTATGCAAGATATTTACAATTTACTAAATTGTGGATATATATATATATATATTTTTTTTCTTTTAAAACATTTCCTGAACTGCATTTAAATTAACTTTGTGCGTTTAGATAAAGCTGACGCACCAAATATTAAGTGAAAACAAGGGGAAGCCCCCCACGTAAAAACGCATGCAGTGAAACTGCTTTATGGCAATCGAAACGAGAAGCAGCAGTGGGCCGGATAGAAGGACGGAATGTATAGTTCGAAGAAAGGACTTAGAACAAGTTGTTTAAATAAGCTGTAATTTGTCGCTCTTTTGTGTACGCACTCTTCATTTTGTATGCCGCCCCAAAGGACGTTTTTGTTGTTGCTTAGTGCTTTGGATCCTTGTTGTAGTCCACATAGACACGCACCACCTCGCCGGAGTATTTGCGTTGCGACGGCATAAAGTAAAAGTCTGGCGTATCAGAGCCACCATTCAAACGTGGATCGTCGCGCGAGCGATCGTAGCTGGAGTCGCGCTCATGTCGCGGACGTCGCTCATCGCCCCGTTCACGCTCCCGCTCCCGCTCCTGGCGCGCCGCCCGCCTATCGTGTGTGTAGTAGCCGGAGGGCTGCATATTGGCCGAGCTCTGCTGATATTGATGATTCTGGCGGGGCAGCGAATAGGCGCGCTCCGCATAGCTGCCACGAGAGTAGGGTCCGGGCGCAGTGCTGGTAGTGCCGCCCACGCTGCTCTCCTGCATCATGTGGCGACCGTTCGAGGCGCGACTGCCGTTGCCATTGCCGTTGCTGCTGTGTTTACTGTTGCCATTGCCGTTGCCATTGCTCTCGTAGTACATTTGTGACTTGCTGGTGGGGGAGTGGGACATGGGCAGGGTGGTCTGCTGGCTGCTGGCTGTGGAGCGATGGCGCGCCTTCTCCTTGGCCGTGGTGCTGCTGGTCATGTGCTTCTCCTCGGTCTCGCCATACGGATCGAATGCGTAGTTCGTGTTCGAGGCGAACTCCTTCCACGGGGAGTTCTGAATGAGTTTCTCCTGCAAACAAGCAGATCAGAGACAGAGGATATATAATTAGTCTTAAGCGGATCACATGCTTAGCGCTCAACCAGTCAGCATTTGGTATGGTTTCAATTCGAAATTACGAACTACAGTCTAAACTCTTGGAACTTCTAGTTTACTGTGCGCTCGACATCGTTGAAGGACTACTATATGTACTATATAGTTTTGCAACTAGAGGGTGCCTGGTGCTTGCTTGCGTTTATATCAAATTCCATGAGAAGCGGATGCGACACCCATGAGTGTGAGAGAATAAAGTGAACTACTCAAGAATACATAGGTGGATAGCATATAGAAATATAGTTTAGGAGCAGCTTTCCCATAAATATATATAGTATAAATTTTGGTTTAGTATGAAATAGCATAGATCAAATGCTAACTGGTTTGGCTACAAACACACAAAAGATTGAGTAAAACAGACTGGGATAGGATGGATTAGGCACAATAAAGACATGGAAAATGTGAGTTAGCAGAGGTAAAGCTCCAAAGTGGAGTGTGAGAAATGTGAGCAAAGAATAAATACTGGGTAACAATAGTACTATGGGAGTTTCGTTTAGGTTGTTAGCGGTTTAGAGTAAACACATATGTAGACTTAGTTGGGGTGGGGTTAATAAGTACAACAACAAAACAAAAAAGGAATTTAAATTACCAATGAATTCTTTATGTTCTAGAATTTTGATTTTGATAAGCACGCCTCAACACACAGGCGAATATATATATATACACACATATATTTAGCTATAGCTATATATGTATATATATGTAGAGAGAGTACATGTATAGGGATGTCCGCATAACTAACTGTATAGGATTTATTTTTGTATATATATTTTCAGATTTTACTGGGCAGTTTGTAGCTCTTATTGCATTTGTTCAGGCAGTGACAGAGAGAGGGAGGGAGAGAGACGAGTATATATATCTTTACTTTTTAGTATATATATATGTATAACTGTGGTGGGTAATTTGTGTTGATAATTGTTGTTTAATTTTTGAAATTTATTTTTCGATTTTTGTTTGTATTTTTTATAGATCGCTAGAGGGCTGATAGTAGCGTTGGTGTTGCCGCTGTTGGTATATGCGCCATTCGTCGGGTATTACGTAAACCAGCTTTAAATAACATTATACAATTGAACAGAAGAACATTATTAATCGTGTATGAATTGAACTGTTTAACGAAGAATTAAGTGCGCGTTAAGTAAACAACAAAATATATATATAAACTGAACAAACAATTTAAAGTTAATGCTAAGCAAAACTCTTTTAACTAAAGTCAGCGGATCGAACTAAATGAATTTACCTTCGTACTCTTGCTCTTGCGCGAGGTCTTCAGTATGGTGCAGAAGGCCTGGATCAGCGCTATGAGCACAAGAGCTGCAATCAGACCTAGGACAATATACAAACGTGTCTCGGACAGATCGAAGAACGACAGCAGCGTATCCTTAGCACTCATATCGTCGGCACTCTTAACTGTAAGGGCATAAGCCAAGCTAAGTCAAGATTCAGTTTCAGTTTTCCTGGTAAAGCTTACATTCCAGAGCCTCAAAGTCCAGGAACTGGGGATCCACGGTCAGGGAGCCCACCTTGCCGGTGTTGATTTGATCCAGCAGCGCTGCCTTAATGGCATCCGCATTCTTCTGCACGGCCGCCTCGTTGCCCTTCTCTATGTTGTTCGTGTCCAGCGCATGCTGCTTCTCCACGTCGGCCTTGTCGAACATGGCCTGCACCTTGGCCAGCATCGAGTTGCCTTGCCTAAGGGAAAATATGTTTAAATTTATATTCATAGCGGGTATAGCAAAACAGATATACTCACTTCTCGAAGCCAATAATTTCAGTTTTGTAGTAGCCAGGAATAGGCGAGAGTATGCCGTTGAAGGAGTCCGAGATGGTGGCTGCCAGATTGTTGAAGTCCACGGTGCCCGGCTTGGGTGCCTCGAAGGATTCAGCCAGATTCATGAGCTTAACGCCCACGGCGTAGACCAGGCGACTGGGCGCTGGTGTGCTGGTGCCCACGAACACAGCTTCCAGCTCTGCAAAAGGATAAGGAAATCTTTAACTGAACGAGATTTATGGGCCGTTCGATTTACCCTTGCCGCAGGACTTGATGCAGACACGCTGTGGTGAGATGGGTGGCACCTGCTCGTGCTTGCGCGTCTTCTTGTTGACCACGTTGAAGGCGCCGCCCAGCACGGGGAAGAACAGATAGAGGCAGTGGTCGTCCGTGAAGGACAAGTCCTGTTCGTCATTGCTGACGCGCTTGCGCGTGAACTCCAGGATGGTGACGCCCTTCTCGATGCGACCAGACGCATTGTAGATGTCCTGGCGATCGTCCAGCTTGGGCGGCGCGTAGCCCAGCACCCAGGTGTCCATCAGGAATGGACGGCCACTGCGTCCATCCACCCAGCCGATGATGGCGTCCGTCTGCGACATGCGCTGGTCGTCGCTGAAGCCAATGCCCGTCCAGGTCTGCGTGTTCGAGGTCTCAATGTGCCAGCGCATCTCGTCACCGCGTCCCACGGTCTCCCAGCTGGCGTAGTACTCGCAGCTGTGCTCCTGCGGCGAGCAGTTCGAGGGGTACTTCCAGTGACCATAGCAATCGTTGTCCAGCACATTGGTGCTCAGATCATTGCGGTCGGTGCTCGTGGCGGATTTCTCTTTCTCTGCAAGAGGTTTCAATCGGATTAGGAGGGATCAGCAAGAGGTGTGGCGGGGCTTACCAAAGAAGTTGATTTGGGTGACGCCTCGCTGTGAGTTGTGTCCATGATATTTGATCTCGTCCTGCTGATAAAAGTCCTTGGGCGTGGAGGGGTCTGCGGGTGGCACATGCACAAAGCTGCCCGGCTCCTGGCCCTTGGCCCAAATCACATGAGTGAGTGCATCGTCCAGTGTGTGATCCGTGGGTTCGGTGGCCACCAGCTTCTTGCGGAAGATGATCGTGGTCATGCCGTTCTCCTCGAAGCCGGTGCCCAATTCCAGGTTCGACTTGCCGCCGAAGACCTCATCGAGTCGCGGAGTGGAACGATCCCGACTATAATAGTCACCCACACGGCTGGCCATGCCACGTGCTGCGCCAATGACGACATCCGTGCAGTCCATGGGATTGAAGTCGTAGCGCGGAGTATACGGATTAAGCTTGTACTTCGGCTCTGCGGAAATACAAAATTGAATCAGTGAACGCCTCGAATGAGTCAGTGGAATGCGATTCGTGTGAATTTTGTGTTTTACTTGGGGTTAGTAGACAATGAAGATCGGGATTGAAAATGCGGAGCCTTTACCAATTCACATGCGTTTACCTGCTGACTGAAGGTTCGCGGACTTTTTGGGCGCTGGTTCACTCTTGGGCTGTGGTTCGCTCTTGGGCTCTGGCTCACTCTTAGGTTCCGGCTCGCTCTTGGGCTCTGGCTCACTCTTAGGTTCCGGCTCGCTCTTAGGCTCCGGCTCACTCTTGGGCTCTGGTTCGCTCTTAGGTTCCGGCTCGCTCTTAGGCTCCGGCTCACTCTTGGGCTCTGGTTCGCTCTTGGGCTCTGGTTCGCTCTTGGGTTCCGGTTCACTCTTGGGTTCCGGTTCACTCTTAGGTTCTGGCTCACTCTTAGGCTCCGGCTCGCTCTTAGGCTCCGGCTCACTCTTAGGCTCCGGCTCGCTCTTAGGTTCCGGCTCACTCTTCGGCTCTGGCTCACTCTTAGGCTCCGGCTCACTCTTTGGCTCCGGCTCACTTTTAGGTTCCGGTGTCGAAGCTTCCGGCTCACTCTTCGGAACTGGTTCACTCGTTGTCGTTGGCTCCGGCTCACTCTTGGGCTCCGCTGTGCTATTAGGCTCTGTTGTTTTAGCGTTTTTGTTTTGTTTTTTGTTGAATAGAATAGATTTGTGTGCTTAGTGTTAGGTGCGGGTTCGAAAGAGGTCAAAAGTAGTAGAAGCGCAACAAGGATAGCAATAACAAAATGCAGTAAGTTTCTAGTACGCATCTCTAGAGGATCTGCAGGGTAATGTGAACTTGCCACTACTCGTATTAGCCTTCTAATCTAACTCTAGCTGTGTTGCAGGTGCAAGAATATTGCGGTTACTCAGACTCTTACCTGTAGCTTGGCGGCGACTGCGTCCGGATTTGGTGCTGACGCGATAGGAAACGCTGGTGGCCACTGAGGTGACACCTTCTATGTTGACCAGATCATCCTCGTGCTCGGCAACGCGCTTGGACTTGCTGCTCGGCTCGGCACTGGGCTCGGCTGTTGGCTCGCTCTTAGGTTCCGGCTCGCTCTTGGGCTCTGGCTCGCTCTTAGGTTCCGGCTCGCTCTTGGGCTCTGGCTCGCTCTTAGGTTCCGGCTCACTCTTAGGCTCCGGCTCGCTCTTGGGCTCCGGCTCACTCTTAGGCTCTGGTTCGCTCTTAGGCTCCGGCTCACTCTTCGGCTCCGGTTCGCTCTTGGGTTCCGGTTCGCTCTTGGGCTCCGGCTCACTGGCCGAGCTCTCGAGCGTCGTAGTCAAGTCTCCAATGTCTCTTAGTAGTGGGAAGTTCTTGCACTCGGGCGTCATGCCGCGTGGACGCCAGCCGAGGCCCACCCAGGAGGTGCTGTTCACCTTGAGCACGATCTCGATCTCCTTCTGCTCCTCCAGCAGGCGCCAGTACATGTGGTAGTCGGGCGAGAGCTCCTTCTTGGCGTAGGCGGTCAGGTCGAGGTTGGTGGACTTGTACGGCGAGCGCTTGTTGCAGCCGATGCCGTGCCAGCCGAAGTTGCAGTAGCACTGGCGCCGGGGCAGCGAGGTGGCATCGAGATCGATGCACTTGCCCTGGACACCGCAGTCAGCGTTGCTGGTGCACTCGTCGTGGTACTGGCACTGCGGGCCGTAATAGTTCTTCTCGCACTTGCAGCGCGAGGGGAAGTATTTGCCTTTGCCGGAGCAGGTCTCCTTGAAGTCCTTGCGCAGCCTGACGTCCACATCGGCGCAGGACCAAAAGTTATAGCTGCCCGAGAACTCATCAGCCTGGCGCAGCAGACGCAGCGTGCAATTGAAGCACTCGAAGTCCTTGGGTATGCTCACCTGATACGACTGAGCGCTGCGAATCGAAAGAGGAAGAGATCAAGTAGGCCTAAAGAACTGGGTCTAGTTCAGAACTTACGTGACAGATGTGGTCACAAACTGCGAGTTGTTGACGTGCGGCGTCAGATCCAGGACGGGTCTGTCAAGCGCATCCAAAAGTTGCAGACGAAAGCCGCCCTAGAAGCAGGCATGGAATGAACTATTTAATAAAGCTACAGTTGCGGATTGCGGGGGGAGGAAGCCAATTGCATTTCGCAAACAATGACTGAGAGCGAAGTTCTCAGTCAGTTAGACCCTCAGTCTGTCTGTCTCTCTGTCTGTCTGTCTGTCAGCTAATTCCCATTGGTTTTTCAATTATGGGAACTTCTAGCGCAATAGGCTTGACTTTGAGTCGCTACGGTCGCCAGATACTATCTATCTATCCGAGTATCTAGATGCTCGTGCTCTCCGATGGTGCATGTGAGGCAATCATTACAACATTCACGCTGTTACCCACTATGATGCACATGTCGGGCTAATTATGTTTGACAGAGAGATAAGAACACGGTTTTGCATTGTGGCTTGATTGCCCCAGCTTAATGGCCCCAAAAGATTTCAGATTTTGCAAGCTGCCAGCGACTGGAGCTCCACTTACCTTGTGCGCAAAAGCCAAATGCCAGGTGACATTAAACACGGAGCCCGACAGCAACGAGGTGCGTATGGAGCCTACAAAATAAGAGGAAAACAAGTTACAAAAGAGACTTCGAAAGAGTTGGTATTGATCAAATTCATAACGAAAGAGTTATCTGCATGTTAAGTGTTTGACAGGAGGTTTACAATTTACAAGCTAAGCAGTAAAGGAATCGATTTGGATTCTATTTACTTTGAGTTGAACTTGGGGTAAAGTTAACTTGATGTTAGTTAACTTCATGTTTAGTATTTGACATGAGGAATATATTTGTGCAGTTTAGTAATAATAACAATAATAATAAGAACAATAATAATAATATCCAAACTGATTCGAGCTGAGCTCGTTTCCTCTGCCCATTCCTATGGCCAGTTCGAAGAAATCTTTCGAATTTCCCTCACGATCTCATCGGCCAAGTATCAATAGCTAATGACAAGCTATTGAAATGCGGTTCGCTAAGTGCAGAGTGCTAGAAGTGCAGCAACGGAATTGCAATGCTAATGATGATGATCATTGCTGAGCGCATTATGACGATGCTGTTTATCAGGCCATGCAGTTGGGCTGATCAGGCATTACAAGAGGGGGAGCTGAAGAGCCAACTGGCAACTGGCAACTGGCAATTGGCCTAACTGAAAATATGTAACGCATAATTAAATGTTTTGCCAGCACTCAAGCTGAACTGGTTTTGCGGTTCTGCATTGCGTAGCGCAACGAGCGAAGTGGCCTGCTGCAGTCTGCGACTCTAAGAGGCAATCACGAAGTGATCCATGGCGCTGCTGCCGCGCACCTGCGTACTGAATTCCAGCAATTGCAATAGGCGCGACCAGTTGCCAGTTGCCAGTTGGCCAAGCTCAGTCGATGCCCAGGCCCAGGCCCAGGCCCAAGCCGGGCACAGGAAGCCACACACAAGTGCCACACACATCTTCGCTTTGCAAGTCTTTCTGCTGGCTGGCGGACAAATTTCATATGCTTACAGCTATTGCATAAGCCCAATGCGGTAACCTCCTCGGCCAGCTGCAGCTGGGCCACAGCCAGCGCCAGTTGGCGGGGGGAAGGGAACAGTGGACACGGGCAATCGAATGGCCAAGCGCGGATCGCACATCGTTGTCAGCCAATACATGCGAGATGCTGCGAGTCGCGAGTCGCTAATTGAAGCCATTAAATGGCCATAACGATACTCCAACTAGCGAAAAGCGAAAGCCCACTCGAGGAGGCAGGCAAGGGGAGGGGGGAATTGCTTACAGGTCTCACTTTCCAGTCTCAGCGTTACGCCAAGACAAATAAGGAAGCTGCAAAATTATGATTACTATTGCCGGCTGCTGTCTGTTGGCCATCTCCAATAGCTGTAAGTGGCCTAAAGACCCGGCCAAATACTGAGTGCCGAGCACTGGCCACGTGAATGCATTCAATTGCCACAGTCTTAACTCAGTTTGACCAATATGGTCAGACGACAACAGCAACAACAACAACAACAACATTTAACATAGAAATAAACTCTTCGCCTTTGTCTCCAACTGCCACTTGGCTGTTTTTTGTCTCTTTGCTGTCAATGATGGCGCTGATTACAAGCAACGGCAGAAAAGAGCAAGCTACTAGACTGTAGAATGACTAGAGTATACCCTGTAATAGGTAAACAACGATAGGCAGAGCTTAACAGCTTGGCCAAGCTCAACTTCTACTTGAGCTAATTTAAGAATTGAAAAATGAATGTAAAATATAAAAATTCTTTATATAAAAAAATTATATAAATAAATTGCATGAAAAATTATTAAAAAATCTTCAAATAATACTAAAGAGTTTATATACAAAATTAATAAAATATTATTAATAATTATTTGAATAATACTCAAGAGTTTTTATATATATTATATTATTTATAAAGAATTGATGATCAAAAATCTTTAAAAAATACTAAAATTATATTTAATTTTTACACAAAAATATTTAAAAAAGAATTATACTTTTATATATGATCAAGATTCAGGTGGAATATGTTAATACAAGGCATATGTAATATAAAATTAAGACAACTCGCAGCAAAACAGTGACTAAGCCTACCCCAATCATACCACTCTATATAGTTAAGCTACCCACAACTCTATCACAGCCCATTTTCACACGCAAAACCAGACAATTACAGGGTATTTCAAAAGCAAAAACAACAAACTTGATACAGCTGCGTGTCAATGGACATTACAACGACTTTTGTAGGTCAGCAATTGAATGCGACTTTTGATTTCAATGGCGCAATTTTTCTCGGCTTCGATAATTCTGAACACACACATACACACAGATGTTGAAAATGGCGATTTCCGCACCTGCAAGCCAAGTGGACCAAGCATTTTCACATGGCCAGCACGAACAAGAAAAATTAATAAAAACAACAGAGAAAAAAAATTAAATACGATTTTAAAGACTGAGAAAATGGGTTAAGTTGAGATGGAAACAACAAAATAAAAGGCTTCAACAATAAATCAATGGAGCACATTAATAAGTTGTGAAAACAACAAGAGCAGCAAGAGATATGTATATATGTATATAAATCTCGCTTTTGGGCGTAACCAGTTGCCTAAAAGCTGGAAGCTGGGAACATGCAGCTCAGAAATTGGCAGGTGCCGCGACTGCGACTGCGACAGCGGCGGCTGTTGCTTTTGATTTTTCAGATCTACTCTCTGCTCTTCCTCTCCCCTCCCCCCACCCCTCTCTCTCTCTCTCTCTCTCTCTCTGGTGGTCATTTTCATATTTTGCTACGGTTTACAGTCTGTCATATTTCTCACGAGCGCGAAAGTTGTTCACCTTTGATTATTTCGTTTTGGAGGCTGCGTTGCATGAATATCGAATGTTGAGCTTGAACTCGCCTCGCTTTTCGAAAGTTTCGAAAATTTATAAGAAACAAAAAAAACATTGATAATGATAATGATAATGATTCTCAACAAGTGTTTTGCTTAGTTTACACACTCGAATTATAATAAAATATGAAAATGGAATATCAAAATAAACACAAAAAATTATTTAAAATGCAATTAAATGCGAAAAAGTTGATTTGTTGTATTTTTTAATGATCTCTTGATTGATTTTGCTTCAAATATTGCTTTAATGATCAGCATCTTTGATGAGCTACCGAAAATTGAGGGAAATGAAAAGTTAGCGAGGCTTTGTTTGGCTTGTCTTGGCTTGGCTTGGGTTGGGTTGGCTCTTATTTTGCCTGTTGCTGCTTACAAAATCAAAATTTATGCGTGTAAAAACATGTTGAAAAAAATGATCATTTGCAGCTATAAATAATAATTATTATTTGTTGAGTGAGTCAATCGATTGGGAAACGTTCGCACAGCCGCATTCCATTGCTCAACATTCCAGACATTTAGAGACTGCTTGAAGCAGTTTCTACTTGTCTGAGGACAGAATATTCTTCATGAGTTTACAACATCTATTTATGGAATATTACTTAACTAGAGGGTATAGAAGAGTCATTAAGGGCATTGATTAGTCATTAAGCAGCTTCTATAGTTTAGTGGTAAGCTAGCTTTCTGGATTTTAATATATATTTTTATAAAATTCATAACTTAAAGGGCGAACCATTTGGTCTATATACAAATCTATATATCTCTAGAATAATTCTATACCAAAACACTTATAAATGAAGCGTCGCATTACGGTAATAGTAGCTCTGTGCAGGGCTTAGTGTATGTGTCAGTCGTGGACTCCCGGCTAGAGATATTATCTAAGACAATCTATTGCTTTAAGCTTATCTGTACAGACTTATAGATACACAAATATAAGCTTTACTTACTACTTCTACTTAATAGAAATCTGTTTATATAGTTACTTTAAAAAATCCATAATAAACTAATATATACATCGAGTATCTGAGTTTTGGCCTTAACACTTCAGTCTTCTCATATATTTGATATAGCTGTCCATCCACATTAAGTATTCGACTCCCAACTTGAATTGCAACCTAGTTATCCCAACCGGCGTATATATTATTGTTAATAAGCCAACGTAAATTCCTCACCGCTTGGCATTCATTCAGAATGAAAAATGTTCGCATTTTGAGTGAAGCGAAATAAATTATTTGTTTATCGGCAGATAAATCTCTAGCTGAATAAGCTTAGTGCCAAATGAGAGTGCAATTAGCATAAATATCTTGCAGCTAGTAAATTCATGGCGCAAACTAACGGCAACAATTTAATAAACTTATCAATTATATAATGCTAATCACAGCTATTAACTTAATTGCAGTTCTCTGGCCCACTGTTTGCCTTTGCGAATCGAGAATTGAAAATTGTGTAAAAGATAATTTGCAAGGTGTTCGCAGTTCTCGCCGACTTTCCGAAGAGTTTTGGCCACTCACTGAGTACGTATGTATATAGATAGGTGTATAGATATATGTATATGTATGTCTGTAGGAATTGGCTTGGCTTTTGCATCATTTTCTTAGCTTGAGGCCATTTGGCTTGGCGTAGTGGAAAGGACGGAAGGAATGTGTGTGCCCGCATGCATTCTAATTGCAGTGCCGCTTGCATGACCACCAAGCACCCAGCCAGTGGGCGTTGTAGGCGTGGCAGTGGCAACTGCCAAACATGGCTGCCAAATATGGCGTGTCGCTGCAAAGGCAAAAAACACTTCCGCATGCAAATACATCCATGGATATATACATAAAAACACACACACATGCATACATACATATACACACATACTTACATACACATACACACATACATATACAAAGTCTCACTCCTGCTGCTGTTGACAAGCAATAAATGTAGCTATGCCATTTATTTTCGCCACCACTGTTGCCTGAGTGGCTGCCAGCGAGTGTAACATGCCATAAAATGAGTTTTTCTTTGGCAACCCTAAAAAACAACAACAACAACAATAACAGCAGCAGCAACAACATAATGTTGCCACCGTTTCATTTGCCGCAACGTGGCAAGTAGATGTTGCACTTACATTTCGCATTTGCATTTGCATTGGCAACTGGTTAGCTAGTTACCTGGCTGGCTACCTGGCTATCTAGCTGACTAGCTGTTTAGAGCTTGGCAATATGTCCGTTGGTATCTTTTGGCCCGCTTGTGGTCAAGGAGTTTTTCGCTTTAGTTAATTGCTCGTGACGTTGTCTTAGCCAACACCGCGGGCGTAGCAGCGCCTGCTGCGGTCGGTATTTATGGCATGCCACACGATATGTATCGCATACAATATACATATATGTGGCGTATATACACTGCACAGATATTAGGGTGAGGCTGAAGAAAGTATACTAAGCTGTTAGTATAGGTACAAGAATGCATCCTTAAGTATAACTATGCTAAAACCTTCTCTATAATACAAGAAGGCATACCTATCTATACTAACAGTCTCTCTATAATATGAGAAAGTATCCTCAACTATACCTCTTCTATACTAAAAGTCTCTCTATAATATGAGAAAGTATCCTTAAGCATTCCTATTTCTTATTCTAAAACTCTCTCTCTCTCTCTTGAAGACCTTTAAAAGTTGATCTCTCATAATAATAAGCCCAAAAAATCTGTTCTATATACACAATATGAATAAAGTTTTACCTGCAAATGAGAAAAAAGACTTTAAAAAAATACCAAGACCAAGTACCCAAAGATCTTACTTAAATCACATCACATCTGTCAAAAAAAAGCTGTTGAATGCTTAGCTCAAGATTAATTGCATTGACTTCCTGCTATAAAGCTCATATAAAGCTTAAAGTTCAAGCCGAATGATACGCCATTTAATGGCCAGCAATTCTTAGGCCGTCAATTAGCTTTTGGCTGCCATAAATTTCGCTCAGTGTAGCCTTCTGGTGCACATGCTCGTCACACGTTCGCCATTTCAAATGGCATTCGTAGAGCGCGCTCTCATTGATATTCTGTGGCATTTTTTTATGGGTCTAGTGCAAGTGAATGCTGTCGCTGTCGCTGCCGTTGAGATTTGTATGATAATTCCAATGCGACAACATTTCAGCCAACAAATGAATGGCCATTGGAAATTGAAATATGAGCGAGCGGCGAGCAGGCATAAACAAATACGATATAGAAATAAAACCGAAACGAAAACAATTCAAGTCGCTGCAGATGTTGATAAATGGCTCTTGAGAAATGTTAAAAAAAGGTTAAAGATATATAAATTGAGATGATAAACAGTAAAGTTGTATAACTGGGCTATAATATATTTTTTAATGCATATTTATGTGGCTGCACTTCTTCGTCTTCATTTTTTTTTGGCTAATTATAGAGCGTAATTACGGCCAGATCTGTGAAGGGCCTAAACGCAATATAAAGTGTGACACAAGCTAGAGAGAGGGAGAGGGAGGCCACAGCTTGACCTCCATTTGAGACAATTACAAAAGCAGCAGAAGAAGAGCCGAATCAAACGCAGACATTTGGCCCTTAACAAGCGCAACGAGCGCTAACAAATTGAGTTACAAACGAACAGCAACAAAGGCAAACAAAGGCAAGAGGTCAAGCGAGTCAGTTCAATGAGGCTGCCACATATTGCGGCTGGTGGCACTTGCAACAGTCTGCCAGTCTGCCACCACAAATGCGGTCACTGTTTGCTTTGATACAGTTGTTAACTTGCATCATCTTGCAGCATCTCTCTCAGGCTGCGACCACCACCACCTCCTCCTTCTCGCTTCTGCTGCTGCTGCCTTTGTGTGGCGCAATGTCCATAAGTATTCACAACATAAGTGAAAGTTTTTCACCTGCATGCAGCTCGTCGATGTTGTTATTGGCAGCATATATCATCATCATCGTCATCGTCATCGTCATCATCAGCGGCAGCAGTCAGCCGCGGCTGCAACTAGCCAATTCGCATTGGCCAGCCAAGCGACGCCTTGCGCAAAAAAACTGCCGAAGAAAAGCAAAAAGCCGCAAACGAAGGCAAAAGTTGTCATGGCCCGAAATGGGTTAAACGTGCAACCAGTAGGCAGACAGACGGACAGAGGCAGCCAGCCAGCCAGCCAGCAGCAGGTCGCGCTTGCAGCGCCACAAGCGGCGCACGTTGCGTATACGCAATGCGCGCGCACTTGTATATAATTATAAAAGAGAAACAAAATATTTGGAAAAAATATATACAAAAATGTCGTTGAGCAACCGTGCAATGCACAAGACTCCCTCCCTCCCTACATATATACATATGATTATATAGTATAATATGCGTACTTATAAGCAGCCATAAAATTGATTTGGCATTTTGATGCGACACACGTGTGGCTGTTGTGTGCGCCCAAGGCAAACGAAATTCAACTGATTTTAGTTTAATTAAAATATTTATATATGCTGCCAAATATATATATATATATATATATATATATATATATAAATACATATATATATATATTGGTTTATCTGTTTATATTAATCTGTATTGTGCTCGGCTGAAGCCACATCAAATGTCAAAAAACTTCAAACAAAAACATTTTTTGAAAGTATTTGAGGCTAACAGATATGCAGGCAATAAAAAGATACAAATAAGAATACGTGAAGCTAATGAAAAGCTGCACTCAAAGATACCCCGTGGAAAGCTGCTAGCTTAAGCATAATCGAAGCTAACATGAACTTGAAATATATATAATTAACTAAAATTTAATCAAAGCCTTTACTTGCACATCTTTGAGGCTCCGGAGCAGCATAAGATAGTCTAAGGAGTCTAATTGACTATTCAAAATCTCAGTTTAAAGTTAAAACACGATCTGAACTCAGGTGTTTGCAGTGTGCTTCAGTTCACAGCTCATAAGTGTATCAAGTATGCTCTCATCGCAGCTCATTTACAGGGTATTTATTTAATATATCAAAATAAACGAATGATGACCCAATTTTAGATATGCGCCGCAAGTGAATGGCGTCTGCTATGCTGCCTCTCTAACATATGCAAATTAATTGGTAACACTTTGCTGCAACAACAACAACAACAACACCAACAGCAACAACAACAGCAACAACAACTACAACTGCAAACAATAATAATCATAGTTAAGTAAGACGCAACAATACAAAACTTCAAAACTGAACTGAAACTATGAATAGTTATGCAAGCGAATGCATATGAGTGTGAGTGTGAATCATAAAATGCATGAATACCACTCATGAATGATCACTGTATGCACATGCGCACACATCGCCCCACATGAATGTGTTTCATAAATGAATCTGTAAATTGAACGTGCGCAGCCAATTTAAATGCTACCAAAATAGCTCTGGGCCAACGACGATCAATGGGCGAAGTCTTAGCACGAAGCGTGCCTCGAAACGTAAACAACTCCAGTTTATTATTTGATGACTAAACTAAAGCTAAACCAAATGTGCTATTATATTATGGGTGTTTCTGTATATAAGCATGTGGAGCTAACGAGCTGGTACGTGCCTTAAAAGCTAAAACCGTTTCTGGCTGAGACTGCTGCCGGTGCCAAGGCATTTCAGTAAACAAAAGAATGCTAACAAAGAAATTCACGGGGAACGAACAAATATATATTATTAAATACATATTGTATACACATTCTACATATATAGAATATATCTTTAAGTATGTTTTGCTTTAGTAAAAATTGACAGTAAGATGAGCGTGTAAAGTTCTTAGAGAGAGTTGCATTTGGCTGCAACTGAAATTGGATTTGTTTTGCATTTAAATTCTTGATTTTGTTCATGGGTAGAGTTAGTATTCGACAGCTCAACGAGTTCTTATAATATATGTGAATAAATGCTATAAAACTATTTATAGGATTGTTTTTCATAGCTCCCAGTCTAAAGTTCACGACCAGGAGACAACTGCAATCCAGAGCTTACTAGGATAGGATATGATATAAAGGATATTATATTTATGAAATCTTTATTATTATATATATATTATATATTATTATTTTTCATTTATATATCTATTATTTATTATTTCCATACTAAGGCTTGAACAAATATAATAAATTATAAAAAAATACAAAATGATAGAACAGAGATGCTCTAGGAGTTAAACTACTTAGAATTATATTCAAGTAGAAATATCAATTAAAATATAATTAATTTATCACTCACTTCCAAAGAAATTTCTCTCTAAGATATCTGAAAATCTCTCTAAATTATCTAGATTAAGTACAGCTTAAAGGTGCTCAGCTCAGATTGAGCATTTGTCGGCTTAAGCAATAAAAAACTGAAGATGCTGGAGAGATATGCCTTGGATTAAGACTAAGTAAGCAGCTTTGGACGCTTATGGGAGTCCAGTCACAAGCTCTTGGCCACATTTGGTTGGCCGAGACGATAAAGTGGCACAAAAGGCGCCAACCAGCTGCAAGTGTTGGCCCATACGAAAAGACAAAAACAAAACCGGCCATAATTCCCACGAGCTGCTGGCCAAAGAGTAAGCAAATAAATAAAAAACGGCCAGAAACAAGTCAAATATTATTTATATGGCAAAACAGAAAAAAAAGAAGTTAACAAAAAACAAATTTGTAGGCAAATGCAGAGGCCGCAGGCTAGGCTAGGCTAGAGCACAGCTCGACAGCAGCTGCCCGCTGGCAGCGAATGCAGGTCAAATTGCCAGGAGTTTTCTCAGACCCACTTTTACCCGAAACGAACGAGGGAATGAAAATAAAGAAATAAGGTAAAAAAAAAAAAAACAAATTTTACCTTTGGGCATTCCGCAAGGCGCCTTGGTGCGCGCATTGTCCAAGAAGTCCAGATCCAGGCCGCGTGCAGGTGGATACGTGAGGGCCACGTGTGCCTCGGCGCTGTAAGCCAGCCAGATCAAAGCCACGGCAAAGGCGGCGCACAGACGGCCAGCGGCCACGCCCCCTTCAACTCTTTTATTAATCGACATTATTGTCGGATGCTGTTGATTGTTGTTGTAATTTATTTGCGAATGTTGCGTATTTGTTGTCGAGTCGAGTCGAGTCTCTTCGAATTGTATTGTAAATTAGAAATCACAAATGATATAACGAACAACCACGGAGATCACACCTTCGGTTACACAGGTGTGCGGCTCGAACAGCTGGCCAACAGCATGAATTATTGACGCATTTTTTCGAGAGTTGTAGCTTTAACAATGTCTGCAAAAGAGAAGAAATAAATTGCAAATTAATAAAAGGTGTATTATTGGGTGAGAGGGAGGGGTAGAGGAACTGCAGAGTGAATAGATTCGGGTAATAATAGAAGCATTAGATAAGTTATACAAAAAGTGAAACACTCAATGTACGAGATATAGATATAGATATAGATATAGATATAGATATAGATATAGATATAGATATAGTTATAGATATAGATATAGATATAGATCTAGATCTAGATCTAGATATAGATATAGATATAGATATAGATATAGATATAGATATAGATATAGATATAGATATAGATATAGATATAGATATAGATATAGATATAGATATAGATATAGATATAGATATAGATATAGATATAGATATAGATATAGATATAGATATAGATATAGATATAGATATAGATATAGATATAGATATAGATATAGATATAGATATAGATATAGATATAGATATAGATATAGATATAGATATAGATATAGATATAGATATAGATATAGATATAGATATAGATATAGATATAGATATAGATATAGATATAGATATAGATATAGATATAGATATAGATATAGATATAGATATAGATATAGATATAGATATAGATATAGATATAGATATAGATATAGATATAGATATAGATATAGATATAGATATAGATATAGATATAGATATAGATATAGATATAGATATAGATATTGATAGATAGATAGATAGATAGATAGATAGATAGATAGATAGATACACTCTAGAACTAAAAAATCTTTCATCTCTCCTTCAATCCATCTCTAAATGGATTTCATATGCCTGTCATACCCTTCTCGCCCACTTATCGTTATTAAATGAGTTATTTTTACGGCATGCCAAATGGCAAATTGCATAATTTGCGCAGCTCAAAAAAAATGACTTATTGCCGCTTAACGCTTGAACTGCGCGTGCGATAGCAAGAGCGAGGGCGAGGGCTTATGCAAAAAACAGAAATGCAAACTGACAAAAACAATGCAAGGAAATTTTCTCAGGCCACAAATAGATTTTCATCATAACAGAAAGGGGCAGAAAGGGGGCAACAGCAGCAAAAAAAAACCTCAAGACAAATATGTGTTGAAAGACACTTTTTTCGGGCGCCTGTTGACAGACTTTTTACATGGCGTGTAATAAAGCCATTAACCCAAACCCAAACTCAAGCTCAAACTCAAAGCCAAACGCCAGCCCAAACCCGAAACCGATGCCGACTCTCGACTGTCGATATTGGCTGCAACTTGAGAAAACGTCAACAGATTTGGATATTGGACAGCGCTGAGCTGCGTGTGAAACTCAGGTTCAATGTACAGTGAACACTCTGCACGAGTGACGCCTTCACTTCACTTCAGCTTGGGGGAAGTGAAATCGAAGGTTGCCTTTTTTTTTTGGCCGTTCAACAAACTAATCAAAGCCAATGACAGCTGCCAAAGCAAATGACATGCTTAACACGGGCCAGAAATCAGCGCGAGTTACCGCTGCTCAGAGCTATACAAACTAAATACCCTGGAATGGCTTTTAATAGAGCAGCGGGTAAGATGAGCATGTGAGAGGGTATGGAGAAGAGTATATGGATATGAGAACTGAATAGGTTTGTATTCAGTTGTGGGAGCTTTAAGCTGTGGATGTGGAAGTTTCCTTTAATGAGATGTAAGAGTTTCATCACAGCTTTTGTGTGAAGCAAAGGTTTTGTGCTTGAAGTGTACAATCAAAGATATTTTGCCGTCAAGTTTCAATGCAAAAAGCTTAAACTATAGAACAGAATAAGCTTCTAAAAAGTAAATAAATTATAATAAATATATAGGCCAACAAGATTAATTAAAGATCAATTAGACTATAATTATATAGGAGAGTTTTGGAAGGGCTGAGTCATACTTTTATATACAATAACTGACTCAATATTATCATGCCCATACTGGACCTTTACAGCTCAAGCGTATATTTCGATTAGAACAGTTAATATCCATAACATTTCAGATTTCACGTTCTGGTTTCAGTCAAGCCAAAAGCAGCTGGATAAAATAGAGTCGAACTCTGGATCAATCAATCTCAGTAAACAAAAGTTTGGCAAACTCGAGAAATAAATCTAGAGCAAGTCGAAGCTAGAACTATGCAGATAAGAAAAGGAATTATTACAAATTCTTTTCAGCCAGAATGTTAATATGAAAACAAGTTCGAGCTAATAATATCTAGGGTATAAATACCTGTGGGCTTAGTTGATTTTTTTATTATTTTTCGAAATAAATCCATAAATAAGTTGAATCTAAACTATGGCAGCTACCTGCAAAGTTTGGCTGAGAGCTGTCAGGTGGGCGTGGAAAAGCTCAACAACAAATCTCGACAGATCTCAACAGATCTCTCGGGCCAGCAAATGGTGTCTTAAATGGGCGTCTCAAATTTGTGTTGGGTTGTGGCACAAGCGTTTCTATTTTTCGGTCCGCTTTGCCGTTTGTCGTGCCTCGAATTGTTTTGATATGGAAAATTGTGGCTCGGCTTTTGACGGCCAAATTGCATGTGGCAAGATAAATGAACGCCAATTGGTGTTAGTTGGTCGTGGCAGCAGCAGCAGCAGCTAACCAAACAAATGATTGGCAAAAATGACTACAATTTAAAACAGAATTGGAACGACGCTCGAGCGAGACAAAAGATAGAGAAGCAGCGCCAGTTGGAGATGACGATGAAGATGTGGACTCTTGACCATTTGCACGTTCCACTTTGCAGTTGGCGACGGCCGTAATTAAAGTTTATGCCTGGACACCCAAAGCAATAATCTAACCAGTCATTGTACAATGCCAAGCCAAAGCCAGCAACAAATCAGATACCCACTATATATATATATATATAGTGTATACAACAATCTTGTATAAGCCGTAACGGTAGCTCGACTTCCGAACAGCTGTTTTTTTTTTTTTTTTTGAATCTGTTCGGTTTGCCTGGCTTGTTCATCATGTTTTTTCTTCCTCTTATTTACTTATGTTGTGGTAGTTGATTTTTTTCTTCAATTCGTCGAGGCCTGCCTCGTTTGGCTACTCTAGAAATTGTCTGGCATTGAGAGCAGCAGCGACGGTGACGACGACAACTGTGACTGACGACTGACCACAAAATGCTTGACATTGAACTACATACATATCAAGTTGGCTAAAGCAGCGACAACACCAACACCAACGGCTAGAGCAACAAGTAATTGGCTAAGTGCACATGAAAACGCGTAATGAGTGCAATTGTCGACGAAAGAGATACCCTGCAATTGAGTATACAACGGAAGAGAGAGAGAGAAACAGAGACAGAAATAGAAATAGCTAGACCGACAGAGATAGAGAGAAAGAGAGAGAGGGACAAAGAGAGTGAGCAAGAAAGGGAGAGAAAGGGAAAGGGAGACAGGGAGAGACAAAGAGAGAAAAAGAGAGAGAGAGAGAGAAGGAAAGATAAAGAGAGAGAGAGAGACAGAGAGAGCGAAATATAGATAGAGACTGAGAGACAGGGACAGAGAGAGATAGAAAGAGAGAGAGAGACACATAGAGAAAGAGACAGAAGCAGAATAGAGAGAGAGAGCGAGAGAGAGATACAGAGGCAGAGAGAGTGATGCAGAGACAGAGACAGAGACTGAGAGAGATACAGAGAGATAGACATTCTCACTTAAATTTCCTCAACTCAACATTTGCCTAGGTTACAGCTTACAACTAGTTCCTTATACCCTCCTTTGGACACACCCAACTACAGGGTATGGATTCAGCTAATAAAAATAAACTAATTAAGATAAGGTAAACACAAAATAAGAAACTGCTGTCGCAGCATTGGGAAAAAACTTAATTGAAAAAATATTTAGAGCATAGATTGAAGTGGATCCGCAAGTGGGTTAGAACCAATTGGCAATGCCCAGAGGCAAGGAGAGGGCAGCGCGAGGTGTTGCTTAGAGGGGAAATACCATGAAATTGTAGCTGACCCGCATCGAATTTGTTTTGTCCGCTGTTTGTTCAGCGGTTTTCGCTTTTTAGCTCTTTTTTTAGCTGTTTAGCTTTTGTTTTTGTGTGTGTTTTCTGTTGTAACGCAGCGTGCCCACATTTTTGGATTTCCACGTGTTTTCTGAGCCAATTTAGCCGCACAGCTGGAAGCAGCTCGAGATACAGATACACGGACAGCTCCAGAGATACGGCTGCAAGAGATACATTTTCTTTGTTTTTCTCTGCTGGCTTTTCCCGTGTGTAAGCACGCAATGAGTTGGTTAAATTTCTTTCGTTACATCACGGCTGGCTTGCACATGCAGCGCCGAGTACTGTAATTATGTAAAGCTAATTAATTAGAATCTGGGCCTAATTAACAGTAATTGTTGCTGCAAGTCACATGCAATTAAGCCAACAATTCATCAGGGCAGCTGCAAGATGCGAGACGAAAGAGGAAAGTTCTTTTGAAATGCAAACACTTGACTTTGTTGTGATTGCCGTCGGCGTTGTTGTGGCTGGCTGGCTGGCTATCGATTATGGCCAAGACATAAACATTTTGGCCACGCTACAAGCCAGCAACAACTACAACAGCCAGCCAGAAAAAATGCAGTCCAACTGGTTACGAAATATTCGAAAAGCTCATTCATGTTCAGCTTGAGATACAATTTTCAAAAAGAGCAGAAAAAATACAACAGCTCAAATAAAACGTATACAAATTTGTACCGCCAGCAGCGCCTGTCTCTGTGTACGTGTGTGTGTGTGTGTGAGCCCAGTAACCGGTTGCTGGGCCACAACAAAATAGTCAACTATTAATGGTTTTACGATAGATACTCACACTAGCAAACGGCCAAACAAGTGCGGCCAAGTGTGCAAGTATCTGTATCTCAGTATCTGAGTATCTGTATCTCTGACTCGAGCTGAAGCTGCGGCTGTAACTGTATCGAATGCGGCAGCTTCCTAGGGAAACAGCGCGCAATTTGTGAGCTCGCGCTCCAATTTTGAACAAGAAATTACAAAAATTAGAAAATAGTTTGCAAAAAGCAAAACGAAATTAAGTAAAAGACTTCAAATTGATTTTCAATTGAGCTTTAAGCGTTGTGTAATAGCTCTCGAGTGTGTGCGGAGCAGACGAAATGATTATTTATATTAAATATTGAATGGAGTTGAGCAACAGGTAGAAGCGGAAAACGATAATAGAAATAATAATTACAATAAATAGATATATGTATACAACAATAAACATAAACATAAACAATAAACATATATACATATAAATATTATTATATATTTATGTAGCAGAAAATATATGTATATAAATATACAAATATTTCGAATTATATACTATTTTTCTGCGACCCTCAATTGGATTTATTTTCATGGCTTTTAGAAATTAATTTAAGTTTAATTATATTTTTTTCTGTAGCTTTAATAATTAGTAAGAAGAAATAATTAATTTTGCATTTTGTTAATTCATTTAAATTGAATAAATATTTTTTATATATTTTTTCTGTAGTTAAAATTAATAAGAAATATTTTCTGAGCGCATAATTAATTTTATATTTTATTAATTAATTAAAATAATTATTTTAATTTATTAAATATTTATTTTTATTGTTTTAATAATTAATAAGAATTATTTTCTCATGAAATAATAATTTTTAAATTTATTTACAAATTAGTAAAAATTAATTAATGCAAAATTATTTTTATTATTTATGACAATACTATTTGTATAGCAGCTGACAATATTTTATTATATTTCCATACTGTAAACAATATTTGAATAAATATTTTGCTCAAGTCTACTGAGAATCAGCTCAGTTATATGATAACATTTCTGTATATTTTCTAAGATTATTTATATTTGACTTATCAACAGATAACTCACACATATTTTCTTTCAGTGTTTATGGCCTCGGCCATCAAAATATTTATTGCATATCATTTTTAGATATTCTCTAAGAAATTGTAGCTTTTGCTTATTTCAACCAACAACATTCCATTTGCAGTACGTTGTTGCAATATTAATTGTCGAATTCAGCTGATTTGATTCGGGCTTTATTGCTGTTGCTGTGGGACGTGCTGTGTAGGCCTTTGAATGCCTTTGGCGTATGTCAGTCGAGCATATTGTTATTATTAGCTAATAAAAAAATTACACAAAAAGAAAAAACTGAAAACTTTCTAATCACAATTCATTGATGAACTGCACGTTGACTCTGAGCTGTGATAAGTTCGAGTTTGGCGTATGCGTGATGTGTGTGTCTTGGCCAGCGGCTATTAGCGGCTTGCTACTTGAGTTTGCTGCGAAAGTCAGCTTCATTATGACGCTTATAGCTGCTCATTATGATGCGTGTGATTATGATGTGCGAGAGCGCGTTTTGATTTCTATTTGTAAGTTTTTCGGAGCCACAATTGAACTCGAAGCTGATTGACAAACACTTGGCTGCCAATTTGGCCCACAATAATTGCAATCTGGCTATTTTCAAGCAAGTGTCCGACTGTCCATCCGGCTGTCTGTTTGGCTTTTGGTGCTCAGTTTGCGTTTGATTCGTGACATAAATAGCGCCACTTGGCCAACAACTCGTGTTCGCGGATCTGTGCGCTATTTGCCGCGTTGTTTAACAACTTTGGCCAAATGTTGCGACGTCCTCGTTTGCCTTTGAGCCGAGTGCCCAATTGCTAAAGCTTGTTAATCAATTTAATTAATAAAATAAACACATCAACACAACGAAAAGCGGCCAACGGCCAACGACAAACGCCACGCAGTGAAAGTGCGTTCGATTTTCATTAATCAGTTTTCTATTTCAATCGGAATGCCGTATTAAATAAATACTAAATTAATTATAGTAAAAGTAATTTGGTGTGTTTTTTGCTTAAGCTGCCTTAAATAATGATTCATATATTTATGATTCGAATTAACATAAATTAGCCCGCGCGCATGTGTGTTATCTCGTCGAACTGGTGCAGCCAGTTCGTGTCTTAAGTCTTTCGATTTATGCTTAGCATATATATGCGAGCACGTTTTGAATGGCAAGGGAGGGGGGAATATTTTATACACTTGCATTTGTGGACATTATAATGAGGTTGCTCAATATGTAACACACCGAAGGCGAGGCCGGCTTAGCCAAATGTGTCAAGTATTGGGCAATTGGTATTTTTTTTTGTAATAACTAAATTTATATAATTTTGTAAATGTAACTTAAATGTATTTAAGTTTTGTTTAATTATAAATTATTTAATAAAAATTAATTTTATTTTATTATTAATATTATTATTTTTTTAATATTTTTTTTATTATATTAATCAATTATTTTATATATAATATATTAAATATTTAAAGTTTATTTATTAGAGCATTTTGAAATCGTTCAACCCATAAGTCTTGTGTTCCATTCTTGTTAGCGCTAAATTAAAATTTTAAAATTTGGGTATTTTCAAAACACATTTATGGAAAGTTGAAGCAGACACCAAGAGAGTTGAGGAGAGACAGAGATATGGAGAGGGAGACAAAAACTTGGATAGATCAGCAATCAACTTTCACAAGAATCAAGCCCAACGAGTTTTTTTTGTTGGCTCTTAAAAAAATATTATAAAAATGATAGTCAAAGTCGAGGTCAGGGTTCAGGCAGAGCAGCAGCAGCGTAAAGCGTTTATTTGTCAGACGCTTGTCGTGTTTATTGTCTATTAAACTTGATACCAAATGCAAACACAAACACACAGCCACACAGACACACAGACAGATAGACAGACAGACAAATAGATAGACAAACATTGCCTATAAGATCATATTTCATCAAGATGGCAAAACAATTGTAAACTGATGGCCGTCTTGCCTGAGCGGCTCGCATTTGTACTAGAAGACGAGGGACTGCGACTGGGCAGCGCACTTGAGACTTGAGACTTGAGCTTCATCTTTGTTATTTGTCTTGTTGCTGTTGCTGTTGCTGCTGCTGCTGCTGTGGCATCAGTATTTGAACTCAAGTTCAGTTTGCACTGGGCGTGTGTTGTAAACATCAAAGCGCAATTAGATAAGCTCGCTATGCGTGTTTCACCTGTTTTCACAAATCGTTTGCCATCTTCGCACTTTGGCATTCTCGATTTAAATTAAAAGTTAATTAATCAACCGCAACTGGCTAAAGAGTAATTTGCATTTGCCAAAAACTTTCGCAGCGAGAAGAAATTTGTGTCTTCTGCCTTTTGTCAGTTCCAGCGAAATTTTACGTGACTTTCACAAAGGTTTTTTTGTTGTTTGGTCAGCGGCAAAGAGCATGCCTTGATTTATAAGTTGGCTTAGAAAACACGGTTAACGGTTAAGGTCGCTTAGCATCAGCTGCCGCTCTGCCGCCGCTCTGCTGCTGATCGATTGTTGCGTCAGTTTTGATGACTGCGATTACCATTATAGCCATTTACACGAGTCGCTTACAAATTGCGCGCACAGCTGCGGCTGCTGCTGCTGCTGCTGGCTGGCATTGAAAACAATTGTTAATGCGCGCCAAAAACCCAAATGCCAAAACCCAAAAACCAAAAACCAAACAGAGAATGAGCTAATCAAGCGGCTGCGGCTATTAAATGCCCTCCGCATGCCGCACAAAATACTTAAACGTATCAAATCAAGGCTGTGTCTAAGTAATTAGGAGGGCACAAGCGTGTTGTCGCTGTGTGTATATACACATATACATAAATTTATTTATTGATCAATAGATTGTCGTGGTTTATACAAAAATTTGACACCAACTTGTTAAATTTGTGGTATTTGATAAGCTGCAGAGCGCACATATAGGCTCAACTTTCGCAAGCTGGAGATCGGAAGGGCAAGCTGACTGAGGTTTGCCACACATATATAAATATATACATACATATATATACACATCATACAAATTGTCATTCATTTGCTAAGCCTGCATCGATTAGAGTCTACATAGCAAATTTGACAACCTCAACTTGCATAGATTTCGCCTTAGACAAACAACAAATCAAAATCTGATATATATAAATATATGTAGCGGAAGTATATACCTTTATAAGGCCAGCTAGGCCTACTGCTGCTCCGTTACACACAGCAACAGCTTTTGATTGAAAGCTTTCAACACATGCGCATGCTCGACAGTGCATGACCTCTGGCCACAAATCAAAAGACTTAGGCAACGAACTTTAAGCATAACCAATAAAAATAATAATTATGCACTAAAACTTGAAGTTTAACTTTGAGCTCAACTCCAACTTTAACTCGATGCTCTGCTAACTATTTAGTAGATATTTATTTTTAGATATTTGCATAGAGCAGCAGCTGCGCATAGATTACAAAGCGATGATATATGACTGTAATCATGGAATATTACAGAGCTAAGGCTGGTTGTTGTTGTTGTTGTTGCTGTTGTTGTTGTTCAATCAAGATGCGCTCCAAGGTTTTATCCCCCTGATTGAGCGAACGTCTGCCAGCTCGCTCGCTCGCTCACTCCAATTACGAAGCTTACACTCGCTCTCTCTCTCTCATCCCTCTCTCCCTCCCTCTCCCTCCCTCTCTCTGAGTACACTTTGTATTTCTAACCAGTTTCGGCGCCCGCACATTAGACAAATCTGTCGACTGGTTTCGCTTGCCTTATTCTCACTTTTTGTTGATCTTTTTCTACACTTTTATTCTCGCTGGACTTCAAAAAGTTTTATTGGCATTTCGCTTATTGAAATTCTTTGTGGCAGCACGTTAATAAAATTTAATAGCTCGCTAAGCTTCTAGGCTTGGGCTGCGTGGTCAGACGGAGACAAATACTTCCAGCGCGCACTGTATGTGTGTGGGGGTTAGATGCAAATGCAGATGCCATCCGGTTTGGCTTTGGCTTTGTTTTGACTTTGTTTTTGCAGCTGGCTTAGGCTACGGCGCACTGGCAATGCGGTTCGGCTGCATTCCAGGCATGACTAACAGACACCAAAGAGTTATTACCCTCAAGGTCATTCGTGTTGTTGCTGGCTCTTGTATGTTTGTATGACTTGCGATATTGGCGGATCGAACTGCGTTAGCTTTGCGCTCGACTTGAATTTGAAGTTTCAAACGTTCGATTCTAAGAGCCCGTCAAATGGGCCAGATAGAAATCTCGGCGGCTTATCAAAGGCCCACAAAGTGCGATGAATTTTGTTGAACAAAACCGAGAATTAATTACGCGCAGATTCTTCAAGACAACAGCCAAAGAAGGGGAGAGAGAGAGAGAGAGAGAGAGAGAGAGAACTAACTCTTGTCTCATTTTTGTATTTAATGAAAGTATTTAAATATCGTCTCTGACTCACGAGTTGAAGTTGGCGAGCTCAGCTCAGCTCAGCATTTTCTTTGTGATTAATGATTTACAAGCAACGGACAAGAATTCTGTATTCTTTTCTCTCTCTCTCTCTCTCTCTCTCTCTCTCTCTCTCTCTCTCTCTCCTTCTCTGTCTGTTTATCTGCGCTCTCTCTCTCTGTCCTTCTTTTGGCCATTCTTTTGTGTTGATTGTTTCTGCTCTTTGATTTTAGAAATGATCTCATCTCAGCGACAGCATCCACAGCCCACATTGGATGAGCATTCGTTGCGGCAATTGTGAAGGCTGAATAATTACTAAGAACCAGCTGTCAACCAATACATCCAATAAACAATTGCCAGCAGCAGCAGCAGCAGCAGCCACAGCAACAAAATCGCACATAATTGAAATATTGCTCAGGCATAAAGCTTAGGTGTGTCATCTGAGTCTTTAAGGGATTGCCTATCACAGTAAATCAAATTTAGCATACAGAAGATGCTCAAGATATTTAAGAACTTATGTTAGGGGCGTAAGGTATTTTAATACAATTAAATCAGAAATTGTCTTGAGAATGTTTAAAATATTTTAGATTTGTTTTTGTAGATTAAAAAATTATAAAAAAAAACAACTTTAAAAATTATTAAAAAATTATAATAATAATAATAATAAAATATAAGAAAAAATTATATAAAAAATATTTTATTTTGTAATTTAAAATAATAATTGAGAAATATATTTTTTAAATCTACTAATATATTTAATATTCAATATCATTATATTTTTAATCATAAGTAATATTTTTAAAAGTCTGTATACTAAATATTAAATATATTATTTAAATATTATTTTGTACTTTTATGAAATTTATCAATATATTTTCCAAATTATTTTTTTTTTAGAATATAAAAATAAATATCAAAAAATACAACACAGATTTATATATTTTTTATAATATTTTTTCTTCTTATATTTATTAACCTATTTAACTAAAATTAAAAAAAAAAATCTAAAAATATAAACATCTCTTCTAGTTTTAGCACGCGCATACTTCAAGCTTAAAGCTACTCTTGCTCAAGCTTGAGCCGAAACAGGAAAACACCTGTCCGGCTGACTGACCAAATCCCTTCACTTATTCTGTTTATTGTTTACTATTTTGATTGCGGAATGCGTTGGGTATTTCAGAGAAAAGAAATATAAATAAACTTATGCCCAAGCTCCTGGCAGGCCGCGCCTGGCCGGGCAGACCAAGTGAGCAAAACAAAAGAACAATAAATGGCAAATGCGAATTCCTTTTGATGCTCACCTTCGAAACGGCAACAGCTGCAGAAAATTATGCGATGTAGGCGGCGATAAGTTACGAAAATAACAGCAACAAAAGTGGCAGTAGCCGTAGCCGTAGCCGTAGCTAAAGAAGCGGCAACACAACAATGTGAAGCGCAATGTTCCAAAGGGTGAGCTGCAGCTCCTGGTCTGGCTGGTGACGGGCACTTGAAGACGAGATGCGTTGGGTACGAGCAAAAAAAAAAGAAGCTAATCAAAAGTTACGACACGCACGCGCTTGCCAGCGAGAGATGGGATGGAGGGAGGAGGTCTTAGCACACGATCAAAGTCAAAACAATGATGCAGTCGTTGCGCGGCACTTTGAACGTAGTATTACGATCTAGGCAATGGCAACGGTATTCCGCGCACACCCCTAGCACACTAACTATCGTCGATCGTCGAAGCACCCACACGGACACATAGAGGCGAGCTCGCACTCACACACACTCGATAGTTTCTGTGTGCGATGTGTTAATCAATAAAAATCGAATGCGCATCGAATGTACATTTCGCTTTGCTGCATTCTGTTGCTAATTAAATACTTTTCGCTTGATTTATTGCAATGGCGCGCGTTCTACAGTACGTGCCTTGCACAATCGGGCGCGCAAACACTAGAAACACAAGCACTACGACTCACAACTCTGACGCAGCATACACGTCTGTTCCGTAGCAGATCGAAGCACAAACTGGCGACCGCAGCTCAAGTCGGACTTGTATGCACCTGCACACAGAGTTAGTGTTGAAGAGAGAGCGCGCGCTCAAGAGCGGGCAAAGCTAGAGTGCTCACAACGTGAGACTGCCTGCTATGTTACTCACGATCTTCATTTTGACTGGGTGGCAGCACCAAAATTTACTCAAATTGGCTCAGGTAAAGAACAGAGTAAAAAAGCTTTTCTCTTACAAATATCCGCATTCCAAGAGGAACTCAAGTTGGAGGCAAACATAAACAACATAATCATCATATTAATTATATATAAAAATAGTTTTTATTTAACTTAGTTGATCTATTATTCCTGGGGTGGTTCCCCATCATGTAAATATTGTTTATTTACTCAAAATGCATTCCCGCAAAAACAAGTTTGGTTTTCGAAAGTTCAGAGCTTTCAAAAGGGGATTTACAAACACTTTTCCTTAAATCAACTAATTGCATAAGTTTCTTACAGTTATTATATCATATTTATTGACAATTATGTTAAGTGATTTATAATAGTTTAAATTTATAAAGTCGCTTTGTTAAAATTTTTTCTAATACAATTTATCAATTAGATTACTTAATAAAATCCGATTCTTTTGCAGACCTAATTTACTCACCCCAAACAATACTCTCAATCCAGTCTGTGTAGAGGTAGACCTTGGTGTAGACCGATGGACGACCTCTGGTGCCGCAGATGCCGCCATAGGAAGTGATACCAATTAGAAGCTTGAGGCAACTGAAGCGCGGATGCTGCACGAAAATGGGTCCACCCGAATCACCGTTGCATGTGTCGCCGATGCCGCTGTGTGAGCCCGCACAGAATTGGGTGCGAGTTTCGATTTCCACCTCAAGTCGCTCCTCGCACAGCTCGTCATCGAAACGCTCGAGGGATACTTTGAGCAGGTGCGAAGATTTGTGGCCAGCATCCGATGTGAGGCCCCAGCCGGCGGCTGTCAGCTGCTGCTGATCGTTGCCCGTGCTGGGCGGCAGGCAAGCAGGCGCCACATACTCGTTGAGTGTCGCATTCCTGTCCAGCTCGATTATGGCGATGTCGTTCTCCACTCTGTTATCACCATCCTCATCATAGGCAGGATGCACCACATAGTTGACGACCTTGAAGTCCTGCGGTTGGGCATCGTCTGTGGTGCTGTTGTAGTCCAGTTCGCCCAGGCGAACCACGAATTTCGGCGAACTGAAATTGGGATCCAGGCGCTGCTCCTTGGTCTCAGGTGTCTCCAGGCAGTGGGCAGCTGTGACCACAAATCTGGGATGTACCAAGGTGCCGCCGCAATCCCAAGTAATTTCGCTCTTTCCGGGCTCCGCAAGCCCCAGCAGCGCCATGAAAGGAAACTCACGTCCAGTCGCCTTGCTGCCGCCCACAATAAAGGGAGACTGATGACAGGAGGCTCTGATATCGTTAAAGTGCTTGCATTCTGTTAAGGATTTAGAGATGAATTAAGTCAAATAATAACTGTTGCTCACTTAATACTTACGCTTCTCATAGGGACGATTTGCCTCCACAGGCTGCACAGCTTGCTTTTGATTGTTCAGAGGCAGCGGACAGCAGACGATGTCCTCAATCTCGTTGCAGTACTTGATCTCATTGGCTATCAAGTGCTGAATATAGAATATAACGGGGCAATCCGCGGCAGTCAGCTCTTTGCACACGCCAGTGCCGCGATCGCACAGTTCAGAGCGCACAGAACGGAGCAACAGCGTTAATAGCAAGACAATCAAGGCGTGCATTGCGAGCAACATTGCGAGTACAACTGAAGCGCAGCAGGCAAACCTGCTGAGACAAGTTCTCTGGCCAACAGTCGAGAGTGTGAGTGAGGGGAATATTATGAATGCTAGACAGCATTTAAAGTCGCGAATACTTAAATAATACCTAGAACTAAACTAAGGCTATTTGTTGTTGTTGTTATAGTTGTAGTTGTCTTTATCTAGTTGTGACGCATGCCCATGTTTTGCATGTGCTGCTGCTGCTGCATGTGTTGTAAGTACATTTGCTGCTGAGGATTGCCACCGCTGCCCAGCGGCAGGGTTGTAGTTGGAGCAGCCACTGCTGCTGCTTGCGGTGCTTGTTGTTGTTGTTGCTGCTGCTGCTGCTGTTGTTGTTGCTGTGGTTGTTGCTGCTGCTGCTGTGCTGTGTGCAAAGGCGACTGAGTTGTATTTGTGTTGGCATTTGCATTAGCCTCAGCACTAGGTAAAAATTATAATAAATAAACAATAAATCCAATTAATATGCATATTAAACTCACATTTTCTCTGTGTGTATATCTTCCAGATTCAAGTGAGTTATGAAACGCAGGCGCATTTGCAACTGCGGTCGCAACCTCTTGATGATTGCCTCTGATTCGTTTTTGATAATATTGCCGACGTGTATGTACTTAATGTGATATCTAAACAGGAATAACAACTATTAGCATACAAATATACTCCACATATTGAGCTCATTAATTGCTTACAGGAAATCACAAATCTGATCCATATACTCCAAGGGCTTGGGTCCATGTTGTTTGTCCACGTTTTCCAGCATTTCATAGAGGAATATAGCTATTCCCGCCACCGCATTGGATTTCTCCTGCTCGATGCGCTGCAGGAATGGTCCAAAGACGTGGCACAGATATAACAGCTGATGCTCGGTGCGCACACAAGGCTTCAGTTTCTCCTCGATGTAGCGGGTCATGGCTGCCAGCTTAAAGGCGCCCATATGATGGAAGACTGCATGCGCCACTGCCAAGACGACAGCGTAACTCTTCTCCAGCATGGCCTCACGCACAGTCTTAAAGTTGAACAGCTCAAAGGCATTGAAGCGATATGTCCAGTTGAGCATGTTCGGTGTGTTTAGCATATCCTGCAGCCGATCGTAGATCCCACTCCAGTACGACTCTGGCAAAGCTGCCAACACAATGCCCACCGCATTGATATAGCTGTGTATCTCCTTCTGCGGTATCACCGCATACCCGTTGACAATGACATCGATTATGTTGCCCGAAATCACAGTTGGCGCCAGGGGCAGGCCAAGCAACTCCACACAGGTCACATAGAGCGCATGCGTGGGTGCATTGGGGAACTCATTGAAACGCCAGTCGGTGGTGTAGAAGACGTTCTTGCCGCTGATAGCTGAGTGGGCGAAATGAGTTTAGATTAATGAGTTCGAGTACTTTTTGACCTTAACTCACTGTCAGCCAGTCGTCTGATGAGATTCATGTAGTAGCTCAGATCGGGCGTCCACAAAGGATCCTGACTTTGCAGATATACCTTATACGGCTCGCTCACACTCCAGTTAGCTGGGCGTATTTCGCTGAAAGCACTCGTTATGGTGCTAACCTGTTGAAGGAAACATATTAAAATATAACTTTTAAATGGATTTTAAATGACAGCTTACAAGCTTCTTCTTGAGAGGCAGACGATCACGCAGAATCCGTTCGTAATAGTGCAAGGTATTATACAGATATGTAATGGGACGATCTAAAAAGATAAAAGTGGATGAATAAAACTAAAAATACAAGTCTATATCAAATACATAGTATTTATAACTGTTTAAGCTGATATATACTCCATGGCTTCCACTTACCATGGAATTTATAGAGTATACTCAAGTGATCCAATATAATGCCCAGAATCTGATGGACATTAGCTATGGTTAGCTCAATGAAGCGATGCACCACCACATCGAGCACGGGCAGAAAACGTAGACACACATTGCTAAAGTAGACGGGCAATGGGATTTGCGATGCACTCTCATCTGGAGCGAATTTCTCAGGATAGTTCTGGTGGAATTGTAGATGCTTCTCATGCCTGTGTTAACAAAAAGAAAGTCTTTAATTTCAAGTTAAATTTAGCTTAAAATAGTTTAATTTACCAATTGCTTTGCTTCCAGTGATCAGGATTGTTGTCCTTGCAGAACTCTTGCACGCGATTGCGCAGCTCGGAGGCTTTCAGCAGCAGAAGCTGAATTATGATCAAACAGACCTGCGCCTCGTTGCCCTCCTGTGTGCGCAAAGCCAGGCAGAGCACAAGCCGATCTATGGTAACCACATTGAACTTCCAAATCATATTATTAATGGTATCTACGCATTTGTGTATGAAGTCGCGTCCATCCGAGGAGCTGGCCACTTCGGCAACCAAATAATCGCAGAATTTGCGCAGATGCGTGGACAGAGCACGCGCGCTAATGCCCTCCAAAATTCTAAACAAAACAAAAGCATTAAATGGAATGTGTGGAGGAGTTTAAGCTAACAGTGCCTTACTTGTATGCCACGGGGCTGATGCTCTCCGTTTCCCAGATGATCTTAAAGAGCAGACACAAAAATAAAGGATTTGTATTGGGCCTAATGAAATGAGCAATGATGTCGTTTTCATTGGACATGGACGTCCAATTACGATATTCCTCCTCCACGGACTTTTTCAGCTGCTGTTTATTGTCCACCGGATGAGGGTTCTTTGAAAAATAATCGCTCAGTGCAGGCGGAAAGCACGTTAGCGACTGCGATGGCCATGAATGAGGCGTGTGCTGCATTATGTTGGATAGAAAATCCTTGCACCAGCCGACCAATTCATCCCCACCCCCATGAACGTTCATGGAACGTGCCAGCGTCAGGATGAGGATACGATTAAGTTCTTCGCTCTCATTGGATGCTACGCCTCCAGGTGACTTGTCATTCAAATAGCGCGAAAACTGCGACTGAAACTCAGCGGAGCCAATGCTGGTAATCAACCTCAAAGCGGTAGATTCAAAGCTGCGAGAGAACGAAATAATCATTAAAAGAGAAGACTTTTTAACTTGTGTGCGAACTTACCATAGATTCAACTGCATTTTATTGGTCTGCGGCACGGAAGAGAGCGAGTAGAGCAGTGAGAGCAGTTGAACGCGATAGTGCGTGGGCACATGATGCAGTCGATAGGAGAACATTTCCATTAGCGTGTGCAGCATGGCCCAGGCATGATTCTTGAATACAATGGGTAGTAATTGAGCTGTTGGAGTAGAGAAGATATATACAAATGATCTTTAGATATTTATATCTCTGGTATAACTTACTTAGAAAGCCCTTAATGCCCAGCGATTCAATCTCAGTGTAGACCAGCAATCTGGCATAAGTCTCGATGAGGGCTGGCGCAGGTACCAGCGTCTTGCTTTGCGCCTGTTTCAGCATTTGCGTGACAAAGCTGTGGATTAGCGACATTTTGCTATGCACCGTGAGGCTGTCGAGCACTGAAACGGAGTAAGTGACCGCTGGTATCGGTGTGCCGTTGGCTGACTTCGCATTGCCGTTCATGGCGTCCAGCAGGACATTCATGTGGCGCGCAAAATAGTCCTGATTCGTTGAGTATGCATTGCAGATGAGTATAATACGAAAGTCATTGCCCAATGTGACATTCATCATGTTATTCGGAGCAACCAGGTGCTGCAGGAAACTATAAGAGATGTTATTTAAGACTACTAACTAAATAAATGCCAACACCAACAACTCACTCTTGATGATTCTTAAGCGCAATTGGCAGTGGGCGAGTGATGTTCATATTCTCAACGCGCGCTTTCTTCATCAGATGTATCCAGATGCAGATGGGCGCCATGTGACGCACCAGGGAAGACTTGTTGTAGTCGGGCAGTTTAAGTGGCTCCTGCTCCGGATAAAGCAGATCAAAGAGTCGAAAGACAGGCAAGAAATTTGTGATCTGCAGATAGGGAATGTTATGAAAAACTAAAGTATTTTTAGAGCTTATTCTGTCTACTCACGGGATTCTTTTGTATGCTGCCTGAGATGAACTGCAGCAGTATCCACATCAGCTGATCGCGCCCCTTGCGCAGCTCCAGCTTGGACAGCTGCATAAAGAAAGTAAATAAATAAATATTTAAACGTCTTAAGATATTATTTCGTACCTTCTCATGCAGAGCCAGCACAATGTGCATGAAGCTGACAAACTGAAAGAGCACAAAGTAAATCAGCTGCGAGGAAAGGTGCAGCCACACCCATTCGTTGTGCGAGATCTGTTCGTCGGTTGCATTGAAGCCACTGCCTGCAGTGGCATCATTAGTTTCCGTCATTTCCATCGCGTGTATTATTAGATTGACCAATTGTTCCTCGAGCGCATTGTAGCGTTGCTTCTGGTGCTTCTGCAAATTCAACATGACCGAAACCATTTCGCGTGAATACGGCTGCTCTAGCACGTAGCGCAATAGGGGTGTCTGATCCTCAAGTAGTTCTGGCTCATAAGGCAAACTGCCCTTGAAGTTGAACTTCAAAGTATTGTGATCCAGTCGCCAAGAGTTCATCAAGTGATCCGCATAGCCAAAATGCTCCACAATGGGCAGCATATTGGCGTGGCCAATGATCGATACCATTTGAGCTGTCGCACGAAATTCCTCAACGAAGTCAGTCATCAGTTTGTTTAGTTTCCAGTGATAGGGAAACGGACGCATTATTTCATTGGCTATGAAATAGGCGGGCAACAGGCAGTTGTTGCGGTCGAATATGAAGCGAATTATCTCCTCCACGGCAAGCAGTTGAGGTAGATAGGTGACGTTGACATTCAGGGGAAACCACTGGGCCTTGTCCCTGCAGGCCTTCATGATCTCCCGCACGCCCTTGTAGTCTACTTGCGAAATAACTTTCTTTATCAACCGGAAACTCTCGATCCAAAAGGTTTTACGCTCATAGTCAAGTTTCTCGCATGACAGCACCTTGTCGCAGAGCATTCTGTGAAGGCATTTAATATAATATTGATTGCAAACGGCTCATAACGCACCCACCTTGCTGTAATATGATGTGCATCCACCACTTTGGGCAGCGCTCCCATCAGCACCTGCATGTGATAGCTTGGGGCTGCCGCGGCGCGCAGCAAATACGCGCGCAGCACCTGATCCCGGTTCTCCACATTGCCGAATGCGGTAACTGCATGAAATATATATTGAATACATGTTTAAACATCTTTATATCTTACTTACTCAAATTATTTGTAAATTTGCTTGCTTTTTCATCCTCAGACTTGAACACAATGACGCTCACAAACGCTTCATCTATGGAGTCCACTTTCTGCACGAATTAATTAGCATACGAATTGCATATGAATTGCATTTAATTTTTTCTTACCAGAAAGTCATTTACGGCGTCTAGAATTTGCGTATCCATTTTACAGCTTATTTATTGTGCATTTTTTTCGGCAAACAACTATTTGTGCCGGCTAGAGACTTAATAAAAGTTAAAATTGTTATCGATAAACTGTCAGCTGCTGACCAGTGTTGCACAATGAAAAAAAACAGCTTCCTTTACCGCCGCAATATTAACCGCTTTTTATTTATTAGGGAAACAACAATATATGTACATGATATAATAAACATGCAAGAGGAATGGATATTAATATTATTTTTGTAGTCTTTTATTGCCATGGAAAGTCTTTCGATGCCGAGAAAGACTTGTTGGGCAGGTGAACGCCGCACCACATTCCTCACATACTTTATCCTTAATGTTCATATGACCTTTCATATGATTTTTTAACTGGACTCTCTTCCGATAAGTATTGTGACATATATCGCATTTATGTGGCCGCAAATTCAGATGGACACCGTTAATATGATAGTCGAGCAACAGTTTAAGCCTAAAGGATTTCCCACAGTGCTCGCAAACGTACGGTTTCTCACCCGTATGGACACGGGTGTGCACTTTAAGATCGCTTTTCATTGAAAACGTGCTATCACAGTACTCGCACTTGAGCAACTTCTCACAATGCTGCCGCAACTTGTGCCGCTCCATATCGTGCGACTTCTCGAAGCGGCGCGGACACTGGGAGCAGAGATATGGCAGCTCACCCACGTCGTGCTCCTTGACCATATGGGCGCGCAGACTGTAGTCAATGAAGAATCGCTTATTACAGTATTCGCAGTTAATGACGAAGCTCTCCGATTTGGGCGGCAGAAAGCTACACAATTGCAGATAGTGGAGTTCTGCTTTGCTACAAGCACGCTGTAATTCCTTTGACTTCACCCGCCGCAGGGTCATATACGTCCATTTGCGCAGTCGCATGATGGCCATATAGACTTCTGTTTCGTTCACACGTATCTCTGGCGACAGCAGCTGAGCTATCTTAATGTATGCCTCCGTTCGTGATTCCACCGACTTGAAATCCGGCAAGGAACTATCATACAACACCGGAAAATCGGCATAAGTTTCGATGAAGGTCGTTGTCATACTATTGATCGCCTTGAAATTCAGCTAAAATGAAGAACAAAGAGTCAATTGGAGTGCTTTAAGAGAACTCGCTTAATTCCTACTCACCTGTATTACGTCCGACTTGTTTTCTTCGTCATCCTCTCCACTTGAGCCCGAGCAATTGCTGATCGAGAGAAACTTGCATCTCCGCAGGTAACGTGCAGCCACTCCCGTCAGTTGGCTACCGAACGCCTTCTCACTGGCTATGGCGTATTGCCTAAACAGTTGCTGTATGGATTTCTTCAACTCTGATTCACTGAAGAGCACATTCACTTTCTTGTCCATTCCTTCGATTATGGCATTGTAAGCATCCTTTTCAAATATCTCATCCTTGAAGTATTTATCGTTCGGGTTCCACAAGCAGGGATGTTTCTTGAACTCCTCGATAAAGTGCAGCACACGCGGGTTTTGACGAGTGAACGATACTTTTAACTGTAATTAATAATGTAAAATTACAATTATCTGTATAATTGTACTATATTTCAGAGAATACCTTGCGTTTAATCGTCATGGGATTAGTTCTGCTATGTTTGGGCTTCTTTTCCTCTGGTTCGCTATCCGACTCTGTGGAATTGTCTTCAGTGACTTCATCGTCTTCATAGTTATCGCTGTAATCTGATGTGTCTTCGTCCTTTTTCTAGAATTTCAGATGTTAGTTTGTGATCGAATTAAAAGTTATTAAATTGCATTTATTTACTTCAATATCTTCCATTTCTTGGCTTTCAAATTCATTTTCATATTCATCTGTGCCTTTGCTTCCTACATTGGATTCAACACTATTAATGCGATCGGGAGACTGAAGATCTGTTTTTATGGTCTGTTGTAGGTCCACTTCATACTTAAAGATTTCGTCGTTTCCCTGTTCAAGGCGTGAATTTAATGTTAGTCAGGAATTAATAGAACGTGCAAGTTACTTACATAAAACTCATCCTCATCCTCCTCTTTGATTTCCACGCTATCGATCTCTTCGTAAGCCTCCTCGTAGCGCTCTTCCATGGGACATTCAACATCATTGTCACTTTGAGCGCTTCCTTCGTCATCGAAAGGGTGGGCGCTGCGTGTGTGCAGAACAAACTGTTGCCAATCCTTTAAATCGCTTTCGATTGAGCAATATATGCACTTCAATTGGAATATGGTGTAGTCGCTATTTGTTAATATGCTTCCGCATATTTCCATTTTAACGGTTATAGAAAACGCACAAAAAAGCGGACTTATGTACTTCGCCAAGTTGAAAATGATTAGCACAGCTGCTTTTCTATTAGTGCTGAGCAACGCTGAAGAGTTATACGATAGCTATGTATATCGATACTAAGGCGCCTTTTTTCGATATCATCCGATGTATTTAAAATAAACAGATTTATATGATGTCTTACATATTTTGAAATAAGTATTTAAGATTATGTTTAGAAAAATAATCGTGTGTCAATTATTCGTTTCTGGAACTACAGTCTCTGATGATTTTTGTGCATTACTGCGGACAATATTGTGAGTACGTTTCATGTGCGAGTTGAGGCCGACAAATTGCGAAAATCTCGCCTCACAAAGTTTACAAACAAATTTCTTAATTTCCGAGTGTATCTGTCGGTGTCTTATTAACGAATGGCAACTGGTAAATCCTTTGCCACACGTTGTGCAAATCTTATCCCGGATATTTAAGTGACTCTTGATGTGATCCGACAAGTCGACTTTTTTCAGAAAGTCCTTCGGGCACATAGTGCACTTGAATGCTCGGATCTTTGTATGAATGGCAGTGACATGCAGCTTCAGTTGAGATCTCAATCTGAATGCCTTGCCACACAGCTCACAGAGTATATTGTTGCCGGTGTGTGTGCGTATGTGCAGGCGAAGGTCCGAGTTAACAGCGAAGGTGCTCTCGCAATAGTTGCACTTGTGCGTTTTTCCAATATGAAAGCGTTGCACATGCGTCGACAGCTCCGCACGTCCCACAAAACCTCGCTCACACGATGAGCACTTGAAGGGCAGCTCACCGATGCTATGCACCTTCCAGAGGTGCGCTTGAAGCACATGATCTGAGGACGTTTCCTGCTGGCAGTATTCACACATCAGCCTCTGTTTGAACATCTTTGGTGGCAAAAAGGCACAGGCTTTCAAATAATAGAGTTCCGACTCGTTAGTCGTTTTAATCGCATGCTTCGTACTCTTGTAGTACCACTGACGAAGGCACTGTATGGCGAGGTAGACGTCATCGCAGTTAATGCCACCATGTGGCACTACAGTCTTAGCTGCTATAGCTTCATAGGCCTGCTTGCGAGCACTAATGCTCGAGAAATCCTTATGCTTGCAGTCGTAGAGCTGGGGAAAGCTGCCGTACAGCTGAATAAAGTCTGTAGTGAGCTTGTTGCGTTTACTAAAGTTTAACTGAAAGCAAAAAGAGTTGAAAATAAACCAATTACAGGAATATAGTGCAGTATAGTACCTGAATCATTGATCTCTTAAAGGCGTCCATTTGATCTTGGCTTGCTTTCAAAAAGCTGCAGCTCGTATAGTGATTAAAGGCCACGGAGCTCGGCTTTTGGTTGCCGTTCATAACACGCTTTTCGACCATATTATACTGAATATGCAGCTTCTTGATCGCAGCCTTTAGAGAATGCTCTGTGAAGACAACAGATATCTGCGCATCCAGCTCCTTGATGAGCTGCTGATATGAGACTTTGCATGCATTGTGATCCTTGTAATTACTACATCCGGGATTCCAAAGGCATGGCTGACTCTTATAGGCCTCAATAAACTTCAGTGTGCGTGGATCTCGTCGAAAGAATGATGGATTAAACTAAGATAAAAGTCCTATAAGTAATTATTTAATATCCATGAAACGTATTTACTTACCTTTTCTGTGGACGAACTCGAAATAGACATAGGCACATCCTCATCTTCAGTAGGTGCTGAGGATTCACTTTCACTGAAACTTGCATCCGACAGTGGTGAACAAGGTCTGGATGTATTCGTCTCTGGAACAGTCTGCTCTTCAATGGGATTGATCACAAGCTTTTCCCCAACACTGTCCTCATTTACAGTTATATGCAAACAATCTGAGTTATCCTTAGATTTTAGGCCGTGCGTATTCCGAAAGTGGTGCACAAATTCCTGCCACTTGTCGATCTCCATGTCAATGGTGCAATATGAGCAACGCATTAGAAAATTTTCAAATTCGCCGGCTGTGCTTATAATAAGGCCGCAAGTTTCCATTTTGGTTTGAAATAAACAAAATAAACAATCCAACACAATGCAATGCAATTGTCAGCTGTCTTGTAGAGCTGCCAGAGAGTTTTATTTTTTCGTAAAATCAACTGCTTTTAAAATCATTAGAAAGAAAAGTTACAAAAATATTATTTATAAACATGCATTTATAGTTTATTATTTGAAAGATATAGTTAATATAACTAATATATATATTTATTCATATTTCTCATTCTTTTATCGATCTGGAACTAGTAGTTGCTGGTTCTTAAGAACTGACACGGAAGCAGAACATCTGGCAGCTCTATTGTGATTGTCAGTATTTGTTTACATGTCAGGCCACCGTACGGACGCAAGCTCTTGGGGAATGGTTAAGCAAAACAAATTGCAATGGAGGAACACAGAAGTCGCCTTGCATACACATTCTACATGCTAACACTGTTTCTGTGCGGCGCCGTGCTCTTTTTAATAGGTTTCTTTCCGGCTTCATACTCCGTTGCAGAAAAGACAGACACCGTACCCATTGACCGGCCAACAACACTGCATGGTGAAAAGTAAGTCGATTATCAGTTATGTTATGTCAGTGTATGCTTTACGATTGCCACATATGCTCACTTCAACAACGAATTGCAGACTGACTCCACCGCCGGCCAGCTACGAATCCTTTATACTATTCTTAATAGATGCGCTCCGCAATGATTTTCCCACTGATAACACGATGCCGACAGTCTATGAGAGGGCGTGTTTGAAGCTCTCCCTGCACGTCGACATACCGACTGTAACATTGCCACGTCTAAAGAGTATCACTACCGGCACATTGTCCAATTTTATAGACATTGCCCTGAATGTGGGTCACACGGAGCAGTTGGACGATTCGCTGTTGCATCGCCTAAAGCAGCGCCAAGAAGTTGTCTCCTTTATCGGTGACCACACGTGGGTGCAGCTCTTTCCAAGTGAATTCACACGTCAAGTAGCCAACAATGACTCGTTCTACGTAAATGATTTCTATGAGGGCGACCGAGCAGTGACAAATGCACTGATCAACGAGCTGGAGAAAACGGACTGGAAGCTGCTGATCTTGCACTATCTGGGCCTGGATCACATTGGCCACGTTGAGGGCAATGACAGTCCACGGATTCAAACTAAACTCAGGGAGATGGACGGTGCGGTGAAGAAGATATTGAATCATAAGGCAAGCTGAATAAATATTGCTGTTGGATTAGTGAAGGGGAGCTTTTATCGATTGCTGATATCATTATCGATAGCACTAGCGCCAATTTTAAATGTGCCAAAATATTCATACGTTCCACTTATAGAATATGGACAACTATTTGCTGATGTTGACCGGTGATCATGGCATGGCTGACGGCGGTGGGCACGGCGGCAATACGCCTGCTGAGACCACAGTTCCGCTTTTTTTATTCAGCAAGAACTGCAGCAAATATACGTGAGTAAAAAAA
Source organism: Drosophila paranaensis (assembly GCA_035047545.1). NCBI lineage: Eukaryota > Metazoa > Arthropoda > Insecta > Diptera > Drosophilidae > Drosophila > Drosophila paranaensis. Next base: position 15,127,282 of record JAWNPL010000026.1, on the reverse strand, counting down.
CGACTGACTATGCTGTAGCTAATTGTACATATCTCAGTTCTAGCACTACGCGCTATAATCAAATCGATTTGACGCCCACGCTGGCAGTGCTGCTGTCTGTGGAAATACCAACCATGTCCATTGGCCGTCTAATACCAGAGATGCTGCAATCCCTAACGCTGGAGGACCAAATGTACGCCTTCTTCTACAATGCTCATCATCTGCTCAACAAGGCACGCGTTAAGTTTGGACACGAGCATGTCCGGCGTACTGGTAGGCTTAGTAATGAGTGATTGTCAACCTAAGTAGCTAATTAAAGTAATTTGCAGACTACTATCATTGGTATCAGAATGCCACGCTGGTGCACAAGCAGCTGCTGAAGCAGCTCCGGGTCGGAGACGGCAGCGGAGCCAGCAATGTGCATTATCAAAATGCGAAGCTCAACTATTTGCGCGTGGCCCGTGAGATTTCCGAGCAGCTGTCGGAGTCGTTAGTGAAATTCGATTACGGATTCATAGCCGTGGGACTGGCACTCACAACGGCCGTATGTACTGTAAAATAATGCTTCATATTTTATTTAACCATTTTCCCCCTTTCCTCCTCCGTAGAGCTCTTTGCACCTGTTGCTGAGTGTTCTGTTTCTGGACATTGCCTCGGACCAGCTGCGTTTGCATAAGCTTAAGGTGGTGCAGCTGCTGCTCTCCCTGGCAATTGGGACTTTGTTGAATGTGGGTTGTCATCTGCTGGACATAGTGCTGACCAGCTCCACGCTGTATAGTTTGCTCCTGCTGTTGCCCATTATCGCCAGCATTTATGTGAGCATCGATGTGATCCAAGCTCTGATCAAGATCGCTTTGCCGCCCCTGTACGCGCGTCGCCTGAAGCTGTCCATTCCCTTGCCCATCCCGCTGCTGCTGTGCTTCGCCATACGCACTGCTACGCTGGGCTCGTCCTCATTCATTGAGTACGAGTATAAGACCTGGTACTATCTGGGCAATACGCTGCTGCTGCTGACCGCCTTCAAAACGCTCCGCCGCCGCATCACCAAAGCGAATGTGGAACTGGACGGCCGACACTTGCACAAAATTGCCTCGGCCTGTCTGTGGCAGCAGCGCAAGATCTTCGTGGTGCTCCTCCTGCTCGTGCTGATGCGCTATCTGCACAGACTGGCGGCCATCAAGAGCACGCTGATGTTGTTTTCCCTGTTCATGTTTTGGGCGCGCCTGCGCAAATTCACGAATACGCCGCAGACCGTATTCAACGGCGTCGCCTTCCTGCTAGTCTACTGCTTCCGTGGCCTGAATGGCCAGGTGAAGTTCGTGGAGCTGCCCTCACACATGGTGTAAGTTATGCATTCATTGGACAGTTGATAACCTATTAAGCCTCCCTCTATCGCAGATCTCGTATTCTGCTGCCCGTGCTGGTGCTCTTCTGGTGCTGCGTGGCGCTCGTCTTTGTGCTCGGCTATCGCACGGCGCTGCCGCAGCAGGGCAGCGGCCAGAGCCTGCTGGATGAGCGGCCCAAGAGTATTCTGCTGAAGCTGCTGCAGACGAACATGACGTGCTCGCTGATCCTGGTCGCGTTGCTGTACAAGGTGCAGAACGTGGTGCTGCTGCCCACGATGCTCATCACACTGGACGAGACGTACAAGCTGTGCGACGCGTACGGCTCCACGGCGCGGAAGTTCTCCGTGCGCGTGGTGCACGTGTACAAGATAATCATGACCCTGGTGGTGGCCAGGATGTTTTACTTCTATCAGGGCAACTCGAACAGCCTGTCGACCATTGACCTGAATCCCGGCTACGTGGGCCAGACCAGCTACAATCCGGGTATCGTCGCCTTCTTAGTCACGCTGAATACCTACAGCGCTGAAATACATTCCTTCCTCTACCTGATCGTGCACACCCTGCGCACGGATCTCCGGAGCGTGGGCATCATTCAGCTGCAGCCGCCGTACGCGCGGGCAGTGGACACGCTGGTGGTGCCGCTCTATGCGGCGCTCGTCCTGCTTCCAGTGGCGTTCTACCTCTGCCTGATGCTAGTTTTCCGCTATCACCTCTTCATCTACTCCGTCTTTTCGCCCAAAGTGCTCTACGACTGTTATACTGTATTGGTATTCTATTTGGTATTCCTATCGACGAGTTTGTACTTTAAATTGTTTAAACATGACGCTTAATTAAAATAATAATTTAAAAGCTTTTAAAACTAATCCTAATTGCTGTCCACCCGCAGCGCGTAGTGTATGTCGTCGGCGCTGACGTTCAGCAGAATCTTCTGGTAGAGATCGTGACGCGAGTGCTCCGAGATGATCAAGCGCTCGGCGCCCAGCTTTGAGCAGATGTGCAGCGCACGTCCTGGCGCTGGCAGTGCCACGCCCATAAACGTTGCAATAGTCTCGATCTGTGTGTAGACGCCCATAAACGTTGTCTCCTCGACGCCGGTGCGTGTGACCTCAGCTGCCACGGCCTGCAGGAAGATCTGCTCCAGACGTGAACAGTTCTTGATGGCCTGCACCTTGGCACTGGCTATCATCTCGGCCAGCGCCTGCTGCACGTGCAGCATCGTCACGCACTTGACCCCACCCGGCTGTGCCTCCGCAGTATCTGCGATTTCCGTTGCACGCCGGCAAATGTCGAGGGCGCGCCGTGCATCGCCGGAGACAGCGGCCACCTTGCGGGCCACCAGTTGCACTGCCTCGCCTTTGAAGGCCTCCGAGCCGGCCAGACGCGCTGTCACAATCTCCTGCAGCTGCTTGTGTGTATACGGCTGGAAGGTGAGACGTGTGAGGCCCAGACGGGATGTGACCTTGCCTAAGCGATTATACAGAGATTAGCTACTGTTTGAAGGGTTGTGGACGGGGAGTTTATGCTTACCCATTAGAAGACGCTCGGGCAGATCCATTGTGTTGGCGATGGTGACCACGACCAGTCGTGCCGCTGATTTAGTGGGCCAGTCCAGCAGGTTGTAGACGACATCCTGGCGCCGATTGCACAGTATGTCCAGCTCATCCACAAGCAGCACGGTGGTCACGCGACGCGGCGCGGGCGTAGTGAAACGCTTCTCCAGCAGCGTGTGCGCATGCTCCCAAGAGACGGTCTTGCCCGTCAGCTGCTTGTAGATCTGGACATACGCCTGCCGTGGCTCGGTCAGGCGCATGCCATTAATCTCCAGAAAGTCAAAGGCGGGCAGGTCATCCTTTTCGACCAGTCGCTGCAGCGTGCGAATGACTCCCGTGACCGTTGCCGTCTTGCCTGTGCCTGGCACGCCAGAGACGTACATACAGCCGCCACACTGATCCTGAATCTTGCCCTCGAGGAAGCTGAAGATGTTGTCGAACTCCTTCTCGCGGCACGGCAAGCTCTTGGGCACCACCGAAACGTGCAGCTGTTCGCGCGCCAGCTGCAGCTGTGACTTGCGACGCTCATCCACGGGCTGCTCCCGCTGCACCATGCTGGGACTCAGCTCGCCCGAGCGAATCTTTTTTAGCTTCTGCGAGGGCGTCAAGGGCGCTTGCTTAGTGGCCGATGGCTGCTTGGTGGTGCTGGCTCTGCGTGGGCGCGTGGGCGTCTTTTGGCTTGACTTCTTGGGCGTGTAATCCGCATCCTGCACTTCGTCCGTGAGCTTCGAGCGAGTGCGTCTGGGTGTGGAAATAATCTCGTTGTCCTTGAAGATGCGCTGCTCCACAATGTTGGACAGCTGAATGCTGCGCCTGGGCGTGCCCTCGGCTGGCAAAAAAAGATAACTTTAGTATGGGGATTAGATAGAGGTAGATGGCTACTTACCCAATCTTGTGGTTGCGGATTTTAAAATGCTTTTGCGACGCGTGGACGGAGTCATCTCTGTGCCTGCGGGATCCAGCAGCTCTTTAGATTTCTTAGTGGGCGTATGATATATATCGCCATTGGTGACGCCCAAGCGCTTCCGACTCTGCTTGGTGCTGGGCGTAAGGTTCACATCTAGAGGATCACGTTCATCATCCAGCGACTCGAGCCGCACCGACTTTCTGCGCTCGGAGATGCGCAACTTGATCTTCATGTCATTAGAGGGCGTCTTTGGATCGGGCGTCTGCTGCACAATTGAGTAGTTCAGGCAGTCCGAATCCGCCGTGGTGTCTGCGCCCTTGTCCAGGCTCAAGTTCAGGTTGCGACGCGCAGCGGAGGCTCGGGATTTGGGCGTCATAACTTTTTGGTTCTTTTCAGTTAGTGGAGAAGCCATCAAATAGTTGGCGTTGATCTCCGCCTCAGCTGCTGGTGTGCCATCGCTCTTCTTCTTCTCGGACAGTCGCACCACACTCCGTCCGCCCACGATTTTGATGGGCGACACTTTGTTCTCGCAGTTGTAGTAGTTGACATCGACGAATTCCACAGGTGTTTGGCTCTCGGCAGCTGTGGAGACGCGTTTGCGTGATACGGACCTGCGCGCTGAGGCTGAGGCAGAGACGGGCTCTCGGACCGAGCGCCTTTTGCTAGCCGATTCCGGTCCATCGAGTTGAATCTCAAGCGGTATCAGGCGATAGATGTTCTTTACCTTGAGGAACTTGTAGCGCGACACGAACATGGGGCAGTTGGGGGGTATTTTGTATTTCTTAATGATCTGCTGGGCAGTTTGAGTGGAAAATCCTTCGAGCACCAGACACTTGCGGAGGATGCAGCCCAGAGCCACGTCGTTGTCGTAGTAGCGATGCTCCTCAATGATCTCAACGCTGAAGTCTATGTTCAAATTGTCCGCATCGAAGAACTTGTGCGGTATGGCCTGTGGGCGGGAGTACCACTGTACTATAGCTCGGCAAGATTCCTTGGTGGTCATTTCCCGAAGCTCGTAGAGATGTAGGATCTTGGCGATGTCGCAGCCGTCTACTGTGTCGGGCTCGGCTGCATCTGCATTGGCCACCAATATGTAGTCGCCCACGGATAATGTTAAAGGGCCGTACACGCACTTTTTGTACAAATATACATTCTTGTGCTCCAGCCCTTTGACGTGTGAGTTCTTCTCGTGGCTGCCGATCCAAATGACCTGCTGTGCAGCGATGTTTGCATTTTCGTTATTAACCATCACGATTTGTGTATGTAGTCAAGCAAATATTCGTTGTCAGCTATTATATCTAAAAATGGGTTGCGCTCTACTTTGTCTCTCTCTTTTTTACAACAATAAAATCAGCAGATTGCCGCGCTGCGCGCTCGTTTTTGGCGCAAAACAAATTCTAGTCGATTGATCGTTAGCTGTATCGATACTTTAAGCACGATGTATCGATGCATTTGTTGTGTGGTATGCATCCCTGGTATCGGCCCCGCTCAACACTGAATAATTAATGAATCATCCTGAAGGAAAGCTTACGAAGGACGCACCAATGAAGGATTTGTGGACTTGTGGTTTCTTTTTGTCAAAAGAACCATATAAGGAATTAGCCATAAAATGTTTTATGTGTGACAGCTTGTTTTATACTTTACATCAATTTAAAAATCATTTGGCGCAAAAGCATTCGTTTGAAGAAGATGAAGGTGAAGAAGAAAAACTTAAGCCCGATTTAAGACATGAAGATTTCTCTTTGAAGCTTTCCATCACTGAGGTAATAAAATAAATAAACTTTTTAATTTTGGGAAATGACTATTTTTAATTAAAGACTAAACAGTTTCAATTGGACGAAGATGAGATAATGGAAGAGCATTGTTATGAGAAAGTTTTTGAAAATTATATTTATAAAACTATTCCCGAGCCTGTCGAGCAGAAGCCTAGCAGGAAATTGTATAAGCCCCGTTTAAAGGCTAAAAAAGAAGGTTTGGTGTGTGATAAATGTGGACAAATATTCAAAAAGCAATATCAGCTGCAGAATCATGTACGCGTGACACACGATAAACTGCGTCTATACCTATGCAGCAAGTGCCCCAAGAGCTATGCTCGGCTGACCCACTTAAATGACCATATGCGTATCCACTCACAGCAGCGAGACTTTGTCTGTCAAACGTGCGAAAAGAGATTCCGACGCTCTCAGGAACTGACCCGCCACAAGCTATGCCATCAGCAATGGAAAAACTACAAGTGCTCTGAGTGCGATGCTAAATTCCGTCAGCATTCTGGACTTTACCATCATCTGAAGATCAAGCACGGCAAGAAGAAGACGTCTGGCTGATGAGCGAGAGCAGCGGAAGAGAGGCTTGTAAATTGGTATATTGGTATGCGTACGCTTTTATTTATGGTTAATGGTAGTTGAATATAATGTCAATTTTTCTTGGGTACGTAATGAGTACAAATATCAAGCAAATCGAATCAAACATTTTTGCATTGCATGCATAACAATTTTTTCACGTTTTTTTTTTTTGTATTTTTTTTTTATAATATTTTATATAACATTTATTCTGAACTTTTGTTTTTGTTACTTCGCTTCTATTTAAATGGCATGTGATTTGTAAAGTCCAATCAAATAAATCAACAATGAAGCGCAAAACGACGTCGGCTACAATATTTGAATGCAAATCAAGTCGTCAGAGTTGTCGTTGCTTAAATTAAAATCAATCACAATCCATATATACATACAAAATATAATACTAACAAATGCTTAATAAATAAAAATATATATATATATATATAAAAATCAATCAAAAATCACTGGTTGAAAACTAATCCAAATAACTAACTCAAACTAGTACAAAACTGAATACTTGCTACGATTATTAAGCACATATTTGAAACTTGTGTGTTTTGCGTCGCTAATTTACGGCAAATGTGGTGTATGTGTGTTGGTGTGGGTGTTTGTGAGTAAAACTAACAGAGATATTCATTTAAGTTAAGATGAGTTAATGCTTTGATAGACTTTTAGGGATCTACTCAATATCGTGGAAGCGCAGTATAGCGCGTCCGGGTATTTCAGAATTGATCAGCTTCTGTATGACCTCGGCGGCTTGCTCACACGGGAATACGGAGTACGGTGGCGGTTCGATCTTTTTGTTAGCCACCAGCTCCACCAGTTCGGACAGCTGCTCAACGGTGCCATTCGATATTGGTATTATCTCCTGCTGATACTCATTCGATAACCTAGAGAACTTTGGTAACAGCTTCTCGGCCACCTCCTCGCTGATGAGCACAACGCCGCCCTTGGACAGACAGTGCATGGAGCGATGCAGACTTCTGGAAGTTGTGCCAAAGTCAATGACCACATCCACCGGACCGCCGCACACATCCTTGGTGCGCTCAATCAGCTGTGGCTCATACAGACACTCGTTCCACTGCACCACGCTCACACTGCAGATACGGAAAATGTTACAATTAGTTAAAGAGCCTTAGCAAAGAGTATTCGTTTACTCACTTCTTGATCTCTGTAGCTAGACGGAAACCCTCGTCCCTCAGACTGGCCACTGTGATGTCCACGTTGTGGGCACCAGTCGACGCGAAATGATAGGTTGCAATGCGCACGGCCCACAGGGCCAAGCCACCAGTGCCAACTATCAATATCTTGCACTTCTTGTTGGGATCCGTTGCGGCGCGTTGGTTCAGGATTTCCGTGACAACGGCTTGTGCTTTGAATACGGCGTGCATGGCCAGCAATGCGCCGGTCGGCAGCATTGCTGCCTCCTCCATGGGCATACTGTCCGGTATCGGGACAATGTACTTCAGATCGGGCACCACCAGGAGCTCTGCATAGCCGGCAGGGGTCTCATCAAACGGATAGACAATAACACGCTGTCCAATGCGCAGGCCACAGTTGTTTTCCTCTGTTATATCGGAGCCCAGCGACTCGATCACGCCCGCAACCTCAAAGCCCGGAAAGAATGAGCCCTCACGTATACCTTGGTGAGCCGGCGACGACATCGACGTCACCGACGGACAATAATCGCTCAGCTCCGAGGAGACAGACGATACGCTGGTGATCGAATTGGCGCGATCCCGACGACGATAGCAGGCGCCGGCGCAGACAATCTTGATGCGGGCGCCATGTGCCGGCGTATCCTCGATGGGCACAAAGAAGTTAAAAACACAATTCTTAACGCCCGGTCCGGGCGATTCAATTGACACTTGACGACACAATTTGTTCATGTTGTGATGTGGATGGTGATCGGGATCTGTCGGCGGCAAAGCAGACGTCAAGGAGAGTGCGTTAAGCGACAAAGAGGTATCTGTTGTTCCGCTGCAAAAGAGAGAAAAGGAAAGATATACATTAGTATATATGTTTAATTACTGTTACTAAGAGCAACAGCTCATGGCCAGTCTTATATATTATTCTATGCAAGTGTATAGAGGTCGTAGCAAGATCAGAATGATATATGAAAATGATAATAAATCTCAGAAAAACATTTAAAAATTCAATTTGTGGATTTTTTAATAGATTGAATATATAATTGAGTTTGCAGATATATAAAAAAAAAAGATAAACTTTTTTGCCAATTTATGATTACGTTAAGTAGTTAAAAATTTAAAATAATATAAATTAAAAATATTAAAAAGTAATTAATATTTTTTTAAATAATATCATATACATAAATTAAATAAAAAATAAATAAAATTGACTTTAAGTTCATATAGTAAAATTATTATTATAGTAAATTTATAATATCTTTAAAAATATATCAAGCTAATTTTGTAGACATTCAAAAATTAATAAAATAAAATTTCAATTCAACTTTTCTACATCAGTAAAGCAAGCGAACATCCGTCTACTCTTTTAGTATTACAAATTGTTTATCAGATTTTTATTCATTTAAACACAAACGCTTTATCGTGAATACAGGCCACATTTTTGGAACAAGGCCATTTCGCTTTGAAAACTCATTGCTCTTCATTACACTACACAAATACACACAAGATTGTTTGGAGAGCGACATGAGATAATAGGAAATCCTTATGTGGTAATTGGAAATGCGCAGATCATTTTATTTAATTTCCAACTTATCTTTGGTTTCCTATATAGAATAATCTTGAACTCAATGCCAACGACAATCAATGAGTTGATTTAATGTAAGAAAACAACTATTTTTTTGTGCTTTTGCTAAGTGGACACGTTTGCCAGGTGTGTTTGGAAAAGGTCATGAGTACAGGTGTGCTAATCTATATATATATAAATATGCAATAGAGAGCCTAATCTATTTATACGGCAATTTCGTATGTTTTATTTATTGGCCATTTGGCGTGACTATATTTATTATTAATATTGATTAATTCATTTGACAGAATGATTTAAGCGTTTGCACCTTAACCCGCTGGGCCAAACGTGTGTCATAAATATTGAATATAGAATAAATACCGTTAATTGGCATTCAGCTCATCAAAATCAATTTTGTGTTCACTCTGATTAGGGAAATCGTTTCAAAACTTTGCTTTTATGGTAGCAATTGAAAAGTCTATAAAAATAACCTTTATGGGAGCTTTACCTGAGGGAGCTTATCATATTTGTATGCTGCTGCTGACTGCAAATGTCGACCGGCATTTTAATTAGTATATTAGCTTAGCTTTAGTCTTGTTTATATTTGTGTTTAATTTAAAGTAACTTTGTTTATCTTGGATTCTCCTCGAAACACTTTTGACACTGTTTACACAGCGATGCACAGATTTTTCTTTCTTTTAACTGCGACAACTCTTTCCAGCACTGGACTTATCGAGCGCACTTCCAAAGAACAACTGAAATTTTCCCGAGACGATGCGCGCTCTAAAAAGCAAATGAAGCCGGCAGGCAGGCAGCGACGGCAACGGCGACGGCGACGCTGTCAACAGTTGGGGAATGAGTTGAAAAATCCAAAAGCTGTACACACATACAGTCACACTCGCTCGCTCACGCACACTGATACTCACACACACATATGTACAGAACTTCTGCACATGCACGCAATGCATGCACTGAGAGTGTACACTGACATACATGTAACAAATTTATTAGCTATAGATGCTTAAATTTGTGATGTATTTTTGAATATGCTGTCGCAGAAATTAAAACTAGGAAAAAAACTAAACAAAATACAAAATATGTAGAATTGAATATCAGCTGTGTAGGCTTTTAGCACAATCTTTTTTGGCAGTGCATAGCATCCAGTATTTTGTTGTTTATCTTTTGTTTTCATTCGTTTCTGTATGTGTGTGTGTGTACATATATGTCTGTATCTGTAAATCGAATTAACAATTCTGAACAAAACAACTCGACGTAAACAAAATCAAAATAAAAAATGAATGTGTACTATATTCTATTTACTATAGATATACATATATGTATTTATCTGAGCAGATTTATAACCAAAACAAATATAAACACAACTGCGTCGCGTGGACTGGTTGTCAAGGGGCTCTTTAACATTTATATTTTTAAATGTTCTAATAAATTTTGAAATATTCATCTGTATGTATATGTGCATATATATGTATGTATATGTGCATATATATGTATGTATGTGCATAAACTATGAAATAATAAAAACAAACGCTGAATTAGTCACGTTCCCATTCGCTGCGTGAGACATTACGTAGTCAGAAAGCTATTGAGATAGAAGCCAAGCCATTGATAATTTTTATTTACAATAAGAACTATTTTATTTATTATTTGTTTCCAATCAAAAACAAATAAACAGTTTCGTATATACACAATAACATCGATTATGCACACACTTATACAGGCATATCCACTCATATACATACATACATACATAAATGCATACAAACTTATCTAAGTGGGCAGCTTTTGTTTGTTAAAGCGAGACAGAGCGATGTTTGAATGGAAATGAGGGTCAACACCAGCACTACCAAAACAGCAACAACAACAAGAGGAGCAGCTACAACAGGCAGCAAACATGTGAGTGCTGCGTGATAATCACGCACTCAACGCGTGCAAAATACCTCAGCCGGCAAACTGCTCGCTCTCACACACTTTGTCGCACTCTCTCGTTCTCGCTCTCTCTTTGGCAATCGCTCGCTCTCTGTCAATTCTTGTTTTGGTTCTCAGTCTCTCTCACCCTCAAACTACGCTTAGCAGTGGATAAAAGCGCATCGGTGGGCATTGGGCGAACGCCGAACTCTGCTTCACGAGCTATAGAAATGCTGCTCTAAAAACAGAACGCGGAGATAGAAAGCGCAGTAATACACATACACACACATGCATACAGACATCTTCTTTTGTGCGTAAAGCAGCCTTTGTTCTTTGTTGCTACACTTGCCATACATACAAAGAACACACATAAATTCAAGTATTAATATCTTTGCATCCTGATAATAAAAATCTCTGAAATCATTTGTCAGTCTCATGGTAATGCGATGAGGTCAGTTTTTGGCTGTAACAATTTACGCAACACATTAAAAACGTAAACATAATGAGAATGAATCTCCTTGTATATGTGTGTCTGTAAATATGAATTTATAAATACATGCAAATGTAAACAGTGTGTACATACATATAAGCAGAAGAGCGAAAGTGCCATAAAATGCGACATTGCGAAATGAATTTATGGCTACTTCACAGTTACACGCACACATTTATGTCCACTAATTTAGCTCAATTTATGTTTTCAATTAAACTTTCATCTTTAATAAAAGAAATAATGCCAATGGCACAGGGTATAGCTATAGATATGTCAATTGCTTGCGAGATCAGCGCATGGAAGGTTTCGTCAAATGCTAATTTATTTATTTATTTATCATATTGTTGTTGAGCCCCACACAGTTTAATTGAAAACGGAATTCTCCATTCGATGATTGACAATGAATGCATTCACCCAGATGGCGCCATCGCTCCTCGCAAATGTAGTCCACTTGCCTTTAACAGCTTAGTCTGCCCATTTGATTTACATCTTACAAATTATGCAGCAATGAGACATTAAATTTTATTATTATTATTCGTTTGCATTCAACCGGAATGAACTCGGCAGCAAGACGATGCTATTTTTAGACCCTTTGTTGACGATCAGCACCCAGCGTCCACGCTTTCTGATTATGATTTTTGATATGAAAATAATTTACAACAATCGAATACACACACACATACATATGTACATATATACTTATTGTAGAAATTAACTGTGGTTTTCTTTTGTTTTCATTTGGTCGATTGGAGCACTTTCATTGTTGAGTGGGGCATATCCAGGGGCTGATAGGATGCCACGAGCAGCTTATTTATTTACTATGCACTCGATGGTCATTGGAAGAGTTGTTTATGCATGAGAAGCCATGATTGCTGCTAGATTAGAATTTAATAATGTTTTATAGCTCTACGTATGTATTATGTTGCCGTGCATGTACCACTGTCTGTGTGTATGCATGTATGTATGTATGTTTGTCCACGCAGACGCCCAGTTTCGCCAGGAATTACGCAGTTAATATGCTTCAGCAACGGCATATGCCAATAACATGCAAAGCAACATTTCTTTATGTACATAACTAACGGTACAGCCAAGCAGTGGCCGCCTTGTCCATATTGCGTAATGTGACTTAATAATGAAGAGCTTACCTTATAAAAATTGTAGTTGTAAATCGACACAAATTGCAGTTACTGGCAGAAGGACCAGTTTTAAAATCTTTATTTTATTTGAATTTTTATCAAAATAGGTAATAGTATTAATGTTAACTTTGCACACGCCTGCGGAGCGTTTATAAAAATGCAATTACTTTTTGCGCTACTTGTTTTGCTTGCAAATCCTTTTTCACTGTTATACACCACCGTTGCCGCACGGCGTACAGCTCAAGGATATATTTGACTTTGAAATCTCCTTTGCTAGATACCAACGAAACAGCAATGTAAGTGTAAATATAAGAAACGAGCCTGCGCACTTCCCGTTCTGAATGCTTGATTTTCAAATTTAACAGCCAGAACACGAAAAGCGTTTACAGCACTGGCAAAGTAGCCAAGTGGCAACATGACTTCTTGTAGACATTTAGCTGACTGCTATGAGCAGCGTAACAAAAAGCTTGCTGCTGCAAGAGTCTCAGTTTATTTAGGGCGCGTTTATTTGTTTTCTTTTGTCCATTTTCTGCACAATAATCAATAAAAAAATGTCAAGGAAGCATGATTAAGATATTCTGATGACCAAACGCAAAGCGTCGCGATTGATTTTCGCCTGCTTGAAGATATGACCTTCTACAAATATGTCCGATTCGTACTGCAAATAATTAACGCATTTCTCCACATAGAGCAAAGATTCCTCCAGCATTTCCTTGGGCGAGAGATTGGACAGCAGCGCTATGCGTCGCGTGTGCTCGGCTATGGCTGAATGCAGCTCAAAGCAAAGCGTGCCCAGCATGCGCACTTCACCTACATATATAATAAATATAATAGAAATAAATATATTAAGAATACGCTGCGTATACGTAATATTTGATATTTACTTACATGGCGCTAGTATCTCATAGAGTTCTATTAGTTCCTTGGCATATTTCAATTTTAGCTGCAGCTGCTCATCCGATATGACCATGAGCTCCTTCTGATCCTTGGCTATGAGCTGCACCTGCAGAATTTTCACCTCGCTGAGATGATAATGCTGCGATGGCAGCCACTTCTCATAGTGCTTCAGATATCTGAAGAAGTATTGGATATATTATGATATAATATTGCAATTTAGTTAGCAAGAAACCCACTTGAAACCATTCTCAGCTGTTTTCTCCATACTTTGTATATCCTTGCTGGCGCGCTCCAAGATTCCGTCCACATATTTGCGCTGCACTTGCTTCTGGCATTCGCGGCAGCTAGAAGAGAAGAAGAATATTAATCGAGGGTAGTCTGTAGAACGACAACTCTATTCTACACATACCGCCAGCTGCCGTTCCAGTCGTCCGCCTTGCTGGGCAGCAGGAGACCCGTGCACTTGCGATCCTCGCACTTGAGTGCGCTGTAGTTGGTGCCCAGCTCGGTGACGTCGACGCAGCGCTCGCAGCCGCACTTGAAGAGCTTCGTCTGCATCAGATGACGCTGCCGGTCGGCCGTGCCCCAAACGGCGTCCGAGTAGCAAATGCTCAGATTCGCGCCCTTCTTGATGGCCTTCGGGGCCCAGAGCATGCAGTGGCCGTTCTTGTTGAAGCTCTTGGCCAGATTGGGCACACAGGAGTTTTCCGTAAAGGAGGCCGTATAGAAGACGGCCACGTGTGGCGGATCGGAAGTGGGCACCTCGTGCCCATTGATCTGCAAGGCGCCCACAGCGCGCATGATCTCCTCCTCGCTGAACTTTTGGGTGCGAAAGAATCTGTAAAGGGAAGCGATATATATAGAAATTATATATATATACATATCTTGATAAATATATCTACTTGGGTATGAACTGTCCAATGCTGGCCAGATCCGCCTTCCACTGATTGGAGCCACGCCGTGTCTGTTCCAGCGACTCCAACTGCTTGAATTTCTCAGCATTCGCCGGATTCGTCTCGTGGATGAGCAAACACCGCACGGTGCTAACGCAGGTGTACAACGGATGTGGGCCATTGAACTCCTGCACGTTGACCTTCTGGCCACGCGCCTGGGTTAGCTGGCACTCGGCCTTGTGCTCGTCTAGCGCCGGGCACTCCGGCCCGCACAGCGGCCACCCGCACTTGTCGCAGGTGATGTGGTCGCTGGCCTCGATGCAGTTCAGGCAGCCCATGCACACGGGCGCCGAGATCTGTGCCGGTCCGCGCATCAGCGGCGCCTCCTTCAGGACAATCTCGTAGGGCTTGATGTTACGTGTGGCCACCAAGTGGCGCCCCAGCAGTTCGTTGTGCGCTATCTGCAAATTGTGAGGTTAGAACTGGTCCACAGCAGCCGGACGGATTCTCGACAATTCTGGATTACCTTAAATGGATGACAGTTGGATTTGTGCGCCTTCCAGTCCTGCTTTTGATGCTGCACCGAGCAGTAGGCGACCTGGTTGCAATTGGAGCATTTGTTCTTGGTCTCCGTCTGGCAGACATGGCACGAATTCATTTTTACGGTTTGTGGTGAGGGACAGGCTACGCCGTAAACACTTCAATTATAGATTTATGGATTTTTAGATTTTCTCTATTAGATATCGTGAATCTAAGCACAATGCATGTGCACGTTTCCGGCTGACTGGCTGACTGACTGGCAGAGATGTGGGCCAAGAGAGATGGGCATGGGCATGCCACAGAGAACAGAGTGGCGCAGAGCGGAGGGCGCTATAAATAGACCGCGCACAAATAGCGTTGCAGACCCAAGCAGTGAACACTTTTTTAGTCTAGCCAGCAGCCACAGCAGCGCATTTCTCCAAAGAGTAAACATGGATAGAAAATAAAAAATAATTAATACGGATGGAGCTGAATAGCTGAATAAGCAGGCTTCGTGTTCCAGCCTCTTTAAAAACAATTTGTCGTTAGTTTCTACAATTGTCTCTCAGTTTAATAACAAAAGTAAAACATATATAGAATATAGAAATAGCTGCAGCAACAAAGCCTTTCAATCCCAGCATCTTTTGGCTCTACGCCTTAAAATACAATTTATCTTTAAAATTAACAATTTTCAATTACAATTACTCTTAGTTAATACAGCAAATGAATGCCATTTCATTTTCAGTTTTTGAATTTAAACTTTAATTGAATTTGAACATAGTTTTTTCGCATATTTTTATTTTGTGTTGTTTTTGGTGTTGTGTTTGTATCTTAAGGTATTTGATTGCGGCTACAATATGTACAATTTGTTTTTGAGTTAGTTCAAGAGAGTTAAGAATGTGGCAGGTATAGAGGGGGAGTAAGGTGTTCAAGACACAGAACATAGAGCCGTACACTTGCTTATTGTATAACTTCTCATACTTCCATTTATCTTTTACTGTTTTTTGTTGTTGTTTGTTTGTTGGTTGCTTGCTGTCTGGGACTGTATGTACAACACAACGCGTATCGTACCAGGATTACCGTTGTGTGGGTATGTATATAATATTCGTTTCGAAATCCATATGTTTCCATTTATAAATACAATTTTTACATAGTTTATACATATATATGTATACAAATATATATGTAAATATATATACATATATACATATATATATATATATCTATCTAGCCTCCACCCCATTTGCTGCAGTGAGGTATTTAACTACTTGGTATGCCTAAACTTTGCTTTTGGCTTAAACGTCGGCAGCGATTGACTCTCACAGAAAATGCTTTTTTACTATTCTTCCTTCCATCTGCACTGGCTGTCGATCATATATCAGTCTCCTCGTTGGCTCCTCCATTCGCATCGCGAAGCATCACGAACTTCTGCAGCTTAACGTTTTCCTTGTTATTGTTGTTGTTGTTGCTGTTGCGCAACTTGTTACGCTCGCGCTTCTTATCGCGCGACCCATTGACCTGGAAATTATCGCTCTGGAATGGTATCGTGTATTCAGCTTGAAATGCATTTCCTATCACTGTCGCCACCCTCGGGGGATCCGTCTCGCGATTCTCATTGCCGTTCTCAGCCTCGCTTATAGCCTCAGCTCCCGGATTCGAATGAGCATTGTAATGACCTACGACAACAATGAGATTAATAATTATTTCCTCTGTTCCTCAATTATACTCACCTTTGGCACCGAACATATCGGTGTGCTGCTTGAGGGCATTGAAATTACGTCCACGTTTGCGCATATTCATGCGCAATGCGGAGACTTTCATGCTCTTGGCACTCGCCCGACTGCGCCTCGAGCTGTTGTTGTTGTTGCCATTGTTGATCACGCCGTTGGGCAACGGTTTTGTGTTGACTGTTTCGGCTTTAGCGGGCGGCATCTGCTCATCGACGGGCCGCAGTTCGGGCTCCGGCGACGATGATGGCGTAAGACTGTCGTTGTGGGCTCTGCCCAGATTGCTTTCGGTGTCCGAATGATTGAATTGATAGATATCAGCGGTAATGTCCTCATCGTCCCCGTCGTCATCCTGATCGATGATCTCGATCTCATCAGCCTCGGATAGGGCACTTCTCAGCAATATCTCCGGTCCACCGCCATAGATTCCGTGCAGGAATCGCCATAGTGGTGCATTCAACTGGGCATAGTCCGATCCTGCACGCACACAGCTGATGGTGGAGCCATTCTGGAAACTGGTGTCAGAGATGCCATCATTGTTAATGGGTCCCGGCTCTTTGCTAGTTATGCCGCGCAGGAATTGCTGCCACGCGCGCAGCCATGGCATGGCAATCGCATAGATGGCCGTGGCATCCAGTTCGCTCGCCTGCACATTGTATTTGGTAAAGACGGCCAGCTCGTACTGCTGGCGACGATATAGGGCATCGGCGGCTCGCTTGCATATCTCGCACTCGAATATTATGTTAACGGCCGGACCGCCGCCGAAGCGATTGTAGAGATAGTCCCACAGGGGCTGCGGAATGGGCACCGCAATCTGACTGATTAGCGCCGCTTTGGAATGTAGAATGCCGCCGTGGGGACAGAGCATCTCCTGATTGTTGATCGGACCCGGCTCCGAGAAAGTGGCCAGGCGCGACAGCCACTCGCGCGTCACATAGAACTGAATGTCGCCCTCGTACAGAGGATTCGATGTGGACAAGTTGATCGCCTCCTCGCGCACCATTTTCATCTGGGGATTGTGTTTTTGGTAGAATAGCACATAGGCCTGACAGTTCTGAACGACATCGGGCGTCACCTCCATGACCAGCTGATCGTCAAACTCGTACCAGCGTCCATTTAGAGCATTGCGCGCATAGCACGTATAGTGGCCACCGCCAACGGTACCGTGATGGCAAATGACTGAGCACAGATTGTATGTGGGCACCAGCGAGGTGCAATCCTTGTGCATGTAGGGTCGCATGTCGAAGCCCTCGAGCGGAAAGTAGACGTGCGAGGAGATCTTTGAGCTGTACGACAGATCGTGCCTAAAGCGCTTTAGATGAATGCACAGCACTTCCGGCAGGTTGAGCACGCGCGAATACTTGATGCCAGTGCGGAGCTTGTTGCAGCGTTCGCAGCTACAATAAAGGCGAATGATGAAGTAAACATAATTTGATCAAGTATATATATATATATATATATATATATATATATATATATATATGGATCTAGTATACCTGTACATATTGTCGCCCTTGAGCTCATCTGCGCTGAAGAAGCTGGCCATGCAATCGTACAGTGTCACCGACGGACCGAATATCCATGAACGCACCATATTCCACATCCAGGCAATCCAGCCCTCGTTACTGCGCGCCGATGCCAGGTCGGCTGCATTAAGGCTTTGTACGCTCAGGCTGTGGGTCTGATGGAGTACGTTCAGAAAGTCACGGGTCGGTATGGGCAGCGAGAGGTCCTGGAATGTTTCCTCGCGTGTCGAAATGCGATCGCAAGTGAGGCACTGAACAGATGACAGCAGTTTGCCATCGAATACATCGCTGATAATTGAATGAGCTGCCTCAAGGGGCTTCGATTCTGAAACTGTCTTCGGGCTCTGTTGTGGCTGCTGCAGCTGCGTGGTGGACGCATCAGATATTGGATTGCTACTGCTATTCCGATGCGGACTTATATAGTACTCGGTCTTCATCAGCACCTCCGATGATCGCTCCGAGATGCTGCTCTCGCAGGTATCGTACTCGCTCTCCGACGCTGTGGGCGTGTGGCATATCTTTGGGACATCATCAAAGTTCTCGTCATCCGTTTCGCTCGCCTCCTGCTGCTGTTGTGTCAATTGTTGCTGCTGCTGGTGAGGCTGAGCTTGCTCGGGCTCAGTTAATTCCTCGTGCAGCTGATCCATAAAGCAGCGCAGAAACTCTTGTGTGTCATGCTGCTGATAGCCACGAAACATGGGATGCACCGAGCGAATGCCGTACAATATTCCACGTGGCGCAAGATAGTCTACAATAATAAAAACAAGATTACTTTATCTCTATATATATTTATATGGGTGCACTTACCCTTTGGATCGTCGATCTCCAGCCACATTTCCTGCATCAGGCGCTGATAGCTTTTGGCCAAGCCCGCAGGCTTGGAACGGGGCGTGCTTGCAATGTGCTCCACTAGATCACTGCAGTTAATAAAGTAGTGTGTGACAGGCGACAGATTACTCAGCGCCTGCAGAGCCGAATTCATGTAACACGTATTCGCGATGTTCTGCAGACCGACGAGGCCTGTGCCCGAGCCAGTAGCCTCATCGTCGATGTCGTCGCGCTTGGCGAGCGAGTTCAGCGAGTGGCTGAATAGTTTTCCCTTATCTTGGTATCGCATGTTGCGCATGGACAGACTGTTCAATGCCTATGTCAATAAGAGTTCAAGGTATTGCAAAAAATGAATAGTCATGTAATAGAGATCGATGCACACACACAGTTGGCTCACCTTCTGACCCAAGTCCAATTCGGTGCAGTGCTTAGTTTCAATGTACGAACATTTTTGTGAATTGTTGAAACCCAAACTCATTATATGGTTCGCTTTCGAAATATTTATAATACAACTTTAATTGAGAATTTTGATTATGGTTTTTTTGTGGTGATTTGTACGCTACGCTAACCAATGTGACTACTGCATTGACCAGGCTCTGTACTGGAAGACCAACGCTTCCAGGACATGCGAATGGACCGTTGGCTGTACCCACGAAAATTAAAGTACAACAAATAACCACTTGCTAAAAAAAAATTTGTTTTTATGCCTTCAGACAGTTCGCTCGAATATAGAGATGGTCGATACTTACGCAGTCGATACTGTGTCACGAATAGATATAGACGAACAGTTCGTTACGTGCAGGCTCAATCAGCCATATCGTTATCGTGGCCCCTATATAAATGAAAATATATGAATTTCTGTCTAAACAAACCACCAACTGTTCTAAATAGTATTTACTACAATAATTTTAAGCCTATTGGAAGTATATATGTTATTATCTGATTGGCTGAGGATCTATTACACGGGGTTCGGTGGCGGCCAGTCGATCAGTTCAACGTTCCGATAAGATAGTCGATATCTTACAGGCTGATAAGACCGGTGTAAATGTAAATAGAGGCGGTACTCATCCTTCACATCATTTTGAAAGATGTTTTAAACAATTCATGTTAGCTATAATTTCTTCTATTATTATTATGTTTTACCAGCTTTATTGTTCTGTTTCAAGTTACCTTCAAAATTCTAATTCACACTTTTTTTATTCAAGAACTGGTTCAATTTATGTGTTATAAACCCTTCAATGTTTTATAGCACTAGGTATTATTTTATACTCCACTAAATACAAGTAACTTATAAAAAAAAGAATACTTGTCAAAAACAGTTCAATAAATGTTAAATTGATTGTTAGCCCAGGGCTGCAGTAAATGAATATGAACTGGAGTCAACTGAACTACTGTGCTGTAGTTCAGCTCAGTGAGTCGTTCGATCGAACTTATTCCGAACGATTCGATACAACTCTAGTATACACAAAAGGTTTAAAATAAGTGCTTTTCTTGTGTGATAAACCGCAAAGTGTATAAAGGACGCGTTAAAACGCCAACATAAAAGCAGAGTACGCAATTGCAAACAGTAAAATGGAGCCCATATTATAGTTTTGCGTGAATCGGCTGCTGGAAAACGGTAACAACAGCCCTACCCCATTGCTTCCCCCCTTGTATAACAGCCCTGTGTTTGCCAAGTGCACTGCTGCTCCTGCTTCGGACACAGGACACAAAAGTGAAAACTTTTTGTCAAATTGGAAATGAGTTTAATGAATAGCCTAGCTAGAGAATGACGTACAACAAGGCGAAGTCTTAAAATAGCAATTGACATATACGCAATGAGTAGCACAACATGATTATTAAATTCCAAACATTTCAATTACAAGCTGTGTGTGCAGGGGCTGCGGTTTTCGAAGTACTGTACTAAAAAAAATGAAAAAAGTCAGACCACTTATCAAAAATGAATTTCTAGTGGGTTTTCAGTTACACAAATTGAGAATTGCATAGTCGGAAAGTCGAATCAGTCGGGGCAGTGATAAGCAGGATCATGACCTTGGAAACGCAACCGGTCGGAGGTGGCCTGTGCGATGGCAAGATTGCTGGACTCTATGATCTAGAGGAGACGCTCGGCTCGGGCCACTTTGCCGTCGTGAAACTGGCTCGGCATGTGTTTACGGGTGCCAAAGTGGCAGTGAAAGTGGTCGACAAGACTAAACTTGACGAGGTGTCCAAAGCGCATTTGTTCCAGGAAGTTCGGTGAGCCTCAAAATGTTACCTTAAAGATCCCCCACACTCAGACTGATCCAAAAAACTTGTCCCTCTGTAGTTGTATGAAGCTGGTGCAGCATCCAAATGTGGTGCGGCTCTATGAGGTGATTGACACTCAGACGAAGCTATATCTCGTGCTGGAGCTGGGCGACGGCGGTGATCTCTACGATTATATAATGAAGCACGACACCGGGCTGAGCGAGGAGCTGGCACGCAAATATTTCCGTCAAATACTACGCGCCATCACGTATTGTCATCAGCTGCACGTAGTGCACAGGTAAGCATAGATAATACATAGAACGAAAATCGTATACACACGCTTTACGTAACGCTTTCCCCATGGAACACAGAGACTTGAAGCCAGAAAATGTCGTATTTTTCGAGAAATTGGGTCTGGTCAAGCTGACGGACTTTGGGTTTAGCAACAAATTCTCGCCGGGCCAAAAGCTAGAAACATTTTGTGGCAGTCTCGCATATTCGGCACCGGAAATTCTATTGGGCGACTCGTACGATGCGCCCGCCGTAGGTAAGCACTGTGTGATTGTGTGTGGAGCTGTGAGTGTGTGCGTGTGTTTGTATCACATGATAAGCTCTTTTTAATTATTGACATTATCTGTTAGATATTTGGTCACTGGGCGTTATACTGTATATGCTGGTGTGTGGGCAGGCGCCCTTTGAGAAGGCCAACGACTCGGAGACACTGACCATGATTATGGATTGCAAGTACACGGTGCCGTCGCACGTGACACAGGAATGTCGTGGCTTGATCGCCACAATGCTGGTGCGTGATCCAAAGAATCGCGCAACTGTTGAGCAAATCGCTTCGTCAGCTTGGCTGAAGCAAACCGATGAGCCCGACTTGGTGGAACATTCGCTGCCACTGGTCAGCCGGGAGCAGCTGAGCGAAGAGGATCATGCCTTCATCATACAGAAAATGATAAACGGAAACATTGCGTCCAAGGAAGAGATATTGCAGTCAGTAAAAAGCATAGCCAACAATTTTTTTTTGACTTAACTAACTTATCAATTTACCAATTAGAGCTCTGGATAAAAATAAGTACAATCATATAACGGCCACATATTTTTTGTTGGCTGAACTTCGTTTGCGCAGGCGGCGAGAGGAGGCCAACAAGCTGAAACTGCAAGAGTCGGGCCTGAAGTGAGTCAAACAACATATATAATTATATACATATATAGTACAATATGTATTGCTTATCTTTTAGACTGGGCGATGTAAATCGCAGGCTGACAGCAGATAAGCCGAGTCCAACGGAAAGTCCCAAAGTAGTTGTGCCTATTAGCATAAATGTGACGCCGGCTGCACAATTTGGCAATGATAATGCCAAGCCAGTAAGTCGAAGGGAATTCCATATATTTGACATAACTTATTAATTAAATGACTGTTCTTAGGATAAGCGCACTCGCAAATGCAGCATTGTGCGTGAGGAGGACGAGGAGGAGTCCGCTAATGAGGGCTGTGGTATTGGAAATGAGCTGAAGGTGGCCACAACGCGTCGCGAATCTATTTCGGATGGACGGCTCAATCACTCGGTGCAGGAGCGTAGCTGCTCGTCAGCTGAAGTGCCAACAAATACACGCACAAAGATTGTTGTGTCCGTCGATGCGACGCTTGCCCAGAAGTTGAAGCAAATGGACAAATGTGCCAAGGTGGATGAGGATACATTGAGCGGCCTCAAGGAGCTGGAGATTGGCAAACTGAAGCCATTGCCCAGCAGCAGCAAGAATCCTGTGCTAACGCATCGTCGTACCAAGCTAAATAAGATCCGCACGCCATCGTGCAGCAGCTCGGAGGCATCCGATGATGACACAAAGACACGTAACAAGAAGAAGATTAATAAATTTGTTGGCGACACTCCAATCAGATTTCGCATGCATCGGCGTGACTCGCATGACGACTCGAGCGACTCGCAGGATCAATTGTATCCATCACCAGGTTCGAATAGTAGCGGTGCCAATTTCATATCGAATAGTGGCTCTGGCGTTAGTGGCAAGAAGGAGGATCAGGGACAGTATAAAGAGGTAGGAGAACTTCAACAGCAACAACAACAACTTGTATTTATCTATACTAATTGATCTATCTAATCTAGCCAAATAAATCCGAGGAAACACGCAAATCTCATACACAGAAGAATAGGAAACAGCATAAGGAGCATGTTGACAAACATTCCCAAGTGGAAAAATTGGTGTTATTGGATGATGCGAGCACAACAACACGAAGACGGCGCATACGCGAAAGCCAATCCCTTGATCGGATCACAGAGGCTCAGGAATACGAGCTGCGCTTTCGTAGCTATATAAATGACAGTGGAGCAGCAGCTGCAGCAGCATACCAGCAACATATCGAGCAAAGAAATTCATTGAACAATTTAAACACATTCTCCGTTGCCGAAACTAAAGAGGAATATGACGAGGAGTTCGACGTTAGGGCGGACGACACTAAGGACCAAATTATGAACACATTGAATGCAGCCAAAGCAACGCTTCAGCAAAAGCAATATTTTAATGACACCAATTATAGTAAGAGCTATAATAGTTATACTAATAACAACAACAGCAGCAGCTGCAATAATAACAGCAGTAATAGCAACAACAATAACAACAGCAACACCAACAAAAAGAAATCCAACGAAACACCAAAAGATATTTATAATCTAAATTCGATCGAGGAAATCGATTTGATTTTGGAAGATAAAAGCCTTACCAAAGCAATACATGTTACCGGCTCTAAATGCTTTGTCACTATGAAGAAAATTCGAAGGCTCGGAAAGTATTTTCCGGTAGTGAACTTTTCTTAATAGTTATCGTTAAACAAAATAGCTGCAAAGTGCATTCTAAATCTTAAAACGTAGAAAATATATAGAAAATATGCATGTACGTGTATGTATACAAAAAAAAGCGAAAATGTTAAAAAAAAGAATACATATGCGACAATTTAATATTAGTTGTAGAGTAATTTAATTTATTATGCAATCTTTAACTAGCAATAAAACAAAGGCACATTTTTTGACATTATGCTAAACTCATTTACTGATGAGACCCGTTGCCTAATCTCGAAACACCATTCGCACAAATAGATTTCGTGCATTCCCAAATAAATGTTTGTATTCTATGGCGATAAGTATGTGCGTACAATGTACAAACCAACTCAAATAAAGTCAATAAAATATAAACCCTATAAAAATTCGGCTCAATTTATTTCTTTTACATAAATTGGCATTCGAACTTTGCGCACTTGACTTCAATCGGCGTGGAATATGAATTGTCATCGATTGTAGCTTTAATCGATAATGGACTCCACCACTTAGAGATGTGCAATATACACTGACTTTTGCAACATCGTTACATTTCGATGGTTGTGTTAAGTAACAAGTATGCGAATGGCGCTCATCACTATTATGAAATTTTTGTGGAGAAAAAATTGAGAATAATACTACAAATAAAATAGGCATAGTAAACTGTGTGAAAACTGTAGTCTCAACAAGCAATAATGTTGCGCATCTATCAGAACACATACCGGTAAGCATTGCACGTGGCAGTCTCAAGCCGGTGGCAATTTTCCTATGCCGATTTCGTCATCGCCTCTTCCATGTCGAATTCGCATTTGCATTTGCAGGCGAACAGCAAAAAAGGCCGTTGTTTACTCCACCAAAGTGATCTGCTGCAATCATTCCACGCTATGCAACATCACTATGCAACCCCGCCGCAGCGGTGCAGGCGGCCGATGGGAGCAGCATCATAGTCGTAACCACGAGCACTTTTTGTTAGGGGGAAACCAAGCGAGAGGCTGGACAATACCGCCGCATTCGCGTAGTTATGGCATGTTCGTGGTACGGATACTCAAAGGCGCTCTCAAGCTGCGTTACCTGGTTCTCGGCGGTGCCATTGGCGGTGGTGTTTCATTGAGCAAAGTAAGTAAAAGAGAACGATAGCTACCCATTGCTGTTATATAATGTGCGAATTGCAATTATGCACGTGCAGAAATACGAGGATTGGAAGGAGGGGCTGCCGGACATGAAATGGCTGGAGGATGCACTGCCTCAGGGTGAGAGATGGAGTCAGTTCTCAAGGAATCTCATTGAAGTGGGCAGCGTAGTCAAGAATGCCATCGAGATCGGTGAGTCTAACCATAAGACCGGCTTAAGGGTCTATGTCCACTCTCTCACTTTAAAATGCCATAACAGTTAGTTGGTTAAATGATGGGGGTCACGGATGAACAATTCAGTTTCTAACTATGCACCGTAATTCGCATATCTTGTTTTCTTTTAACCATTTATTTTCACTCGCCTGCTTGTTAGCCGTTTGATTTTTACATTTGTATACACAAAATACTCTTCGCTAAAATTGGGGTTTGATTGTAGATCCGAGGCTCAAGCAGCTTGGCGAAGATAAAGTGTCGGAATGGCGCTCCTGGTTCGATAATCGCCTGGACGACGCACTCGAAGCGGCCGACTATCAAGGAAATCAAATTGTCGAAAGTAGGTTACTCATTTCAAATCAATTTTCGTTTGGTACGAACATTATGCATTTAAAGTGAGAGAATTTATGTTCGCCCAACATTCTTAACATATCATCTAAAGTAATAAACTAACTCTCTTCCAGCCAAGGAGGATATTAAGTCGAAGGCAACGGTCGCGGCGCTGGGAATTCCCGTGGACGAAAGTCGTAAGAAATATGGTTAGCCAAAGACTTTTGTTCATTAGAATATTATTTGTTTATTTTATCATTTGTTTATCTTGCAGACAAACTGCAAAGTCAAGTGGAAACGCTGCAAACTGAAATTATGAATGTACAGATCAAATATCAAAAGGAACTGGAGAAGATGGAGAAGGAGAATCGTGAGCTCCGCCAGCAATATCTGATACTCAAGACGAACAAGAAGACGACGGCGAAGCGAATCAAGAAATCCCTCATTGACATGTACTCCGAGGTACTGGACGAACTATCCGGCTATGACACGGGCTACACCATGGCCGATCATCTGCCTCGAGTCGTCGTTGTCGGTGATCAAAGCAGCGGCAAGACATCTGTGCTTGAGTCCATAGCAAAGGCGCGCATCTTTCCTCGTGGCAGCGGTGAGATGATGACTCGAGCACCTGTCAAGGTAACGCTGGCCGAGGGACCTTATCACGTGGCCCAGTTCCGAGACACGGATCGTGAATACGATCTAACAAAAGAGTCGGATTTGGCGGATTTGCGTCGCGAGGTGGAATTCAGAATGCGCGCCTCCGTGCGTGGCGGCAAGACGGTGAGCAATGAGGTGATTGCCATGACGGTCAAAGGTCCAGGACTGCAGCGCATGGTGCTGGTCGATCTGCCAGGCATCATTTCGGTAAGTAAAAGATGGATCCTATGAAAATCCAAGCTGAACTCTGTTTGATTTGCAGACCATGACAGTGGATATGGCGTCGGACACCAAGGACTCCATTCACCAAATGACGAAGCATTACATGAGCAATCCGAACGCGATTATACTCTGCATTCAGGATGGCTCAGTGGATGCGGAGCGCAGCAACGTCACTGATCTTGTCATGCAGTGTGATCCCTTGGGTCGTCGCACAATCTTTGTACTTACCAAGGTCGATTTGGCCGAAGAGTTGGCTGATCCTGAGAGAATAAGGAAAATACTGTCGGGTAAACTGTTTCCCATGAAGGCGCTTGGCTACTATGCCGTTGTCACCGGTCGAGGTAGAAAGGACGATAGCATAGATGCCATCAGACAATACGAGGAGGACTTCTTCAAGAATTCCAAGCTGTTTCAGTAAGTATAGCTTGCCCCTTGTATATTTGTTACTATATCATCACGATCTTTGTAGTCGACGCGGGGTTATCATGCCACACCAAGTGACGAGTCGAAATCTGAGCTTAGCTGTTTCGGATCGCTTCTGGAAGATGGTGCGGGAGACTATAGAGCAACAGGCCGATGCATTTAAGGCGACTAGATTTAATCTGGAAACCGAATGGAAAAACAACTTTCCTAGGTAAAATTACTCAATCATATATAGTAGACTTAATATATATTAAATGTTAATTGTAGACTGCGCGAATCTGGACGTGATGAGTTGTTCGATAAGGCCAAGGGCGAAATACTGGACGAAGTCGTCACCCTGTCACAGATCTCAGCCAAGAAATGGGACGATGCACTCACTACCAAGCTGTGGGAGAAGCTATCGAATTATGTCTTCGAAAATGTTTACCTACCCGCTGCACAGTCAGGTTCTCAAAGTAATATTCTGTAGTTAATAAGTATTTAGAGTTGTAAGCCACGCCCACTGCTTCGATTCGAGTGGCCGAAGTCCATCCGCCATATATGTGTGTCTCTGTGTCGTTGTGTGTGAAGCAGCCAAATGCTTTAACAGGAAATTGCAGCTGTTCCGTCACATTAAGTGTTACGGATCAGCCATAATGAGGTGGGAGTCACACGCGATCGAAAACCCGTTTCCGTTGAATCACATCTTTAAATTTAATGTTTGTGTACTCCCCAATTCTCAACTTTCATTAGCGCCGCTTAATTCGAAAGAATTCCAAAAACAAATATGATTCAGCATATTTTTTGTATATACGTATATATATATATTTATACCTTTTGAAGTCATGTGCGAGCGAGGCTTGTACTTGTGTGATTTACAGATTTACGATTTATCTACCGAAATTCGTGCCAAGGAACACGTTTAACCCGATATTTTAATTAAGGCTGCGTTAATTTGATCAATGGAGGCACTAAAAACAAACTTCCTAATTAGACGAATTTAAATTTAAATGCTAAATTTTCAAGTGCATTGGCCGAGTTGAAATTAACTGTGTTTTCTCGTCGTATTGTTGGATCATTTTAGCATCAATTCTGTGTTCTAGCCAAATATTGTTGGAGAAACTCATTTATTGTTGTTCTGCTCTTTTAGATTCCTTCAACACGATGGTGGACATCAAGCTGAGGCAGTGGGCGGAGCAGGCGCTGCCCGCGAAATCCGTGGAGGCTGGCTGGGAGGCGCTGCAGCAGGAGTTCATCTCGTTGATGGAGCGGGCAAAGAAGGCGCACGATCACGATGGCGTCTTTGATCAGCTGAAGGCGGCGGTTGTGGATGAAGCCATACGGCGGCATAGCTGGGAGGACAAAGCCATCGATATGCTCCGTGTGATACAGTTGAACACGCTGGAGGATCGGTTTGTGCACGACAAAACGGAGTGGGATCAGGCGGTAAAATTCCTGGAGAACTCTGTCAATACCAAGCTCGTGCAGACCGACGAAACCCTGTCCCAGATGTTTGGCCCCGGACCGTGGACGCGTTTCGCGCAGTGGAAGTCCCTGACGCAGGACCAGCAAAAGCGACGCAGTGTCAAGGGCGAACTGGACAAGATATTAAAGAATGATTTGGTGCGTATGGCAAAGTAAGTCGAAACCTTCTGCAATTCAAAATACATGCATTATAGAAACACCTACCCAGCCTAAGCTACGACGAACTGACGACCGTGCGCAAGAATCTGCAGCGCGATAACGTGGAAGTGGACACGGACTACATCAGGCAGACGTGGTTCCCAGTCTACAGAAAGTGCGTAGCTTACATATTCCCATTATTAAATTAACTAACAGAGATCCTTTGTAGACACTTCCTGCAGCAGGCATTGCAGAGGGCGAAGGATTGCCGCAAAGCTTACTATTTGTACACGCAGCAAGGCTCCGAGTGCGAGGTACGTATTCCTTGTAATGCTTCCCAGACTTGGCTAATTATATGTATTTTTCCTCTCAGGTAAGCTGCAGCGATGTCGTTCTCTTCTGGCGCATACAGCAGGTCATCAAGGTGACGGGCAATGCGCTGCGGCAGCAGGTCATCAATCGGGAGGCGCGCCGGCTGGATAAGGAGATCAAGGCAGTGCTCGATGAGTTTAGTGACGATGAGGAGCGGAAAGCGCATCTGCTCACGGGCAAGCGTGTGCTGCTAGCCGAGGAGCTAAGTAAGTGGATGCTGAGAGAGTATTTGAATTACAAATTAATTTCAAATTGATTGCAGTCAAAGTGCGACAGATTCAGGAGAAACTGGAGGAGTTCATTAATTCATTGAATCAGGAAAAATAGGATATTTATGGTGTGCCATGACCAAAGACACAACTGCGTTATCTATTTAATGTATTAATTTAAGCTCAAAAACAAAACAATATAATACGAAACGTTTATAATCACAGTCACGACCTGTTCATAACGATTTTCCTTACTGTTTAGTTAATACGCTTACATTGTGCAGCCGAAAGTAATAAAAGAAAATAAACATTGTTAGTTTGTATTTGCTTATCTCATTGTTTTAGATTTGGAATATATAGCTTGAATGTCTGTTCGATTTGAAAGTGGAAGGGATGACTTCAAGGATGTGGGACTATTCAATGCTAAGATCAACTCTGAAAAGCAGACAGAACAATAATATACTCGAAAGCTCTATAAATTCATTTTGATCAAATATTTTTTTATGTTTAATAATAATAAAAACACAAGTTTCGTTTTTGTAAATTAATTAAATGTTTCATTTTGCTGTTGTAAAATGTATATAACTTTTAAATAGACTAAATAGTGTACATAGCGCTACTCGTATCGCTGGTATGCATGCTGTGTTGTTTGTCTGTTCACTGTTCATTGTTCTTTATAGAAATGACGATGTTGTTTCCAGTTGATAAACATGAGTATATAACTATATAGATATATCTGTGTGTGTATGTGTGTGGGTGTGTGATTGTCAGAAGGGCCAACGTTTTGTTGTTTGTTTTCATAATCAGCTAAGGCGAAGCGTTCGTTGACAACGGATCGTGGTTAGCTGGGTGCAATGACCCGACTGCAACAACAACAACAACAACAGCTGTAAGGTGTTTGTCTTATAACTAGAAACTTACATATGTACAAACTATGCAACAAGTCTGGGGGCAGGGGGGGGGGGGTCGGGCGTGGTTTGGGGGCGGGTGAGCAATAACTACCAAAATAAAGTTAGTTGAAACATCTTAAAGTAAACAAATGCAACGTCGTCTCCATTCTCTTAACTTGGCAGTCGATTTGTGGCCCAGCCATAAGCTCAGCTGCTAAATTTGATATAGATGTCATCATCATCATCGTTATCAACATCATTATTATCTTGATCGTCTTCTACGTCGTTCGTTTCACACTTATGATTGAATATATATATATATATCTATAAATTTTAGTTACAAATTGATCAATCAATACTAAAGCTTAATGTATGTGTGTATATATGCATGTATATATGTATGTATGTATGTGTGTGTGTGTGTTTAAATTGAGGCGAGGCACTCGATAAAGCAAAAGGCACAAACATTACACTTAGAGTAAGGCTACTTAATCTAGATCTAGACAAATACGACGACATATCAAGTACATGCTTCAAGCAGGCACTAAACAGCCTGAGGCAGCTGCTGCTGCCGCCGCTGTTGCTACTGCCTTTTCCAGTTACTAATTCGGTTGCTTTTTCAGCGACTGTGGCTGTCGCTGCTTTCAATATCTTCAACAACATCGAGTGATTGGCAATTAGTGTTAAACTAACCACTTAACGGTACAAATGGGGCGCTATCAATAGACAATTAATGTTTGGGCTCTCTCTTTCTCTCGCCCTCTCGCCCTCTCTCCCTCTCTCTCTCTCTATCTCTCTGTCTCTCTAGGCTGTGGAGAGGGCCTCGTTCTTGGCATTGCGCTTCTGCTCCCAGCTGGATATCCAGGTCAGCGGATAGCAGAGGAAGGCGGATAACAGTATTAGACCGCCGGCGAAGTAGAATGCAACATTGTAGCTCTGCGTAGCTGCATACAAGGCACCTGTCAGAGCAGAGATAATAACGAAATCAAATCCAATTCATGCGGCAATCCAATCATCTCTCACTCACCTGCAATGGGACTGCCTATGGTGGCAGCCAGACCCTGGAACAGCATCAGGAAGCCGAAGGCGTTCGTCAGTTTCTCGAGGCCAATCAGCTCGACGGCAATCAGGGAGCGCAGCGCCGAGAAGCAGGCGATGCAGATGCCAAAGAGCACGGCGAAGGCCCACTGGGTGGTGGAGTTGATGACCACGCCGCTGAAGATGGTGGCAATGCCGCCGGCGGTGAGGGCCACGTTGTTGAGCCACAGCGGCTTGACGCTCGGGAAGGAGCTCATCGAGCCGCACACGATCCTAGCGAAGGTGTTGATCATGCCAATGCCGGAGATAACGGAAACAGCCGATTCCTTAGCCATGCCGGCGTTGACGGCGCGGTCCGTGAGGAAGGAGAAGGGCACGAAGAAGCCCATCATGGTCAGGAAACCGCTGAAGGCCAGGCACATGAAGGCGGGCGACTTGAGCAGGCTGGTGTCCAGCATCGTGGAGAGTGTGCGACGCACTGCCTCCGGGCAGATGCGGCAGCCCTTCTGCCTGTCCTCCAGCATGTCCTGCTTGGTGGGCAGCCGCGTGACGGACATGTGGTAAGCCAGCGAGGTCTGCGACTGATACTGCGGTATGCGGGTCAGCGAGCCGGTGAAGAAGATATCATCTCTGTACATGGGCCGGGACGAGGACTGCGACTGGCCGTGATGATGGCCGTTCTGATCGTGATGGCCGGCAGCGGCGCGCTTAGCCAGATCCTGTGGACGACGTCCCGAGACGGTGTGTCTGCGCGCCTGAATGCTCACGGGCTTGGCCTCCGTCTCCAGCAGGTTATCGTTCTCGGCCTCCTCCTCGTTCTCGCCCACTGTGGTCAGCTCCTTGTGCAGATTGAAGGTCAGCTGTTGTGGATCGCCGTTGGGCGTGGTGGGCTGCGACTTGCGCAGCTGCTTCATCTCCGTGCCCTTGTTGGCCTGGCCCGACGGACGACGCTCCAGATTCATGCCCTTGAAGATCTCCGCAGCCGTTGGGTAATGATGACGCTGTGAGGCGCCCATGTAGGTGTTGTGTGCCGAGTTGGGCATGGAGTAGGCAAAGCGACCCTCGGGCAGCGGCTTGGTGAACGCCGCCTGGTGCAGCTGGGGGGTGGGAGCCACGGTGCTGCCGTGTCCATTCAGCTTGCTCTTCTCCTCGTCGACGACGGTGCCGTCCTCGGTGACGCCCAGGGTAATGGGTTGGATGGGGCGGAAGGCGAGGCCGAAGATGGCGCAGGACAGGATCATGATGCCCTGGATGGCCAAGGTCATGCGCCAGCCGGTCTTCTCCAGCAGCAAATCGGTGAGCGGAGCAAAGACGAAGGTGCCCACGCCGGAGCCGCAGAGGGCGACACCTGTGGCCAGGGCGCGCCACTTCTCAAAGTAGAACCCAATGATGACCACGGCGGGTATGTAGACCATGCAGAACCCAATGCCGCCCAAGATGCCGTACACCACGAACAGGAACTCCACGCTGGTGGCGAAGTACGAGAGTCCGAAGCAGATCGAGCCGAAGATGGCGCCGGCAATGGTCACTGGACGGAAGCCGAAGCGATTGGCCAAGGCGCTGACAAAGGGTCCGGCCATCAGGTAGCAGCCGCTGAGCAGCGACGAGACAAAGGTGACATAGAACTTGCTCACGTGAAACTCCTTCATCAGCTCTTCCTGAATGATGGCCGAGCAGAAGACGATGCCGTCGATCACTGTGCAGCAGAGGAAGGAGGCGACCATGACCACCCACGCCCAGCCGCTATCCGGCGGCACGACGACCGCTGCCGTATCTATATCCTCCTCCTCCTCCTCTTCATTATCCTTATCCGTATCCGGATGCTTGGAGACGAGCGCATTAACCGTCGCCAGCTCATCCGCCGATTTGGTATGCTGTGTGGGCATTCTGCAGCTGCAGGGAATAAATAAATTATTTAATATTAAAAATATGTTTGTAAATATTATATAAATATAGTTATTAATAGAGAGATATATATATAGCTGATATAATTGTTGTGCAAATGGTATTTTTTTTATTTTTTGTATTTTTATCAGCCAACGGCGCCCACACGAATATTCGCGCGTAGCCTTCACACAGATTGCGTATACGCCCCCTTGAACGGAAATACACTTTCCCTTTTCAATACGCATACCAGACGTACTATATATATATATAATATCATATTATGTTTATAATTAGTCACGTGTGTGTGCTCTTGCGTATTCCTAATGCATTTGTTGCTGTAGCTCTATCCGTATCTGTCTCTGTATCTGTATTCGTATCTGTCTCTGTATCTGTCTCTGTATCTGTATCTATAGCTAGTTCATATGTATGCGTATCTGTATCTTTAGCCGTTTGTATCTTTATCTATGCTTTGCTTTTGTTTATTTCAACGACGTCAATCGTGCCGTTATGTATGTGCTTTCCGCTGGGGGTGGGTGTCAAACGTCAACGTCCTCCTCCACCTCGATGGCAAAGCCAGTGCCAATGTCAAGCGAACAACGACAACGACAACAACTGCGTCAAAAGCTGCTTAAAACAATCGCAATAAAAAACAAAAACAAAATTTACGTTTTTTTTATTCTTTATTTTCCAAAAATAATATATATGTATATATCTGCTTAAGCTGTTCGTCAATTTTCCGACATGACAGCCACGACTTTCGCATACAAGAACAAATCTCTCAAAAAATTTTCCGCGTTTTTGAGTTTTTTATGAGAAATAATTCTTCCACATGTACATATAAACGTTTCTATATTTTTATGCATATATACAGACATCTTTTAAGTATTTTTTAAATTTTTATATATTTTTCAAAATGTTATTTTAATGTGTTTTTAACTCGTTTCTTTTTAGTTCATTTTCTTTGCACCCGCGCGGCCAAGCCGACGACCTTGATTCTTTATTTTTGGCCTTATCTAATCTGATCTGGATGTGAATACGAATGCATAGCTATTTGGGCTTATGACTGCTATAAACGTAAAGTACTGCAACATTTTCTTGCGACACATTTATTTGGCTTACAAAATGTTTGCGCTGTCTGGAAAAATAATGTGAAATGCGGATTAGGCGGCCAGTAGCCCAGTATTTATATATATATACTATATATATATCTATATAAGATAGCAACAATTAAGATATTAAAGATTATTATTGTAAGGCTTACAAAACGCTTTTAATTGCTTAATTAACGAATTGAGTTATGATGCGGCTTAGAACAATCGTAAATAATGGACAAAGCTCGAATAAAGCTATTTGGGCTATCAAGACTTTTCCCGACTGGGCTTGAGCTTGATGATTTATAATGGAAAAGTTTTTGAGTAAAGATTAGTTAGAGTTTATTTCTTATGATGGGAAAGTGCATAATTCTGGAAATATAATTTTTAATGTGATGTCCTATATGAATTGACTAAGATAACAAACCAAAGGAATCCCTCAAGATATATATTTTTTTATATACAAGATTTTAAGTGAGTTTTAGCTATAGTGCATAAGTAACTGCGAATTTATACAGTTTTTCTATACATCATATATTAGAACATATGTTATATGGTCATATATAATATGTCATATGTCATATAAGTACCATTGCATATCCTGTTGTAACCTTTGTCGCCTCGTACGACAAGCTGTTACTGCTGTGGTAGTATTCTAAAGCCCGCTACCCAGTTTCATACATATATGTATCATATACTGTCATATATTTTAATTTTCCCTAGCATTCAGCCAAATCCATATGGACAGAGGTTAGTCATATCGCCAGCCCAGATAAAGTCTGCCAGAATCTGGCTAAGATTTACGATCTCTCAGATTTGTCGTAGATATTCGTATAATTCCCATGATACAGATTACCACTTAGCATACTCGTGGCACTTGACAACCCTATTGTTTACCGCATGTACAGTTATTTATTTGCGGTTTATTGCCTGGCAACCCCGAGCGGCAATGTTTAAAAAAATAAATAAATAAAACCCTGGCGATTAGCTGCTGATTAGAGCATTGTAAATAGTTTATTGTCTGCTAAATAGCAACAGCAGCAGCAGTCGCAGTTCGTAAACTCTAGAATAAATATTATAAATACGCCGGCATTCATGGCATAAATCAATTGATTTGACCAGATTTGCTTTTAGCCAAGATACGGATTAGTTGCCGTATCATGGCCCAGATAAGTGTGGCTAAGCCCACTTGGCAACCCAATTCGCTCTGGACATGTGACTTGCTTCGAGCATTCGATTTCCTTGATTATGCCAATTTATGGTGCACCATATAAGTCTATAAATATATATATGTATGTGTGTGTGTGTGGTCGTTGAAGATAGGCGTCGCCGAAACCCTTTAACACTTTTGTTTATTATGCAATATTATTATTATTGTTATTATTGTTGGCGCGAGTCTCGTATTTCATGATTGCTTTTTTTTATTTGCCCAACGGTCAGGCCAAAGTGTTCGTCGGCCTGTCGGAAATGGCTCAGCACATTGCCCGAAAGAAGCCAGACAAGTCGTACTGCTGCTGCTGCTGCCTCTTCTTCTTCCTGTAGTTGTTTGTGTCTGCTCTTAACTGGCTTGCAGCTAACTAACCCCAACTATAAATAGACCGTCCGTTGTCAACTTGTTGAGCGAAATCGAACCACTTGCTTCTCGCGCAAAGTACAAAACGACTTCTGGCCAGGAGAACGCGCCCAACTGCACAGCTCTGACAGACCGAATCCACAAAGAGACCGAGACTCTGAATACCCTCTGTACAAATATGAGAAGTGGGGCGCTTAGGGAGTGGGTCTATGGGATAATAATGATGAGTATGAACAGAAGAGAAATAAACACTTAAATATTTAGATCTTAATTAAAGAACTAATTGATCTCTTTCTATTGTCCCTCTCTCTATATCTCTCTCTCTCTCTCTCTACTTTTCTATCCCTCAATCTCTTTCCCAAATTATATTTGATATATTTTTTCAATATTTTTAATAAATAAATAGAATCCTGCATGCTCTGGCTTATATTGCCTCTTACAGAGTATCTGCTAGTCGTGCACTGCCTCTCCTGTAAACAGGCTTATTTTTTATTTGCACTGCCGTGGCGCTGGGTCCGGCGGTGTTTTATGTCATTTATGCAGCGCAGACACAGCGGATAGATTATTATGTGGCATGGTGCGGAGCCGTTGTCCTTAGCCTGGTTGTAAGCTAATCCCGCTGTGAACAAACACACGCGGCCATCCATCAGCTAAAGTAGCCCAGACCATGTGCCTGCCACCGTCTCCTCCTCCGGCTGCAGCTGTTGTCAGTGGCGTCTACCAAACAGTTGTCAGCGTCAATTGCGATTGCTGTTGACAGCTCTTAAACTGATGCCCGTCGATTGAATTAATAAATATTATAGGTGAAAACATATGGCTAAAGAGAGATGACAACAGAGAAGGAGGGAGAGAGACAGAGACAGATTGCCTTTCCCATTGCTGGTTTTTCCTTTCAGCATAACTATGCGTACATATGTAAACGTCTCTCTATGCATCTATAAGTGTTTCTGTATCTGTATTTGCTTGTGTGTTTGGCTATCTCATTCATATCCGGCTGTCTCTGTTCCACAAAACATGTGGCCAGCGCGCGTGTGTTCCACAATTTGAAGCTACATTAAATGATTTTCTGCTCAAAATATTAATTAGCTGATGCTTCTGTTTGGATTTCTTTTCGGAATGCCAACTTGTTGTCTGCGCCCGTATAAGGCCCCAGCCACGGTAGCTTTTTTGGGCGTGCGCCACTCCAAAAAGTTGGCCCAAATCATTTGTGAAACATTTTAAAACAACTGGCGCTTGGGCTTGTCAGGTTCATTGAACGGCCTTTCACCCAGCCACAGGCAGAGACAGAGACAGAGTCAGTGCCAGAGTCAGAGTCACAGAGTCAGTGTCAGAGTCAGAGTCGAAGCCAAACATTTATTCATCTGACTCATAGCTTAAAGTCCAAGCGCTGCGCATGCGCAGAAAGTGACGCACAATCACAATCTTAAATAAGACAACTTTGGCAATTGGAAAATCAATTTATATCAAGTGATAATGCAGAGCATACTGAAAAGGTTGATCGAAGCATATACATATCTTATCTTTAGATAGCTTCAATTTTTGGAAACTAATTATAATGAATGGCACACTTGCAGCTTAAAACTGAAATTCATCAAATATTTACAGATATATGATATGATATGATATGATATGATATGATATGATATGATGATTGAATGTTGGCTTACAGGCTATCATATCTAGGCAATTCATATGAATGCTTTATTTAAGAATAATTAATTAGCCTAAATGATAGAGATGTTTCACTTAAGATAAGATTCTTTTATAAAAGGGCATAGAATGAATAATCAAGGATTGATATCATCTGAATATTTAGTTTCATATCTATCTATAAGTAATTATTGAATTTTGATTGGCGAAGATGTAAATATGGTTTGTCAGAGATCTGAAACTTTCCAAAAGAATCCAATATGATCTGCAATTCCAACTGAGAACCAAAATCAATCAATGAATTTTAATTGAATTTTTTAATTACTGCAATGATTGAAGCAACGTTTAAGGAATGTGAAATACTGTTTAATAAAAAAGATATCTATATATTTGTATATATATTGTATATATATTTTTATCTTCTTTTATGTTAATATATAAATTATCTCAAGACTAAAGTTCAGCTGTCTGCAAATGAGTTCGAACTGTGTTAAACTTTAGATAGCTGTTTCCTTTGGTCACAGTTAGATTATATGCACGTTTATGAAGCTTATATATGCATCTGTGTGTATCTGTGTGTGTGTGTGCTTATAGTATATAGAGCAGATGCGGGACGCACTTTATCAGCTCCAGTTATTGTTGCTGCTGCTGCTGCGGCTGTTGCTGTCGGCACTATCGGCATGAACAAAGGCATGTCAGCTCTTTGGTGGCACTGCCAGTGTCAATGAACAATTAGTGGAGCGATCAATGGTCGTTCGGGTCTCGTAGAACCCAAAAAAAAGTACATATGAAATACGTAACATAAACCCGCGCGCTCTTGTCGGAAGTGGAGCATGCGATTTTAAATCAATTAATATGTTTAAATTATGGAAAATTCAACTAAGTTTAGCAATTATTTGTACAGATGCAGAAAGAGTCAAACAGAGAGAGAGAGAGAGAGAGAGACTTGTCAGTGATTTATAAAAGTAAATTGATTTTTGATGGGGTTATCTGCACGTGACTTTGATGAGGCACACTTAAAGATACAGATATAATTGGAGCTATATACATATACACATTGAGAGCTATAGCTATAGCTGAAAGTTGTGTTCCCGTTGCTCTGACATTGGCGCTAAAACGCTTTTGAATTTAAAACAAATCTGATAAGGTTGCAATATAAATATTTACAAGCAAGCTGAGAGAGAGGGAGAGAGAGAGAGGAAGTTAGACTTGACACTGATTTTTAAATGGGAGTGTATTGTAAATTGATTTTTTATGGGGTTATCTGCACGTGCCTTTAATCAGGCGCTCGCCCCGGCCTCAATCAGAGACTGCCAAAGATACAGATACTTTTACAGCTACAGCTGCGGATACAAATTGTTTTCCCCTTTGTTTTGACATTGGCGCCAAAACGCTTTCGAATTTAAGACACATCTGATAAGCCACAAATTTTATATATATTTTATAATATATATATATATTTATATTTGAATAGCAAACAAGGTGCAACTGCATTTGAGAATTGTCATCCAGCTTATCGCGGCTATCAATCAACAGCTCAACGCAGCTCAGCTCAGCTCAGCTCTAATCAACTGCAAATATGTAAATATTTTCTGAACTGATTAACGTAAAAGTTTCGTTGTCTGGTATTTATATATATTTTCACAAGATGTGGAAAGATTTTGTTTGTGTGCACTCAATTTATATACATATATAAATATATATTTATGTATACAAATATATGTATGTATATATCTTTAAGGTTCCACACGCAAACGCGCTGAAGCGTATCCAATAAAAAAAACTCTCAGAAAAAACCGCAAGAATTTTGAAAAAAAAACACTAAAAATCCACGCTTGAAACCTCAGTTATTTGGCAATGAATGATTGTGACTGACTGACTGACGGACTGACTG
The DNA here is from genome assembly GCA_035047545.1 of Drosophila paranaensis. NCBI lineage: Eukaryota > Metazoa > Arthropoda > Insecta > Diptera > Drosophilidae > Drosophila > Drosophila paranaensis. The sequence continues at coordinate 15,088,269 of JAWNPL010000026.1, read as the reverse complement.
ACTGTCTCTGTTTCTCTCCCTCTCTCTGTGTCTGTTGCATTGTAAATGCGCAAAACTTGTTTGCTGCCACACAAATAACTCTAATATATATATAAAATAAATAAAATTTTATTTGAACAATCTATACTTAATAAATACATATTCCATGCCATTTGCTACTTAGCCTAGTTCGCTTTTGCTTATTAATTAATTGACTTGAAATAGTTGCCAGACACATGCCACACTTAGTATGTAATTGGGTGTCTTGGCCAATTGGGAACGTTAACATATGAATCAGAATCAGAATCCGAAAAAGCCTTGCTAACTGTATGTGTACTAGCCTTAGTCTACGTCATGTGCAGTTCTAAAGCTTCTTTAAGTCGCATGAACGTCATATCCTTTTGAATTAACTTTCGGTTAACTGAATCAAATATATATTTCTATAGATTCATTCAATACATAAATTAAGTAGCACAAAGGCTTTGTGTTTCTATTTATAAGCAATCTGATTTAGCTCTTAGTTCATTTTTAATTCATTTCTTTTTTAATTGTTTCCTTAGGCGCCTTTCACGTGCAACTGTAGTAAACATTCCAGAAATTCTCTGGATGCTTATCATTGTTCTTCAGATAGAAGGAAAAGTCTTTGTGAGGTATGAGATATATATGTTCAGCTAAAGTTTAAAGACAGGAAATCTACTTAAATATACATATTCACGATCTAAGAGAGGGCACCAGTCCAGTCGACTACAAATTACTGCCAATTTCCGCATAATCTAACCTATATATTTATTCTTGAGCTTTATCTTTCGAGTATATTATATTATATTATTACTTTTATTGCATCCGCATCTTGAAAATGATTTAGAGTACTTGATTTTCTATTCAATTTATAATATTCTCCATAATCTTTCGTTTCTTTATCTCTGAGCACCCCATTTGCTTTCGCTCTTTTCTACATATTCATTCACAAATTCTAGTCACCCCCTTCCTGCTGCTGCCTTGAGTCGTTGACACGTTTCCCATTAAAAAGCTTTTGTTTTAATTACCAAAGTCGATTATGCATTTTTCGTTTCGATTTTTTCTCTTAACTGATTATGCAAATGATATAGTCGAGATGTCAATAACGGATCAACTAAAACTTGACTTGATTTTTTTTTTCAACCGCCCAACCGGTTGGAAAGGAAAGTCAAGAAGTCGCACGCTGAGATCAAAGACAGAGAGCAAAAGGCCTTGAACAAATGCCAACATATGTATATATTATTTTCTTTATTATTATTATTATTATTTTGTGGTTTCTATGCTACCTTGATGGGTTTTCTATGGGTGAGTCAGCGCACAGTCATGTCTGGATAGACAGAGCACTCGAGAGGGTGTGTCGCACTGTTTTTCATACCCACCCAATGTAGATAATGGGCGAGCGGAGTATATGGATTATGTTGGCAAATATGTAACAGGGTGAAGTGAGAGGGGGGTTTATATATATATATATATATATATATCTTTTCCTTTCCTTCAGCAACTCTCACACAGATGCTTGAAATTCAGTTAACAGTTGCGGCTTTTGGCTTACGCAAATCAAATTAGTTGTGACTTATCAAGAATTCATAGCATTTCCAGGAAATTGATTAAAACCTATATCAAATTTCAGCCATCGGGCTTATCTCGAACATTCTACCCAATTTGACATATTGATTTTGCTAATCATTTAGTGGATAACTCGCTCAGTCAAGCCAAACAGCTGCAGCAGGGTATCTGCCAGTCGAGCACTGCCAACTGGAGCAGACTTACATATTTGCCTTGTTCTTATGTCTATTTGCCTTTTGCCTAAAAATCGGCTATAAAACAATTTTCGAGGTTTCTTTCTGCCTATTTTTTGTTTTTAAGGGCAATTTGCATGATAATTGCGTTCGGCATTAAGATAAAAGTAAATTGGCTGTGGGAAGGGGTTCAGGCCAATTAGTTCTTGGCAATGCATTTGCATAACTATCTCACGTAGCTGTAAAAATATCGATCTCGAGACTTAAGCTGATTTTCTTCTCGCTTGTTTTTCAAGTTCAGGAAAGCAAAAAAAAAAAAAAAAAAAAACAACTGAAAAGCAACGACGAGACGCAACAACGTCAGCGAAAAACGCCCATAAAAGGCACTCGAAAGCCGTTTACGTGTTAACGTGTTTCTGGTTCCTGATTCCTGGTATTGGCATGATGACTCTTCAGGCTAAGCCCAAAGAAGACGACGACGACGACGACAACATTAAATGTACCTATATATACATACATATGTATACATATATTAAAGTCGACTCGCCTCGCATCTTGTCTTCGACTTAAAGTTAGAACATTAACAATTTGTGACTAAGTTCCCGGCCGGTGTGCGCGGAGTCTCAATGGAAGTTGCTGCCAGACGGCGCGACGTGTGCGTTGCTGTTGTTGTTGTTGTTGTTGGCTGTTTCTCTTAGCCGAAAAAAACTCGTTTCTGGCCGCTGGCAGGGGCTGTGCGACGAGGCGCGGTCATGTGACACAGGCATAAGGCCAAGTCTTTTTAGCCATTCATCTGTATCTGTATACTTAGCCAACTGCGCGCGCGTGCGTCTGTGTGTGTGTGTGTGTTAGCCCTCTTGCGCTTACCTTTAGATTATGTTGTTGTTGTTGGTGTTGTGTTTGGCCGTTGTGGCGTCTGTTGCAGCTTTCAATTTGTTGAGTATTTGAGTTTTATTTTTTTTTGAATTGGAACCCGGTCGCGCCTCTTGTTTTTTTTTTTGTTTTTCGTATTTTTTGATCTATTTCTGGCTGCCTAGTCGTGGGCAGTGCAAAGAATTTCTTATGCGAGAAAGCGAAAGCAAACGTGAACCGCGCAGCACAGCACCGCACAGCACAAAAAAAGCGAAAGTTAACTGTAAAAAGCGCCTCAATTTAGAAACTGAAGCGAACGCAAGGCGAGGAGAGCGGACGCGCTTATAAATACTTCTAGTATATGTATCTGTATCTGATTATCTGTAGCGGTTTAGCAGCTGTTCGTTCGATCCCCGTGTACCGTTCTCTTTGGCTGTGTGTGTGTATGTTTCTATATGTATATTACTTGTCGTACATATGTGTAGCATATGAAATGGGCGACCTGCCTCCGCATGCGAAAGGCACGCGTTTCAAATAAATTCGTTGGGATTCGTAATATATATATATATATATGGGCACATATATATGTACATATGTTCTATTCTGTTTTATTTTAGTTATTCTGTTTTGCTGTTTTTTAAATTATTTTTCGTGTGTGTGTTTGTTTTTAAGCTGTTGTTTTGATATTCTGTTCTCAGCGGCGCTTTGGCGCTTTCCAATACGTAATTGATCGCGCGCTTACCGACCGATCCGAGCGACTGACTAAAGATAACTAAAGGGAAATGGAAATGTGTTGGCAGTATAAACCACAAAGCAGAAAGCAACAACAGCAATAGCAGCAGCAGCAGCAGCAGCAGCAGCAGCAATAGCAGCACCAATACAAGCAAACGCTTCGTCCACACAAGCGGCGCAAAAACAGTACGCAGCAGGCTGGCTCGCGATACGAAGGCACCTTCTCACGAGAACTGAGCAGCAGCAGCAGACACACACACACACACACACACACACACATGAACACACACTCGGACACATGCGGACAGACGCACAGACGAGGCGTGTGTTTGTATTTGATGTTTGCATGTGCTCGTGTTTGTGTTTGTGTTTGCTTTCGGCATGTTGTTGCTGTTGCTGTTGTGCTTCGCGCGTTCTTGTAAACGCACATTATCTGACAACGAAACTTGCCTCTCACCGCCCACCCAGCTCAACTCTTTCTATGCGCTCTACGCTCTTATCGTGCATACGGCATCGTGAATGAAAATGACACTACAGCAACAACAACTACAACGGCAGCAGCAGCGTCAACGTTAGCCAACATAAAAAAATGTTACAACAACAACCGGCGAAACTACAAAAACATGGCGTGCTGCCCAAGCAGAGCACTGTGCGCATGTGTGAGTGTAACTGCAGCTGTGTGTGTGTATGTGCGTAGGGTACTTGCTCAGCCGAACTTGCTGAGAGTGCAAGCTCCCTCGCTCGCTCTCTCTCTCTCTCTCTCGCTCTCTTTCTTAGGCTCTCTCTAACATGTGGCCACGCTTGCCGTCGCCCTTGCTTGCGTCTTAGCGCTTGTCAGACAAAATGGCCTGCCAAAAAAACTAAGCAACAAGAGCAAGCAAGCACACACACACACACACGTACCCTCGTGTATTATACGTATACGCAATGTGATTTCGATTCCGATACCGATACCAATACAATCAAGAGTTTTTATTGCTGTTTCTTTTGCTGCTGCTGCTTCTTCCCAGAACTCTCTCGATCTCGATGCTATTTTTCTTTGACTCATTTGTATCTTTTTTCGAAGTTTTGTATCAGAGGAGTATTTTTTGACTTTTTTTCTTTGAGTTTTGTATTTTGTATGGATATCAGGCGTGTTTGCCCGCTCGTGTTTATATTTGTATTAGTAATTATGGTTATTGAGTGTGTGTGCTGTGGCTTTTTCCACTAACAAGTTATTTTGAATGAGATCCATTCACGTCTTTTTCATTTCTTTTTTTTTTTTACTTTTAACAGGTTACCGGCATAACACACACACCCATACACTCCAAATTTCGGGTAAATAGTTTGAAATAATTGCCAGAAATTATGAAATAGTCCAAGATACGAACCATTTACCTTGTGGGCTGGCATGATTAGACAGAAAAGACAAGAAATCTGGAAGAAAAAAAAGCGCAAATCATGGGAATCGGAATGGGAATTCATTAAGCGTTCTATGAACTTCAAATAATTCAATGCGCGCACAAGCGAGCGCCTGTTAAATGTGAAACAGAAAATAAACTCTAAAACAAGAGCTCTTATTTTGAATTATGCTTATCGCATGGCATAGTTTTTGTTGCCTTTTGGTGAGCTCTCGAAATTTCCGTGATATAATTTTGCATATGGGACTTAACTTATATGTACATATTATGTGGCACGTGATAGGGCTATATATATGCTATATGTATATATGTATATATATATGCTAAGGCCTACGTTTTTCGGGTACTTTGGTTGATTGGCCGCAGGCGACAATAACAACAAAAGCCTTTCAGCTTCAATTGCAAATTGATCGGATTGTCGATTGTTCTAATAATAAATACATTAGATAAGATTATTAATTCATTTTCCGCTCTTGCATTGCACAATAGGAAGTACCTTGGGAAATACCTACTTATTATCCAAAAGTATTCTTCGCACTTGAATTTTAGTTTCCTACAGTACTTTTCCATTGCATTATCTATAATTCAAAAATTGTCATAAAAATTTTTTTTATTTATTTTTTTTTTTTGGGCTAAAAATTTATAATATCAAGAAACTCGTTAAACGCGGTAGGAAATACTTTTCGAGTGAGAATTATGCAAATATACTTAAAGCGGTTGGAGTCGAAAGTGAATTTGAAACTTTCGATAGGAGACTTTTATCGATAATTGTGGTCGACATTCATAGCAGCTTACACGATAGGCTCCCACAGCCCGATCTCTTCTTCTTCTTCTTCACCTGCAGCGAGGCTCTGGTCGCAGTTTCGAAGACTTCCCGAACTCCCTCCTGCATTTTGGCCGAGCATTCGAGATATGCGAAAGCATTCACAACCTCGGCCATGGTGAAGCCCTGATCCGTTTGCACGGGCTGTTGCTTTTGGATAGATAATTCCTAATTGGAATTGAAATATAATAGGATTTAGTAAATACTGAAGACTCGCAGGGGCTATCACTTGCCTTTATGGTGTCAGGATCATGGCGCAAGTCGCGCTTGTTGCCCACTAAGATAATGGGAACATTTGGACAGAAGTGCTTCACCTCTGGTATCCATTTATCCTGAATATTCTCGAGCGAGTCCGGCAAGTCGATGGAGAAGCACATGACGATGACATCTGTATCCGGATAGCTTAAGAGACGCAAGCGATCGTAATCCTCCTGACCAGCTGTATCCCACAGAGCCAATTCCACCTTGAGGCAAGAAAAAACAAAAGTGCACACAATTTAGCCAAATATTTATATATATGTATATATGTATGTATGTATATATATATAGGTATACTAGTTGACCCGGCAAACGTTGTTTTGCCTTTTTCAAATATTTTGTCGTTGTTTTTTATATCTTTCATTGTCCTATCCAATGCCTCCAGCGAATGCTTATGTGCCATGGTGCATTCATCCCAGATAATAATTTTACACTGTTTCAGCACAGTGGCCATGGATGATTGTTTTTTAATGTTACAAACTGCATCTGGGTTATTTTGAATATTCAGTGGCAGCTTAAATGCCGAATGAGCTGTTCTGCCTCCATCTAATAAAGTAGCTGCAATGCCAGATGATGCAACAGCTAATGCGATGCCTTTTTTTGCTCGTATCTCGGCAAGAAGTAACGAAATAAGGAATGTTTTGCCAGTTCCTCCTGGTGCATCCAGAAAAAGAGTCCCCCTTGTCCTGCCGAAACTCCCTCCATAATGCGGTCGTAAATTACTTTTTGTGCATCATTTAATAGTGGAACATTGCGAGTAACAATCGCTGCCATTTCAATAGAATTGTACTGCAGTTCACGATTCATATCTGTGTCAATTAAATGAGATACACTTCGATTTGGTGAGCTCATACCGAAATGACTGATTGGTAAATTCGCAATGACAATGCAAAGATCCTCAATAGCAATCAATGCTTCATTGTACATTTCGTCACTGAATGATATCGTAAGGTCGTTCCGTCTTGTACGATGTTGATACAATATATCATCAGTCATTGAATCTTTGTGATTATCCCACAAAATTTGTGCTCGGGCCGGGAAACATGTAGTCAGTACAATAGCAAATAGTAATCGAATTTGTATTCCTGTGCAGTTTAATGCTGCTTCAGCAAGCATACTGTCCCAATGATTGTCGTCTTCTAGCAAGCCTAGTGCAAGACATGCATCTTTATACGTTGGATACTGTTGTCCGTTTACTTCACGTATAGCTTGAAATGACAATGGTCCGGTGACATTAACCAACAACAGTCGTAGATAAAAGCATTCGGTCTGCCTTGGATGGACTGTATATACACGACCCAAATTATTTGACTTAAATAAGCCGGGGCACGCCTCAACTGGTGTGCCTTGCTTGCGGGGCATCCATTTTTTCGATTGAGCCCATGTAAAATATTGAGGTATTTCTGAATACTTCAGTATTTGTGCTCATTTAACAGAGCGTCCAGCTCGCTGACAATGCGCGTTGCAAATGGTGAATTGAGGTGATTATAGTTGCAACGTGTATTCACGCGATTGGCGAGTGCCCGTTCGGAGTCCTCGCCACCCATAAAGTAAATTTGTAAAAATTTATAAGGTTCGTTTGGCATTGGTAGTAATGAGCCGACTTTGTGGTAAATTTGGCCTTTGATTTTGAATGTGGAATTAAATTGTTGACCATTTGCAGCAGTATTTTTAACTATTTCCGTTGCTCCGAACGATGTCATTTGAAAACATGAATTGAATTGCCGAATTGAACGCAAGAACAGCGAAGAATTTGGATCAGTACCAATAAGGAGGCCGTGCAATGGTTCCGGCGGTGTTTCAATTTCTGGAAGTTTCACTTTTCCTGATGAGCAACACATCCCAATTGGCTCATTTTTAAATTTAAGGGCTTGACAGTGCGGGCATTCCTTGTCCAATGTACCAATTACCACTTTGGAATGAGCGTAATATTCAACATCAGGCTCATACTGAAATGCTAGTCGAAGAAATGAATGTGATGTAAATGTTCGAAGTACTTGTTGATGTTGGTCAATCCCTCTACGTCTGTTGGCTACGAATCTGCGCGCTTCTCTTCGTTCCAATTGTCTTTGTTGGTTTCGCTCATCTCGTACCTCTTGTAATTGTGATGCACGTAACTGCGCCATTCTTACACGGACATCTGCATTACTTTGTTGCCTTTCTGCATCTGATCTTATTGCTCTTCTATCTTGCATGCCTCTAGATCTGTTTGTTTGACGACTCATTTATCTTTTTTCCCTTAACATTTGTTTTTTGGCAGGTAGTTCGTGGCATTGTTGTAATAAATCAAGTTGGAAAACTGATTGGTGTATAACATGTATTATTTTCTTGATCAATAATTAGCGCAATTATTTATTATTTGGGTATAAAAAATAGATGTTGGCCGATTCTCAGTCCTACACGATCTGCATAAAAAATTTCGTGAGAATCGGTCGAGCCGTTTCGGAGTAGTTTGGTAACAAACACCACACTCGAGAATTTTATATATATAGATATTGAAAGAGCACTTGAAACGCAAATCGGAATCGGAGCAAAAGAGAATTGCAATAATCTCGACGTGAATCATACATTGAAATGGGGGCCCAGTATATTGCGAAAACTAAAATAAGATCTGTACTAAATAACACTCTCTTTGTATTTATTTATATGTATGTATGTATATACACACACGTGAAGCATCAATATAATACAAATAGAAATAATTGCGTATAGTTGCTGCATTGCTCATGCGAGATAAGAGAGACGTAGTTGTTGAGTAAATCGAATAGTCAAACAAACCTGAGATCCTTCAACTTCCACGTCCGCGACATACGTTTCGAAAACTGTTGGCACGTAATCCAAGGGGAAACTATCTTTACAGAAGACGGTCAATAGGCAGGTCTTCCCACATGCTCCGTCGCCCACAATTACCAATTTCTTGCGAATCGAACTCATTTCGGGTGCACTCGAAAAACTATTGTATTTTATGCGTTGCGTATATCAAGAGGAATTGCTGTTTGTCTAGGAACTGCGCGTTTGTTTAGTGAGTGCGGCTATATGAAATACCTTTTTGTTTATGAATTTCTGCTACGCTACACAGCAGATGCTGAGGCGTATGCATCTGCGTATACTCTCTCTTCACAAAAAATACCACAATTAGTAATTATTGATAATAAATCATATTAAAATACTTATTTAAAAATGTATCTCTTAGATAAAAAAAGTTACATATTTATAGGGTAAACAGTGTTCGAATAACAGTTAAGTTATTGCACATTGTTATGGGCAACACTTTGCAACAGAGTTGTGCGCGGCAAGTGGCAGCGCCAAAAACTATCGTAATACTTGAATTGCCTTTTCCACATATCGATATTTTTGAATCACCTCTGCAAACATTGTGGCGAAGAAGAAGAATTGAGCTCTTCCTCTTTCTTTTATTTCCGCCATTGCCTGAGATAGTTGGAAAAATATGGGTGAGTGGTTAAAAAAGAGTGATTTTTGTGAGAAATACGCAAATTGCGTTGTTAAACAAAGTGCAAAACACAAAACAATAGTTGTGCAACAGCAAATGTAAGTGAATACAACAAAGCCGGCATTAAAACTTGTCTAAAACCCTCCGAGCAAAAAGTTGCAATTTGGGCTACGATTTTGTGTCTGCAAGAAATCCATTAATATTAAAAGAATCGTCAAATATATCAAGTTAAAGAATTGTGCAACAATCAACTTGCAGTATTGTGGAATTGCTGCAATTATTATTTGCGCAAGTTTTGATATTTGTTAAAATTCGCAATGACTTATTCAAACTAACCTAAAAAAGCCGCCGCTGCATTTGCCATTTGTTTACATTGTGTTTGTTGTTTCTGAGTGCATATATTTAGTGGATGAATGGAAAGTAATCTGATTGTTATTTGCAGGCAAGCCTAGAGGTCTGCGCACTGCCAGAAAGCATGTAAACCACCGTCGCGACCAGCGTTGGGCCGACAAGGACTACAAGAAGGCTCATTTGGGTACCAGATGGAAGGCCAATCCCTTCGGTGGTGCATCCCACGCCAAGGGCATTGTCCTCGAGAAGGTGTAAGTAGAAGATTTATAACGAAATTATTACGATTTTTATTTGAATTTTAGACACTCGATGTCTCGCAGTATATTTTTGTGTTTTGTTTATTTTGAAAATCAAATCACAGGATTATACTGTGAGTTATCGGCTGAAACAACAACAAAATTCTTTTAATTTATTTATTTAGCTATTTAGTTATATGGGAAGCTAATTAAGGAATTTTATTTCTGCTTACAGTGGTGTTGAAGCCAAACAGCCCAACTCTGCCATCCGCAAGTGCGTGAGGGTTCAGTTGATTAAGAACGGCAAGAAGATTACCGCATTCGTGCCCCGTGACGGTAGCTTGAACTACATTGAGGAGAACGACGAGGTTTTGGTTGCCGGTTTCGGTCGTAAGGGCCACGCTGTCGGTGATATTCCCGGTGTCCGTTTCAAGGTCGTCAAAGTCGCCAACGTTTCCCTGTTGGCACTTTACAAGGAAAAGAAGGAGCGCCCAAGATCTTAGATGATGATACATCTATCAGTTTCCAGAGTTAGGGTTTTACAAATCTAAATAAACAAAAAAAAAAAAAAAAACAACCAAACTGAAATCTGTGTCTTTGTTGAAATTATAAATTAGCGTCCGGAAAATACTTAATTGGTCTAATCCGTTCAATCCGCAATGAAAGTATCGCAAGCCGGAATTAATATAAAATTGACAGAGGCAGATATATCCTATATCTGATCCCATCCAGACACGGACCGACTGCAGATACTCTTGATCTACTCTAAACAATACGATTTCTCAAATTCCATTAGTTTGTTTTATTGTAATGTTGAGCATTCAATATGTGTGTTATGTATTTTCAGTTGACGGCCTTATTTATATATATGTATGTAAATTTAAATGCCTAGAGCCTTATGAACTAGCAGTATAGATTATAGTCAGCCTGTGTCAGACTCTTCGGGCTCTTCTCAAGGATATCCGCCGGGGCCACCACCGGTGTTGAAATTGTTTGGTCCGGGACGGCGCATGGGACGACGACCACGGGAACGATTGGCGAACATACGATTGGTGTTGGGTGATCCACTGGGCATGTTCGGATCTTGGTTACCCATATGCCCACCGCGCATGTTGCTCGGCTGTGAGTCACGCTGCCAGACAATACGAGCCGGTCTGTTAACATTGTTGTTGTTATTGTTGGAATTGCCGCCGCGCATCAGGGTCCGACCGCCACGTCGATTGGGCACAGTGCTGCGCAAGGTGCGGAAGCGTGTGTTCTCTGACGGAGACGTGGCCTCAGCCTCGCGACCCTCCTCCTAGACAAGACAAGAAATACATTAATAGATAATGCTCCTTTTTGGATATAGCAATCAGGATGTTTACCTCAACTTCAACAGCCGGTTTTTCGCCCTCTGATGAGACGGCGCCCTCATTTTCCTCTGCGGGTCCTTCGGCCTGTTTCTCCGGGTTGTCTGTCTCGACAGACTGACTGGTGCCCACATTGGGATCTGTGGATGATCAATAGCGCAATTAGTTATCTTTTTTCATATTTTATCCTCTCCCAACTCACTCTCATTGCTTTGCTGCTGGGACTCCTCGGGCTGACCAGGAGCTGTTTCTTCGGCAAAGGCTTCATCTGCTTCGCTCGCGTTCTCCGCTCCTGTTTTCTCACTTTCGTCTGACTTCTCTTTGGCCTCGACAGCCTGAGTGCTGCTGCTGCTCTGTTCGGCAGCCTCATTTGGCTTCTGTGGGGAACTAGCAGGGGCGACGGTGCAATCGACACTCGTGCCGGCGGCGCTTTCGTCTGCTACGGCTGCTGCTTCTGCCACAGCGGTGCCATCGACCTCCGCTTCGACGCATGCGGTTTGTTCACTAAAGTTGGATACCTGTGGGGAGCTGACAATCTCAACGGAGCTAAAAGATGGAAACAGGAAAAATATAGCGCATAATCTTCTCCAGAGTTTAAGCAAGATTCTCACCTCTCAGTGCGGCGTGCAGCTGCCGAGGATGTGGAAGGTGCCTGCAGTTTCCAGTTGGCTTCGGCCTGTGGCAATGGGATGGCATTCGACTCGCCGCTGCCGCTGGTTATGGCCTGGCTTTGATTGTTCTCCTGTGTGGAGACGGTGGCAGGTGAGCCCTCGAGCAGTTGTCCCTCGGGCTGAGCCTGCATCTGGACCTGTTCAATATCAACTTCGTTGTGCTGATCGGGTGCATCGACGCCTTCGTTGTCCTCCATTTCGTTGTCCTGCTCGTATGAGTCCTCGTAGCCCTCCTCCTGCTCGGCATCTCCGCCATCGATGGGTCCCAGCACATCCTCCTCTTCATCATCAGAGTCTTCGACCTGAATATCATCCTCCTGGTCACGCTGCGACGAAGTAGGCATCTGATCCACATCCATGCCGGAGTCGCCAATGTGCCCGGCAGACAGCTCGCCGCCGTGCATGGGAGCACGCAGGCGCTTCGCCAGCTTCACGATCTTTTCGGGCACACCTTCTTCAGCATTGGTAGAGGAATCTCCCTCCACATCGCGTGGACGCTTGGAGCAACCTGCCTGGGTGGTGGTTACATTGCTGCTGGACGGAGTGTGGCGACTGTGACTGCTCACCACAGTGGATGAGCTGCTGCTGCTCCCCGATGTACTAGGCTGCTGTTGAATGCTCGCCTCCTGGACGCTAGGAACAGTCGGATTCTGGGTGGAAGTCGATGTGGTTGTGCTGCTCGAAGACGACGACGAAGAGCCCTCCACACGTGGTGATACGAGCGCCACGACCTGCTGCTGTGCACCGCCAGCAAAGAGCTGTGCATCATTCTGCTGTGGATGCTGTAGACTCTCTGCCTCCTGGGAGCTCTCGGCCGCAGCAGTCGCGCCCATGGGCGGAATAGCGGCCACGGCCACAGCCGCCGAGCTGGTCGAGGGCATGTAGTCGGTGTGTGATGATGTGGGCGACGAAGAGGCCATGGACTCCAAGGTAGCGCTGCCTGTGGTATGCACCTGCTGCTGTGGCGGCACCAAAGCCGTGTTGCCCACGGCGGAAGAGGAGCTGGTACTGCTGCTGCTGCTGCTACCCGAAGCAGCGGCTGCCGAAGAAGTGGACGTCGACGTCGAAGTGGAGGTAGAGGCGCCTGGCTGCTGACTGGTGGGCAGTATGGCAGCCGTGCGACTGTTCTGCACCGAAATAGGACGAATACTGGCCAGAGGCGTCTCGCCGCCACGCCAAGGAGTGACAGTGGCCGACTGCTGAACGGTGGCCGAGCCGGACATGGGCTTCACGTTGGCCGTGCGTGGCGAGGACTCGGAGATGTTGCCCTTCTCGACCATGCCCACAGAGCTGGTGGATGGCTTGGTAGACTGCTGTGAGCCCAGCTGGCGCTGCAGCTGATTGATTCTCATGTGAAGGGATTCGTTTTCGCGTGTGAGTCGTGCATTGATGTCCTTGTTGCTGGCAATGTGCTCCTGGAGCTCCTTCTCCAGGCGCTGTACAGTCTCGTCGTAGCTGGTCTTGGTGCCGGCCATTGTTGTCTCCTGGTTGGCCAGCTCGGTCTTGGTCACGGTCAGCTCCTGCAGCAGGTGCTCAATCTTCTGCTTGGCCTCACCGTTGTCCTGATCCCCGCCGGAGCGCGACTTGAGATCGTCGTACTCCTTCTGCAGCTGCTCGTGCTGCTCCTTGGTACTACGCATGGTATTGTTAAGCTCGTCCAGCTCTGAGCGCACCTTCTCCAACTCGGCAACGGTATCGCTGCCACCGGTCTGGGCCTGCAGGCCTGTATAGTAGTCCTTGTAGCGTTTGGCCAGCTTGCGCAGCATGAGCTCCTTGCTGTCCTTGTCCTGGATGACCTTATCCTTGGACTCGAGCTCCTCCTGTGCCTTCAGCAGCTCCTCCTCCTTCTGCAGCAGACGATTCTTTAGCTCCATGATGTCCTGTGTATGGCGTGCGTTTGCCTGCTTGAGCGCATTGGCTTCCTCCATCTGCTTCTTACGCGAGTCATCCTGCAGTTGCAAGAGCTTGCTCAGCGCTGGCAGCTCGTTGTCCAAGCGCGTTTTGAGGGCAGCCAGCTCATCACTTTGCTTCTTGCTCGCGTCCTTCTCGGCAGTGAGCAGCTTGGCCAGATGCTCGCGCTCGCTTTGCAAGCGCTTGAATTCCTCCGGGTTTCTGTTGCTCTTCTCGACCAGGGCATTGGCACGCTGACGCCACTTGATGGCCTCGGTGCGCAGCGAGTTGTTCTCCACGTTCAATTCCTCAATCTTGGACGTTAGTTCCTTGTTGCTGCACTGCAGCGGTAACAGCTCTTTCTCTAAGCTGCTGATGTGCTCCGTCAGCTCGCTCACGCGCTTGGTCAACGTGTTGCGCTCCTCGCGCAGAATGCGATTGCTATCGGTGATGGCATTCAGGGTTTCTATTTTGCGTAGCACCGCCTCGTGCTTGGAAGCGGAGACAACATCGGTCTCGCTCTTGGAGCGCTCCTGCTTGAGGTAGCCATTCAGCTCGTCCACCTTCTTCTGCAGAATCGTGTGCTCAGAGACGAGCCGCGCGTTCTCTGCTTTTAGAATATCCAACTTGGCCGCATACAAATCCTTCTCCTTGCGCAAGAATTTGATTATCTTCAAGAGCTGCTCACTGTTCTTAGCCTCATCCAGAGCCGATGAGCTATTCAGATCCAAGGTGGAAGAGCTGTCAAGCAGCGAATCGTTGATGCTTGTATTTTGACTGGACGCCGACTTGACGAGAGCCGCTAGCTTTGTGGTGAGTGCCTCAATCTGATCGTGGAGACTGGAATTAAGCGCGTTCAAATCAGCGACGCGCTTCTCCGACTCTTCCTTCTCTTTCTGTAACAGACCCTGAGCCTCGGAGTTTGCCTTCTGTAGCTCATCGTGGGCAGCTTGTAGGGTTTCACGGCCACACTTCAGTTGATTGAGTTCATCTTGCACCTGGAATCAGATTTAAATTTAGCCCATATTGAATATAGATAGATGTTTGACCTCTGACATACCTTCAAGAAGTCCGCCTTGAATTTGGTCAGCTCCTGAATATCAGCAGAGTGCAGAACCATCTCATTTGCATACTTGACTTCAACGGAATTCAGGGATTCGGCAAGCGTAGAATTCTCAGCACGCAAAGTGCGAATGGTGCGACCCGATTCGGTTAACCTCTCCAGCACAGTCTTGAGCTCCTCCTGGGTGGTCTTCAGCTGGTCCGATTGATTGGTGGACTTACTCTGTTCAGTGACATTGGAGAGCAGCAGTTCAGCCTCCAGATCGGTGACTCGCGTCTGCAGCTCAGCTTCGGAGCTCTTCAATTTCTTGATTTCCGCATCGGACTTGGCCACGATATCGGCGTGCATGTCATGCAGTCGCTTGATTTCGGTTTCTGCGGATTGGGACATCTTGTAGAACTGATCGCCATGCTCGCGAGCCTTGACCAACTCCTTGGAGAGCGACTCAATTTCAATTCTGGCCTGCTCGTAGCGCAGCTCGAATTCACGTGCCTTTTTGTTGGCCGCTGTGATTGGATTCTCGTCCTTGGATGGGGTGAGGCTCTCCTGCAGCTTCTTGCTCAGATCATTGACCTGGTTGACCTTAGCAGCGAGCTCCTCGCGAACTCCAAGCAGTTCCTGGTGCCACTTCTCGGCCTGCAGACGCTCCTCCTCCTTCAGCTTGTTGGCCGTTTCCGTTTGCCGCTTAAATTCGTTTACCGTCTCGCGGAACTTCTCTTCCTCCTCTTGGAAGTGACGACGCTGAGCGGACAGCTCGCGTACGGTATCGTCGAGGCGCTGCTCGAGACGCAGGCGTCCCTCTGTCTCGGAACGCTCCAGATTAGCCTTGATGAACTCCAAGTTGTTGAGCAACAGTGCTTGGTTCTGATGCTCGCGATTGAAGCCCTCCTTCTCGGCCTGCAGACGTGCAGTTGTCTCTTTGAGCACGCGATTCTCGTGGCGCAAGCTGTGTGTCTCTGTCTCGGATGCGACCTGCTTGCGATGGGCTGTCATCACCTCGTCCTTGAGCATGTGCACAGTCTGCTCGTGCTTAATGATCGTCTTCTCGTAGTTCTTGGTGCGATCCTCCAGAGCAGCTATTTGTTGTTTATACGTGGCGATGGCCTTCTGCAGCAGGTCCATCTGTTCCTTTTGGAACTCGGACGCGTTCATCAGCTTGCAGTTCACGGAGGTGAGCTCACGGACTTCCTTGCGCATCGAATCCAATTGATCCTGGACGAGTGCATCGTTTTTGCGCTTCTCGCTGGTATAGTAGTCGTAGTTCTCCTTGAGAGCTGCATACTTCTTCGCCTCATCCTCCAGCTGCTGCTCCAAGCTGCGTATGCGGCGCTCAAGCTTAGCTTCGGCCTCCAGCCTTTGCGTTTTCTCAACCATCTTTGATTGCTCCGCCTTGGATTCGTCAATGAGCACTGTTGAGTCGTCCAAATCGATGATCTGGCTGCCCAACTTCTTTTGGGCATCGAAATAGAATTTCTTGTAGCGCTCACACTTGGCAATCAAGGTGGAGATTGTGTTGTTCTTCTGGTTGAGAGCCTCCTCCATTTCGACCAGACGCCTGGTGGCCTTCTCGAACTTCTCCTCGTATGCCTTCAGCTGCAGCTCATCATTCTTCTGCTCATTGGCCTCCAGTTCGTTGGTCAATTCGCGGATTAGCGAAAGCAACTTCACATTCTGCTCCTGCATCTCGACAATGGACTCGAATGTAACCAAATCGCGGCTGATGGCATCGCTGGAGTTGTGCACGGGGCCCTGCTGTGTTTGGCTGCGGGACCGATTGACGCCAGCACGCAGGCAATTCAGCTCATCCAGCAGTAGGCAAACCTGGCGACTTAAGTCGACTTGCGATTGCTTCAGCTTTTTGTTCTCCTTGACGTGGCGTGTGACATCGAAATGTGCCTGCTCCAGCTCCTGCTCGAGTGCTAGTTTTTTGTCTATCAGCTCGTCGCGCTGCTGAAGCAGCAGTTGGTGCTCCTCGGTCAGTTTGCTGTAGTCGTCGTCCTGCTTCTTAAAGACAGGCGCACGCTCGTTGATCTCCTCTACAATTGATTTGATTTGCAGCTTCAGCTGTGCATTCTCGCGATTCTTTGCTTCCAGATCCTCCGAGTTCTTGGCATACAGCGAGTACAGCTCGGTGAGCGACATGTCAGAGCGCATCAGACGGCTGGCAACTGCAGCCGTTGGCGCTAGCTTGCAAATGGCGCTCTCCAGGCTCTGCTCCTGTGCCTCCTTCAGCAGATCGTTGGCATGCGCGATCTCTGTCTTTAGGGACTCAATTGCTACATTCTTAGCATTCACCTCCTCGGCATGAGCCTGTTTAGCGAGCTGGAACTCTGTCTCTAGCTCGCCGTACTGATCCGTGGTATCGGACAACATGCCCTTGAGATCCGATATGCCCTTGAGCAATTCATTGCGCTCCGCGACATTCTCACATTCGGCGCTCTTATAGATCTCCACCAGCTTCTCTTTCGTGTCGAGCTCCTTCTTCAGCGTGTCCACAAACTTCTCCGTTGTCACATTATGCTGGAACATTGTCTCATTGAGATCCTCAATTTTCTTGTTCAGATCCTCAATGGTTTTGGAGTACTGCGCATTCTGGGTATGGACTATCTGCAGCTCATCACACTTCTCCTTGAGCCGCACCTCCAGATGCATGGTGTTCATAGAATGGTCGCGTCGCAGATTCTGTAGCTCGGCATTGTTGCGATTCAAATCACTGCTGAGCACTTGAATCTCATTCTGCAACATGGCACGCTCGCTCTCCAAACGCCGCTCCTTGATATCTAGCGATACCTCCTTGCTCTGCACTTCATCCAAGCGCGCAATGGCCTCACACTTGGCTGTGATAGCAGCGCGTAGCTGCTGTTGATATGTCTGTAGATCCTGCTTTAAGCGCTCAAGTTCGCCATTCTGTCGCTCGATTACCTTCAGCAGCGAGTCACGTTCATCCACAAAGGACACCTTCTCCTTGCGCAATGTGGACAAATTTAGATCGTAGTTCTTGACCGATTCCTGCAGCTGATCGCGCTCGGCACACACTTGATCCAGCTGGCTGCGCAACTCGGCTACATTTTGCTCAAAGTTAGTAAACTTCACCTGGTTATCGAGCAGTTGGCTTTTCAGTTCCTCATTCTTTTGTTCTGTTTCAGCTGTTGACGGAAAGAAGAAAAGGAAGAAGAAGAGAGTGTGAGCACATTTTCGACATTTAGCAGTTGCAAAGATATCTAAATATCTATTAGTGTTTATTAATTCCCTTTAAAAACACTTTACTCACTAAGACGATGCGCGGCTGCTCTTTCTTTGCAATATTCATCGAAAAATTCGTCTAAATATGATTTCAGTTTTTGCTGCACGCCGGTTGGCAGCTGCTCCAGCTCGTCCGGCGCAAAAATCTGCGCCAGCGACTGCGGACCACTGAGATCCATGATTGGAATGCTTTTATTTCTTAAATTCAATATTCAATTTGCCTATTTTCCCTATTTTGTGCACAAAAAAACAAATTTGCACAACGACGCGACGTACGAGCGAAAAATTGCAATATATCTGGCAAGTGTGTACACATTAATTGAAGTTCTGTCGTTCAAATGAGCAGCTCATTAAATAAAAAGCAAATGGACTAGTTCCGTGTATTTTCAATCAACCGGAATATTAGTACTTTTTATTTTAATAAAAGAGTTCTCTTGGAATGATTTTTTTTATGTTTCTAATGAAACAAATTTTTAACAGAGCAAATCTTTTAAAACTCGATAATGACTATTGTTGAGTAGTTGTGAACCACAGTTCGCACTTCTAATATCAGTGTGTCCCTATTTACTGTGTTTAATATTTTTCTGTTTTGCGATTTTCCTTTTTTATGTGCCGGCTTTTTTTTTTACACAAAAAATAATATTCACTCTTTTAAATGTAACTTTCAATACTTACTTAAGCGATTTGCAGCAGCTCGCTCTTTGCAATATTCATCTGAAAATTTTTCAATGAACGCCGTCAGTTTTCCTTGAATATTGTCTGGTAGTTGTTTCAGTTCCTCCGGCTGTAAAATACTGCTCAATGACTGTGTGCCATTGAAGTCCATGTTGTTTTGTGTTGAAACGAAAAACTTCCGAATTATTTTATAGTTATTTAGTTCAGTTTTTACTAAATTATTTTGTCGGAAAAAGCAGCGGGCGTTTCAGCGTTCTTCACCATACCGATTCAGCAATGTACTGAAGAAAGCTGTTGATGCACTGATACATCGATAACTAAACAGAGGTGCAGATAGTCGGTGCGACGATATATCGTTTACGATGTGTTTAGTGCTGAAAAGTGTGCCAAGTGCATATTTAGCAACACTGACTTCGCGCGCAATTTAAATAATTCAAAATGTATATTGTATATTGTAATTCAAAATGTATATTTCATATATTTATATATTTTGATTGAAGTATTATATTTATTAGCATGTATGATTTATTTCCTGAATAAACTGTACTGCACTGATTTGTTGTTTAATTGATTAATATTGACTAAGCGCGCCATTTAAATAATTCAAAATGGAAGATGATAATTATGCATTATTTCATATACATTTTTTATTAATATATATTATTTATTTCTTGTTCATACAATGCACTAATTTGTGGTTTATTTAATTAATATTTAGTTCAGTTTTCACTAAATTATTTTGTCGGAAAAAGCAGCGGGCGTTTCAGCGTTCTTCACCATACCGATTCAGCAATGTACTGAAGAAAACTGTTGATGCACTGATACATCGATAACTAAACAGAGGTGCAACGATATATCGTTGACGATGTTTTTAGTGTTGGAAAGTGTGCCAAGTGCATATTTAGCAACACTGACTACGCGCGCAATTTAAATAATTTAAAAAGAAAATACAAAGATGATAATCAATAATGTATATTTTCGATTGAGTTATTTTATTTATTATTATATATCGTGCATTTCCTGTTAATACAAATGCAATGGTTTGTTGCTAGCTACATGATTGAAGTTATTTAAGAGTCTGCGTACCTGTCTCATACCTACCGCAGCGGCTATTATGAAAAGGCAGGTATTGTACACAACGACCTCATCATATTGGCTTACATAATCCGAAACGTTGAGCCACAGCCAACAGACAGCAATCAGCATCAATGTGTGTGCCTCAGCTCTTCATTCAACAGAGACAGCAGAGACAGGACCAGCGGCACAGGCAGATGAAGACGCAGTGGCAGAGGCAGAGGCAGAGGCAGAGGCAGAGGCAGAGGCAGCGTCTGGACCAACGTGTGCCGCGCTTCATCTCTGATAAGCGGTAACTGCACCTACAGCGATACTTCTTTGCGATCAGTGTACACTGAGCAAAATCTTGTGGCCCGCAATCAACTGACTGACTGTGTGGCCATCACCATTTCTTGCAGTGCAACGAACGGGCGATCTGCTTATCAATAATTTGTTTTCCTTCTTTTTTTTGTTGCTGCAGCATTTAGGCAGAGATTCGCTGGCGATAGCTGCTCAAGTGTCACACGCCCACATTTTTGGAGCAGCGGGCCAGAGGTTGCCGTTGCCGTTGCCGTTGTCGTTGCCATTGCCTGGACCCGGCTGCTCTGCCGCGGCCTGCCCATGCAGCCATTTGCACATGCGCCACGCCAATAAACTTGTACCCACCACCGAGGCACGCTTTGATCCTCATCCACAGTCGTCTCCGTTGCCGACTTGAACTCCCAACTCAAAGGCGATCGGCACACGTTAGCTTTGTTTTTGTTGTTGTTTCTTTCCTTCTCCTCTTTGCTCTGCCCAGTCTGCCCTCTTCCTGGACTGTCTTGGCCTGGGCTTTGGCTTTGGCTCTGGCCTGAGCTCGAGCTTGGGCTCGGGCCTGGGCCAGCGAGCGCCGGCGGCAATTATAGCGATATGATAAACAAATATTTTTGCATCTAACCCACGTCGCCGACTGAGGCAGCACAATTTCTGGCATTCTGGCGCTTAATTATGAACTCTGTGCCAGGTTTTTTTCTTCTTTATTTTCCTTTTTATACCCTGAACCCATTGAAAATGGGAAAAAAGGGTATAATGGTTTTGTGAAAATGTATGTAACAGGCAGAAGGAGGCGTGGCAGACCCCATAAAGTATATATATTCTTGATCAGGGAGAGAAGCCGAGTCGATTTAGCCCTGTCCGTCTGTCTGTCTGTCCGTCTGTCCGTCTGTCCGTCTGTCCGTCTGTCCGTCTGTCCGTCTGTCCGTCTGTCCGTATGTTTGAACGCGTCGATCTCAGAAGATATAAGAGCTAGAGACTTCAAATTTTTTTTGGAAGTCCGTGTATTGTACGATTCGATCGAGTTTGTTTCAAATATTCGATAACTATAATCGTTTTAATGTTATCGATTAAAAACCGATATCTTCATTTAGTTATAAAATTCTATTTAATTCATCTTTCTAGCTAGAGTCTTCAAATTTTGCATTTAGTGTTATTTGAGCCTTCTGCAATTTCGGTTTTTGTTAAATTTTGGATGCCACGCCCTCAAATTGCCCCTTCGCCTCAAATTGCTAAATCACGCATTTCAAGTACTAGAGACTTGTGCTTGGGCACATACACACATATGAATGTCATGATCACGCCCCACAAATTTGATCAAAATCGTTCGACTAGAAAAAAAGTTATTAAACATTTAATATCTCATATTATCGGCGTCTTGCAGCAGCAGCGAAGCTGATGAGTCATAATGCAGAGTTAGCAGATTGTGTGTTGGTGCGTGCGTCTGTGTGTGTGTTCTTGTGCGTGCGTCTGTGTGTGTGTATGTATTGCTTGCTACATATGTACATACATATAAAAGTAACGGAGAATGTTAGCGGCTCTTAGGAATCGCAGTTCTTCGCAGGGTTCAGGGGATCTCTTTGTCGAGCAGTCTCGACTAGAGCACTCTTACTTGTTATACCCTGAACCCATTGAAAATGGGAAAAACAGGGTATAATGTTTTTGTTGAAATGTATGTAACAGGGAGAAGGAGGCGTGGCAGACCCCATAAAGTATATATATTCTTGATCAGGGAGACAAGCCGAGTCGATTTGGCCCTGTCCGTCTGTCCGTCCGTCTGTCCGTCTGTCCGTCTGTCCGTCTGTCCGTCTGTCCGTCTGTCTGTCCGTATGTATGAACGCGTCGTTCTCAGAACCTACAAGAGCTAGAGACTTGAAATTTTTTATGTAGGTTCCTGTATAGCACGAAAAGATCGAGTTTGTTAAAAAAAATCGATAACTGTCTTAATTTTAATGTTATCGATTAAAAACGAAATCGATGCTCCGTTATATAATTATATATAATTCATCTTTATAGCTAGAGTCTTCAAATTTTGCATTTAGTGTTATGTGAGCATTACACAATTTCGGTTTTTGCTAAATTTTGGATGCCACGCCCCCTTCGCCTCAAAATTGTAAGTCCCGTATTTCAAATACTAGAGACTTGTGCTTTGGCACATACATACATATGGATGACATGATGGCGCCCAACAAGTTTGATCAAAATCGTTACTCTAGAAAAAAAGTTATTAAACATTTAATTTCCCATAGCATTGCCATGCAAAGCAGCCAAAGAACAGCTGACGCACCGATTGGCGTGTGTGTGTGCGTGCGCCTGTGCGTGTGTGTGTACGTTTTGCTTGTAATGAACGTACATACGCATGTGTATATAAAAGAAACAAAGAATGCTTGGAATAACGGTTCTTCATAGGGTTTAGGGTATACCCTTGTCGAGCGGTCTCGACTAGAGTTTTCTTACTTGTTTATATATGAGTGCTTAAATGTTTATGCGTGAATGCACTTTTACCAACTGGTTGCTGTTGTTGTTGTTGCTGTTTGGCCAGGGCTTGGCCCAAGTCGCTGCAATATGCAATTTAGAAGCTTATCGCACTTTGGATACCAATCAGTCGGCATTTTGGCTGCATGCAAAGTGGGTGGAGAGATGAAATAAAAATTAAATATGGCTCTATTTAAATATTAATAATTTGTACAAGGATTGAGAGAGGGTATTTAGGATTTAATATAAAGTGTGTGACACTTAAGGGCTTATATATAATCATATTTATACAGACAGAATTATTATAATTTATAATCATCCAGCTAAAAAATTACATTTTTTTGTAATTAGAATTAATGTATATTTAATATATTTATGAAATAGAGAAAAGGTATTTCATGTTCAGTAATATATATTGTAGTGAATCTCTTAGTTTGTTAATTATTTTTCTGATATGATTGAAAGATATTGTAACTGAAATTCACTTATCTTTTATGAAAGGATATATATCCATAAGTATTCTCAAATCGAAGGAAACGAATAATAAGATTTATCAATGATTATGAAATAAAGTCAAAATGAAGTTTTAAATTTATTCACGTGGCTCTGAGACCTCCCATGCCATCTACTCAGATAACCGCCTTTATCAACTCTATTAATTGGCATCAATATTGTGAACTGATTAAATTAAATTAATGTGTATATCAGTTTAGTTATTACATATTTAATATATTTTTAATATATTCTATAACATTTTTTCAATATTAAAAATAATATATAAAAAAACATATTTATTAAATATAAAAATTCAAATTAAAAATAAATATGTTATGGATAATATTTTAAATATTTATTTTTATTTTTTGTTTAATTTTTAAATATCGATATTTTTTAAATATTTATTTAGTTATTTTTAATTTTGTAAAAATACAAATTTATATAAAAAATATATAAAATTTATTTATAATAATAATAGAAATTTAAAAAAAAAATTCATTTTTATTTTTATATTAAAAAATATAATTATATGTAATAATCCAAAACAAATTAAATACACCAACATACAATTTTTATATATTACTAAAATAATTCAAAAATTTTTAGGTTTCCTGTTAATTATAAATAATAAAAAACAAAAACTCTCAAAGCTTTTATCAAATGTCTTAAAATTCTTAGATCCGCTGATAACTTCATATAAACTTAGCTCGGCTACAAAGCAGCCGCGTTTTACAATATTTGCATACGCTGCTCTATGTCTGTGGGTCTGTGTGTGTGCATGTCCATGTGTATGTGTATGTGTGTGTGTGGGGCTGGTATACACACCAACACACACACAGAGACGACCGTTTGGGGGCCTCCACCAATTGAAACAAACCAAATGCAAAGTCGTCTCTCCCACAACACATTAAATGCCGAGAACAGGTTTTGCTGCTTTCGTTGTATGCGACAAACTGCCCAGAGCTCTGACAAGCGGCTGTGGCTGAAAAGGGAGAGGGAGAGCGGGAGAGAGGGAGAGAGGTAGAGCGGGAGAGGAAGCTCTCTGCTCGGAGACGTTTTAAAATACACTCGCAAGCGGCGAGCAGGAATATTAAATAAGTCTGTTTCATTTGGATTCAAAAGAACTTGCCGCACGCCTGTTGCTCGGCCTGAGATCGCGCTCGAGTTCGAGCTCGGGCTTGAGCTCGGCTGCGGCTGGGGCACACTTGCCCCAGAATGAGACTGCGTCGTTCGCTTCGTCGTTCCGCTTAGCTGGGCAGCTGACAGTGCCACTGCCAGTGCCGCAGTCGCTGCCTGCTGCTGTTGCTCTCTGGGGTCGAAGCTGCTCAGCTTCAAGCTGGGCCAAGACTGCGCAAAAGGTTTTGCTCGTGCGCTTTTTGGCCTTATGCATTCGACTGCGACTCGGCTCGAGATCTCAGTTCCGTTCACAGAGAGTGTATATACATATATATATGAGGAGTGTATGTGTGAGAGAGAGCGAGTGAGTAAGCGGGGTTCAAGCCAAAGTTTCGCCAGCTTGTTGCCTGGCTGCCAGTTCGAAGTTGGCAGTTGGCAGTTGGCTAGCGGTTCGTCATCGGCGTGGTTCATGTATCTCTGACTCTGACTTTTGGGTCTGGCTACGTAGGCTCCGGCAGCAGCTGCGTTGCGCTTATAATCATAAATATATAGAGAGCGGCATGTATCTGTATCTGTATCTGTATATATATATATATCAGCTATAATAGTATATATAGGCCCGGTTATATGCCAAATGCGTTTGTGCTGTGCATTTTTCCCAAGTGTATTGTAAACTTGTGAGCCAACAACAACAACAACAACAACAACTTGCTCTCAGTTTCGTATTTGTTTTTTTGTGAAATGTTGAAGCCCTTGATTTTAAGCACCAGATACGTTCATTAGTCGTCGCAAGACATTTCGTGATCGTAAACGCGTTTGTAAGCCAACCTCATGATCTTGGCCAAAGCAGCCAAAGCGAGCCAGCGGCAGAGACAGTTCGCGGATTATTGAAAGAAATGCCCACAAATCAAATATCAGTGGAATATCAAAATATATATATTAAAAGTGCTACTAAAGTGCCCCCCTCAAAAAAGTGTGCGTTCTGGCTGTAAAGCAGCTAGATTAAAAGCTAAGAAAAAAAG
This sequence comes from Drosophila paranaensis, assembly GCA_035047545.1. NCBI lineage: Eukaryota > Metazoa > Arthropoda > Insecta > Diptera > Drosophilidae > Drosophila > Drosophila paranaensis. The sequence goes on along the minus strand of JAWNPL010000026.1, from coordinate 15,063,063 downwards.
TAAAATCTGATTGCAAAATTCTCAAGTGTGTGGAGTGCTTAATGTGGGTTAGGGCCTAAACTAGCACAAATTAAAGCAATACACATAACACACACACACACACACCTACAACACACACACCCGCACAACAAATAGACACAAATTCACACATGCCAACAACAACAACAACAACGAATGCGCAAATTTATGGTTGGTTGTTGGGTTACCACGGCCAGCAGTCGCTTAGGGAAAGAAAAAAACTAACGGAATAATGCAACATTAAGCAAAATGCTGCTGGCCCTGCTAAAGCTAAAGCAAAGCCCAAACCACCAACAACAACAGCAACAATCAGAACAACAACAACCTGCAACCATCGTCGCCGTCGTCGTCGTCGTCGTCGTCGTCATCGCAGTCACCGTTACCACGAAACGTAGCCGTTGCTGTTGCCGTCTAAAATGGAACCCTCATATGATCACGAACATCCACATCATCTGCTAACAAATTACAAGTAATATTTACATTTTTCCCATGCTATAAAAACAACAACAACAACAACAACTACGACTACAACTACTACTACAACAACTATAACTACTACATATATATACAATTTTTTTTTCTCGCTGTTTAATTATATCCAACCGTAGCGAAGATACATATCTTTCAAGATAATAACCATAATGAAAAATGGAAAAACTGCGCTGGTAGTTGTGAAGAAATTCTCTAGAGTCCGCTGGCTCTCCCAAATATATATATACATATATATATGCTATATAGACTGGGGGGGAGTTTAAATCTTAGTCACAAGCACGACAGCTGGCCAGAGAGTGAGTGAGCGAGAGAGAGAGAGAGAGAGGCAGAGAGAGGGGTAGCTATATATACCTTATATAGTTATATATAAAAAAAAAACTTTGCTTAGATTTTATTTTAGTTTTTTTTTTCTATTTTTTTTTTTAGATTTTTAAGAGCTTAAAGGCAGCCCCGGGCAGCAGCCAGTCACTTGCACTTGTGTGCGTATGTCCGCTGCTCGTTTCACTGTGTGGGTTCTGTGTGAATATGTAAATAGTTAGTTAGTTAGTTAGTTAGAATAGAACTCCGCCGCCTCGGAGTTGGTCAAGTGGAAAGTGAGCCAAGAGAGCAGCGCCTCACAGCTAGCCTGGTCAGCAAGAAAGTATGAGAAAAAGCACACAAACCTTAAAGAAACACACCAAAAATATGATAAAAGAAATATAAAAATTTTGAAGTCTCGCAGAGAGGTCAAGATGCGGTTTCGCTCATTAAAATGATTTAGTTTTGATCTAAGCTCTCTGATAGCCATGCATGAGATTAACATAGCATTAGGCCTCAAACATTTAACTAACCTTACGAAGCATCCGGTTCAGATTTCGTTATACATATATATATATCTTATTATATTTTGAAAGAAGAAAGAAACCATTTGAAGACTTCTTTGGAAATCGCAAATATTTTACGCTGCTCCGTCACATATTTTGTCACATTTTGGTTTTTTCTTTGGCATTTTTGATGGGTTTTTGCGCGTCTTTGATCCGTGCTCTATAAATCAATCGGTCGTTTAGGTAGACACATCAATTTAATCCACTTTTTCAATTCAATTTACATATTTGCATTTTCCGAAACTGAGAAACAAAAGAAAAAACCATAAAATTCAATTTTATTACCTTAAAGCAAATTTTAACTATCTATAGAGCAGTTCCGTTCCGTTTCGTTTCGGATAAAAAGTTTTATTATCCCTGCACAAATTGGGTGCTAAAAGATTTATTTTTCCTTCAAAACTTGATTACCTAGAATTGGATAATAATTATTATCCGTTAATAGGCGTATAAATCAAGCGTCGACAGCTTAATTGTTTCAGCTCACTCACTAACTAGCTAACTAGTTAATTAATTAGCTTATGCACACTTCCCCTATATCATTATTTCTGTATCAATTGCGGCTCGGCTGCATATAATAAATTCCGTGTTAACAGCATTTTTCATATATTTCACTTTCAGAATTGAATAATAAATTAGAATAGTAAACGAACCCCAGATTGACGGAATAGATAGATGAGAAAATCAGTTTAGGAAATTGAAATTATGAAATGTAAATAAATCTTTAAAAAATGGATCAATGAATAAATAAATCTAAATTAAATCTTAAAATAAAAATCTCTATCAATAAATAATTAAATTAATTAATAATTTAATAACAAATATATTAATAAACAAATAAATATATATACAATATAAAATTTTAAATAAGACATAAGTAGCTCCTGCTTGTCGCTTATCTATTTTATTGGATATATTCCGAAACTAGGGCTTCTAAAGTTATTAGGGCTTCTACAAAAACTTAAGATTGAAGCAAAGACAAACTTATAGTATATACATTTTATATTTATTATCAATTTTATATACTATAAGCTACACAGTTTGTCTTTGCTTCAGTCTTATTATTATAAATATATATTCCCTCGTATACTGTGTAAACATTTTCACTATAGTTTTTAGATTTTTTCGTCAACTTATATCCCTATCATATATTATGCCTGTCTCAAAAATATATTACAATACTTATAAAAATTGTATTATTTGTCTATCTCCTGGATAAGATTTATCTACTAAGCTGATGCTGATGTATATCTATAAATTATGAGAATACATTTTAAAGCATCAAATTAGAGAATGAAACTCAGCCAAGGGCCATAACTATAACTATGTATCAAATATATATTTTAAAAACCTGTTCTATTACAATGATATATGTATATGATATATGATGTATTCATATATGTATGATGCATATATGAATATAGCACATAAAACAGAACAGAAATCTGAAGTATATTTATTAAACTATGTAGATCTGAACACTCTAATCTGTTTCTTAGACGAATCATAAGCTTTATACAATGAACTAAAATACTTAGAAAGCTCGCAGCTATCTTTGAAGACTTCCACAAAATATATACGTTTTATTTAAATATGATGCTATTTTTATTTAAATTATTTATTTATTTTTTTAAGTTTTTTTCTTCATTATAATTTTTTTAATTTCTTTAAAATATCTTCCCTTCAATATTTTGCGCTTTTTCTGCACAAATGATTTCGAATTTTCCAAATAGCATATTTAACAGTGCTCTACATATCGTCTATATGCAGCATACCACACATATATACATGTATCCACCTATTCATATGGCTAATTCTCAAGCAGCCAAGCGCTGCGAGGGAGTTTGTTGTGTGCGTGATAAAATCCATTACATTTCAGTACATTTTTCATGGGTCTCATTTTTATATATATCCACACATATATATATATATAAAGTTTTTTTTTTCATTCTCTTTAAATGGCTTTTGTGTGTGAGAACTGGGTCTCGCGTTGTTTCTTTGGCGACGGCTGTAAACCTCATTAGCCGAGCCCATTCGCAGACGCGTTTCGGCTTCGGGTTGGATGCTCTCGGGCCCAGCAGAGAGTGCCACACCAACACCAGCACCACCAGCAGCACCACCAATGATGCCTTGCTTCATTAGTTTAATTATGTGCGAGAGCAGGAATCTTTATATGCATACCGCAAAGGCTCTCATGTGCGAGCCGAGCAGGGCCCGGATCTGGCACTGAACGCAGCTCTCGCATCTCTCTGGTGGGCTCTCATTCGTTCGGAATGAGACAAGTCCAAGTCGCGATTGCCACAGGTAGCTGCGTTTACCTTTGCCAGTTATTGCTCTTCAGCTTGTTGTTGTTGCTCTTGCTGGTTCATTAAAGCAGCGGGCTAAACGCGCTAAGATGGCGGTTGCCCAAGCCGGATGCTGTGGCTGTTTATGCTTATTGGTCAACAGCAACTATCTACATACACACACACGCACACACACGCACGCACTCACACACGCATGTGCTCATGCATATGTATGCGTAGCGACTGCGTCGTTAAGTTATTCCAGTACATCACACCTGGGCTGCAGTCGCCTTGGCACCACCACACTCAAGCCAACAACAACCACAGCAGCAACCACTGAGGGCCAGCTCTTCGCTCTTGTCTCTTCTGTCTTGGCATCTTGGCCTGGTCTGGACTGGTTTTTGCTTCTCTTGTTGTTGTTATTCTCTGTTCAGGCAAAATGAGTCGGAAAACAAATGTATGCGGCCTTTGAGGCGCCTCGCAGCCAGCACCAGCAGCCAATAGACTGCAAATGGAGCAGAGCAGATGCTGCATCTGCCACAGGCCACACCCACCGTGGCCCGCAGAAAACCAAAATGGCTTTTATTACCACAAACTTTACAAAACTGCGTACGAGTTGCATATGGCCGGCAACAATCATAAAATGGCTCTTAATTAATGTAGCCAAGAATGTGATAGGAGTTGAAGGACTAAACGGGGAGTTGTAATGGGAATAAAGGCGAATACATAGATTCCTTATGAGCTTAGCTATGCCAATATTATTTTCATTATCGCATGGAATGAGATTACAGAATACAGATACAGGCAAGGCAACTTAAGGTTCCAAATCTAGGGACTTCCTCTAGCAATCCTTGTCACTGGTAACTAAACATTGCCATGCATGATTGAGCCCACTATTATTACTTTTATTAATATTATTAAATTTAATCTTAGCTGGCAATTTCAAAGAGGAATTTTTAATAATAAAATAGCTTTTATAAATTCATATTTAATTTGTTATCATATTTATTTCATATAAATATTGGGATAAAGGAAAAATGTATTTATTTGAATCTGAAGTATATTTAAAATTCTATCTATATTCTTACTATAATTAACAACTTTTGTTGAGCAGCTATTAAGAATAAAAAATAAAGAATTGGAAGTGATTTTGTACGTCACCTTTTGGAATGTTATAGATAAACAACAAGCCAAATTTAGTAGTTGCTGAGGAGGATAATTGATTATAATTATGTATATATAGATATATACAATTATAGTCAGCTCTCAGCTGCAGTCAATTATAAGGCACAGGTTCGAATCCGGATTTTCTTGCTCTGTAGTTAAATTAATATCGAATGGGAAATACATTTCTGAAGTGTGTCGATAACGGAAATTATGACTAAGCCTACGATGCGGATGCTTAATATTTAAATTTACGACTAAATTAGGCACAGCCATAAAGCTAAAGTTTTGAAAATGAAAAAAAAACCCAAAATAAATTAATAATAATGAAAGGCAATTATAAAAGGGCGGAAAAGTGCAATATAAATACAAAGTTATATTTAGAATTTTAATTGAAATTTTTAAAAAGAATTACATTTTTGTAAATTTAAAAATTATTTTTAAATTATTATATTTTAATTTAGTTGACAGTTAATATTTATATATTTGCAGAAGACAAAGTAGTAAAAAATCTATTTGAAATATATATAAATATATATTTCAGTTTAATAATTTTATAAATAATTAAAATATATTTAAAATATACATAAGAATAATTTTGTCCGAATAATAATTTTAACAAATAATTAAAATATATTTTAAATACGTAAAAAGCAGTTATAGTAGCCTCTAACTAACGTTGAGTGAAAATATACTTTCTAGGCAGTCGTTAGGCTAATGTGCTTGAGCATATGTTATGGCGCTGCGGCCATGTTCCCACGTGCCAGATATCTGGCAAAATATATATGCTTAATTCGAAGAGTATGGCATTAAAAATATTTAGAATTTTCACCAGTCTCATATTAGACTAGAAAGCAAATGCCTCGCGGCTATTTGGAACGTGTGAACAGACGATCAGCATGCGAGAGAGTAAATGGAGATTGGAGCAGGGGCTTATAGAGCGGGTTTTAAATATATATAGACTCACTTTCGCTGGGTCTTGAATGCTGTTACTATATAGTAAACTTGATAAATATGCAAAACTGATAAGTAAACTATAGATAGCATCTTAATCTAGCTTCTATATATATGGCCGACTCATAATTAACATAGTATATTAAAATGTCGCATATGCCAAACGCCGTCGCCTTTTCGATTGTCTGCTGCGTACCTCGAGGGGGGGGGGGGGGGTCTGGGGCTGGGGCTGGGGCACAAAGCTAAAAGGCTGTCTTTGCGACACGGCGACACATGAATCACAATATGCTAAAGGGCTGACACTCTCTCCCGATCAATGCGGCTTCTGAATGAAGTTTTTTTTCTCCTTTTTGTGGGCTTGTTAAGGCCAGAGCCAAAGTTGCCTACTTTGCGGCAGCCGCCAAGTTGCCAAGTTGCCAAGTTGTCCGAGTTGTTCGAGCTGTTCGAGTTGTCCGAGTGGCTGCTGCTGTGGCTGCTGCAACCGGCGCAGTTGAAGCCACCAGCAGAGTCCCCCGTTGCGGTTGTCGTAAACAAAACGTTGCACGCTCCGCGCTCCACGGTCCGCAGTCAGCGCGGACGTTCAGTACTTGGACAGCACAGACAGCAGACAGCACAGACAGTGGACAGTGGACAGAGAGACAGAGAGACAGAGAGACTCTGGACAGGGCGACATACAGTGGGGGGAGAGACAGCAGCTTCGGACAGAGGACCGCAATGTGGAATATGTGGCATTTTGCAAAGATGTTGACATTTTGCGCGCATAAAAATGCCAACTTACCGGCCACTGTATGTGTCCTATTTTAAAATCAGGGCCATGGCTAAGACGCTGCCCGGCTGAGCACTGAGCACTGAGCAGGGGCTAAGCTAAAGCCAAAGCCAAAGCCTTAGCCGCATCGTCGTGGATCGTGAGCGCGCGCTTAGGCCAAAAGCAGACCAAAAGCAAAAGCCAAAGACCAGTCGGACAGGCGTACGGCCCAGGACGGTATAATTTTGTGTAGCTGGCTAAAGTATTTAGCAGCAGCAGCAGCAGCGGCAGCGGCAGCCGCAACCGAATATCAAAAACGTAACGATGTCACCAGGAACCCTCAATAAATTATCCAACTGAAGCTGAAGCTGAAGTTGAGGCAGAGGCTCAGCCTGGGCTGGGGCCTTAGTTCTGTGTCGGCTTTGCCTTTTGGGCCGAAAGAAAGCTGAAACTAGAGCGCCTAGTTGGGGCCAAGGTAGCCTGGACTCCTGGCCCGGCCTGGCCTGGCCTATGCGGCCTAACAATTAGGCCGAGCTCTTGTTGGTAGGCAAAAGAGCAGACGGCAGACAGCCAGACGGCCCGCCACCGAGAGACAATAGACCAAAAGTGTAGTGGGCAGCAATAAATTCAAACGGTAACAAATCGAGCCAGGGGCCAAGACAGCACACGCACACACAGAGCCAAGCGCGGAGCCGCAGCCAGAGTCGAGAGTCGACAGTCGAGAGTCGAGAGTCGAGCGGGCTCTCCCTTAGGGAGCGAGCCCGGAGCTAAGCTCTGCCAATATTTAAACTTGTCTCGTTTGGCTGCTGCTGCTGCTTTGGTTCTGCTTGAATTCCTGGAAGCCGAATTACTTTGAAATGTGTCGATATGTCGCAACTTTTAAAAGTTATGCATAAAGGTCTGGGGGCCCCGAGCCGTAGCATACAGCTCCTGCTTCAGCTACAGCTACAGCTTCTTTGCTTACTCCACTGGCTCGGCGGATCGGTGGCTCGGTGGATCGGTGCGGCCTCCTTTGATAATACAATAGCTGCACGCGCCCAATTTACATTTATGTCCACTGACATTAAGGAGCGCAAAACGTTGCAGGCCAGCCTTCGAGCCGGGAACCTGGTCCAGTTTCCAGCCCTGCCCCTGGACCACCCTTTGCCCCCCTCCCGCAATCTGCATTCGCCATTCTTCGATTCTCGTTGGTGTCTGATATAAACGCAAAGTTTATACCTTTGCCCTCCTCTTCCTCGGCTGCTTCGTCTCATTTTATTTTTACTTCTCTGCCTCTTGCGTACCGTGAAAATTGTCAGCGTATTTAGCGGCGATTTTAAATATCATTATAAGGCGGCCTCCGACTCTGGCTCTGGCTCTGGCTCTGCAACTGTCCTACGTAATTTTGAACAGTAGCTCATAAACACAATGAGGAACAAGCTCAAACGATTCCAACTCTAATTAGGCAGTGCGTGTGATACCTGTGCAGGTAGCACCTTTTAAGAGAAGAGATGTTGACGCTTAACAGATCTGATTATATATACTTGTCGATAATCATAAATATTTGGGGTATTTTATTATTTTTTGAGAATTTAAACTTAAAGCAAATATAATTATTTCAATTAATTACAAATTGTCTTCTAAAGTGTGAATAAACATAACACTGCAATAAAAGCAAGTTCATTATATACCAACCTACTCCTTTTTATTCCTCTCAATCTGCTTGCTTTCACCTGCAACTCCTCCATCGCCTTCGCCTCATTCTTCGCCATATTCAACTTCTTTGTTACCTAAAAATATAATTTTATCCTTCAAGAGCTACAAGAGAAGAGAAGAGAAGAGAAGATTACATCTGAGCTTGCTCTTCCTCATATGCTCAATTTCCCTTCTTTATTTTCCTCTCCACTCATAGAATACTCGATCTGCATTCTTCTAATGCGACTTCATATGCTCATTTATTAATTATATTAATAATATTTTTTTAAAACTGATTTTTAATTATTAAATCCAATTTTTGTTACAATTTACGGACTTCTTATGGATCTATCAAATATGTTTTATTTTAAACAATATTCTTTATCAATCGTAAGCCAATTGATATCAACTTGAATCATCGCCTATAAGCTTAAGCCCAAGAAGAATATATGAAATTCGAATAATTAATTATCATGTAAAGAAAAATAAATATTTTTAATAATTGATTAAATAATATTCAGAACAGAGTTAGCTATACTCCAGCTTTTGATCGAAGAAATACAATATTCTAATAACGTTTATAACTATAACTAATAAATACTTTAAAATATATAATAATATAAAAAATATAAATATAAATATATTAATAATTTTTAAAAATATATTCTTAATTTACTTAAATTTGATTCTTATTATATTTTTATTTATTTGATTTTTTTTCGTATTTATTTAAATAATTAAAAATATAATTTTCAATATATAGAATATTAAATATTAGTTCTCTGCTCTTCTCATTTCAGTGCTAAAAAGTATCCGCACGTGTCCCGGACGCCGGAGTACAGCCACTCGACAGTGGGCAGTGATTATCCGGAGCACGGCGTCTACCTGTCCGACGGGCGCCTGCTGCACGAGAGTCCCAGCGACAGCATCTACCATGTGCGGCAGGGCAGCGAGCACTCGTCGCCCAGCTTGCACTCCCCAGCCATACAGAGCGCCGGCTACGACAACGAGCACTCGATGAACGAGGCGGCGCTCTCGGTGCACAGCCACAGCCACTCGCCCATGGTGTCCAGTGCGTACAGTGTGGGTGGCGGGGGCGGTGGCGGTGGCGGAGGCGGCGGTGGAATCACCTCCTCGCTGATCAGCAGCAATATACCGCTGCTGGGCGGGGGAGGCAGCTCGGTGCTGAACAAGTTCTTGTCGCATCCGCACGCCGGAATGGATGAGTGCGGCGCTCCGCCCATCGAGCCGGCGTCCATGTGGAGCTATGACTACAAGGGCGACATCTGCGCCTCCAATTGTGGCTACCTGGACCGGCACAAGGCCTTGGCCAGCGACCTGAAGTACAGACCGGGCGGCAATCAGTCAAAAAGTGCCAAAGAGTCGCGCATCCGCCGGCCAATGAACGCGTTCATGGTCTGGGCCAAGATCGAGCGCAAGAAGCTGGCCGACGAGAATCCCGATCTGCATAACGCCGATCTCAGCAAGATGTTGGGTAAGTCCTTCCCCATACTCCAGCTCATCAAGCTCTCATATCTGGTTGTCCGCAGGCAAGAAGTGGCGCTCCCTGACGCCGCAGGACCGACGGCCGTATGTGGAGGAGGCGGAGCGTTTGCGCGTCATTCACATGACCGAGCACCCGAACTACAAATACCGGCCCAGGCGGCGGAAGCAGTCGAAGCTGCGCACCCTGCAGCCGGGCAAGGAGCAGCAGGGCGAGGCTGCCGCGCAGGCGGCAGCGGGTGGGGCCAAGAACACGCCCAAGCTAGCGACGCCACCGCTGGCCACGGCCACCAGCGGCAGCTACAACACGCCCACCGACGACAGTCGCAACTCCACGCCCCAGAATGTGGGCGGGCTGTACGAGCAGCCGCTGAAGCCGAGCTACTCGCCCAGCTCCGTGGACTGCTACAGCAATGCGGACAGCACGGAGCAAATCGAATCCCTGAATGCCAGCTGCAACGAGTCCTCCCCAGTCGCAAACGCCGCCAATGCGGGCAGCTATGACAGCTCGCTGCTGCTCAAGAAGCTAACGAAGCCCTCGCCCAGTCGAGCCGCCAAGCAGCGCAGCGAGAGGCAGTCGAAGCTGGACGAGAAGTCCAAGCAGCAGCAGCAGCAGCAGCAGCAGCAGACCAGCCTGTACGCCTCCTATCCACTGAGCAGCTCCGTGGCCGTGGTGGCAGCCCGTGGCATGTACGTGACGTGCAACAACCGGGGCCTGCTGGACCACGGGCACTCGGTGAAGGGCACCTTCTATCCGCCCGTGTCCAGCGCCGACGACGATGCCGGCGGCAGCATCACCACCATGCGCCAGCCCCACTGCAACACCAGCTCCAGCCTGTGCACCACCATCTCCAGCGCCAGCGCCAGCGCCAACGAGCTGAACAGCTACGCGGTGGCCATGGCCGAGAGCAACTGCAGCACTGGTGGCGGAGGCACCGTCGCCACCGCCGCCGGCAGCCTGCGCCTCAGCATGAACGATCTGGGCGCCGTGTCCAACGATTATTTGTCCGGCGTGAATGCCAACGCGTACGGCATGCAGTACGAGGACTTTCTGCGCTACCAGAGCAACGAGCTGGACTACGACCAGCTGAAGGAGGCGACGACGCCAACGACGACGCCGACGACGGCGGACAACGGGGCGCAGAAGTGCGCCAAGTATCCGGACACCAACCAGAACTACGACGACTACGAGGCGGAGGCCTACAACAATGCCATGCTGCTGCCGCACTCTGGCGCCACCACCGCCAGCTACTACACGCAGTTGCCCTACTCGCTGGCCAGCGGCGCCTGCACCGCCTTCCCCTTGCAGCTGGCGGTGCCCTTCCAGCAGACGTCTGCGGCCGGCGGCGCCGCCGCCGCCTACGGGCAGCCCATGCAGAGCAGCTACCTCCACTACGGCAACTACTATGAGGCCAATGGAGCGGGTGCCCAGCTGCTGCCGCAGCAGACGCCGGCAGTGACGCCGCCGGGCTCGAGCATGCAGCAGCATCCTCATCATCCACATGCCCACCACCATCATCATCATCATCCTCATCATCATTTTGCGGCCAATGGCGGCAGCTCGTCCCCCGGCATGGTGGGTGTCGGCGAAATGCTCTTCGAGCATCAGCAACAGCAGCAACATCAACAGCAGCAACATCAACAGCAGCAACATCAACAGCAGCAGCAACAGCCGCAGCAGCAACAACAGCAGCAGCAACAGCAGCTGCATCCGCGCAAGGACGATGAGATTAGCAATATCCTGGCGGGCGTGCGCAAGACCTGCTACAGCAACTAACGGAGGCAACTCACTGCATCCGCCTGCTCTGAAATTTGTTATATTTGAATGTAGAGTTTAGCGCTTGGTTAACGGTACGCATAAGTATTGCTCCCTCTACCCTCCCCCTGCCTACTCCCCCCCCAACGAATCTCCTTCTTTACAACATGTACTATATTTAGAGTTTTTCTATTTTTAATCTATCCTATGAGATGTGTTAAACTTAAGTTAGTTTGCATTGAAATAAAATCGAATTCGCTATGAAAGTGTACCACGTTTTAATGGTTGAAGAACACAATAAACATGTGAGGCAGGCATTGTACCAGAAAAAGACAAGACAAGTACCAGCAACGTTTTGTGTACCAATATTCACAGTTTATTTCTGTATTATATTTATTATAAATATCTCAATTTGTAATATATTTTGTGCAAATATTTGTTGTATATAAGCAATATATATTTATAAATTATTTGCACACAGTATATGGAAAATGAGTACCAAACAGCTGGCACTTGCAGTTTGTACCTTCGAGTACTAATTTAGGTACACTTTTAGTACAAGTGCCAGTCGCGTTGGTACTGGTTCGCTTATCAACTATTTCGTACACAATTTGCTTGCCAGGGCTCGTGTCTTTGATAAATTACATTTATTTAAATAAAAACTGAGCTGGCTTTTAAGAATATATAAATATTTATATAATATTTTTCAGGCAAGCAGAAAATTTGTTAAGTGCAAAGTCAGCTTTTTAATGATTTTATTTTAAAATTAAAAATATTATTTAAATAAACTTTTGGTGCAGACTAAATTTTTCTTCAAAAAAATATAATTCATTCCACATTCTGTAGCTTAAAAAATCATTTGTAAAAATAGTTTCATATAGAGTTAAAAGATTTAATTTTGAAACATTTAATTTCGACTTAAATTTAGCTTAGTTTGTTTAGAATTTAATTAGTATTTCAAAATGCAAACGACAAACAAAAAGGTACAAGTTCTTTGGTACATATCGAATGCGTTATCCAAGTGGTGACCACCTGACTTGATGACACCAATATACACAGCATCTGCCAGTGAAGCTGGCGACTGCGCACTGCGCCCCACGAGCTGTTTGTGAGGGGGCCAAAGAGGCAAAGAATTTTTCTTTTCTTGCTGAAGGGCTAAAGGATTGCCGTTCGAACGTTACATAAAATTTCCATAATAATTTCTTTCTTTCAAATAATTCCACATAATTCTGGTCGAGCTACTGAGGCGATGCACTGCACCCGTTCGAGTCGCAGTTCGAGTTCGAGTTAAGCTAAGTGAGACAAAGATGTGTAAAGTTCAGATAAAAGCATTCGCATAGAGCGCCACTTGTGCGCTGCATAAGAAAATTGTGTTAACGACGTTAAAAATTCCATCACAAAATTTGCCAAAAGAAAATTCTGTTTCGCTTCCTTTACAATTATATTTACATATGTATATTAATGTTTAGTTAACTGAGTCTTGAGTTGAGTGCATAATCAGTAGCCCAACGGCCGCAATTCGACAACATTTGAGCATCCAGCAAAATCGATAAGCTTCAGCCTCAGCATCCGCACTATTTGATAGCCACAGAAGGGGGGCCGCCGTCACCCGACCGACCAACCACCCACCACCAAACACCACCACCAGCACCGCCACCACCACCAACATTCGCATAAGCCACCCCACCTGATATAGTAGTATTTGTCGCAATCATGTCATTCATAACGAAATTGAAGGCGACTCCATTGCCACCACTGAAGAACATACTCAATGTGGCCATGCAAACGGCCAGGCAGCAAATTCCAGAGCGCAAGGACTACCAGCAGCCACCTGGCGCGAGCGGCAGCCATCCACAGCAGCAGCAGCAGCAGCAGCAGCAGGGTCAAGGTCACGGCATGTTTGCGCCAGTCGATGCCAACGGTGATGGCGGCGATGGCCAGCCCACAGAGATGAGCTCGAATCCCTTTCGCAACGCCGGCAGCTGGTCAAACGAGGACGGCGAAGGCGACTACAAAAACGAATACCAGAGCACCTCCTTTGTGGGCAACGATTACGATGGCAGATACCAGCAGACAGATGGATTCAGGTGCGTAGCGTAGTCATACATATATCCCAACGATGCAGTGGCTCATGCTTCATTCACTCTTGCAGGCAGGGCAGCATCGCCTCGGAGGGCAGCTCGTTTGTGTGCGAGGGTGAGGGTGGCGGCGGCTCCAAGATCGACGAGTTCCAGGCGGCCTGGAATGTGACAAATGCCATCCAGGGCATGTTCATCGTGTCGCTGCCGTTCGCAGTGCTCCACGGCGGCTACTGGGCCATCATCGCCATGGTGGGCATTGCGCACATCTGCTGCTACACGGGCAAGGTGCTCGTGCAGTGCCTCTACGAGCCCGACCCCAGCACGGGTCAGATGGTGCGCGTACGGGACAGCTACGTGGCCATAGCCAAGGTATGCTTCGGCCCCAAGCTGGGCGCACGCGCCGTCAGCATTGCCCAGCTCATCGAGCTGCTGATGACCTGCATATTGTACGTGGTGGTCTGTGGGGATCTGCTGGCGGGCACCTATCCGCAGGGCTCGTTCGACTCGCGCTCCTGGATGCTCTTCGTGGGCATCTTTCTGCTGCCCATGGGCTTCCTCAAGTCCCTCAAGATGGTCTCGACGCTCTCCTTCTGGTGCACCATGTCACATATTGTGATAAACGCCGTCATTCTGGGCTACTGCCTGCTGCAGATCGGCGATTGGGGCTGGTCAAAGGTCCGCTGGAGCATTGACATGGAGAACTTTCCCATCTCGCTGGGCGTCATTGTCTTCTCGTATACGTCCCAGATATTCTTGCCCACGCTCGAGGGCAACATGATCGATCGCTCCAAGTTCAACTGGATGCTTGACTGGTCCCACATCGCCGCAGCGATATTCAAGGCTGGCTTCGGCTACATCTGCTTCCTCACCTTCCAGAATGACACGCAGCAGGTGATAACCAACAATCTGCACTCCCAGGGCTTCAAGGGCATGGTCAACTTCTTTCTGGTCATCAAGGCCATCCTCAGCTACCCATTGCCATACTATGCTGCCTGCGAGCTGCTGGAGCGCAACTTCTTCCGCGGCCCGCCAAAGACCAAATTTCCGACCATCTGGAATCTTGATGGGGAGCTCAAAGTCTGGGGCCTCGGCTTCCGGGTGGGCGTCATTGTCTCCACCATACTCATGGCCATATTTATACCACACTTCTCGATACTGATGGGCTTCATTGGCAGCTTCACGGGCACCATGTTGAGTTTTATTTGGCCCTGTTACTTCCACATCAAGATCAAGGGGCACTTGCTAGACCAGAAGGAAATAGCCAAAGACTATGTCATCATAGCACTGGGCGTCCTCTTCGGCGTTATAGGCATCTACGATTCCGGCAATGCCCTAATCAATGCATTCGAAATCGGTCTTCCATTTTAAAAGAATTATTACGAAACCAAAACGAAAAAAAGAAATTTATAGTTTAGTTAACGAAAGCTCGAATCAAACTACGAATAACAAAGTATATATATACAGATACAGATACAAATATATATATATATATATATTTGTTGAGTTTGTCTGGTCTGCAGTCTTGGCATGTCTTCCAAGCCAACTAAATTTGTCAGAATGCAGTCCACGACTAACCTCAAGAAACTTAGTCTATAAGAAATGCAACGCAAGTCTTCCAAAACAAATGCGAACAAAATGTCTTCCAAACATGATATATGATATATATTTAAAGAAATCCTAAGCTAATTTAAGTAACGAGTATTTGAAGAGATTACGTATATTATATTATTGTATGAACGCGTATATAGAGGAAATTGAATTAATATCACAAAACTTCCAAAACGACACACAATAAACCATTATACAAAATTGAAATGTATTTAAATCTATTATCCGCAAATAGATAGAACTCATTGATTATTTATATACATACAGCATACAGTATATATATACATATATATATAGTTGAAAAGCGTTTTTTTAAACGATATGAATTATACAGTTACTGTACTTATACATACGATAATAGCCTTTGAAAACGACACTAGCATCTTTTAAAAACTCTCAATAAAAACCATCATTTCACGTTGAACAAAATTCCCGATTCCAAGAAGACTTTCAAGGGAAAGAAATGTCTGTAGAATAATTTTCAAAAATGATATGCTTTATTTGTTGTTAATCTTATAATTCAGTTTTGTTATTTTTTTGTTTTTCTTTTTAGGTAAGTAGATATGTTGTATAAAAAAATATTGTCATGGAATCCTAGGCACTAGTGTGATATGATATGAAGACAAGACTTGACAAGACAAGACGTACGAGCACGATTTGTGTGTTAATTATCGGTTAGTTCGAGGTTTTATAGAATTTATGATCGTGTGTACTTCTGGTAGGCTGGAATGCACCTTGCTTAATCTTATGGACAGCACAGGTTGTTGTTGTTGTTGGGGCAGTTATATATTCGCTCTTATAGAGGCTGGAGCCAGTGAACTTGTCGTTGCCCAGGCTGATCGAGGACTGATTGCTGCGTCGTGTGGTCACAGTGCGTTCGCTCTGGCCATGCACGTTGTAGGTTGAAGAGGAGGAGGAGGAGGGGAAATCGATGCCGCTGGACAGGTGTTGGTTAGCACCGTTGCGATGACGCGTCACATGAGTATGGGACTGGGATTGGGATGGAAACTCAGCTCCGCCCGATGCATAGGTTCGTGTGATCGTTGATCTTTCCAAGTTCGATCGGTTGACTTCTCCGCCCGATATTATGCGCGACATGGACGAAGAAGACGTTGAGGTTTTCACTTGATGCTCCTTGTTTTCCTTATGCACGCTGCAACTGCGACGATCCGTGGAGTAGCCAGTGGTCAAGTCCGACTCCCTGTTCTGGCGGTGGATGCTACTGTAGCTCTGGCGGTCAGGTGAATGGGCACTGCAGCTCGGCGATTGCTCATGCAAATTTAGAATACTCTTGCGCTGCATTTTGCCATTGGAGGTCAGACTGCTGCTAAGCGGATTCGAGTCGGTTGACATGTTCTTGCGATGGAAGATCGAGTTCGAAACATCTGCTTCCGATGAGAACTCGCTCTTCCTGTGATGGAAGTGCTTCGCAGAGCTGCCAGTCACATTGTTAGTCACCGAACTGTTGTCCACCACACGAGACGTAGATCCGCCGTTGACATTGTTGCTTGAGACCGTATGAGAAGTGTTTCCCCCTGTTTCGTTGACGTTCCTTGTAACTAATTTACCGCCAATTATACGGGTTGTTGTGCCTCCGGTCTCAGTCACATTGTGAGAGCTTCTAGTTTCGGCCACGTTTGTTGTCACCAATTTACCAGAGACTATGCGTGTAGTTGAACCTCTAGTCTCATTCACATTCTTACTAGTTGTGCTGCTCGAGACAATGTGAGAGCTTCCAGTGTCGCCCACGTTCCTAGTCACTACTTTACCGGACACTATACGGGTCGTCGAACCTCCCGTATCAACTACGTTGTTATTAGTTGTACGGCCAGAGACTATGTGAGATGTAGAATCCGCAGTGTCGCCCACGTGTTTTGTTACACCTTTGCCGGAGACTATACGGGTAGTCGAACCTCCTGTGTCAACCACATTGTTGTTGGTTGTGCGACCAGTGACTGTGTGAGATGTGGAGTCTCCAGTTTCACCAAAGTTCTTTGTTACAACTTTGCCGGAGACTATACGGGTTGTGGAGCCTCCCGTTTCGGTGACATTGTTAGTCACTGTTCTGCCCGTGACTATACGAGATGTTGAGCCTCCAGTTTCAGTGACATTGTTGGTAACTGTCCTGCCCGTGACTGTATGAGACGTTGAGCCTCCCGTTTGAGTCACATCTCGGTCATCCTGGTTAGTTCGCCGTGTCGTTGTTGAGGTCTGAAGGGCCCGGGTGTCATCCGTTGATCCACGAATTTGCTCTGTTTTTACTGCGGTTTTTTCTAAGACATTGAGATTTCGTTGCATCGATGTTGTCTCCTTGTGTACGTTCTGTGTGTTCTCGATATTTGTTGTGGTCGTATTTTTAGAGACATTCTCAATAACATTTATCTTAGCTGGCCGCTTCACATACTCAGTTTCCGGCTCCTTTTTCGCGCGGCCACCGACAACAGTAGTTACCTTCTTCGTTGAAACAATAATTAGACCATCCACTGGGTTTTGGCTGTTGGAATCCACTTGCTTCACCGCATCCTTGCCTGACACAAAGTTCATCTGGTTGGTGGTCTTCAGAATGGAAGTATCACTGCCCAAGGTGATGGTCGAACTGTTGTGCTTGTATTTCTGTGTACGCTGAACTCGGTCGACATTCGTTTTATTGGTTGTAGTTTTGAAATCATCTTTCCTAGTCACTGTCATAGGTCCTTCTAGCTTCAGATTATCCACTGGGCGCTTAGCAGGCTCCCTTTTCTCTATCACCGTTGTGCTGTCTGTTTCCGTTCTATCAGTTCTTCTGTAGAATTCACCTTCTGTTTTCAAGTTATCCTTGGGTTTCTTTTGGACTGGTCGTTCTGCTGGCTTGAATGTCGTTTTCTCGGGAGTGTAGAATTCTCCTTCCGATTTTAAGTTATCTGTTGGTTTTACCTGCTCGGGCCTTCTGACGTGGTGATACTCATCTTTTTTAGTAAATGTCATTGAACCCTCAGTTTTAAGGTTGTCTTTTCTTATGATTGTCTTTACTCTTTCAGCTGGCTTAAATGTGTCTTTTTCTGGAATATACATCGGACCTTCAGGCTTCAAGTTATCAACATATTTCTTTTGCTCTGGTCTCTCTGCTGGCTGATATTTAATTTTTTCCGGCGTATAGATAACACCATCAAGAGGTTTCAGATTATCTTGCGGTTTCTTTTGCTTAGGTCTTTCAACAGGCTTAAACTTTGGCTTTTCTGGAGTATAGAAATCGCCTTCTGGTTTCAAGTTATCCTCCGGCCGAACTTGCGAAGGACGCTCACCTGGTCGGTACTTCGGCTTTTCAGGGCCATAGAATTCACCTTCGGGCTTCAGATTATCCGTCGGTTTAATCTGCTCTGGACGCTCTGCTGGCCTATATCCAGGTTTATCAGGAGTATAGAAATCGCCCTCAGGTTTCAAGTTATCCTCTGGTCGGACCTGAGATGGACGTTCACCAGGACGATACTTCGGCTTTTCAGGACTATAGAATTCACCTTCGGGCCTCAGGTTATCCGTTGGTCTAACCTGTTCGGGACGCTCAGCTGGCCTAAATCCAGGTTTATCGGGAGTGTAGAAATCACCCTCTGGTTTCAAATTATCCTCTGGTTTAACTTGAGACGGACGCTCACCAGGACGATACTTCGGCTTTTCAGGACTATAGAATTCACCTTCGGGCCTCAGGTTATCCGTTGGTCTAACCTGTTCGGGACGCTCAGCTGGCCTAAATCCAGGTTTATCGGGAGTGTAGAAATCACCCTCTGGTTTCAAATTATCCTCTGGTTTAACTTGAGACGGACGCTCACCAGGACGATACTTCGGCTTCTCTGGACTGTAGAATTCGCCTTCGGGCTTCAGATTATCCGTAGGCCTGACTTGTTCCGGGCGCTCAGCTGGTCTAAATCCTGGTTTATCAGGAGTATAGAAATCACCTTCAGGTTTAAGATTATCCGTTGGCTTCACCTGTTCAGGGCGAACGACATACTGATATTCCTCCTTTTCAATGAACGTCATTTCGCCTTCAGTTCGCAAATTATCCTTTCTGATAATTTTCTCAGTTTTTTCCGCAGGCCGGAAAACTTGCTTTTCAGGTGCTACAAATTCACCCTCAGGCTTAAGATTATCCACTGGTTTCTTTTGGACTGGACGCTCTGCTGGTCTATATCCTGGTTTATCAGGAGTATAGAAGTCACCCTCTGGCTTCAAGTTATCCTCTGGTCGGACTTGAGATGGACGTTCGCCAGGTTGATACTTCGGCTTCTCTGGACTGTAGAATTCGCCTTCAGGCTTCAGATTATCCGTAGGCCTGACTTGTTCTGGCCGCTCAGCTGGTCTATATCCTGGTTTATCAGGAGTGTAGAAATCACCTTCAGGTTTAAGATTATCCGTTGGCTTCACCTGTTCAGGGCGAACGACATACTGATATTCCTCCTTTTCAATGAACGTCATTTCGCCTTCAGTTCGCAAATTATCCTTTCTGATAATTTTCTCAGTTTTTTCCGCAGGCCGGAAAACTTGCTTTTCAGGTGCTACAAATTCACCCTCAGGCTTAAGATTATCCACTGGTTTCTTTTGGACTGGACGCTCTGCTGGTCTATATCCTGGTTTATCAGGAGTATAGAAGTCACCCTCTGGCTTCAAGTTATCCTCTGGTCGGACTTGAGATGGACGTTCGCCAGGTTGATACTTCGGCTTCTCTGGACTGTAGAAATCGCCTTCGGGCTTCAGATTATCCGTTGGCCTGACTTGTTCTGGGCGTTCAGCGGGCCTATATCCTGGCTTATCAGGAGTATAGAAATCACCTTCTGGCTTCAAGTTATCCTCTGGTCGGACCTGAGATGGACGTTCACCAGGACGATACTTCGGCTTCTCTGGACTGTAGAATTCGCCTTCAGGCTTCAGATTATCCGTTGGTCTGACTTGTTCTGGGCGCTCAGCTGGTCTAAATCCTGGTTTATGAGGAGTATAGAAATCACCCTCTGGCTTCAAGTTATCCTCTGGTCGGACTTGAGATGGACGTTCGCCAGGTCGATACTTCGGCTTTTCTGGACTGTAGAATTCGCCTTCAGGCTTCAGATTATCCGTAGGCCTGACTTGTTCTGGGCGTTCAGCGGGCCTATATCCTGGCTTATCAGGAGTATAGAAATCACCTTCAGGTTTAAGATTATCCGTCGGCTTCACCTGTTCAGGGCGAACGACATACTGATATTCCTCCTTTTCAATGAACGTCATTTCACCTTCAGTTCGCAAATTATCCTTTCTGATAATTTTTTCGGTTTTTTCCGCAGGCCGGAAAACTTGCTTTTCGGGTGCTACAAATTCACCCTCAGGCTTAAGATTATCCACTGGTTTCTTTTGGACTGGACGCTCTGCTGGTCTATATCCTGGTTTATCAGGAGTATAGAAGTCACCCTCTGGCTTCAAGTTATCCTCTGGTCGGACTTGAGATGGACGTTCGCCAGGTTGATACTTCGGCTTCTCTGGACTGTAGAAATCGCCTTCGGGCTTCAGATTATCCGTTGGCCTGACTTGTTCTGGGCGTTCAGCGGGCCTATATCCTGGCTTATCAGGAGTATAGAAATCACCTTCTGGCTTCAAGTTATCCTCTGGTCGGACCTGAGATGGACGTTCACCAGGACGATACTTCGGCTTCTCTGGACTGTAGAATTCGCCTTCAGGCTTCAGATTATCCGTAGGCCTGACTTGTTCTGGCCGCTCAGCTGGTCTATATCCTGGTTTATCAGGAGTGTAGAAATCACCTTCAGGTTTAAGATTATCCGTTGGCTTCACCTGTTCAGGGCGAACGACATACTGATATTCCTCCTTTTCAATGAACGTCATTTCGCCTTCAGTTCGCAAATTATCCTTTCTGATAATTTTCTCAGTTTTTTCCGCAGGCCGGAAAACTTGCTTTTCAGGTGCTACAAATTCACCCTCAGGCTTAAGATTATCCACTGGTTTCTTTTGGACTGGACGCTCTGCTGGTCTATATCCCGGTTTCTCTGGAGTATAGAAGTCACCCTCTGGCTTCAAGTTATCCTCTGGTCGGACCTGAGATGGACGTTCGCCAGGTTGATACTTCGGCTTCTCTGGACTGTAGAAATCGCCTTCGGGCTTCAGATTATCCGTTGGCCTGACTTGTTCTGGGCGTTCAGCGGGCCTATATCCTGGCTTATCAGGAGTATAGAAATCACCTTCTGGCTTCAAGTTATCCTCTGGTCGGACCTGAGATGGACGTTCACCAGGACGATACTTCGGCTTCTCTGGACTGTAGAATTCGCCTTCAGGCTTCAGATTATCCGTAGGCCTGACTTGTTCTGGCCGCTCAGCTGGTCTATATCCTGGTTTATCAGGAGTGTAGAAATCACCTTCAGGTTTAAGATTATCCGTTGGCTTCACCTGTTCAGGGCGAACGACATACTGATATTCCTCCTTTTCAATGAACGTCATTTCGCCTTCAGTTCGCAAATTATCCTTTCTGATAATTTTCTCAGTTTTTTCCGCAGGCCGGAAAACTTGCTTTTCAGGTGCTACAAATTCACCCTCAGGCTTAAGATTATCCACTGGTTTCTTTTGGACTGGACGCTCTGCTGGTCTATATCCCGGTTTCTCTGGAGTATAGAAGTCACCCTCTGGCTTCAAGTTATCCTCTGGTCGGACCTGAGATGGACGTTCACCAGGACGATACTTCGGCTTCTCTGGACTGTAGAATTCGCCTTCGGGCTTCAGATTATCCGTTGGCCTTACTTGTTCTGGGCGTTCAGCGGGCCTGTATCCTGGTTTATCAGGAGTATAGAAGTCACCCTCTGGCTTCAAGTTATCCTCTGGTCGGACTTGAGATGGACGTTCGCCAGGTCGATACTTCGGCTTTTCTGGACTGTAGAATTCGCCTTCGGGCTTCAGATTATCCGTAGGCCTGACTTGTTCTGGCCGCTCAGCTGGTCTATATCCTGGTTTATCAGGAGTGTAGAAATCACCTTCAGGTTTAAGATTATCCGTTGGCTTCACCTGTTCAGGGCGAACGACATACTGATATTCCTCCTTTTCAATGAACGTCATTTCACCTTCAGTTCGCAAATTATCCTTTCTGATAATTTTTTCGGTTTTTTCCGCAGGCCGGAAAACTTGCTTTTCAGGTGCTACAAATTCACCCTCAGGCTTAAGATTATCCACTGGTTTCTTTTGGACTGGACGCTCCGCTGGTCTATATCCCGGTTTCTCTGGAGTATAGAAGTCACCCTCTGGCTTCAAGTTATCCTCTGGTCGGACCTGAGATGGACGTTCACCAGGACGATACTTCGGCTTCTCTGGACTGTAGAATTCGCCTTCGGGCTTCAGATTATCCGTTGGCCTGACTTGTTCTGGCCGCTCAGCTGGTCTATATCCTGGTTTATCAGGAGTGTAGAAATCACCTTCAGGTTTAAGATTATCCGTCGGCTTCACCTGCTCAGGACGAACGACATACTGATATTCCTCCTTTTCAATGAACGTCATTTCGCCTTCAGTTCGCAAATTATCCTTTCTTATAATTTTTTCGGTTTTTTCCGCAGGCCGGAAAACTTGCTTTTCAGGTGCTACAAATTCACCCTCAGGCTTAAGATTATCCACTGGTTTCTTTTGGATTGGACGCTCTGCTGGTCTATATCCCGGTTTCTCTGGAGTATAGAAGTCACCCTCTGGCTTCAAGTTATCCTCTGGTCGGACCTGAGATGGACGTTCACCAGGACGATACTTCGGCTTCTCTGGACTGTAGAATTCGCCTTCGGGCTTCAGATTATCCGTTGGCCTGACTTGTCCTGGCCGCTCAGCTGGTCTATATCCTGGTTTATCAGGAGTGTAGAAATCACCTTCAGGTTTAAGATTATCCGTTGGCTTAACCTGTTCAGGGCGAACGACATACTGATATTCCTCCTTTTCAATGAACGTCATTTCGCCTTCAGTTCGCAAATTATCCTTTCTGATAATTTTCTCAGTTTTTTCCGCAGGCCGGAAAACTTGTTTTTCAGGTGCTACAAATTCACCCTCAGGCTTAAGATTATCCACTGGTTTCTTTTGGACTGGACGCTCTGCTGGTCTATATCCAGGTTTCTCTGGAGTATAGAAGTCACCCTCTGGCTTCAAGTTATCCTCTGGTCGGACTTGAGATGGACGTTCGCCAGGTCGATACTTCGGCTTTTCTGGACTGTAGAATTCGCCTTCGGGCTTCAGATTATCCGTAGGCCTGACTTGTTCTGGCCGCTCAGCTGGTCTATATCCTGGTTTATCAGGAGTGTAGAAATCACCTTCAGGTTTAAGATTATCCGTTGGCTTCACCTGTTCAGGGCGAACGACATACTGATATTCCTCCTTTTCAATGAACGTCATTTCGCCTTCAGTTCGCAAATTATCCTTTCTGATAATTTTCTCAGTTTTTTCCGCAGGCCGGAAAACTTGTTTTTCAGGTGCTACAAATTCACCCTCAGGCTTAAGATTATCCACTGGTTTCTTTTGGACTGGACGCTCTGCTGGTCTATATCCAGGTTTCTCTGGAGTATAGAAGTCACCCTCTGGCTTCAAGTTATCCTCTGGTCGGACTTGAGATGGACGTTCGCCAGGTCGATACTTCGGCTTCTCTGGACTGTAGAATTCGCCTTCGGGCTTCAGATTATCCGTTGGTCTAACCTGTTCGGGACGCTCAGCTGGCCTATATCCAGGTTTATCGGGAGTATAGAAATCACCCTCTGGCTTCAAATTATCCTCTGGTTTAACTTGAGACGGACGCTCACCAGGACGATACTTCGGCTTCTCTGGACTGTAGAAGTCGCCTTCGGGCTTCAGATTATCCGTAGGCCTGACTTGTTCTGGGCGCTCAGCTGGTCTAAATCCTGGTTTATCAGGAGTGTAGAAATCACCCTCTGGCTTCAAGTTATCCTCTGGTCGGACCTGAGATGGACGTTCTCCAGGTTGATACTTCGGCTTCTCTGGACTGTAGAATTCGCCTTCGGGCTTCAGATTATCCGTAGGCCTGACTTGTTCTGGCCGCTCAGCTGGTCTATATCCTGGTTTATCAGGAGTATAGAAATCACCTTCAGGTTTAAGATTATCCGTCGGCTTCACCTGTTCAGGGCGAACGACATACTGATATTCCTCCTTTTCTATGAACGTCATTTCGCCTTCAGTTCGCAAATTATCCTTTCTGATGATTCTTTCCGTCTTTTCTGCTGGTCTATACCCAGGTTTTTCTGGAGTATAGAAATCACCCTCTGGCTTCAAGTTATCTTCTGGTCGGACTTGAGACGGACGCTCACCAGGACGATACTTCTGCTTTTCAGGACTATAGAAGTCGCCTTCAGGTTTAAGATTGTCAGATGGCCTAACTTGTTCGGGACGCTCAGCTGGTCTATACCCAGGTTTCTCTGGAGTATAGAAATCACCCTCTGGCTTCAAGTTATCTTCTGGTCGGACTTGAGACGGACGCTCACCAGGTCGGTACTGCTGCTTTTCAGGACTATAGAATTCGCCTTCAGGTTTAAGGTTATCTGTTGGCCTGACTTGTTCTGGACGCTCTGCGGGTCTATAGCTAGGCTTATCAGGAGTGTAAAAATCACCTTCCGGACGCAAATTATCTTGTGGGATTTGCTGAACTGGACGATCGGCAGGTCTGTATCCTGGCTTATCTGGAGCATAAAATTCACCCTCTGGCTTCAAGTTATCCTCTGGTCGGACTTGTGATGGACGTTCGCCAGGTCGGTACTTCGGCTTTTTAGGACTATAGAATTCACCTTCGGGCTTTAGATTATCCGTTGGCCTAACCTGTTCGGGACGCTCAGCTGGCCTGTATCCAGGTTTATCGGGAGTGTAGAAGTCACCCTCTGGCTTCAAGTTATCCTCTGGTCGGACTTGAGATGGACGTTCACCAGGACGGTATTTCTGCTTTTCGGGACTATAGAATTCTCCTTCAGGTTTAAGATTATCCGTCGGCTTCACCTGTTCAGGGCGAACGGCATACTGATATTCCTCCTTTTCTATAAACGTCATTTCACCCTCAGTACGCAGATTATCCTGTCTGATGATTCGCTCTGTTTTATCTGCAGGGCGGTATGTTGGTTTTTCGGGTGCAACAAATTCTCCTTCGGGCTTGAGGTTGTCAACAGGTTTCTTTTGAGTAGGACGCTCTGCGGGTTTGTAACCAGGTTTCTCCGGAGTATAAAATTCGCCTTCAGGCTTCAGATTATCTGTGGGCTTAACGTATCCAGGACGAACGACATATTGATATTCTTCTTTTTCGACAAATGTCATTTCTCCGTCCATGCGCAGATTGTCTGTGTGTATAATTTTTTCACGCCTTTCGCCTGGCTTGTAGGGCTCTTTCTCTGGAACTATAAACTCTCCCTCGGTCTTAAGGTTGTCTTCGGGTTTCTTTATCACAATATAATCTACGAATATGTCTTCAGGTTTCTTAGGAATGTTATCATCTTTCTTTGACCAAGTGTTAGTACGTATCCTTGAGTAGGTTTCGTCAACATTATCTATGAAAAGGAATATTTGCTTAAAAAGTTCTAATTAAATCGAACTTCAAAATACTTACCATCTATTTCAATTATTTCTGTGGACTTTGTGGTGCTCGTAGAGCAATGATGACGACTAAAAAGATAGGAATTGTTAATATAGTTTCATAGACATGGATAATAAAGTTAGAGACTTACCCGCAAGTGCATATTTCACAGATGCATTTCTCACTGTGTGTTGTTTTTCTGTCCTTGTCGACTCCGCGCTAAAGGAAATAACAAAACTAATAAGATATGGGATGGAGAACTAGATTTAGATGGGCTTACAGTTCTTGAATCGTTTAAGCGTTTCTTGTCGGTGCGCACATAATCGATTTCATCATAAATATTCTCGGTAATATTTTTGTGTTTCGACGTCTCGTTCAGATTCAATGTGATATTCTCATTGTTCTCCGATATGTTTGTATTCTTCTCGATTTCGACAAACTCGTCCACGTAGATTGTTTTCTTGGGAGCCTCCACAATCTTCTCAATGACGTCCGTGTGCACCTTCTCATCGAGGACGCGCCAGTCGTTAATGCTCGCATCGAATATCTGAAATAAAATCAGGCATAATTAATATGTGGAGCACCACCCAAAACAGAGCTGAAGAAAACACCCTAAACCACTCTATATACATATATGTATGTATGCATGTGTGTGGCTCGCTTACCTTTGTCACCTCTGTTGTGGTCGTTATGTTCGCAACATCGGTGTTATCTTTTTCGATTTCACGAGCAATGTCATTCGGCACAAAAGCTTTCGAGTCTGTGTACGACTTCTCGTCCACGACTGTCCACTTGCCCAGCTTGGTGTCGTACACCTTGGTGGTGTACGTTGTGGTCGTTGTGTTGATGACATCATCAACTATTTCGGGGTAGCCGACATCATTGCTGCTGTCCACGGTGCGCTCGTCCACCACGCGCCACCGGTTGTTGCGCCTGTCGTATATCTTCTTCTTATACGTTACTTTGGTGGTGCCATCGGTGTCTTTGCTCACGTAACGCTCGAAGGTGGGCGCCTTCTTGTTGCTGCCGTGTGGGCCGCCGTCGCTGTACTCCGTCCAGGTCTTGGTCTTCACGTCGTACACCTCCTTCTTGGACGAGGCCGTTGATTGCTTCGTGCTGCTTTGATTAATGGTGCTCTCGCGACTGTTGGCCTCCTTAGTGGTGCTCAGCTTGGTCTGCGATGACGTCGCCTTCTCCACATCAAAGCTAACAGCTGTTGTTTTTGTGGTGTTGTTGCTGTTGCTGCTCTCCAGCGACTGTTCGTTCAGCGTCGATGACGTCGCAATGTTTGTTGTGGTCGCTGCAACCGGTTTACGTTGCGACGTCACTGTTGATGTTGTTGTTGATGACGAATCAGCAGAGACACCCACAGCAGCTGTTCCAAGCAC
Source organism: Drosophila paranaensis (assembly GCA_035047545.1). Lineage (NCBI taxonomy): Eukaryota > Metazoa > Arthropoda > Insecta > Diptera > Drosophilidae > Drosophila > Drosophila paranaensis. The sequence goes on along the minus strand of JAWNPL010000026.1, from coordinate 15,036,004 downwards.
CGACTTTGGCACGCTCTGAGATTCGCTAGTGTTGGTGTTGGTGTTGGTGTTGGTGTTGGTGTTCGTGATCGTGTTCGTGTTGCTGCTATCGCTGACAACCTGTTCGGCCACATCAACATATTTGCTGTTCGACTGCTCGAATGTGGATGATGTCATACCGGTAGCCGCTCTCTCGCTTGCAATGAGCGTTTCGCTGGCATCGCTGCGCTGCTGGCTGGAACTGGTTGTGGATGACGCGAAGTAGCTGGAGCTGCTGCTCGCCTGCTGTCGGCTACTGGACACTTTTGACGAGGACGCATACATCTTGGACACGCTGCCGTTGCTGGCCGAGCTAATGAGGCCGGCGGGAGTTGTGATTTCCACCACCTCAATGGGTACCGAGAATACCGGTTCCTTCTTCTCGCTCTCCAGCAGATCGATCGACGCAATGATCTTCTCATCGGAGAAGTCCTTAAATATCTTCGAGCTGCTGCTGCTGCTGAACAGCTCCTGTGACTGCGACTGTGACTGAGATTGCGACTGAGTTTTCTTCGCTGTGTACGAGCTGGAGCTGTAGCTCTTGCCACCAGCTGCCAGCAGACTTTCACCTTCCTTCAGCAAGGTGTTGCTGCTGCTGGTGGTGGCAGTCAGCGGCAACGGCGCCCCGCCATACGAGACAGATTCATGCTCCATTGACGACGAGCTGGTGTTGGTCGTTAGCGTCGCCGTCGCATTCGGTCCCAGCTTTTTGGTTAATTTGCTCGCCGAGGCCGAAGCCGATGTGGTTGTGCTTGATGTGGCTGGCGGCAGCGACGTCGACTGCGACTGCGACTGCGACTGCGAATGCGACACTTGTTTCTTTTTATTGCTTTTTGATACCATTATGCTGGCTTGATTTTCACACAGATGAGGTAATCGCTGGCGATGTGGAATGAATATTTTCAATATCTGCTGCACTTGCACTGGCTTGACTTATACAAGGGATTAACTAGCTTAATTGTTGTTCGTTTGTATTTCGTTGTTTTCTTTTTTGTCAATCACAATTCGTTTGGCACTGCTAGAAATTTATAATTATTATTATTATTGTTATTGAGTGTCTGTGTGTGTGTGTGTGTTGTCTACTTATTTCCACGGGGAATGTCGAAATACTTATTTTTAAATAAAGTATTTATTATTCACGACAAACACACACACAGATAGGCGAGCCACAGTTCAAGTTGAAAATGACAAACGGTGGCACTGGCGCACGCACACACAGATACACACACACACACTCAGGCACACAGAGATACAAAGAGAGAGAGAGACGTAACGGACGGAATGTGTGAACGCCAGCGGCGACGTGTGGCAGCGGGAGCGTAAAAGCTTAACACGCACACACAGATACACTCACACACACATACACACAGTCAAACAGTTATACTCGGAAATTTGTAGAGAGATAGAGACGTTTTTTTTTTGTATTATTCGCTTAGATGCTCAGTTGGGCAGATTCGTGTGCATATTTCGTAGTCGTCGTGGGAGCACTTGAGAAAGATCAACAACCGTCGCGAAGCACAACTCAAAACGTACTGATCGCCGCTGCGGCTGTCTGGAACCGCTTTCGACCGTATCTGCCGTGCGCTGCCGGCCAAAAAAGCGGCAGCGCAGCAGCAGCGCTCTGTGGGCTTAGCACGCCTGCGTGCGAGCGAGCGAGAGGCAAACGGCGGCTACGGTTCGCCTTCGCAAAAAGCCAGGCCAGATCGGAGCGTAGGTTGGCTCTATGTGTGCGTGTGTGTGTGTGTGTGTGTCTCTGTGGTTAGAGAGTAAAAATGCGTAGGCTATGGCCAACGCTGAGACGGCACCTTCTCGAGTTTACTGCCACGCAACGAGTTCAATAAGCCAATAAAAACAAAAGGAAAACATCGAAATTTGCTCATTTCGAAAGTGGCCAATACCACAAACAGCTGCTTGATGAGCGCCAGCGGCGTTTCTCACTTGATTGTTGTTGACTTTATTATTACAGCTAGCGTATGTACATATCTATCTATAGATAGTTATGGCCATCTCGTTCGCACGCCGGCTCGCTCTGTGAGGGCTTCGACTGTTCTCCAGAACGGGCCAAAACAAAATTAGCGCACAGACCAAACTTGGCCGGGCTAACAGTCGTCGCATTTGTCAGACGGATGCACAATTAAAAAATATATGTGTACATATATATCGGATATACATATGTACATATATTGAGCTGATGATTAGTCAGCTTTGCATTTACTTTAAATGTCTGGCTTTGTGGTACGCGTGGGCGCATCCGTGCCTATAAAGCGATTGAGCTCAATAACAACGGCGGATCAGACTGGCAATGCATTCGCTAGAATTGATGCTGAGTTTTATAGCTCAATTGATTTATAACGGCCTTAGGTGGGTGTCACTCAAAATTATGCTACGACTCGCTCAGTCCGTAAAAAGAGCTTTCCAGCGCGTAGTCGAAGAATACCTATACGTATATCTATATCTATGTACTATATATTATAGTTATTTATTTGACGAGTAGACAGCCTGAAGTTTAAGTAATTCGACCTCCAAGCTGCAGCGCAGACACAAGTCAAATCTTAACGAGAAAACTTAAATTCAATTGTTACTTAATTTTGCAGCGACTGTTAGCTCATGACGTCACCAGCCCAGACTCACGCTCATGCAAAGCTTGCGCGGAGCAATCAAAACTTGTTTGCCGAGACACACACAGATACAGATACACACGCACACATTGAAACCATAGATAGATATTAAAAAGAGCAAATATAAAAACAACAATTAAGTGGCAAACAAAAGTCGCACTGTGGGTACAAAAAAATCAACAAAAATAAAAGAAAAAGAAAAACAGAAAAACATTTGAAATTCAAAGCACGCTGAATTCGCTGCGACCCGAATTCGCCAAAATGGAGTGTATGCAGTACATGGCACGCAGCAATTGGAATTAGAACTGGAACTGGAATTATATGCCCAATCAGAATGTTCCGATTGGGGCTGCATAGCATTCAGCAGTTGGAATAGCTTGTAATTTTCGCCTATTTAGAATATGCCAATTAGACTTGGAGCCACATGCGCTTGCCCAGAGATGATGACATCTTTGCATGTCATGGATTTTTCCTTGGAATTGAAATTGAAATAAAAATACAAAAAAAAAGACAGAATTGAAGGCGAGCAAGAAACGAAAATTTATACGGCACTTGTTCAAGCACAATTAATTTTAATTTAATGCCTAAGAGAATAAACAAGTGAAAGAAAAAATAAAATAAAAAGCCTATATTAAGGTAAGGTACAGATGTGTCCATGCCAGACCCTTATAAGGCGACGCATGCCAAAAATGCTTTTTGGGGCTTTAACTTCTTGTCGACGATGCACTTGCATGCATAATGTAAAGCATACATGTCGTACACATATACATATATAAACTTACATATATGTATATGGCGTCAAGTCTTATAAGGCCTGCTGATTCAACTGATGTAATCACGCTCCGTTTTTATATAGTATAGCACTAAATCATTTAAAGCAAAATGAAACTATTTAAATTATGAACGAGAGATGTGACGTCTTCTGTCGGATATTGAGCGCCATGAATGCTAAATGCTAAACGTTTGCTACGTGCCTTAATTGTTCAGATAGTGACCATATGGCCGAAACCTTTTCTCTTTGGCCAGTAGCTTCGTGACTTCATGTAAAAACAACGCTAATTATTTTTCATATTAAGTCAAAACGATTACTCAGTTGGCTTTAGGGCAAGTAGTAGACGTGGAGATACCCTGTCAAAGACAAATCTTTAGTTTTTATATTCGTCTATGAGTTTCCTGTTGCCAGTTCTCTAATTATTGTAGCTGTTGGAGTATAAAGCCATAAGTATACCCTACATTTGCTCATGCCCCAGTTAAAGCAAACCCATTGTGTTTTCTTCTCAATGAAACGGTTGGTTTCAATATACAAAAAATAAGTTGGGTGTGGTAGACCCAACCTTTAAGCAAGCTTGATTATCAATCCTATAATTTATCTTATCAAATTTAGATATCAATTTTGTTTAGATATTATGTACATATAGATATGCATAAGCAGCAAATTTGATTAATATTGATGGATCTAACCAGAGTTTTTGAGCAGAGAAAATTGCGAACACAAAATTTCGCAGAACCATAAAAAGGCCAAATATCCATAGTAAGACTAAGTTTTTGATAGTTTTTAAATAGTTGCAAAAATCCAAAGTTTAGATAAATATAAATAAATATATATTATATACAACTTTTCACCTGTGTGGCTTATACTCCCCTCAAGCCCACTCCCAGGGTATAAATGCTAAACATTTTAGTTCATTGCACAACAAACTGAACTACTTCATACATATATCTGTGTATATACCCCCGTGTATCTTATCTAACTAGAAATTATATGTGTATTAGTTTAAAGTTCTTGAGAATGTTATACACATAAAAAATACATATATCATATATATATACGTATCTACAACAGACTTTTAGTTACTTCTCTATGAGAGAGGATAGCAAAACCTGTTTATTTACTACTTTATTTTTCAGACTTCAAATATTTCAAAGCGCTTCCCGTTTTTGGGCTTTAAGGGGCCTATATACATAGTACTCAGATCAAGTGTTGATTCACAATGCACTGCCATTGAGTCACAATAATTCCGCCAGCTCGCTTGTTTGTGTGTTTAATCAGCGTATCTATAAATAAATTATTAAAACATTTGCAAGCAGCGGACAATTGCCAACATTTTTGGCAACAGTTTTTATGGTAGAAAGTGAGGCCTTGGTTTTCGCTTTCAATACGTATACTATATATGTTATCTGATATCACCCATTTGTCTAATCGCTTTTTGCGAATTTTGTTCTGTGCTTGCAATTATGTCTGACATGAAAAGGAACCACAAACAGATAGCAAACGCCGAAAATATCTGAAATTGTGGAATGATAGAAATCGAGCTGATTATGTAGCTGGTTTAGGGCGAAAGAATTCAGTTATAGCTGAAAGAGAAATTGGCTAAAGTTATGCAAGGAAGGAATATGGATTTTAGATTCTGATGAGAGTCTAACTGGAAGTATTATTATATATACATATACTGCATTCGCTGAGAATGTACTCGAGCATATATTCCAAATGTCAATCTAACAGCTAGTCGAATACAACACCCAAAATATACAAATAAAAGTGAGCGAGCATTTAAATTCCTCTGATAGGCAAACTAATCAAATTCGAATTAAAACTTTGCTTATGCATTGACTATAACTCTCACTAAAACCCGTTTCACAAACTGTATCTGCAGACAAGATATTAGCTCGCATCAAAAGCACTAATTAGCTACGCTGAAAAGCTCTCAAAGAAGAGCCAAATATATCTTAGCTACAGACTGTGCGTCAACAGGATGGCGACTGGCCTCTCACACATTTATAGCTTCTTATTAATAATCAAAACAATTCAAAGTCAACAATTACAGTTACACATTCTTTTTTGTTTTTATTATTCATAGTCGTATTTTCTTTAAGGCTTACATATTAAAATATACGCTTAAGATTAGGTTCATCTATTTATTGGATTATGTTATCGATTTAGATTTACTTTTTGTTGCATTCTCATTTAACGCATTCCTAGTTTTTTCTTCTTTTTGTTGTATTACTTTTTATAAGGTATATATGTTTGTTTGCTGTGTTTCTGTTGTGAATATTTTCTTTTATTTTCCTTTTTTTTTATATATATTTTTACAGTTTTGATAATAAATTTGTTTGTTTTTGTCACAAAAGCGTGCATTGATTGATGGAATCTGCAACAGCGAAGGTGAGAGTGTCTAGTGTGTGTGTGTGGGTGTTGGTGTTTGTCTATGTACTAATTGTTTTTTTTTTTTCATTTTTGCTTTAATTGTGTGTGTTGTCTATAAATTTGTTATACAACTAATATTTTACTTATAGCTATATTTATGTACTCATATTTTTATTCTTCCTTTTATTATATAATTCTTTCTTTTATGCATTACCTTTACTTTTACTCTACTTTAATGTTGCTCTGTATTTATCAGTTATAGATACTAGTATTCTTTAGTTACTGTGCCAGGCACCGTCGCCGCCAACACTTTCAATAATTTCACAAATATTTTTTTGTTTTGTTTTATTCTGTTTTAGACCTGTTTTGCATTTACTTAAGTTCTAGTTGCATGTTATTATTCCACTTCCTTTCTATTCGTTTTTATGTACAAGCTTTGAAAATTGTTGTTTGTGTTGGACAAACGCCCACGACCACGCCCACAACAAACATGATCGAGACGCCAGAGTGCTGTTCGCTAATTTACGTATTACATTAGAATTAGATTTTATATTATTAAAATAATATATATAATTTTTTTTAATTTGCATGTTTAAGACTAAATTTAGTTGTAGTTTTTGTTTGTTTGCTTAATATTTATTTTCTGTTTGTTTTCGTTTTCTTTCTCATTATAATGTATACACAGTTTACAATTAGGCGATATATGTTAATGCATATGCTAAACACACAGATATGTATATATATAAATATATTTCTATATATATAAATATGTGTGTGCATGCACATGAGTGTGTGTGTGTGTGTGGGGGGGGGGGGGGTGTGTTTGTGTTGTGCTTGTTAAAATGTTTCAATTAAAATGTAATTATGTAAAAACTTTTGCAACTTAGACGAGGTTCTTGTTTTAGATGCGACCAATGCATCACAAAGAAATTATAACAGTATAGTTACTAATTACAGTTACAATTGTATATGTGTGTGTTTGTGTTTGAATATATATATATACATTTTTTTGTATATATATGTATATAGCTAGTTGTCTAGTTAATGTATAGCTAATTGATAACTAAATTAATACAACTAAGGGAATCGCTTAACTCTTATATACGCACAAGGATCTCTTCTCTTATATTCACTTTTAGCTGTTGCGTGTGTATGTGTGTGTGTGTTTGAGGCTTGCAAAGCTGCCCTGTTCATATTTGATAAGTTCTATATATATATAATTTGCCGGTGTGCGTGGGTGGGTGTAAATATGTATATGTGTTTGTGTGTGTTTCTTTTAAGGGCGGGAGCAAGCCTTCGCCTTTCTCATCCCCGTCGAATTCGCCTTTGCCTCGCAATTGCAATTGCACAAATTGGCTTTGTATATTTACAAATAGTTACAACAAAAATGCTTATCATAATGTTATCAACTCTCGCTCGCCTCCGCTCTCTTGCTGCTCCACACCCCTTACTCGCTGTCTCTTAGTTTACTCCGCATGCATGGAGCTCTGCTGTTGCTGCTGCTGCTGCTCCTCCTGTAGCACATTGCGACAGATCTCGTACTTGATGACCTTGCCGTGGCCATGGCCACTGGATACGATTTGCACCTCCACCTGAGCAGGCTGTTGGCCCGCAGCGGCGGCGGCGGCTGCAGCTTGTGCTTGAGCTTGTGCTTGTTGCTGCTGTTGCACCTCGGCCTCCTGAAAAAGTGGCAACACTTTAGCAAATCATTTGGAAAATGAAACAAAGAGTTCGCTTTCTAAATACCAAAGTAAATACTTGTATAAATAAATAAAAACTAAACTAAAATTAAGCTCAAGCAAAATATCAACAGGGGGCTATCATAGAACGTAACTAATATTTAAAGATCAATTGTTTTATTTATTTATTTTGTATTTTTTGACATGGAATAGAACAGCAAAACTAGGGAGAAGTCTTAGAAAATGCACAGTAAAAGGATTTAAATAATAGTAATAATAATAATAATCAAAACATACACAAAGAGACAAAACAGGCAAATTATTAGAGAATTATACACATGACAATAGTACAATAAGTTATATATAATTGTTGTTTATGGGACAATATTATCTTGATAATTTGGAATATATTGTTGTTTGTTTGTATACACACCTAAAACGCGCACAGTGAAGCCTTTTACAAAAGATTGCAACGATTGTATTTACTGTAGTATTTGATCTATGTATTTATTTTGGGTTTATTTCTTTTCCAATTTATATATATATTTTTTATTTTTTTAGTTCTTCATAGAGTTTGCAACACACGCACACAAGTACTAGAGACACACACATACACACGCGCGAGCACAGATAAAACTTTATACAAATAGAATTTGCTTTGGTATTGTATTTACGTAACAATCAGCTATGTGTGTGTGTGTGTGTGTGTGTGTGTGTGTGTATGAGTGAATATCTGTGTGCATGCGTGCCTGTGTGTGTGTCTGGGAGTGTAAGTAGTTTTCTTTAGCTTTTTATTATTGTTCAGTTGATCTGTTGATCTATTTCTTTATGGTTTATTTAGTAAGAAGTAGTTGGTACAACAAGCTGCAAGTATTCGAAGTTTAAAAAAAGATAATGCATTTATCATATTTATTTTGTTGTTGTTGTGATTTTCATAGAGGGAAGATAATAAAGAACAAAAAGTGTGCAAAACAAGAGAATCGAAATATATATGCATATATAGCATAGTTTTCCTACTCCTTAGACTTCTAGCTTTATCTGTCTGGGGACTTTTGGAAGTATGTTCCATGAATTTTATATTTAATAAAATAAAATTAATATCGGAAGCAATTATATTTATTTATATTTTTAACAGAAATGTTCGGATTAGGCTGTCTATACTCTGTTTCTTGCTTTATTGCAGCTTTCTTAAAACATGTTAGCTAGTGTAAAGATAATATTCCCCGAATCGATTGTAATTTCCTTAACAGACCGACACAAAAGCCTTCGCCCCGACTCGTAGACGCTTTATTGTTGATACTCGGTAACAATTGCTTAGCTAATTATTAACTAATTTAGATTGCATAGCTTAGAGGCTAAACTAACTGCTCCCACAATATATAATATATATAAAGCTAAATTAATTATAATCTATGCCAGTTTATATTTGTTTTCTTTATAAATCAAAGCAAATTAAAGAAAAACATAATTGAAATAATTGACCATATCTGTTGGTAGTTATCTATGGGGTCGGGGGCGCTGTGATTGGCGAGAGTTTGGGGGGCTGGGCACTTAGCATACCTGTTGCTGCGATATGGCTGGCTTTGTTTCCAAATGCTGGCGCTGATGCAGCATCAGATGATTCTTTTGGAAGAACGCCTTTCCACACTCGCAGACATGGGTGCGCACCGTGCAGCCGCCGTTCGGATGTCGCCGATTGTGCTGCATTAGACCGTGCTTGGCAGCGAATCCTTTGCCGCAGCTGGCACAGAAATGCGATTTGGGCTTGTTGGCCGGCGACACGGTGACCACATGCTGCTGCTGCTGTTGCTGTACGTGCTGCAGATGCTGTTGCCCATGGACGGGCATTGTGGGCACGGCTGTGACAACGGCTTGCGGATGGGTCGAATTGGCGGCCTGCACCAGCGTGGTCTGTGACATCACCTGACCGGTGGATGATATGATTTGCACCGGCACCGGGCTCTGTCCCACCAGATTCGGATTGGCCGTGACCACAGTGCCTGGATTGAGGCTCGCCGTGCTCAAGAAGTGACCAGGCAGCGCTGCTGTCAAGGCGCACAGATCGGTCATCAAGCTCTTGTCGCCCGTATGCAATCGCAAGTGCAAGGCTAGAGCCTCGCGACTGTTAAACGCGCTGCCACACTCACTGTATAACGATAAATTATCATTAGTTAACATTTACATTAAGTAGTAAGTCGTATGTACTTACCGGCAAACGAACTGTGGACGCGTGACACCATTCGCATCGGTTGTGGAGACGGTCAGCAGCGTTGAATTAGCTGGATTGCTGACAACGGTGATCGTCTGTGGATGTCCGGGATGATGATGTGGCTGTTGGAGCTGCATAAATTTTCAATCAATTACAATTTACAATATATATATGAAAGTTCTCATGCAAACCTGCTGATTGGCTATTATAGTAGCACTGCTCGTATTGGGATTGACGCCATTGTGCGCTGCACGCACATGCTGGTGCAGCTCTGCTTTGGTGAGGAAACCTTCGCCGCAGCTAACGCAGGGATGCGCCTGCTCGCCGGTATGTACGCGCCTGAAATGCAAATGGAATTAGTTGATATTCAATTTATAAACAATTTGATTAGCTCACCTCATGTGGGAAACTAGTGTGCGTTTCTGTAAAAATTCTTTGCCACAAACTGTGCAGGAGTGTGGTATCTTGCCGTGGATGCGACCGTGATTAACCAATTGAAACTTGCGTGGAAACGAGGCTCCGCAGTCAGCGCAAACAAATGGATTCAATGAACCATGAAAGCTGCAAGGCAATGGCAAAATGAGTTTACTTCAAGTATTGAGTGAGATTGATCAGCTTGGCTTACCGCGAGTGCATAATCAGGTGATTCTCCTGTGCGAAACTCTCACCGCATTCCTCGCAGACGTAGGGACGTTCGCCGGCGTGAAATTTACTGTGCGTAACCAGATGACGTTTTAGGGGAAATGCTCGTCCGCACTCCTGGCAAACAAATGGCCGTTCCCGGCTGTGGACGCGCGAGTGCGTCAATAGATGATGCTTAAGCGTAAAGCTCTTCTTGCACTCCTGACACTGATAGGGCCGATCGGTTGAGTGAAGCAGCAGATGCGTATTCAGACAGTGTTTGTGCGCAAAACTTTTGCCGCAATGAGTGCAAATATGTGGTCGTTCGCCTGAAGAGTGGAAATTGAAACGAAAAAAGAGGAAGAGAAAGAGAAAGGGGACAAAGAGCGAGAGTTGGGGATTAGACCTGCTCGTAATTGAATTGGTATGTGCTAGGAACAAGAACAACCACCTGTGTGCACGCGTGCGTGTGTTGTCAAATGATGTTTGAGCAGAAAGGATTTACCGCACTCGTCACAACTGTACGGGCGCTCCTTTTTGATGGTGGCGTCGGTCTAAAAGAGAATAAAGAGAGACCACGAAGAAGAGAGAAAAGACGTTGATTACTATGCGGATCAAGGCGATTTATCATTCATATATACATATTCTATATTTTTCATTTTTGTTTTGTTTAAGTGTGTATGTGTGTGGGTGTGTGTGTGTGAGAGAGAGTGAGTGTAACATAAATGTTGGGCTTACTTCGCTGAAATGCATTGATTCCTGTAGTTCGGTCTTTGGGGACAATTCTAATGTGCCTGGCTCCAACTTTAAGTTGGGTGCGTCGCCCTGCGAGTCCTCGTTCTCTTCGAGTCCTTGTATTACTTTCTGTACTTGAACTGAAATACCAGGAAGTATGTCACCTAAGAGTGTTGTTGCACCGCCAACGGAACAATAACCAAATGGAGTTCAAAGGAAGATATATCAAAAATAAAAGAGAAGAAAAACAAAGAAAGAAAATCAAAAGTACGAACCAAACAAAAACTCAACAGAACAAAACAAAAAAAAAAAAGAGAAGAAAAACAAAAAGAACAGAAAAAAAAATATTTAACTCAAGATATTAAATTAGAAATATATTCAAATATTTTTCGAAAAATGAAAATGAACATAAAAACGAACTCTAAAAACGAAAATTCAAATTTTCAACCGCCAACAATTTACGGTAAGCAGCAATGCAATGCGTGCGTAACGTCACGTAACGCAACGCAAGGGGGCGCCACGTTGCGTAACGTAACGCAACAAGTAGTAAGCAACGAGAATACCGAATACCAGTACCAGTGCCAGAGTGAGCGAGAGAGTCAGACAGAGACAGAGAGTGTTGTAGCAGAGTAGGAGCGTTTTGGAGGAGAAGGAGGAGATAATCGAACACAACACAGATTTGAGATGCTTACTTGGTGTCGCGTCCGGCGCCGTCGAATGATGGTGGTGGGCTCCGTCGCCAGCGGTGAGTGTGTGCGTCTGGTGGTGGCCGTGGCCGGCTGCAATGGCGCGCTTGATTAGGATCTCATTGCACTCCTCTTGGGTGAGATGCAATGCGCCAATTGAGCCAAAATGCGACTTGGCCGCAGCGGCGGCACTCGATGTGGTTAATACCGTTTGTCCAGTTTTAGTGTCAACAATGCTGCCATTTGTCAATGCATGGTGGTGCGCAGCAGCCGCCGGATCACCTCCACCTGCTGCCGCAGCCGCAGCCGCTGCCGCTGTTGCCTGATCGACCAATAGATCTAATACGCCACAGCCCGCCGCCCGCCGCCGCCGTAGTCGTGTGTATGAGTGAGAGTGAAGTGAATGAGAATGTTGGGATGGGGAACGGGGAGCATGAGTATAGGGGTATGGGGGTTGGGGATGGTGTTGGTAATGCGTGGCAGCAATACAAGAGCAAACACAGCGACAACAGAGAGAAATAGAGAGAGAGAGAGAGGCAGACACAGATCGAGAGAGTGGATGGAAGTGGGTTACAGCGAGCGAGCGGAAAGTAGCAAAGAGAAGTTGTAAACAAAGAGAAAGAGAACAATCGATTAGCGAATAAAACCCCTAACTATCGATATGTACACTAATCGATTACAACACATCAACAACGCGTGCAACACTAATTTATTTGATATCTCAAACAGATTATTAACGACAGCCACTTACAGTTCTTATCGAGCGAATTTATGCTCAACACCTGTTGACCAGAGTCCTGTTTTTTGACCACCGTCGATGCGGCGCCTGTGGTAATTACTCTGTGGATGGATAGAGATAGAAATAGAGAGAGAAAGAAAGTGGGAAGAGAGAAAGAGAGCGCATCGAAGCAGCCGAGAAAAAACGAGGCTTAGTTAAGGCTTTTTATCTTGTTCTAGAGATATTTTTTTATATCTTTTAATTGTTTTCATTTTTTATTTGATTTTTTTTATATCTTTTTTGTTTTTGTTTGTCTTTGAAAACGAACCTTTGTGTTCCGGGCGCAAACGAGGAATCGTTCACCACGAACATGCGACGAACGACATTGCCCTTATTGCTGGCGAGTGCACCTTTAACATCCTTTTGTACGGCCAATGATCCATCCGTGGATAACAGATAGGGCATCTAAAATGGGTGTGTACACATTGTTTTTTGTTTCAGTATAACTGGCAACAGCTGGCTGACACATAACTCTCCACATAACGGGATGATGGATGATGTTATTGTTTAACTTGATTCGATTTAATTGGTTTTATTGTTTTTTGTTCATGTCTGTTGTTAGTTTGTTTGTTGCTTTGATTGATTGATTGACTGATTTGTCCCCAAAAACCGAACATATTACAGGAAATGCAAGTGCAAGTTTTTTGTCAGCGTTCTCAACACTGATCGCCGTTGCATTACACATTCACATTAATCCAATATACATAGATTTTGTGGGTTAGGTTTATTAATCTAATTCTATGCTAATGATTAGTACAAAGTACAGTTGCCACTGCAATTGATTCATGGTTGTATTTTGTTGTATTTAATGTTGCGCTTTGTTGTTCTTTTTGTTGTTCATTTTGTCTTATTAACACGCTACACGCTACACCTGCGCAGCGCAGTTGATAAAAAAAACAAACACAATACCAAATGAAAGGAAAGCAAGCAGCAGCAGTGGCGGTGGCGACAGCGGCGACGGCAGCAGCGGCGGCAGAAGAACAAGAAGAGGAGCAGACAAAACAGCGACACTAAAGCGCGCGCTTTTTCCACTGTGTGTATGTGTCGGTGTACGTGTGTGTGCGAGTGTAAGAGTGCAATTGGACTTTTGACAGTTTGTTGAGCGCCAAAACGTAAGCAAGTGTAATCAAAACACACGCACGCACCGTACGCACACTTATGTGCCGAAACTGGGTGTGTATGCGTACGTCAGAGAGAGAGAGAGAGAGAGCGTCGTTTTTGGTATGCGTGCGTTAAGTATGTGTTAGTGTTGAATATTCAACGAACGGCGAATTGACGACTGCCGCACACATGCACACAAAATGGTCGCCAGCACAGCACAGCGCGGCGAATTTAAACACAACGAAACACTATCTGCCAGTGTATGTGTGTGTATATTCACAAACGTGCGCAAAAGAGGCAGGCAGAAACGCAGCGAAATAGGGTTGCACTCTCATGCCAACGAAAAAAAGGTACTGCCAATTGTATAAGAAAATCGTTGTACAAAAACAAAATGAACGCACAAAATGAACAGAAACGCAACAAAAAAATTCATGATTTAAAACCAATATGCAATAAATTTATTTTAAATTAGATGAATAGAAAATTATATATACACACATATATCGATTATATTCGATTGCTTTTGCAAACGCTATACTACAATGGGGTTCGTTAAATAATTAAGCCACATGTTTAATTAAATTGCTATTATCATGGGAGGAGTGGGCAATGGATTGCAATCAGCTGCCACCGCGTGTGCTGCAGCGCAACGTGCGTATTTTTGTTTGTTTGCATACACACAAAATCTACATGCATACGGCATACGTATGCTATGTATGTATGTACATACTTACGCATACTTTTTACAAATACCAAATTATGAATGTTTACGAATGAAATGGAAACGAAAAAATTTCGTATAAATGTATGGTAAAAGAATTCTAACACACTCGCTCGCTTTCGCATGACCAACGCAGTTACATAAAAGTATATGTAGCTGATTTTTTTCTTGTATTTGAGCCTCCACGTATGTATGTATATCGTACGTGTATACATACACGCGCACAACCCTGCATACGCATATACACATATATATAGCTCATGCACTTATACATACAGAGTCGAAAACCAACGAGTGAGCGAGCGAGCGGACGACGTAGCTGTATCTGTATTAGGGATGGGAGCGTGACACTTTAACTTATCAGACAAATGTCGAATAGGCCGTGTTAGTTGAGAATCATTTTCGTTAAATTAAATAGATATATATTTCAAACTGTAGCCAATAAGCGATTCTAAGAATATTTTTGGTATTTGTGCTCGTTTCAGTTTAATTTTATTACAGATATTTGAGAAATCCACTTGTTCGTGCTATTCGTGTTCAAGACTTAATCTTTGGGCCATCTCTAGCCAATATGCCTGTGTGTATGTGGCGCTGTTGTTGGGGCAACAGGAACGTACAAAGGGGGAAAGGAGAGAAGACACAACACGATTCGCTGTGGGAAAGCAACAGAAACATTTATTACGTGGGTGGCGGGGGGATTGTTGGCTCGCTGGGTCGATTGGTTATTTAGCAGCTTGCATTTGCAAAAGCACTCGCATTCGATATTATAAAAAAACAATGAAAATAATTATAGAAACATATTTGAGAATATGCAACGAAGGGAATTCGAAGTATACATACAAATTGAGAGAGACTTCACTTACCGATTCCCCACTGACAGTGTAGTTAATATTTGGCGATATCTCCAAAACTGATTCTGCGGCACGGTTGCCGTTGTCTGCAAAGCCCCAAGTGTAGCCGAAGGGCGGCGGATTGCTCTGTGCAGCGCACATTATAAATGAAGCAAAGCAGAAAAAGGGGGAGGCGAAAGAGAAAAAAGCGCAAAATTTCCAAACGCAAATTGTAATTGCACTTTTCTGTTGCTTGTTTTTGTATTATATGTATATGTATGTAGTTAATACAAAATCACGTACAGAATACTAGCCTCCTGCTGTACGTCAACGTCGCGATTTCGGTTTTGGGTTTTCGATGCAATTTGCAATATTTCTCTCTTTTTTTTCACTAGTTTTTGATCGCGACAAAATATGCGACGAAAACGAACGAGAGTACGGCGACGAACTACACACACCGAAAAGAAAGTCAACTTGCTTCTGTGGCTGAGGCGGGCGCCATTTTTTTCCGTTCCCTCGAAAAATTCACTTCGTTGGCGTTGGCGTGCTTCTTGCTGCTGCTGCTACTGCTGCCTCAAACTCAATTCAATTCATTGATAAGCGCACTTTTGAATTTTGTATGTGTTGGTGTGTGTATATGTGCCGTATTTGCAATTAAATTTATAAACAAAATAAACGCACACAGTTTTTTTTACCCCCAATATTAATTCACAGACACAGACACCACTGAAAAATTCCTTAGTGTTCGTGTTCGTGTTCGACTGCTGACGCCATTTTGAATGAGAGGCCAGTGTGTACACATACTGGACGGTACTCAGAGTTGCATGAGGAAAGTGTGTCTAATATTAAACGATGTCACTTTTTAGCACATCTTGTTGGTCCTTCGTATATAGTCCTGCCAGAACTTTTACTTTCCACAATCGACTATTGAATTAAAATTAGGCTATTCGATTTTTTCTCATATTAAACATTTCGATAACCGATAACTCGCAATCGACATGCCATACTTTTATATTGTTTTCATAACACATTTTCTTGTTTAGTAAAGTTTTGAATAAAGCTTAAAATGTCCTTATCACCTGCCAGTGGCATTGGCCGCTTTTACAAGCACTCGGCCAAGATAATACGTTTTGTACGACATGGTTGTGCGAATCGCCCATTCTTTCACATTGTTGTTATGGAGGTCTGAGTTCAAATTTGAGATATATTTAATCCAATGGTTCTAATAAAAGCGTTCTTACAGCGTCGCAAGAATCAGCATCAGCCTGTCATTGAGCAAGTGGGCTCCTATGATCCGATGCCAAATGAGACAAACGAACGCCTGGTGGCCCTTAATATAGAGCGCATACGCTTCTGGCTGGGCAAAGGTGCTCACATGTCCGACCCGGCTGCCGAGCTGCTAGGAATAGCCGGTCTGCTGCCCGTACACCCACGCACCTACATGACTGCCTGGCGCAATCGCCGAGCAGCGGCAGAGGCTGCAGCAGCTGAAACCCCAAAAGCCGCCCAGACGGCCTAGTTGTGCATTATTTATAAATTCATTAAACTTCTCTTAATAAATAGTTGTTTTGTTTTTTCAAATTTATGTTTAACAAGCCGAGATTACACTACAAACACATCTAATGCAAATCATCAAATGAGGGGTTTTCAAAACCAAGTGGCATGCGCCCAAAACAACAATGAAGTACAAATTTAAATGTGCGGACGACCATCGCGGTCCAATATGATGTCAATTGACGTGGCGGGCCCTCCCTAGAGGCAGAGGCTACAAAAATGCTTAAGGAAGTGAAAAAGAGACGTAAAAGCGTCCTTAGTCGGACTTCAGCACACTGCCAGCCTTCCTAACGCCATCATCGATGATTTTGTCAACAGCTGAGAAATGAGAGAGTGAGAATTAGTTGCTGATATCTATGAGATCAAATGTATATATAGCTTACAAGCGTGATGCTTCAGAAAATAAGGGCGCACCAACTTGTTGTAGATGATAACAGAGCCATTATTGTCCACGGGCAGCATGCACCAAATGAGGAAGCCACACTGGAATATTATAGGTAGAGGAGATTTAAGTTAACTCCGATTCACTTTAGGTTAGGAGACTCTCAGACTCACCTTAAACAGCCAGTAGAGCGGAATAATGTTGGTCAGGACATGGGAGAAGAACTCGATGACCGTGAATATACCAAAGGTGACCCAGTAGATGAGCCACTTGGTGTCGTCCTGCTTGGAGCTCGACTCAATGGCATGGATGGACACATAAGCCGGATACAGTACGCCAATGATGTTGCACAAGAGCTGGGCACCACAGCCGAAGATCAAATAAAGAGCACAGAACGTGGCAGCACCTGCAATCGAATACAAAAAGTTAATCTCGGTTGAGTATATTTTAGCAAATCTACCAATTCGTAAAACTGGGTTTTCTCTGAATATCTCAATGAGTTTGGACTCCAATGCCTCGAAAGCCATGGTCTATCTGCTCTGCCTGTGCTTTGTCTTAGATGTAAAAAACCCAATTGCCCTTTTCTCGTCCGCAATTCTCCCGTTGTTGCTGCTGTGGCTATTATTAACCTTTCAGCTCTTGTCATATTCGCACTTGATATTTGGCCACGCGCATTGCGCGCCTATAAATTATAAATGTTTTTCTACCTCTATGCAGGTCTGGTCGGATCTGATCTGAACCCAAACGCCCAGCGGTCAGTCTTGCATTACATGCCCGGTCGAGCGGACGCCAATTTGTATTAAATTTTTCTTCTTGCTTATCGTTTGTGACGTCACAGCCTCAAATAATGAAATGCGCGACTGTTATACTGGGATACTCATAAATATAATAAAGTGTTGACAGACGAGGCACAAGCGGCGTACACACGCATATACACTTACTCACTCACACACATACGAATACATACAGAGTCTAGCAGTCTGGCTACTCATTGGGCGGCGGCAGCGACGACTCACCTGAGCCAATGTAGACCACAGGCACGCGAACATTGCGACGCGCAGCCTGACGTTGTTTTATTTCCATAATATAATCCCAAAGCCACATTAAAGGCTTTTACATAATTGGTGTTGGCACTTGTATACGATACACACAAACACACTCATACATTCGTCGTATGTTTGCATGCGTGTACACCTGGTATACACGTGTGCAAAAACGCCACGAAAGCACAAAACCCGGTCAAAGTCGAAGCTAAGCTTGACCTCTGTAGTTTTCAATTAAAAATTAAACGTTTTCCAATTATAGCAAAACAAAATAGAAAACAAGCGATTGTTGAATGTGCGCCACAACGAGCAGAAATTACGTTACTGCAGCAGCCGCTGTGTGTGAAGTAAACAAAAGAAACAAAGTTTATGGAAAAATGTATACAAACATATACGCACACACGTAAACACCTTGAACATATGTGCATGAGCAAGAGAGAGAGAATGGAGTGCGTGTGGGTGTGGAGCTGTAAAAAGTATGCAATTCCGAAAGTAATCCCAGCCTGCTTTACTAGTCTAACAATTGTGCCTATTTTGGCGCCTCATGTGATTTGATTGCCTGCCTGACTGAGTGCATTATAACAGGTTGCGGTTGCTATTTATAAGTTTTCAAAAAATTCCACTTAGTCACGTTGCGTAGCCACGTATTGGGTGCAGTGTGGCGGGGAGAAAAATGCGTCATATCCAAGTCCTGTTCTATTGTGAACTATCTTGAGTTTCGCTGGGGACAGGACTTACCGGAAAATATTTTCACTCTATCGATGGAAGTGCGCTGCTCCAAAATTTCAAAGGCTTTGGTCCATGGCTTGTTGGGGTCATGCAACGATTTTCGCACCGCATCCTTGTAAGCTTCGAAGCATTGGGGTATCTGGGAGAATTGTGAGCTCATTTTGTAACTGTTAATTTCAGCAACTAATTGATTTACTGTGCGTCGCCAACTAGTTTCATCAGCGTTGTTTCAGCTTCTCGATTCTAGTCTTTGGGAGTTGCTGCAATCTACCGACCACCACAGAGAGCCACAGCCAACTTAAAGTGACGCAAATTTGAGCAAAGTATAAGATGGTTCTAATTGCGTGAATATAACAGACCTGTTTTTTTTTTAAACTTTATTCAAATTTATAAATTTAAAATCAAATAAGATTCATTAAATATAAACAAAATAACGAGCTTTATTTAATAAAAGTATTGCACAGTTACAGTTACTTACTAAAAGGATACTATTAGCTTACTAAGCGTGAGGATAACGGTTTTTTAAATATTAATTTTTCTCAATTAATTTTTGTTTCTTAAAATATGAATTAAGGCACAATTGTGACGTAGTTAGCAGGGGTCTGTAACAGGGAATGGAGGACTACCTCTTTGGCGATTTACTATCAAACAATTATACAAATTTGTACTTAACGTTACACAAAGATAAGGACTAGCACAATCAGGAAGAAACAGGAGAAGAGGAAGCACCTTTGTGTTTGTACTTTTCGCGTACGGCAATCAGTTCATCGAAGAACAACAGCACTAGAGTGGAGTGTGGAGCGATACGCAGGTAATTAGCCCAGAAACCCTTATACATACCGTAGACGCCCTCGGTGCGGAAGATCTTGACAAAGCAGTCCAGCCAGCCGCTATAGTAGAGGCCACGCCCCTGCGCATCGACGCCCTGATTGTAGAGACGCGTGCTGATGACGTCGGGCGGGGTTATGGCCACGGACATCAGCGAACCAGCAATCAGACCCGAGCAGAATGAATTCAGCGTCGGCTGCTTGACCAAATCGTATTCCATCAACAATGCTTTGGTCTTGCCAAATGTGGCTATCTGGGCGCCAGAGCCAACAGCAGCTCGTGGGAGGGCCGACAGTGATCCACGCCAGAGTCCAACTATGCCGTTCTTGCCGTAGATCTCCCTCAGAGCGCCGCTCATGGACTTGTGCGCGTGCTGATGGCCCACGGCAATTTCCTTTGCTGCCTGCGACTGTAATTGCGTCTTGATCTACATTGTAAAGAAATTGAGATAGATTAGGTGTGCGAGTCTTATCTAAGGCGGAATTCGTTTCGCTATTTGTCCAGACATTCAAATTAGCGCCAACAATCAACGGGAACATAGATAAGTTTCGTCTATATGTCTGTCTATATATGGTCATGCCTTTATGTAACAGCCACACGCGCTCACCATGAAAAATGGACTAGAAAAGTAGGAGCCAACGATGCCGCCCAACGCGCCCCACATCAGACCCAGGCCAAAGGAAACTTCCCCATTCTTCTTATGCATCCAATGGTTCTCCATGGCGCTTGTGTAAATGCTTAACCTGGTGGGATGAAATGGGAAAATGATAAATGACAAATGCAAAAATCTCAAAAAATCAATCTCAATTCACTCACCTGAAGGAGTTGATTATGAACTGAAAGTAGAGTGCTGGCGCCAGGCCCTTCTGCAGGCCCAGCATTCCATCATTTTTGGCCACTGTGATGAAGGCCTGCAGGATACCTTTGTAGGGCTCCACGTAGGAGCCGCGTGCTGCCAGCTCGCCCTGCAGCTGGATGCGCGTCTTGATCACCTCGATCGGGTTTGTGAAGAAGGTGGCGCCCACCGAGGCCAGGCCGCCCAGTACAAAGTCCGATGTGGCCATTATATTTGCTTTCGCCGTTGCCTTTGCCTTGGCGTTGAGGTTGACTAGAAATAGCTCAGCAGGATTTTTCGCGAGACGTTAATATGCCAATAAATCAGGCATATTACGAGGCAATCAGCATCCTTAGAGATTCTTTGTTCTGATGCTGCGTAGATGTTTACGTCTTCAACTGTTGCCGGCGTCTAAATAGTTAGAAAGAAATATACAAAAATAAGTTTTCCACACTCGTGTTGTGTGTGGTTAGTAATATAATGTTAAAATATGTGGGCACCCTAAACAGTTAACATGTACTGTAGATGGTAAAAGCGCGCTCCCAACTGTTCTTTAAAATACTCTGCTGACTTACTTTCAATTTGGAATAAACTATAATAAACATATATAAAATTTATTTAAATAGTAAGGCAATTTTTTAAAAGGCACTACTACTACTACTACTACTGAATTTTAATGGAATAGAGCGAATTAAGCTAAAAACTAAATTGAATTTGTTATTTATCGGTATTCGTCGCCTTCTGTTAATGCATTCTGTTAAGAACAATTTATAAGTCGATACACAAATGCAACGATAATTCTAGCAATGCAATAACAGAGTCCAGCCCTCGGTAGCCTTGGTAGTTCTTCAGCCCTGGCACGGATGCAAAACAAAAGTTTGGGGAATATTTTAATAAAACCTTACAAACAAACGAACGTGCATGTCTACATCGATAATAATTAACATATAGCACGCACGCGGGTCGTGTCGCACTAACGCACACACAACAAAAATGATGAAATGCTCAATATGGTCGCTGTTCAAATTGACGCTTGCAATTGCGTTCTATGCACCAGATGCAATTGATTCCTACAAGATAGTTCGACTGCAGGACAATTTGTGCTCGGACAAGCTCATATATACGTTGTCAAAGGCCTTTCGTGGCGATCCCACGTTACGGCTAACCGATGACCACGATTCGGCTGCAATCATCACACAAACCTGGAATATAACGCTGCCAAGTGGAGGACATTCAGTGAATAAGATCAAATATGATTGCCAGTTCCGTGTGCAGACTAATGAGCGCCCACCTCGTGGCATTTTCACGATCATCACGCGACTAAAGCTGCGCAGCGATCCGGTGACCAAGAAGTGCATCGACTACATACAGTTCAGTAGCGGCAATCGATCGCCCAGCGAGCGGATTTGCAGCGACATTTCCATCAATGGGCCCGCAGGTCGTCTGATGTTCGATCAGCGTGATCGTGATGCACATGTTCACATATTTATCAATCGGGATCGGCATATATTGGCCGAGCCACTGGAGCTACACATGGTGTTGACGGCACACTCCGAGTGCCAGTTCGCTGGCGATATTCTGTGCAATCCAAAGGACAAATACTCCTGCATATCACGTCATTTTGTGCAAGATAATATTACGAATTGTATGTATCCGTGCCGGGACGAGGGCACCTGTTTTCACGATGCCATTCCGCCAGAGGAAATGGACACGACAAATGTGGCCCTTTCGGCAATCACGTCGCTCATCTTCACCATGGTGGGCGTGGGCTTTTGTGTGTGGATCTGCTGGAAATATTGGAACTGCATTACGGTGCAGCAGCACGCACACGAAGCATCCGCAGCGCGCTTCAATCAGCGACGTGCTCGGGTAAGTGTGAATCAAATATCTTCTAGGAAATATGTATATCTTTATGCATTGTCTTTCAGTCTGATGTGCCCACCATAGAGTTGCCCACAGCAACCTCGTACGATATGTCGCCAGTGTCGCAGGGACGCCATCAACAGTTGCAACAGCCAGCCACACCCAAAGATTTGCCGCCCAGCTACGAGTCATTGTTCCCTGACAGATAAGGGCTGGCTACAATGTATTAAGCTGATTGCTCCCACTTTTGTGCCAGGCAGATAAGAATCAGTCAAAAGTTGTTGGCGCCAAACTCCACACTCCACACTCGAACTCATAAATTTATTGCAGAACAATTGTTGTAACAGTTCCATTCCTAACTAGGTATTTGTTCAATTACGTGAAAGTAATTGTAAGTAATTACACATCATAGGCAATTAGCAGAGATCAAAGCAATGTATATATGCACATTCGTTGTAGTGTTAGGGCTGATTTTATGTTTTATGTATTCAATTAGAATTAGCCAGAATTAAGATCTTCGGTAAATGTGTTCAAGCAAGCTAAACTAATCAAGTACAACCAACTCAAAGGCAACTCAATTTGTAATTACGAGAGATTCCCCTGTTTTTAGTATCATTATTATTTTTTATTATTTACCATTTAAATAATGTATATATCAGAATTTGTTTTTATTTATTTTGATAGTTTCATGTTATTGTTTTTACTTTTATTTTAATATCAATTTCAGTAGTAAATTCCACAAGAAATCCAACTAATCTCGAACACTAAAGAAATCTCAATCAATTAGTAACGATATTATATTAACTGTAAGCTAAACTACAAACTAAACTAGTTAGCGCAAATTGGGGGATTCCATTGAACTAATTGTAACTTAAGCATTAATCAATGATATTCACTCTATATGATATAAATATATATCCGTATATGTATCTATGTATGAATGTAATAGCTGCAATGTTAAAGACAAAAAATTAGCGGCATTCCATCTAGTTGTACCTGTATTATATATACACACACACACATGAATGTTTACCTATATATATACACACACACACACACAGAAGCGCTTTAAAGCAAAGACAGAGGAGAGTGTTCAATTAGAGAAAGACATCAATTATGTTATTGCAGGCCTTGGTCGTCAATTGTTTAAGCAATTCCTTAAGCGATATTGTATTAGTTAAGGTACAGTGTTCACTCAAAATATGTAGCCGCTTAAGTATAAACGGTCAATTTAAAGCATATATATATATACACAAACAAAGACACTCACATATACGTATTAACTATAAATAAACCAACTAAATGTTTATAAACTGACTTGTTAATGGTGGGAGGGGAAGCAATCACTGTATATACAATTATATATATGTACTTTATATATGTGCATGGACTGTATCACTTATTTAACAACTGGTTGTTGCTGCTGCTGGTTTCATCACCTGGTGACACAGAGCGACAAACCGGATGACTCAGCCACGTGCTGCCCAAAAGAAAACACAGCCATGCCCAAAAACCAGTTGTAATCACCCAAGAGTGGCTTATAAATTGTTATTAATGCATTTCTGATTGTGATTGCGCTTGGCGAAAGTTATTCGTTTATCCATATTAAATTCTTGCTGCCAGTTGGTTTTATGCCAAGTCCAATCTATGGTCCAAGACAGAACTTTATGCATATGGATTGCTGTATTATTTCCAATGAAATTATGGACTTGTACTTATTCTTATAATTATACTTATACTTGTATATTTATACTTATACACCTACTTATACTTATGCTCATATCTTTAGCTTTTGTCTTCTTCTCCCTTAGTTTCATTCGCTTTGTAGCCTTGTTTCCAGTGTCGCCTGTACCACACGCAGCTTCACAATTAGTAAAACATAAAACTATTGCCTAAAGAGCTTTCAAACAACACTTGAACTCTTTTAACTACTGTTGCGCTTAGCAACCATCAAACTAAATGGATAATTGGCACAAGCCGTTTATAATAATACTCTCAAGTCTATTCAATGCCAATGACAAACAAATGTTAATGTCCAAAAACTGGGCATTGGCATTGACAGAGTTCAACGTCAGGTGGCGAGCAGCTAGTGGAAGTGAATCAATTATGAAAAGTCGCAAGCAAATCAATCAAATATATTTGATTTGTAATAGCCACGCAGAGGTCAATGCTCGAGCGTCAAGCTGAGGGCTCGCTAGGAACTATCTCAATCTGAGCTACGGCAATTGGTATATATTTTAGCTAATTATTGCTTGTTTAAATCACTAATCAGATCATTATTGTAAATTGTGTTTTGTTTTGTTCTTTATCTGGCAGAAGTCGGGGCCGAGATAACGTATCGCACCATATATGGCAGAGCAATTCCGTCTCGGTTAGAACGCAATTACCGGCCGACACTAATTAAGCTGTGTCCACACCGAGAATCAAATCGTATGTGCCAGAGCAATATGAAGTACAAGCAGAAACCTGTTTCCAGGCCATAAATATGATATACCGCAGAGCGCTCGATTGTTTCCAAGTGACGACAGAAGCGTGAAAACGTACTAAATTCATAATATTCTTGCTTGATGCTGTCGGAGGGTATATCAAATATATGACATAATCTATGGGAATATGACAGAATATAGGGTAGGTAGTTTATTTTTATAAATATTTGTTGGGCTTTTATATACAATTTTATGTGACAAATAAAAAATTTAAAAATCTTAATTTTAAAAATAATTTATTTTTGATATAATTTAATTTTTAATCTGTTTTATATTTAAATGAAAATCAAATATATTTATTTCAAACTACAAAAATGTATTTAAAAATAAAATATATATTTTTTTATTTAAAATATTAAATTAAAATATTTGTAAATGTTTATTTTAATAATTTTCAATTTATTAAAATTTAATTTGAATATCTTTGTCAAATTTCTATTAACTATTTGCAGGGCATTTGCTGTGCCTTGCTCTCAGTTCAGATACTTCAGATATTTGTGGTTAGTTTTACAATATGGCAATTAGCATGTCTGCTGTTCCAATAAGAATGCGAATATGTTTAAGGGCCACGCCCACAGAGTTGCCACAGCTGGCAACTGCTGCTGAGTTCGCAACGTAATGCAATTTTATTTTTAAACAAAATTCAAGAAATTTTACGAAAAGCGACAAGAGAAATGCAAATGTGGGCATACGTATGTGTACGCTATGTGTATGGGTTGTATGTATATGTAAGGTGGCATATATAATTATAAATTACATGAATGAGCGCGTGTGTGTGTGTGAAGTGTAGAAGTGAGCACTGTGCATTCGACAATTGCTCTGCAGTTGCCTTTTGCCTTTGCCGGCTGTGACAGTTGCTGTTGTTGTTGTTGTCAATGCTGGTTTTGGCCATTTGTTTTTGGATTGATCAGCGGCTGCAATTAGCCAAGTTGCGCTAAGTAAAGCCAGCAAATATATACGCAAATTGCTGAAATTACTTTTTTTGTTGCATAGGAAAATAGAAACAAGTTAAAGCACCGCGATCGAGCCGCAACCGGTTGCTTTGGTGTTGGTGTGATTCATACCTCGCACAGCGTGTGTGCGTGGGGCGAGGGGGGAGTACCCATACTAGCTGGAGCCAGTCGACAGACAGCGACGGCGAGCTGCGCTCAGTCGACAACCGAAACCAGAACCAGAAAGATCAGCTCGCGGGGCCTCTGCGAGCGCGTCGAGTGCCACTGAACTTGGGAAATCGAAGCTGAAGCTGAAGCTAAAACTGAAACTGAAACTGTTACTCGATGCTAATACCTATGTAAATTGTGCGCGTGTTGAAATTCTAATTTAAATTCAAATTCAAATTCAAATTCAAATTCAATTGAGAGTAAACGATTTATTCTACGTCGATATAAACAATTGATATTATTGATTGTGCAGTCAATTGCCGAGCGATATTTATTTATTTATTTGCAAAGGCGAACGCGGAAACGTTAGTTTATTTTAACGAAGAAAATATCACAAAAGTCACATACCATTTGTGTAAAACATAAATAAACATTTGTGTACGAACACTGCTAAATATATACGACTATTTATACATACATCGAACCTACTTGAGCTCAAACACAACCAAGATGACGACAGCCGCAAAGGGGCACTCGATGCTGCTATTAATCACACGTAAGCTGCAATATCCACAAAATAGTGCAATAAATATAGTTAGATGCTGAAGCTTCTTAACTTTTTGATGATTGACATTTAAAGTTGCTGAATATGAATAATGATATTAAAATGAGGTTTGAGCTGTAATGAGAACTAATAAGCAATGGGTTTGGTGTGGAGGTAGAGGGTAGTACGTTTTAAGATCTATAAAAAATATGATATATGATATATATAACTCATTTGTAAGAAAATATACATATTTTATAAAAAAATATTAAAAATATTTTTACATAAAATATAAAAAAAATATTATTATAAAATAAATACTATGGCTTATTTTCAATAAATATTTTCTGTGTTATTTTTATGGAAGTTAACTTCATATTTAATTTATTAAAAATAATAATATTAAATTATTATTGAAATTATTAAAATAATTTTTCTTTTATATTTATTAATAA
This sequence comes from Drosophila paranaensis, assembly GCA_035047545.1. NCBI lineage: Eukaryota > Metazoa > Arthropoda > Insecta > Diptera > Drosophilidae > Drosophila > Drosophila paranaensis. The sequence goes on along the minus strand of JAWNPL010000026.1, from coordinate 15,009,044 downwards.
AAATTTAAGTTAAGATTAAAACAAAATTTGTCAATATATTTATATTGTTTTGTTTTTTTTTTTATTTGTTCAGTTAAATAGTTTTAATTTTGGCATAAGGAGTGCAAAATTTATAGCTGATTAAAGCAGCATATATATTTATTTTTTAATGCCAGTAAATCGTTTTAGATTTAACCTAAAGATATATCTCTGGATGGAATTTGTATATAAGCTTCAAGTATCTGACAGTCAAAGCGTCTGTCTATAGTTGCAACAGCCGTGCGAATTACTTCGCATTAAATTTTAATTAGAGATTAAAGATAGGCGCAGATACATGCATGTGAATTATGTGCCACATTTTATATTATTATTATTGTTATCTTTGTTGTTGTTGTTATAATTTGTAATTACTATTTAAATTTAATGCGAATAATTGATGATATTGTTAATGCAGCTTGAACTTGACTTAATTTATGCATATAGAGAATATGCATGGGAAATTTCCGCAGCACTAGAAAAAAGGTTTCAGAGGCTACTTCAACAAAAACAAAAACCAAAACAACAACAACTGAATACCTTTTATCTGGACATTTGTGACGGCTGTCAGAAGACTATCAATGCTAGCTGCTAAAATACATTAAGAACTTGTTAACTTTTTGTGGCGGGCGCCTATCGTAAAACTATATTTGCGGGCTTAACACACCAATATGACGAAATTTGTGAATGGATTGATAAGCGAATTCGTGCCTAGTCAAGGGAGTTGGGCTTATATGGCGGGTGCAATCAAAGCCCAACTGTTTTATAACCACTTGAGGGTAAAACGCGCGTCTGTTTCATTGGCTGTAGAGCGGAGACGAGATCTTATATACATATTAGGTATTGTCACAGCTTATCGGAGCCATAAACTACGCTAATGATGTTTATATGCGTTAGATAAAGCGCAGGCTACCCGAACGACCATGTGATCCGCACAGCTGCCACACGACATCACAAATAATTTAATTAAAATCAGCTCTTCAGTTTCAGTCCAACGAGTTCAATTCAATTATCTGACACAGTTCGTCATTGAGGCAACTCTCGCTCGCTCGCTCGATCTGTCTCTCTCTCTTTCTATATACTATATATATAGATCAGTTGTAGCGGTTAACCGTTTCGCGCAGTTTATGCTAATTTTCGCACAGTTCTGTTTGGACTGTCAACAAGGCATTGGACTCAACTCGACTCGATTCGGTTCGACTCCGACTTGCAATCAGCGCAAATGCTATTGAAATTACTTTCACAAATGAGCACAGCCACGCGCTCCCCCTCGTATACTTATTATATCATAACAAGTATACGGCACGTGACCGCCTTTATACACATATATATATACATATGCATATATAATTTGTATAATATTCGAGTTTTTCAAGATTCGTTGACCCAAGCGAGTGAGAGGCCTTTGCCACGCGTGTGTAGACTCTTGAAATTCCTGCTGCTTCCACATGTGGCAGCAATTTGCACAGCTGATATTGCGGCATTGCCGCCAAGCAAATAGTGCTCATTAGACAATGGCAATTTGCTTGCTCAGCTTTTAAATTAGCTATTCGTTTTTGCATACAGCCAGACACTGCGAATACGCGCATTGGCTTCGCCCCTTGTCTTATCAGCGCGGGCATTTCGCATTCTATTCTTAGACCTGGGCGCAGTTTAATGAGCTTATGATATGCCTGATTGTTTTCTGTCTTTTTTCTTCCTTCTTTTTCCTTTTTTTTCCTGCTGCAAGACAAATTGCTTAACGTTCATCGATCTTCATGAGCGGACTGAAAGCGGTCTATTATTAGTTTGACCGTAAATATTGTTATCAGTTGTCGTTTTATTAGTTATTAATATAATTGAATTTATTTATAAGTAATTCATTATCATACTCATTATCAATCTTATTTAATAATTGATATTACTATTATTCATAATCATTATCATTATCATTATTCATTATTACTATTATTCATTATCATTATTCATTATTACTTTTATTCATTGTCATTATAATTATCAATATCATTAATCATTATTATTATTGTTCATTATCATTATCATTATCATTATTCATTATTACTATTATTCATTATCATTATCATTATTCATTATTACTATTATTGTTTTATTCATTTTGGGTTTGGCTGGTTATATTCTAGATATTAGAGTAGATTCTTCTTCAAAAATCCCACACTCTTAGATACATCCCCTTGCGACGAGTCTTAGATATGACAATATTCCAGTTTTTCCCACTGATTTCTAAAAAACTTATGCGTCATCTTAGCTCATATATTAAGTATCACGCAGATGTTGGTTTTGCTGAGCGCTTGTCGCTGACTGGACAACGGGGCGTATGAATAATTTGATTTTAGTCGAAAGTCTTGACAAACTTGTGCGTTTGTCAAATGAGTAATGAACGTGTCGCTGCTGTGAGCCTAGGACAATAATTTCTGTGTATGCCACATTGGCAGCAAGCACCAGGCAGCCATTGTGAAATTGATAAAGGCGCAACATCTGAAGCCATCAGGCGTCAAGGCAGGTGAAGTTGTGCCGTGTGCGGCTTCCTCAAGATAACTACATGACGTTCTACTATTTATACATGTAGCCAAGACACGCCGCTGACACTCGCCGATTGATAGATGGTGAAATGTCCAATCGAATGTTCCGGCAGCATAATTTTCAAGAAAACAATAGTAAACAATGACATGAAAATAATCAACAATAATTGTTGTTATTATTGCTTTGTGTTTGTATAGTGTAAGTTTATGATATTTTTGAGCCCAAAGTCGAGTGCCGTTTATACGACAGGTGCTAAAACGTAGTCTGGCTAGCAGACTAGCCGACGCCGGCTGCAGCTCTTATCAGTAATCCACTAGAGAATTTGAACGCGCTCGTCCATAAAAGTTAAGTGATTGTTAACGAGGCCGAAAAGCGATTGCCAAATTACGCTTCATTATGCTTTAATTTTAGTTCATAAATACAAAATGCGCCCAATCAGGGGCTATTAATAGAAATCAAGACACTTTTTATCGGTTGTCAAGTGTTTTGGGCTTTATGGCAAACAGGGAAACGTAAACATATAAATATCAAACAAGCCATGCCCATTGATAGCTTATCTGAGTGATCGGGCATAAAAAATTATCATTTTGTTGTGGGATTTGTTGTCGGTGAGTAGAGAGGTGTGTGGGTGCGTGGTCTGTTGGCCTGTAATCAACAATTGCAATTTGTATAACATTTATTCTTGTTACCATTTCAGTATTCAGCGTCTATGCGAGCGGTACGCACGGCCAGTCCTATCTGTTAACCTTGGAGAACGTACTTACACGACAGCTGCCATACAATCTAACCAGCGTGAACGGCACCAGCGGAACGGATCTGTTTGCCGACCAAGTGGATAATAACACAAGAATATTCGTCTATAAAAATAGTAAGTAAAGTGAGCCCAAAAGATAAGCAAAACGATGCGAGTTAGCAAAGAGTATACATATACAGGATATAAATAGCTTCATAGTTGATCTAAACTGATCTAAAAATCTACAAATAGTGTAAAGCTTCAACTCTCATAATTCCAGTTTAATCATCCCACCTGTTACATAAATAACTATCAAATTACTATGCTAATATTTCATTTTTTATTAATTTCAAATGTTTTCCTATGAATTGGAATCGTATAGATACATTAAATAGTAGATGTGAACGTTTTCCCGTTATTACCAATTTGCACTCATAAGTTACAACTTAATAGTGGCGAGTCGTCAAGCAGGTTATGATAAAATAAAACACAAAACCGTTCAGCTCTCAGTCCAGGTGGACCCACGTCTAGCGCTCGTATCAACTGATTGTTTCAATGCATTAACTTTTTTTTTGCGTCATTTGGCCTGTGACACATACATAGTCCGACGTCAGCGAGATAAGTGCCAGCTGATGGGTATCTGTTTGGTCTATGGAACATGAAGTAAAAACACTAATAATAATAATGATATAATTAACAGGCTAATGCGGGCATTTTTCTGATTTCTGAACTGCCATTATTAGGCTGAAGAGAATACTCTCTTCGTTGTCATGATGATTGGCATGAAAGTTAATAAATAATAATGAGATATATTCAGGCAAGCCTTTAGCTCAGTTGTCAGTCCTCCTGACCTAGTTGTGTGGTCTGGCCATGCCTCCTGTTAGATATAAATATATTCTGTGATTTTTCTTATGCCTGAAACTAAAAGTAAATCACAAATATAAATATCAAAGTGATTTATATTTAATAGGAGTTTTTTCTTGGGACTTTCTTATATTCAGCGTCGCTTATTTTAGTTTTTAAAGTATATAACTTGAGGGGAAGCACGCGCTACAAAGCATAAATAATTTCAGATTCCGAATTTACAAATATTTGCGAAATTTAAAATCTTTGCAAGATTTTTCATAATATAAAGCTTAAATAATATTTAAAGCTTCGCATGCTTTTAGTACAAGCGCGTCAATTATTTTTGTAAATATTTGGATTGATATATGCATCTTCGAATCATGGCAAACAGAGCTACTCGCATCGTAGATTCACATCAATTTTTGTATTTGTTCAATTAAACTCAGCTTATCAAGTACATTTTTCTGATATTTGTATTAAATGTTATTGCAGTGAGAGCTAAAAATAAAGCTTAGAAATTCTTAATCTATTTGTTAGAATTTGTATTACGAATTTATATATTTAACTAAAGTTTCGTTTATCTTCTGCTTGCAGTTGTCGACAACAGCAACGAGCTATCTCAGACGGCAATGGATGTGATCACCATTGTTTGGTATGTGGCGACATTTCTGGCTTTGGGTGCTTTCTTTATGCTGATGGCCTGTTCGGATCGCAGATGCCGCGATATGCGTAGTCGACAATCGAACGCCACGCCCAGCGAGGCACAGCGCGCACCGCCGACGCCGTCGCCGTCATACAGCGAGTTCGCACCGCCCAGCTATGATACGGTCATCAAGATGCAGCATGCGGCCAAGCCGAGCATCTTTGTCATACCCTTCAACAGCGAGAACAAGGCCAATGATGAGTCGAACGCGACGCCAGTCAGCCCTGCACCCGCCAGTATCTACACAATCGATGAACGGCCCAAGGCACAGCAGTGATAAGGTCTTTCGCTTTTAGCCACACCTCGCCCACATTGGGGCTGTGCAATTAACGTCTCTGTGATATTTACCTGGTGCTCATTCAGAATGCCCTCGTTTTGGGAACAAGCAACAAAACGTTGGATCCAATTTTGTAGTGCAGTGTAAAATATGTATTATAATTTAATGTATTGTAGCAATTGTAAAACTTTAGCTCTAAGTGATATACTTTTAACTATTTAAGAAGACTGAATGACAGAATATCCGTTAATATTTTGCAGTAGTCCATTTATACTAATGTTTTTGCCTAGGTTACCTAATAAATTGTAACAAAGCTTTTCGTTTTAAATGACGATGCATTCTTAATCAACTTTGATTTGGGCATGAGCGTCGAATTGCTCACCAATTTCGTAAGAAAATGATTAACATTGAAGTTTTGAAAAAAGTAACGACAGACTTATGAACAAGCAGTGCGAAGCTTGCAAGCAGTAAATAATACAAGTAGAAAGCGGTGCAGGCAGTGTAAATTTACCTTGGTAGCAAGCAGTTGTTTCTGTCAACTGCTTTAGCCAAGACACAACCCAACATAGCAGCTCTTATAATTCAAATTCTATAGTTTTATTTTTTTTGTTTTTCACTCATTTAAACAATTTGCTCTGCTGTTCCACTAATAACCCATATATGTATGTATATATCCATTCGTAACCTTGACATAAATTGATTGATATATGAACAGCTCAAGTAGATCATCTCGAGTTCACAGCTGTTGTATTTCCCCCTTATTAAATGTATTATTATTTTCTCGATGATAACGTCAATAAATATCAATAAGCTGTTCTCTATTTGCTTTTCACGCAAAGCGAAACGTGCTGAACCCTAAAAGTGGAATATTATCAGTTGAGCTGATGACTAAATTCGGGGATTTTCAATGAGAGTTCTAGGCAGCATTCAACTTTCATGGCCCATATGATTAGGACTATGCTGAGATCCGTTCTAGAGCGCATCAGCCGTTTGTCAGTTTGTCAGCTTGTCAAGTTCATAGTTTGATCTGTGCCAGGGTAGTCGTGTCGTACAGTCACTGCCAAGCGCTTCACTCATTCATTCATTGATCTCTGTTAACATCTGCTTCGGCGAGATCAAATTCCTGGGCATCATCACATGACGTACACATGATGTACTATGGCAGCAGCTGCTTCTTCAGCTCAATTTATTTTCAATTATTTTTTATTTATTTTTGCACATTTTGCTAAAATTGAATTTTTGTTGCTTCCTAAAAAGAACAAAACTTCGGCCAGACGACACAGGCACGCTCACGAAATCCACGAGAGCTGATAACAATTACAGATTGTTTCTACATCAGCACACACAACACAAACACACACACACACACACACACACTCTCTCTCACACACACACACACTGGGATCATAACCAGATCATTTGGTTTTAAATGCAGTTAAATCACGTTACGCCTCGATAAATGCGGTTAATCATAAAGAAGTTTTACTTCTTGATTACTCTATGGACTGGCGCCTGCTGCCTGGCTGCTCACATACCCTGTAAATAGAGAGAGAGAGAGTGGGTTGAAAAATATATAAATATATATATTTATTAATATTTATATAGTTTTATTTTAAGTAGTTTTCGAATTTCACAAAATGCTGTTTATATTTATTTAAAATTTTAAAGGCGCTCGCTTCTAGGGTAACTGCCAGTCGTGCTTACTGGGCGCTGTTGTGGCTGCTGTTCAATAAACATTAAGAACTCATAAATACTACTTGAGTCTAAATATTTGATGGGCCATTCATTAGGTTATTGGAGTGCTTTTCAGAGCGCGTGAGTTCCTCAAATGAATTATGTTTTCATTTGGATCGGGTTTGTTTTTGGATTCGGGTTTGAGGTCTGCCTCAATTGGCGTTGTTGCTGTTGCTGTTGGTGTTGCTGTTGGTGTTGCCTGCTGACTGGCAACTAGTGCCGGCTGATCTTTAATGCGCCGCCCGTCGCTGGGTTTTCCTGCTGTTTGTTGTTTGCAAACGCGCCAATATTATTAATGGCTCTCACGCTCTTCAATTGAACTGAGAGCCCGCATACAACACTATCTGCTGCGCCCTCTGCCAGCCCCTTCGGCTGGCTGCTGCTCTCTCCAGTAGGTTGGCTGGTTGTTTGGTTGTCTGTTGTGTGATCGACGGGCTGATTCTCTGGCTGCCTCAGCCTCAGCCTCAGTCTCTGCCGCCGCCTCATTTGTCGTTCGCTCGTCGTGTTGTGCAAAACAACGTTTCGTGGTTTCTATTCGACAACAATTTTTGTTGAAAATCATCTGGAACGAATTTGGACTCGGTCAGTGCTACGCAAACCGTGCTACCGTCTGGATTACTTACGCAGTGATAATACAATACCTACATACACAAAACAGATATTGAAAAGCAAAGAAAAGACTTAACATGTCGAAGAGCATAAATATTTTGGGCCTCTGCCTGGTGTCGGCTCTGGTGCTGCAGTTAGCTTGTGCGGATATCGAGACAAACGAAGTGAATGACAATAGTACGCCCGAATATAGTAAGTGAGAGAGTCAGTCTTTCCCCCATCCACTATACACTGTACATCCCCCAACTTGCAGTGATTCAGGGCGTGCGTGTTTATCCCAATGATCGCCACTGTGTGCTGGTCGGAGGTCTCTGTGTCCACAACAGCGACTGCAATCTGCCCACCACCAACAAGGGTCTCTGCCCCACCAGCGCCCACCTGGGCGTCGAGTGCTGCTATGAGTGTAAGTAGTCTGTCGACAAATCAATCAAAGTGCATACAGAGCCTTGCTTCTAACGCCCTAACATCTCTCAGTTATTTATCCAAATGCTTATAGCAATTCCTAACCAAATTCCTGCCCAAAAATGACTTCCAAATAATAATTATTGCGTTTGATTGGTATTACTTTATGTACTCATCTATTGTGTCTCTCTCTCTCTCTTTTTTTTTTGTGTCTCTCCTTCAACAACAACAAAATACTAACAATCGACGCCTGTCTGTCGTCTGCCACCTCCTCCCTCTACTGTCTCTCACCTGTAATTGTCATTGTAATGCATTGTATGTGCCCCACTCCGCCCCGCCTCGCCCCGCCCCGCACCGACCCGTTCCATGTTCCTCCTCTACCGTTGCAGTGCCGGTGAGGCCAGCGCCCTGCGCGCAGCACCTGGGCGCCTGCATGAAGTCCTGCAATCTCTCAATCCAAAGACCCGCAACCGACTGCGACAACGGAGAAGTTTGCTGTGTCTTGATGAACAAATAAACTCATTACAAAATTATTTGTCAACTATAGACTATAATTAACAATACTTTTACTTATATATTCTACGAATTATTCTTATATAAAACATATTTCTACTGTTGTAATAAAACACACTGTAAATATTTAAAGACAATCAATTTGGACAACTTTTATTCACATGCAAGTAAAGGGAAGAGTCTTATTTTAAACTTAAGCTAATAATACTATTAAATTATATTAATATTAGTATACTGTTAATACTTCAGATTATATATACATTTTAGTCTGAGCTGATTTCTGCTGTCTCTCTCGGCTCCTTTTATCGAAGTTGACTCATAAGATGGGGCTGATGAGATATTGCTTAGGCACGGTTTACATCAACCATATCTAAAGCAGGAAGTTTTGGTGTATCGAAGGTGTAGATAAATAGATTATCTAGTTTTATGCAGAACAAAGTTCCATGGTTTCTATACTATTTCTCAGTATCACGCGATCTACTGTGAGGAGGAGTCTAAATAATGTTGAACCGCATAATTATCTTGGGCCTCTGCCTGGTGTCTGCCTTGATGCTGCAATTCGTTGCTGGGGATAGCGATAATGGAGCGGGGACGCTGGGTAAATCCTGTGCGGGACGCCTTGGTGCGTGCATGAAGTTCTGCAATCCTACGTTAGAAAGGTTCACAGACGAATGCGCGGAGGGAGAACATTGCTGTGTTTTGGTGAACAAATAAATTCATTACAAAATTCTTTGTCCACTGTAGACTATAATTAACAATACTTTCTACTGTGGTAATAAAACACATTGTAAACATTTAAATACAATCAATTTTGCAACTTTTTTGAAAGTAAAAGGTGAAGAATATTAATTTATAATATTATTGATATACTTTTAATAATTTAGACTATATATATATATTTTAGTTCGAACTGCTGACTCATAAGATAAGGCTGATGAGACATTGCTTATGATTGCTAAACTTATTCATTTTAGATTTTAGACATTTTCCACAGTCTACCATATCTAAAGCAAGAAGTTCTGGTGCATTCAGTAGTGTAGATAAGTAGATTATCTATGGCTTCGATTCTATTCACTTATTTCAACTCGCTCAGTGCCACGTCTGCTACTGTGGGGATTGATACAGAATATAAGACACTTATTATGTTGAACCGCATAATTATCTTGGGCCTCTGCCTGGTGTCTGCCTTGATGCTGCAATTCGTTGCTGGGGATAGCGATTATGGAACTGTGGCGCAGCTGGAGTCTTGTGCGGAATACCAGGGCTCGTGCGTGAAGTTCTGTAAGAGTAGATTCGAAAAGTTCGCAACCGACTGCGGGGAGGAACAAGTTTGCTGTATTTCGATGAACCAATAAATTCCTTGTCCACTTTAGACTATATAGGAACAATACGTTTACTTATATGTTCTACGAATTATTCTTATATGAAACATATTTCTACTGTTGTAATAAAACACACTGTAAATATTTAAAGACAATCAATTTTGCAACTTTTATTTACATGAAGTATTTTTTTTTTAATTTTAATTAATAATATTAAATTCTAATACTATTGATTTTAATAAATCAGATATATTTTAGTTCGAGCTGCTTTCCACTGTCTGTATCGAGCCCTTTTTAACTTTTGTTCGAAGCTGACTCATAATATGAGGTAGATTTTCCACGGCTTATTTCAACCATGTCTAAAGTAAGAAGTTCTGGTATATTCGAAGGTGTAGATAAACAGATTATCTAGTTTTATGCAGAACACAGTTGCATGGCTTATTAATATATTAACTTTCTCTGACTAATATTTAACAACTTGTCTTTCACCAAGAGGCAAGTGTGTTCCAGTTCGTCTGCCTCTATTGATCTCAGACTCCTGAATTCACAAACTGAATGCTGAAAAGTATTATATATACATACAGACATGTATATTTATATATGTTCATAGCTATGATTGAATTATGTTTTTAACCATGTCAAATTGTTGTTGGGAAACGCACACACTGGGAGGCGGCTGCAATTGAGTGTTCAGTGAATGTTTTTCATAAATATTTTCAATTGATATGCGCCGATATTGTTCCGCTTTCGCTCTCTTTGGTGCCTCTCACATGACTAATGTGTAAACATCTCGCTGGTTATGTAAGTGCTCGCTGGCTGAATCATAGGCAGTCGAAGAGACGCAGAAGGTTCAGCAGCAGCAGGTCAGTCAGGCGCTGCTTATCAGCTGAGCACTCTCCGGGATACAGCAGGCAGCTGACTCTCCAATAGTAATGATGATCATCATCATGTCGATGATGCTGATGATATTTGTGTTTGGTTTCGACAGTGTCACGTGTCAGTATATCAACGGCTGTACAGTTGTGTGGCTGGAGCTCTGGTTGCGATCAGCTAAAATGTTATCTCTGACTATATATTTATATAGTAAATATACATATTTATAGAAGGAACTTTATTTCATATACTTCAGCGCGTATCTCCTCGCTTTGGGTTTCAATGTCAAGTTCAGCGCTGGTTCAAGCTGACATCAGTTTCGATTCTCGTATATTCCAATGCCTCAAACTTTTCCCAAGTGATATTCGAAATCTGTAGAAACATTCATATATATACTATACGATTTCCAAAAAAATATATAAATAAACGTCCTTGCTGAGCATTCGTGCAGGCAGCAGAGGCGCGCACTCGTGTCTAGATAATATTCAAGTTGTGCGCACGTACTCGTGCCTAAATAAAATAATATTTTAGTTTTGTGTTTATTTCGTGTCGTTATTTTTAGTGAAATTTTAGTTGAGTGGGCGAGTCGTATACCGAAATCGTGCTGCCACATATCTATATTTTACTTTTCTGAGTTGAATGGATTGAGCCAAGGCAACACGTTGAGTGACTGTGGCTGTCATTAGAGCGAAAATATGTTTTTTTATGGGCGCTTACTAGATAATCTTTTGGTAAAACCATTGCGAAAGCTAATTAGAAAAGTAGATCGGAGCTGAGTTTGTAAACAAATATACCCATCAAAAATACCTATTGATTTATTAGTAGTAGGAAGAGCAGAAAGAGCGAGAGCGAGATGAAGGCGTAAAGATATTAAGGGGGAAGAGAAGAGAGACCCTGAGAGAGAAGAGATAGAGAAGAAGCAGGGGAAGAGAGTGAATGAATACTGTCAGGCAGGCACAAGGAAAGAAACAAACAGAGAACGATCTGCGAGTTGAAAAATGATAGACTTTGGTCTCCGGTACTACTATTTATCTATATATCGATCTGTTGGGCTTTATAATGTAGCTGATACCCGCTCATTGCCCAATTTGTAAACAGAAAAAAACAGAAAAAAAGTCTAGAGCTCAGTAGCTTGCCTTTGGGAATCTTGAGAGATGCGCTCACTGACCCAATTATAGACAAATTACTAGCATTCTATGCACATGGTCTGACTAGTCAGTAGTACTGTCACTATCTATAACCCTCACAGCTTGTCGTTCTCTAGTGCAACCTCCTCCAATGCCAGTGAAAACGACAAATGGCTTTGAACATGAAACGGCGGCCTTGTCTGGTGGACATTGAAGCCTCTCTCCGTGTGTATACTGAGCATAGTGTTTATATTTCATGTATACTGCTGTATAGTATAGGCTATCAAGAAATCTACTACATAGGCTCAATTGAGTCAAAGCGTTTAACTGCGTCTTAGATTGCGCAACTGGGACGACTTGTCTCTCCAGGGGAACGGCAGAGCGGGGCAACCGTGAACTTTTCAATTGCGATTTTTTTTTGCATGCATCGAATATAGTTGGTGGAACAAAATACCACGTAATAGTGTTATATACAGTACTCGTATTTTATTTTGTATATATTCTCTGTTTTATATGTATAGCCGTTCTTATCAGACTTATGTCATATAGTTCGTTAATAATCTGTTTTTGTTTACGTTTTCGGTTTCCATTTGAATTTCGATTGAAGAGCTATGAGCTAATCGTCGCATATAATTTGCAGTGCTATGGAACCTATGTTTAGCTTAGCGGGCAATGTATACCCTGGAAAGGTGCTCGATATCTTGTTTACATATTGTGCAGACCGAAAAGTAAAATTAGCTAGAAGAGTTTCTATTTCCATTAAAGTATATAGAATTATTATTCATATTATGATTGTTATAGGTAGGGCATATTTCGGTCGAGTTGAACTCGCCATTTTCGCTATTCATTGATGCTGTGCCAACTGCTGATTGCAATGCCCGCACCAGTGTTGTAAAGGGCTGTAACCTTCAGGTTCTTTGGCAAGGAGATATCTGCCAGTAATAGACTCTCAAATATTAAGCAGCTCCGCTAAGTTTTTGTCTCATCTTATTTAGGTTTTCGTAGCCATTCTCAAAGCGCCCTAATAGATATTTGCGCCAGTGGGGGAAAGGGGTGGGCGGCGGGCGGTGGGCGGGTGTTAGTTGTATTCGGGATGCGCTCATATTTCATGTCATAGTTCGCACTCATTTTTCACTTGACATAAACTGCGTCTCATCGCCGCGGGCGCTGCAACGCAATTTGCATGTACGAAGCAGCTCGTGTAGTTGCTTTTATTTTCTCATGGCATTTTTTCCTCTTTTTTTTCATATACGTATATATTTTTGCCTTTTTCATATTTCAGTTTTAATTTTTATTTTGCATGTGGCTGCGAGTATAAAAGAAAATGATTTTGTGGCATAAATTAACGCCAAGAGGCACACGAAACACTATTAAAAAATACTCCACACATGCGCGCGACTCGCACATCCTTCAGCCGTGTCTGTGCCTGTGCCTCAGCCACTGTACTTGTGTGTGTGCGTGTGTGTGCTCTGTGTGCGCAAGCTAAAGGATGCGGATGTGGACGCAGATGTGTGCAAGTCAATGGCTTATAGAAAAGCCAGGATATTCAGTGCTCAGTGCTTCATGCGGCGCGTTGCCAGCGCCATTGCCATTGCGATATCCTGATGATGTCATGCCTTCAGCTTCGCTTGCTTTCTCTCTCACTCTGTCGCTGCTCATGCAATTAATCCTTTTTTCTCATTCCCGCTGCAGCTCAGCTCGACAACACCTTCGCGCTGGCTCTTTAGGACGCTGTCTGACAGCAAAATGACTTTTTAAGTTAATTTCTTATATGTGTCGAGCATGTTGTCCCACAACATGGCCAGCACAAACACACGCACACACACTTGCATACTCCTCTTACTTTGTATGGCTGATTGGCTGCTGAGCAATCACAATCCTGTTGGGCTTTAAGTTTTTCCATTAACATTAACTTTTAATTCACAAATTCCCATTAATTTTAACTTTTTTTTATAATATATAAAGTTTTATTATTTAAAAGAATAGAAAATATAATTAAATTATATTAAATTCAAATTTATTACGCTCTAACGTCTAAGCAGTAAACCGTCTTATATTAGGCCAGCAAGCAGTTGAAATCCAAGCAGTGCAGCGATTGCTTTGATCTTGCTGCTGTTAGTTTAGCCTTATGCAACACTGTTAACATTCAACTGTGAGCTGTTAATTTGAATTAGTTTGCTCTGGCTTGTGCTCTAGGTTTAACGAGATATATAGAAAACAAAGCTGTTTGACGTTTTTATTGCTTTATTTTATTTAACATATTTCAGCTTGTTTGTTACCCCTTTCACGATTAGCTTAGAGCATTTAAGCTAAACGCTTCATACAATGTGCGTATGTGTTGAAAATGAATTTCCTGCACACAACAGGCTATAATTTTTATGCAAATTGAAGCTCAAATGGCATGAAATGCAATTACTTAAATTTCTTTGACAAATATGCAGGAGAGAGGCAGCAGCGAGCTGTGCCAAGCCATGGCAATAAATCCCATTAACAACATGCAAATGAAAGCAAATTCATTCACGTGCCCGCCTTTCGCCAAAGAAGGTGTTAACATTTTGGATCTTTTGAAGTGACACACAAAAATTCATAATAATTTTTGAGCCATAGAAAGAGAGAGAGAGAGGGAGAGAGAGAGAGGGAGAGAGAGAGAGAGGGAGGGAGGTCTGTGAGAGATTTCCAGTTGAGTTTCAACAATTAGCAAAAAATGTTGTGTACTACACACAGTTGAAGCGACAAAATACAGAAATTACAGCTGCCCTTGGCGCTTTCTCCAACTTCTTTGAGATGTAACATTCTCTCGCTTTTTTTTCCATTCCATGCGCTGCTAACGGGATTAACCGCAATTTCTTTAATTAAAATTTCACCCCCAAACAGGCCACAGCTAGAAGGCGGGTTAGGCTAGGGGGTCGGGGGTCGGGGTTCGGGGGAAAAGGATTGTAAATTACGCTGTCAGTCAGTCGTCTGTCAACAACAATTAAAACGGGAAGCAGCATCACAAATTAAAAATTCATCTTCCGCTGCGGACCTGCACACAGATAACTCATGTTTTATGAACACCAACAATTTTCTTGCTCTCCTTTTTGTAAGTATCTTTCTTTCCTTTTCGTTGTTGTTGTTGTTCTTATCTATGCTAAGCATGTCTACTTGATGTGCCACTGGTCCCTTTTTAATTTGATTGGCGTGGCTCTTCATCCACATCTTCCTCTGCTTCTGCATCTTCTTTTTCATTTTGACGGCATTTCCGGATTTTCTTCTGGCTCACCTTTCCAGCTTGATTAGGTAAGTGGCAATGCCAAAGCAGTAGCCCAAAAAAAGAAGAAAGAAAAAATGAAAACACGAGTTAATTATTTTGTGTGTTGGCATATTTGTTCGTGGCATAGAACTGATCAGGTCTTCAGCTTGGGCTGTGCAGGCCCAAGATGCGTAGCAGTGGCTGAGCTTGGAAGGGAGATTAAAAGCGTGGCATGTGCTGTTAGCCATATATATTAGGGGCATTCATATTAAGGTAAGCTATTTATAAAAAAATATTCGAGAACTTGATTCAATATTTGTAAGAAATGTGTGCTTGGGCCAGCTGAGAAAAAATGACTTTGAACTCGTTTAGGCAATTTATTTGCCAATAAAAATCGAATCCTTATTTATATTACATAAAACATAGAAATGATTAGTCATTGAACAAAATTTAATTGAAAATATAAAGCAAAAATCCTTAATTTTAATAAACTTACTTAAAATAAACAAGAAAATAAAATCTAGCGCATTTTTTTCAATCATGAAAATATGCATAAGAAAATATATTTCCACTGATGTGAGCGCAAACTAATTTGTTTTTTAAATTTGTAAAGATTATGAAGTAATTCCTTAAGTTAGATATTGTCTATTATTATTTTTAGATATAGAAAATATACATCACGAAGTATCCAATTGAGGAATGTGCGCAACTGAGAGGCTTCAGATAATTAGTTAGGAATGAGCTGAGCAAGACTTGGAAGGCTAGCTACAGTTGTATGTAAAAGTTAGTGTATTAATATAATTTTATATTTTTAAAAATTTTTAAAGCTTCGTTATTATATTTCATTATGTTTATATCTCGTCGCCTTTCCCAGTGTTTCGTAAAGTTCTTTCCTCTTCGCAATTAGCATCCCTCTCAAGGGCAGCTTTCTTTGTGGCCCAGCCAGCCAGTGTTATTAGCTACAAATGTAATACAAATTTTGAAGTTAGATTTCAATTATAGTCAATTTTTTTCGCTGCCTTGATGAGGCAACCTTTTTTTTTGGGTCGGAAGTGCCCGAGGTGATTGTATAGCTTGTTAACGAGTTCTGCACTTAATTAAGTATAAAACTGGTATTAATTGCAGCTGATAGATAGCTTGTACTAATTTATCTATCCATATCACATAGATAAATCCGTTCCAAGTGACTTCGTCTCTTGTGTGTGTGTGTGTGTGGTTTGGAAACTTTTTGTGACTTTTGTTGTGTGCAAATAATTTGCAGCTCGTTTGTTGCAACATTAACAATGTTATCCAGTGCGGCGGGGGGTGGTGGAAGGAAGTGAAAACTTTTATCTAATTAATGGAAACTTCAGCACAATGACGAGCTGTGTGGCATGAGCGGCAGCAGAGATCTTATGCTTTTGAAGCTGTTGAGCGCGCCACGCGCATTGTTGACAGTGAAGCGACGAACTCGGCGTACAACATGGCGTATGATTGCTTTTGTGTAAACAACGACAGGGACAGACGGATGCATGGTGAGTGGGGGGATGATGTGGGCAAGGGACCATGTCTTTGGCAGTTTTTTGCCACTTTTCTTTTTCAGCTGCGTAAAAGTTTTTTAATTAGCAACAAAAGTAAAGGGGTTAATAACGCGAGACGACTTCAGCTCGAGCTCGCAGCTGAGTTGAGAGTTGAGAGAATTTTTGTTGGCTGTTGCCAAAAGTTTGGCAAGCTAACAATTAAGTTTCGGCTATGCGGCTGACGTGCGAGGGGCGTGGCCGCAGATAATGGGTATTAAGCAACACTTACTGACAATTAAGTTGAGCAGCCTCATCAGCCAAAGAGAGAGAGAGAGAGCGAGAAGGAGAGAGAAAGAGAGAATGAGTGTGAGAAAGAGGGTGCACGCTGCTGTATCCTTTGCCTCATTGTTGACTTTTTCAGGCTGTAATTACGCTTAATCGCGAATTTACAACGCTCATGCACATGCCGCACGGCGCGGCAAGGATGCGTTGCCGAAGCTGCTTAAGTTGTGGCAATAGCCCGCGGCGCAAGTGCCGCGATTCGCTGCTTGACCAGATGCCAACCAATTCGCATTCCGCAAATCTGCACAATTCCAAACAGTCGACGACTCCGCCAGATAAGCGCATAATATTCATGAGCTTAGTTTTATGAAGTGCTAACAATGCGTAAAGCTACAACAACCACACCTAACAGCACTCGAACACCTTCAGCAGGTAGCCGCGTTCAACTGTCTGTCTGCCACAAGTTTTTCCATTTTCCGCGCTGACCAGCATTCATGGCCTCGCCTCTGTTATGCTTTGGCTTGCTTTCTTTGCTTGCTCGCTCCCTGGGCTGGGTAATTTTTCACTTTCGCAAGATGGCAGCGCATTTTAATGAGCATGCGGTCAGCCAAGGACTCGCAGCAGCAGCAGCAGCCTGAACAGGACACTGGACACTCGCCTGGATAATTTGTGTTGCATTTGCATTTTCATTGGTGCGATATGTTAATGACTTTGCTTACTTTATCCCCCCACAACCCCCCCCCCCCCCAACTGCTGCTCATCTTGATAAACTTGTTGTTCCTCGCTCCGCCAGTTGTCTCGCCAGCGTTTTTCTGTTTTCTTTGCTCTTTTCTCTCGTTCGCTTTTGTGTTTGTTGTCTGATTAGCATAGGCAAACGACTAGACGATAGACGATGCCAAAGTTTTGTGCCATAATTAACTGCATCATTTATCATTCAAATGTTGCAAATGCGCGCAGCCAGCAGCCGGCAGACGGCTTCAGATAGTTCACAAACTCTACTTTTTAGATACATAAATTAGCGACAAGCTTCAGTTGGAATAGCGGACAGAAAGTAATGCGAGTGGAGCAGAGAAACATTGCGCTGAGGCAAAGTGCAAAGAGAGATCGAACAAGAGAGATGGATCAGGGAGAGAGTGAGGAAGAGATCGAAAAAGATATAGATAGAGAGAGAGATAGGAATTAGGTAAGGGAATTATTACATGCATATTAGTGTTATATAAATAAATCCTCTTCCAATTTCTTCCGTGCAAAAACCTCAACATTCAGCCATATTTCCTCATTTTCAGTTGCCATTCATCATCATCAGCCGAAAGAAAAACAAATTAATATCAAATATACTATATCAAATATTATTATTAAAAATTAAATAAATAAATCAAAAAGTCCTTTCCAATATCCTGCGATAAATAAACAAACAAACAAACAACAACAAAAATGGGTAAAAAGCAAATATCAATTAACGTGCTGAGCACTCAAATAAATGTCTAATCGCAATGATTTATTGGCATTTGAGTCGGATATGTAAATGCTTTAAATCAAATTTGCATTCTCTATGATAATAATTTATATATACGAGTTTTATTAAGCGCTACAAATACGACAAAAATGTGCAAGGTTTGCTGGGCTGTCAATTATTGTAAAAATTGTGTGTGAAATTATTGTAAATATCGTGTGTTTGCTGATATCAACATATAACAAAAACATTCGCACATTGTTTGCCCAACTGTCTATTTATTTACATTTGCATTTGCATTTTATTAAATAGAATTTTGTTTGTGTTTCGTGTGCTTTCCCTGCTTCGCCCTTGATAATATGGCCAAATGTGAAATGAAGAGAAAAATTTCCATTTAAAAGTCAAAAATGCAAAAGTCGTTTAAAACATACAAAACTCAATTTGTGTGTGTGTGTGTGAAAAACATTAAAATAATTGTTTTAAAATCCTTTTGTCAGAAAGTAAAGTAAATTATAAACACACAGACAGAGAGACAGGCAGACAGATAGACAGATAGACAGATGGATAGATGGATAGATGGATAGACAGCCAAGCGAGTCTGTGCAGCGCCTGGCAGGATAACGATAACACGTCACAAGTCACAGGATTTCACTGAGCCATTAAAAACGTTGCCAAACACACACACACACAGAGAGATATACGTATATTGCATCTGTGTCTGTTCAACTGCAAAAACATTTACGAAAAATTAATTTTATACAAAACGTTATGCAAATTTGATATGCAGAAAAATATATAAGAAAATCTATTAGAGCGCACCACAAATAGATGGAAATAGCAAGTTAAATAATGCTCGACTAGGCTATGCCTTCCTCTGGATGAAATCACTTTGTTTAGCTTTAGTTTAATAGCTGTTGATAGCCCTGCATCTCCTACAGAGCTTCTCTGGTTTATTTATGCTCGAGCAGCAAAGGCAATCGCTGAATTTTCGTGTGATTGAGATGGGCTGTTTGGTTGCATATAAGAAATGGAAGACTTACTGAAAAATAAATAAAGTACATAGTTTTTTGTAGAATATTTATGATATTTATCATTTTCAAAAGCTTGAATGAATCAGAGTATGGAAATAAAAAAATATATATATAATATATATTATATACAGAAATAAATGATTTTCTTTGTTGTATTCTGATAGCTTTTAGGATGTTTAAAAAATAAATAGAAGACTATAAAAAAATTAAAGTATTTATAATATTATTTATTTCTTGGGCCAACTCCAACTCAAGTCTCAAAGTCCATTTATTTATTAATTTTATTAATGACTCTTTAGACTTACTTATGATCACTCTGAAATCCCTTTCCCTTTGCCAACAAATCAAGAGTTACGACCCGCTTCGGCTGGCAGCTCTGTCACAGGGTATGTCAAAGTGGAGAGGCAATTGCCGGAAATATTTTGATAGTTTGGAAATTTCAATATGAGAACGATACGGATATTGTTTGTGCATTTGCATACTACATGCAACACATGCAACATGCATTTTCCATAAGGCTTGCCTCATCAGGATATGCTACAAATGTTTCAATTTTATTCATTGTACAGCAATTTTTCAAGCAATTTCGTTTGCTGTTTCTCAATTTTACTTTTCCCATTTCATTTTTCTTTTTTTTGGGTTTCTTGTTTCTCTCCTCTGTTTTTTGGGCATATTTACCCTGGGTGGGCGGGCGTTCGGCAGGTGAAGTCGAATGCTTTTGTAAGATGGGCCGCCAAAGTAAAGAGCACATTTTGGTGCTGCAGTTGCCGACGCGTTGCCTGGGTAGTTGGGAGCTCATTTGGATGGCTTTACCTTTGGCTCTGGCACACTCAATACAATTGTACAATATTTATTTAATGTAAATGAGAAACGAGAAACGAGAAACGAGCCACTCACGTAGTCCAGTCCATAGTCAGCCTCATGTGGCAGGCGGTGGGTGGTGGGACCTCTGCACCGCTACGCCTCGGCCCGATATGCGAAATGATATTGAACATTGTGTCGAATTGCGTTTCCTCCGTATGTGCCAATGCATTCAAGCAAATTAAAATTGGAAATTAAATGTTTACGAAGTACGAAAATTTTAAACGAAAAAGTAATTGCTTTTCCTCCTTTTCCTTGGGACTGCAGCGCAGCGAGGACAACGATGCAGCAGTTGAGCCGAGGCGCCCAACCCGGCCAAAGGCACACGCCATATGTGTGTGTAACTTATGCAAAAGCAAGACTTTTAGTTAGTTAGTTTTCTGAGATTTAAGCATTAGCTTTTGATAAAGACTTCCTTAAACTATGACTTCCCAGAGCTGCCTGCAGCTGCACCAAAGGACCACAGCCAAGTCAAGTTTAGTCATTTGAATATTCCAAGAATTTTATCAAGATTTTCTGATGCGGGACTACGTATAAGGTTTAGTAATAATATTAAAATTAAAAATAAAAAAATACATTTATTAAAGTGAAATAAATAAAATGAGAAATAAATAAAATATATACTAAAAAATATATAAAAAATATTAATTTATAAAATGCATATGCAAAACATGAATTTGAATATTTTTATACACTTTTAGTTGACTATATTTAAATTTAAAATAATCTTTTAATATTTATATTATTTATTTTATTATTCTAAGACTCAGACAGTTTTACTTTTAATTAAAAAAAAATATTTAAATATTGTATATTTTTTAAAAATTTAAATAAAAACTCTCATGATCCAACTACTCATCCAATTGACCACTGACCAACTCATCCTCTTCAAAATACCCTCATAATTATCGCAACTGTACCAAGAGAGCCTAGGTTCATTAGCTGCAATTTTAATCTTGTTTCAGCTGGCATTTCATCAGCTCCCATTAGGTGGCATCGATAGCAACAAGTGAGACTAACAGCCTTATTTCTTCTCTTTCTTTTTTTTAAAGCATTCGCAGATAGACGATGAAGGACAGCTGCCTGGCTGAGGATGGGGCTGGACCTTTGTTTGCGCTTCAACTGAGGCAGGTTGAACGAACAGCAGCAGCGTTCGACACATGCGATTGGACGCTGTGCGGACGACAAAAGGATGTTGCGGCTGTTATCGTTGTCGTTGGCGTTGCCGTTGCCGTTGTCATCGTTGCAGTCGTCGTTGGCAGCGACTTTTACGATTTGCAGAGGGCATCATTATAACAGCATTCAAGTCCTTGGCTAAGGCTCAACCAGCCAGGCAGGCAGGCAACCATCGGCACCCAATGGCAGCGCAGATTGAGCCACTGAGTCAACGGGAGTTGGCGCTGATGTAGACAGCCAGGCGAGTAATGCAGAAATGATATCCTGTTTTCATATGCGTCTGCTAAGTATACGTGTGTGTGTGTGCATATGTGTGTGTATGCAACAACTGCAAGTTTTGTTTGAGTTGTAGCCGCAGGTTTCATTGTAATGTGCTGGTATCTTGTTGCCATTCAGTCAGTCAGTCACATAGTCAGCCAGTCAGTCAGTCAGTCAGTCAGCCAGCCAAGTCGAGTCGAGTCGAGTGGGGCTGGTTACGGTTATGGTTACGGCGGTTACGGAAATGGCCATGGTTTAGAGGTGCCTCTGCTGTTTTCTTTTTCCACTTTTTAATTTCCGTTTTCATTGCCTTCGGGTGGGCAGTGTGTCCGTCTCCAGGACGCTGGCGACGGCGGCTTTATGTTGATGTTGTTCTTGTTGCTGCTGCTGTACGACTGGCTCAAAAGTTGGCAGCAACAGTGGCAGCAGCAGTGGCCACAGGTAAGCCATAGACGACTCTGTCTTGCAGTTGGAGCTGGAGCCTGCCCACATGCCTCATCCTTGGCCGCCCGCACGCTCACGTTCACATCCATCCGTTGCCAAGAACAACATGAGCCGAACGAATTTTCGTAGGAAACGCCAATGGCTAATTTGGACTAGCTGCTGCCACTGTTGCTGCTGTTGCTGCTGCTGCTGCTGCAAGAATGCTGAAACCAGCTCAGCAGCAAACCAAACAAGAAAAGGTCGAGTCAAGTCGAGCACGGGATAGCGAAAATTGAAAGGCGAGCGTTAAACTCCCCATTCGCCATTGGCCAAATACACGCAGCCGCCCACTTGCTATGTGTGACAGTCACTTCCGCCGGGCATTACAAAATTCTTGCCACGCACCACCAACTCACCAACCCAGCAACTCACCGCCCGTGGCTGTGGCTTGTCGTGGCTCGTGTTTCAGTTTACCCCACTGCGAGTCACAAATCATTTAAATTCATGTAGTTCAAATTATGAACATGCAATGTTTACTTTGTTGTCGCTGCAGTCAAAATTAATTAATATTAAAATATCACAAAAATAAATTATAATAATAATAATAAAAAAAGGCGTTTACCACTCCAGCCTAAATGCAACATTTCCACATTTTTATTGGCCGCCGAGCCCGCGGCCAACTATTAATTAACATGTTAATTACAACTTTTGCAAACCATTTTTATTTTCTTTTTGCTTTCTCTGCTGACATAAATGAAATGCAATTTTGTAAAATGTCGCCATTTTAATTTTATGCATGACACACACACCACTGGGTGGGGCAACTCATTCTAATCGAAAAGCTCGCTCAGGTGTATTACGGCGCTTGGCTAACACGGGAATATATTGCGCAATGGCTGGAAAAAACCATTAATATTCTTATTTGCTTAGCCGTTGATGGCAAATTGGTAGGTGCTGGGTGCATGCACGCCATCAAATATCGAGCATATGTAGACTAGGCATACCCTATCAATATCACGAGCAGATGTGGCAGACAGACAACTAAACTGGGTTTAAAAGTAAGCAAACTGATGAAAGAATGCAGCTATTTCTGAATATGTCTAAGATGGGAAAGTGTTGTGTATGGGGGAGCACATGCCAGGCCAATGGGAGGCAGCCTATGAATCTTTACAGAGTTCGATATCTAATATACTTGTAATATCTCATAATGTTAGTTAGGGTATCTCAGCGCTGATAACTCCCTCTCTCTCTCTCCCTATAGCCGCTCCACTATTTTTGATTGGCAATTTAGAATGCACTGGAGCTTAGTTTCGGGCAGCCGAGAGCTGTGACTGCGAGTGCGAGTGCGAGTGCGAGTGTGCAGCACCAGCAGCCATCGCATTGAAGCTTTATATAAATAATCGAACTGCATTTTATTGGACGGCGGCGGACAAGTTTTACTTTGTAGTCGGGTCGGGTCGGGCTATGCCCAAAAGCGGAGGCCACAGCAATCGCACTGATTGTCAAAGGATGGCGGCAACGAAAATAATTAAAAACTTCATTTAAATGCAGATTAGCTCGCTGGCACAGTTTGTGCCGGCTATCAAATTATATATGGCCGCACTTTAATACAATCAAAATCAACAAACGAAGAGGTGAAGCGGCGACCTGACAGCGCCTAAAAATATGCAAATCGCAGCGGCGGCGGCAACGGCGGCGGCGGCGACACAGCATTAGAAATGCATGCAACGAGCTGTGAAACGCGCTCTGCCACCCGGCCCCCTTCCCTCTCTCTCTCTGTCAGTCTTTGTGCGCTGCACATTGGCGCGTTACATATTATTTATTGATAAATATAGTTTTTGTAATAAAATCAAAAATAAAATTTGTATACAACTAATCAAAAATGCATGCACCCGCGCCATGGCTACAAATTTACAGCGCAAAAGTTGCAAATTCTAAGTTTTGTTTACAATTGTGGGTGGACTGAGTGGGTGGGTGTGGGCTGGGTAGTGGCTATGAGTGTGGGCAGGTGTGTAAAATATTGAGTATCAAGTTATGAATATATCCATATTTGACTTTTGTCAAGCTTTAAAAACCCTAAGCTGTAGCTCAAGCCAGAGCTGAAGAGCTGAAAAAGATAAAAATAGATTTTGACAATTGAATAATTTTTTGAAAATTATATAAAAATTCGGAATACCTTTCAAGCACACCTCGCTTTAAAATTGAATGCTTGCTGCGTATTCTCAACATTTTTTCAGGTTTTTCCATTATGCTGATTACTTATTATTTATAATGCCAACTTATTCATTAGCCAGGGCCCGGGCCAGTGCCAGGCCATGCACAATGCCTTCCCTCCCCACACATTTTCCATTGCAATGAATAAATTATTTTAGCCATATCAAATATATATTCATATACATGTGTAATTCCATTTGCTATACTTTGTTTTCGTTAAAGTTTGCATTAAATTCCGGCTGCGCTCGTCTTTTATTTGCAATCGTTACATTACTCATACGACATGTCCGCCCGTTACATTTCCCACATTCGGCACGCTGATATGGCCCGCTGTCAATCAGTGCAGGAGCATTTAAATATATGTGCGCCGCCCGCAATTGGACGCAATTTCATGGCATTTTTATAAATATTGTGTCGGGTCAACAAAAAAAAACAAAACAACGAATCGCACCATGGGGACAAGCCGCATCAGACATCGTTGCAAGTCATCAGTTTTTATGCTCTTGCAGTGACATTTTGCAGTCACGTTCTGCCCGAATCTGAATCTGCATGAATATTGCGAATTCTGAATGCTCCAACTGCATTCGATTGCAGTTAATAATAATGCAGCTGCATTCACAAGTGGACCAAAAAGAATTTTCTGTATTCAAATTGACAACTATTCAATCACCCACAGGAATTACGGCGCTTGGCTCTTGCTGCGGCTATTAAAATACTGTTGGGTATACATGGAATATATATAAATGTGTGTATATAGACTGCCAAAGTATTTTAAAATGCCTTTTTTTAAGAATTTAATAGGTTGGAGTGTGGGCTGTGGAGCTGCAGGATAATGCATTGCTGAACTGAAATCATTTTGTTCTGAAAGAAGATCTTTAATTATAATTATTTTTTCAATTAAATATATTAGTAAAAAATATTATTAAATAATTATAAAAAAATTATAATATTAAAATAAAATTTTAATAATATATTTATAATAATAATAATCAAAATAATAATAATATTAATAATAAAATTCAAAAAATAAATAAAAAAGTCGCTCCACTTTGAAGCTGCCTCCTTTCCTTTGCATTCAAACGGACTTCCTTATATTCATTAATTAATACCATTTAAAGCCTAGCTTAAGCCACCTTATTGCAATGATTATTATCGTTAAAAATTAAAAGCCCATTCACATAAATAATATTATAATAATTCAGCAATTGTACACTCTCCAGTCAAAGTCTTATCGTAAATATGCATTCAGAATTCTTCGTTCCGCAGTTGCTCAGGTTGCAGCTACTTCGGAGTCGGTTGCTAAACATTTGAGGCTTATCTGCAGTTGTTACTCTTAATGGCATGTCGCATCCTGGCGCATCCCCTGCCTTGCAGGACACTAAATCAACATTTAAAATATTACCATCAAATGGCAATTTTCAGTTTATGGGCTTTGCAGATGAACGATTTCGCCTTCGGTTCCGTAGCCCAATTTTTAATGTCATCCGGCAGCACGATATATAAATATATATAAATATATGTATATATATGTGTGTGTCTCCGTAGGTCTCTATATATGTGCAGGAATATATTTTATTGTCGCAAAAATGTGTCCTGTCCAGTAATATGCACAAAAGCTTTGATGAAATCAAAATACGGCCGAAGTGTTTTCCCAACCCGACACACACACACACACACACAGACACACGAGTATCGTACTCTCTCTCACACACACACACACTCTCGCAACACACCCGAAAAACTTTACAGCTCGTTTGTGAGGTACGCAGCGTGTGTCCTGCGGCATCCTTTGCTTCCACCACTGAAACAGAAATTTTTTATTTCTCTTTTTTTTTATATATTTTTTTTTGTTGTATAAATTTCATTTTTGGTATGTTTAGAGGTTTCCCGTATGGCCGGCGGCATATTTTATGTACAACTTCAACACTGTAAGTATTCATGTGTGCGTGTGTGTGTGTGTGTGTGTGTGCTCTGTTATCGCACTGCATTTATGTATGTGTGTGTGCCGCGTGGTTACTTAATATACAAAGGCCTTTAATTTCGACTAAAGCTAAATAAACTTTGTACCCTTTGGTATCTCTCCGGCTCGGCTCACTCACACGGCTGCTGACTGGCTCGCCGCCCACACGGCTCACCTTTACATACACCTGCGGTCATGCCGCCACCAGAGGACAACGCACATGTATGAGTGACTCTCGCTCTCGCTCTCCTCTCTCTCTCTCTCTCTCTCTCTTTCTGTGTTTGATGTTCAGCCTGCGTTCTTCGGTGCGTTGTGTTTTTACGCTGTGTCTGTTGTTGCTATTGTTGTTGTTGTTGTTGTTGTTGTTGTTGTTGTTGTTGTTGTTGCTGCTGCTGCTGCAATGTCCTTGGGCGCATATTTGCATGTTTTATTGTATCTGCTCGCAGTTTAGGAGCTCAGCTCCCCCTCGCGCCCCTCAGCTGCGCGCGTACCTATGTTTTTAATTCTTTGCATCGATATTTGGCCGTTGGCATGCCAAAAACGCGAGCCGCTGCCAAAGGTTGATTGCGGTTCGATGGTGAGAGAGAGGGGGCTGCTTTGGGGTGTGGAGGCGGCATTCATTCCCATTCTCATCGCAAAGATCTGGCAGTGGGCGGACTGTCGGCCTGTCGTTCGGCTGGGCAGCGTTAGCGGCAATTCTACTCTCGAAATATGCATGATATGTGCTACACCTTTTGTTATGCATTTGTTTTGATGTTGAAATGTTGCCCGCTGGCGGCCATTTCGTTGCCTCAACGGGAATGAGTTGCTTCAAGTGATGGGCGGCGCACGCCACTCCGTCTCAAGCTCAGCATCCGAATGCCCTTTAAATACAAGAATTATGATAAGTTGATAAGTTGAATGATTTAATATGGCATTTGGGCAAATATATTAAGATGTTAGAGGTTAAGTCCTGAATCCTTCTATCAATAAGCTTAACAGGGTATATTTTAGCTTATATGTGTGTAAGCATCAATTATAATATTAGCTAAGTGCTTAGCCTAGCTTTATCCTTAGTCAATCCTATTTTAATAGGCAGTCAGTTTCGGTCTAAGAGGAAGGCATATTCCCTTTTTAATTATATGTAGGGTATCTTATAGTCATCGTAGCCAGCTTTATATACTTATAGCCATAAATATACAAGAACTTTAAGAGACTTAGCTGTAAGTAATATAAAATATATATGTACATATTTCTGCCACTAAGCTCAAGCTCTTTAATATGCGGGGTATCTGCTAGTCTGTTAAGTTTTTTATAATATTTAAATGAATATAAAAAGAAAATTTATTCAATTAAATATATAAATAAAGAAGACGAGCAGCTGAGTTGCTTATTGAAATTGTTGGAATTTAATTTACAGGGTATGTTGCAGTCGGGCTAGTCACCTTTATGACTTAGTTGTTAACAAATGCCTGCTTTGGCTGTCAATAAAATATAACATATTCATATTCATATTAGTTCGACTGATTAGCTTTTAAGTATGCAGAGTATCTGCCAGTCGTGTCAACTCCTCCCCATAAATCAATCATTTTAAAGAGCTCGTTCGCCTAATTAAAGCTGGAATATATGTGTTATTGCTCAGGCTAATTAAAATTGGCTTCTGCTGGCATCAAAATGTGTTGCATACTTTTAGCTGCACACAGAGAGGGAGTGAGAGGAAGAGAGAGAGAGAGAGTGAGAGGGAGAGAGAGAGAGAGACACACACACTAGTATTTATACACTCACATATTTACACGTTAGTTTTCCATTACTTGACATTTTCTTTGGCTCGAACGCGGCTATGGCAGTTGGATTTTTTAATTTGCGTTATACGAGGAGTTTCCTTTTGAGTAGCTCGCGGCACCTACCACCCACCCACCCACACACAGGCACACACACACATGTGGCATGTAGACGAAAGGATACATATAAAGGGCAAGCAGCGGCCCAGCGTAGCGTGACAACCGCCAGCGTCGAGCAAATGTCACGCTTGACTCATTTCCGTCCCATGACGTTGCCGGTGCCTCAGTCGCAGCTCCTGCTGAATGGTTAGTGGCAGCAGCCGCAGAAGGAACAGCAGCCGCAGCAGCAGGAGTCGCGGTGGCACAGTGCAAAGAAAACCACATGACAATATTGGTTGCTTGGCGGCCAAAGCTTGTGGCAGAGAATGGGTTTGTCGGCTTTCCACCCTTTCTCTGCCTCTCTCTCTCCCCCTCTTTCGCCTTCTGTTGCTGGATAGGCAACCTCTCAGCCGGAAGCACTTGAGAACTTGCAATGGCCGTCGGCCATTTTGCGGTCTCGTGCGTCACATCGCATCGCATCGCATCGCAGCAGCAGCAGCAGCAGCCGCAGCTGAATATTCCCTTCGTTTTCATTATGTTGCGGCTATGTCCTTGCCGCATGCTCCACCTCAGCGGCAGCGGCAGCGGCAGCGGCAGTCGCCGCCTCATCGTTATGTTTCTTTTCAGTGTGGAGCCACGTCATCATTATTATGAACACCGTTATGGCCAGCAGCTATATATTCCAATTTGTTGTTGTTGTTGTTGCCTGCTGCCCGCTCGTTGTCGTCGAGGGCAGAGGGGCCCAGGGGGGAAGGCGTACGAGCTGCTCCTCTACGCCATCTTCTGCTGCTACGTGGCTCCTCTTTGGGGTGCACCCTATTTTCGCCCATTTTGCCAGCGGTTGTTGCTTTGCTTTTGTCTGGCTCTCTGGGGGCCAGCTCTTGGGTGTTCTTATATGACCGCCGCCAAGTTATTGTAGCTTGCGCTTGTTATGCTAAATACCCTGTAAACAGCTGCGAGTAGGGCATGCTGTGTAGCCCATAGGCAGGGTTTGATGATAAATAATATATATATTTTATATTAGTTATAAACTCATGACGATTTTATTAGCGCCATCTATATGCTACCTTATGAACTATTGCAACTTTCTTCTGCATAATTAACTTTTTCTTAACCAAAATCAAATTTTATTTATTATTTTAAAATTTATTTAAAAATTTTATTAAATTTCTCATTTACCTAGGGTATCTTCTCGCCTTCCTGGCTTTCCTTAGTGCTGCTTATTGCAGAGGTGCGTTGACAAAAAAGACTCTTCGCTGCTATTTATAAGCCCAAACAATTGGCAATGGTATGTGGGCGGCTCGTCTCTAATGTTTGCAGCTCTGGCTTACCTGAGGCGAACGCTGCCGTTCCTAATACTCTGCCATTCCGCTTTGCACATGCAAATAATGCAGCAGCAGCAGCAGCAGCAGCAGCCGCAGCGGCTGCAACAATAATAACAATAATCGTGCCACATTTAGATAGCGTACACAGAAAATCGCCCCAAAAAAAAAAAAAGACTGAAAAACAGGGAAAAATGAAAGAAAAATATGAAAACGCTTTTAGCCAATTGAAGAGTTTAAACATTGGCCAAGTATAAAATTTGTTTGCATACCAAAAATGTTAAGTTGCCGCAGTCGCCGTCGCAGTCGCCGTCGCAGTCGGCGTCACAGTCGGCGTCACAGTCGGCGTCGCCGTTTCAACCTCAGTCGCTGGCTGGGCCGCTTATCTGGCGCAGCTTGCAACATTCGCTGCGGGCCTTTTTACTTTTGGTTTTTCGATACGAGAGCCGACTGGATAAGGTGCGGAGTATGGGGCAGCAGCAGCAGCAGCAGCAGCAGCGGGTGTGCTGCATTCAGTATGTGTGTGTGTGTGTGTGTGTGTGGCTGTGTGTGTGTGTTAAGTTGGTCGCAAATACTTTTGGCCTCGCTTGGTGTCGGTGCCTTACCGTTGCTTCAAGCCTTATACTCGTTGCTGCTGCTGCTGCTGCTGTTGTTGTTGTTGTTGCTGGTTTTTGGCATCTGCTCCTTGGCCCTAAGCTGATTGTTACTTTATGAAATATTTGCAAGCAACTTTATTTACAATTTTTCGGTTATTTATTGTTTGCAATTTATGCTTGAATATACGTATTCCTATATACGAGTGAATATCCATCCATTGTTGTTCTTGCTATTGCTGTGCATTTGGTCAAGTTTGAGTAACTGATTTATCGCAGCGCATTTGTGTCTGCGCGTGTGTGTGTGTGTGTGTGTGTGTGTGGGTGTTGCCACACTGAAATGAGCTTACAAAAAAACATACATATACCCAGCCAGCCACACAAAGGATACTTACACGAACATATCTCGGAATATAGGTATTTTGTAAATTTATATGCAAGTTTCTAAGCACCACAAACTGTGTGGGGAATTAATTGACACTGCAGGTACTTAAGGTAGGTTATATAGAACTTTAATAGTTTAAGCAGAAAGATTTAAGCTTTTAAGATATATGTATATTAATACTAATACTCATACTAATACTAATACTAATACTAATGCTAATAATAATACTAATACTAATACCAAAGCGAATACTAGTGCCATTAATAATACTAAAACAAACATCAACACTAATAATAATACTAATGCAAATACTAACACCAACACTAATACTTTTGCCAACGCCAGTACTAGTAGAAATACCATTATTAATATAAATACCAAGACTAACTTTAATAATAATAATACCAAAGCGAATACTAGCACCATTAATAATACTAAAACAAATACCAACACTATAACCCTAATACTAATACCAATTCCTATGCAAACTACTAGCCACACAAACTCTGACATTCATTCATATTTTCAGACTTTATTTTCGCAAGAAATTTGGCTATGCCCACAAATCTAGTGAGATTCTGTCTCATTTTCAGCAAAGCTGTATACGAAATGTTCCTGGATCATTTTCATTTTTATTTTGTCTAACATTTTGTGTTCTAATTGCTATTGTCTGAAAATATTGTGAGGCACAGCTTGTTACTATTTTGCTTATTGTTTTCATACCCTGTTCACGAAGGGGCTACAGCAGGGTGTGATGGGCAACAGCAGGAAGATATGAAATTTAATATATATTATAAAAAAATATTTATAAAATTATATATAAAACACAAAAAAATAATTCGATATTCAATTAGCTTCTTTTGGCCATAGCTCGAGTATTAAAATACTTATAAATACTTAATTTCTTATGAAGCTTGCCCTTTAGTATACCCTGACAAAAAACTCTTTGCTTTCTGCAATTTCCCAGTCAATCATGCCCAACTCCACTTTATACACACTGCAGTTGCTGATGGACAGGAAGCATAAAAAAACAAATATTAAAAGATTATGAATTCTGTTGGGCAAAAATTGAACACGACATTTGTGCTGGGCTGAGATGGACTGAGATGGACTGAGATGGGCTGAGATGGACTGAGTTTTGCTAATGAAGCCGAGCATCATATTGTATTTCTTTTGTTTTGTGCCGTCTCGTTGTACTTTCGATTGCATTTCCATTGCAATTGCAATTCGTAATGAAGTCGTTGCAGCTGTCATTGGCCAAAAATGCACTTTAATTGGAAACTCTGAGAATTTTGCATTTTCCGGTTTGACGAACTGGCTGCAGGCCGTCCGTCGCAAGGCATGTTAAAGGCTCACAATCAAAGACTTGGCTTTGAACATGGCCGAGAAATGTAATTAATCCTTTAACTGACAGATCTCGGCTCAATTGATTGTCAGTTTTATAACTTTATTGCCTTATTCATAATTTATTGCTCAGCTCAAATGTGAGTATTCAAGAAAAAAACTTATTTCGCCTTAGGCTAAGCACTGAATGAAGAGAGCGAGAGAGAGTGAGAGAGAGAGAGAGAGATAGAGCATGGATTTATGTCTTGTGTTTATTTGTTTAATGCCAATTGCTATTTAATAAAATCTTTAGAAAAATATTGTTTTAAGCGAGCTTTGCATACATTCTCATCTAATGCCCTCTCTCCTTCTCTCTCTCTCTCACTTTCGCTCGCTCGCTCGCCGAGCCACCCACAGTTATAAATTGCAATTAAAATGCAATAATCCATCGCCGCGCTGATTGCATTTGGCTGCAACCGCTGTCAGTCAAACGAACGGGTGGCGGTGGGTCGACTATCGATATTTTTGCATATGGCTGAAAATGGAATCGAGATTCGCTCGCTCTCGTCTGTGGTGCCCAGTGGTCAAAAGGCAACTGCAATCAAAATTGCAAATACAATAATATGAAAAGCACAATGAAATAAATTGAAATACCTCAAGCTATGTAAATGGGCAACCCAGCGAGCCAGCCCAGCCAACCAGCCACATGGACACGCTCAGGCCGGCCCCAAATACCCACACACACTCTCTGTCGCTCTCTCTCCCTCTCTCTCCTTCTCACACATACACGTTTGCACCTATGTGTAGAGATTGGCAGAGCAAATACGAACGAGACAACGACAGCAACAACAAAAGTTTTACTCGCCTTCCATAGAACTCCTACACCCATCCTAGGCGCCCATGGGGCATTATATCAGCGCGTTCTGCTTTGTAATAGAGACAGCTGGCGATGTCAACGACTACGTTGCTTATGCCATAATCCAAAACTAACTCCAAATCGGAGTAGGGAGCTCGATATTGTTTACAGTAATTGTAGGCGAAGATCTCTATATGTATATATCTAGCTATAATATATATCATAATAATTGCAATCATTAGCATTATTATCAGTGCTATTATTAGTGTGTGCTCATTTTCACTATTATCATCAGCTTTTTTATCATTCGGATCATTATCCCCATTGCCATCTTCATGATGATCATTTTTTGAATAGTTGTTATTATCATTAAAGGTTTTTGCTGTTTTAGCGTTAAATGTGATGATCATTATGATAATTTTCATCATAATGCAGCGTTATGATCATAAACATCATTATCATAGTAAGCAATATTGTTTTCAACATATTTATCATTATATATGTATTATAATAATACAAATGATTATCTTAATACAGATCATTTAAAATGGTATTTATTTTTAACAATTTTGTATAAAATCATATATTTAATAACAAGAAAAATTGCTAAGGAAATCATAGAAAAATTCTTAAATATATTAAACACAAACCCAAAACACTTCCTTGCCCAGAACGACCGTGCGTCTGCCTTGGAGCTAATCGGGAATCCAACTGATCGGACCCCGCTGCAGGCTCGCACTTTTATAGCTGACAGAATGTCACTCAAACTGAACGTGTTCGAAGTTGTTTGGCTCCTGTCAAAGGCATGCTGAGAGAGAGACTGAGAGAGAGAGAGAGAGAGAGAGGCGCGGACGAGCTTGAGTGAGTTTTCGTTAGCTTGCGCTGCTTGTCTGTGTTGCTGATCTGCAATAAGTATATATGTATATGCTTTATGAAGTTTGCTTAGTGTTGCACATTAACGTACATGTTTCAATATGCATATATGAATATGCATACATATATGCAGGCACTTATATATGTGAATATGTGCATGCATGCACATAGATATGTAGATATTGATGTAGAAATACTTACATATGTGCAGGTATGCATATTCATGCATAAATACATATAAGTATATGTACCCATCCACACATACCTCGAGCCTTATATGTATATATTCATGCAAAATAATTTAAAAATGAATTTACATTTTATTTCATATATTTTTACCATCAATCTAACTAGTTTATCATAATCTATGTATACATATAACTGAGTTAAAACAAAAAATAAAATAATATTTATAAATTTATAGAAGTAGATTGTTTTAAACATCATAATTTACATATATCATTGTGTTAAAATATACATATAAATTAATATATATAAAACATCCTTTACAAAGGAGCAATTCTTGTCATATTTTATGTTATTGTACATATATATATATATATATATATATATATATATATAGATATATATATATATATATATATATATATATATATATATATATATACTAGAATCCATAGTAGAAGAGTTCGCTTACAGTTTAAACATAGTTTTATCAAATAATGAACACATAGTTACGCCCACTTAAATACTGTTACTAAAGACCTGTGCTAAAGTGTATGCCACATTCGCATAGGCTCACATTTTTTTGGACGGAAGTGGAGAAGGGAGCGTCTACGTAATCAGCATTTGTGGCGCTCGAGGTCATCCGCAAAGTCCTGCGGCGACATCGTGTTGCATGCGGCACAGCTACGTTCTACGGCAACAACAGCAACAACAACAACAACAGCAACAACAACAATGAGAGCTACAACAAAAGTTTCATGTGGCTGCGTCCCGACGACGACGACGACGACGACGACGACGCCGCTTCATCTTCCTGCCTCGACTGGTGGTGATGGTGGCGGTGCTGCTGGCCTGGGGCAACATTTTGGGTTGGCTGGAATATTATAATTACAAGCGAAACAGGCCCCAGAGGTGCCCAAAGCAGCGCCCAACGTGGGTTGCCCATGACAACGATGCTGACTCTGATGCCCAAATGAAGCCGAGGCTGGCAGACGACTAAGGCAGGACTGAGACGAGGTAACTGTGACAGTTCCGCTTTTTAGCCAGTGTGTGTGTGTGTGTGTGTGTTGATGGGCTGTGCGTGTGTAAGCCAGTTGCAACATGTGACTTCCACTGCCGGCTACCGAGCGCTGGCGAGCTGCACAGCTAGTTGAGCTCGCTCTGACTGATGGCTCGTTGAAGACCTGAAATTAAGACCTGAAATACACACAGCAAATGACTTAAGTCTCTAGAGAGTCGAGAGAGAGAGAGAGAGAGGGAGAGAGAAAGAGAAAACAACTTCATTCAACTGATTTTCGTGTGAAAATTATTGAAATACATTTCCTAAAGCCAAACCAAATGAGCTGAGCTACGTCTCTGACTGCAGTCAATATATATATATAACTATATATATATATATATACTTATACAGCCATAACATTCGTACTGGGCCTAACTATTTTCGTCGTCTCCACCGTCGTCGTCTACCTCTAAGCGGACATTGGCGATTATCTTGTCCACGACTGTGAAATAAATGAGCGTCGTAGTCCGTACTAAGGATAGCCGCGGGGCCATTGTTGGCGCATTGTTGCTTCAAAGAAAAACAAAATACCAAAGATAGGTTTCAATTTATCAGTGTGTGTGTGTGTGTGTGTGTGTGTGTGTGTGTGTGTGTGTGTTTGTTGTGTGTTTGTTGTGTGCGATGTGGTTTGTCTTCGAGGCAAACTGATTAAGAGCCAAAAAGTTCCCACATTTCATATGTGTGTGTGTATTTAGCAGCTTGTGGGTGTATTGGTATATACATATATGAATGTGTGTCTGTGTGCGTGTGTGTGTGTGTGTGTGTATGGGAATGCCCTCAAGTTCAATTGAGCCCTTCGAGCTGAAACGCTCTGCGTCTGCGCATGGAGAGCCAACCTTTTGTACAGTTGTTGTTGACCTGCTTCGCAGGGCATGGATTAAGCTGAGAACTTAAACGATCTGTAAGGGCATATCGATGAGCTGGAATATATATATATATATATATATATATATATATATATATATATATGTAGCACATATGGTAGTGAAAATCAGCTCAATCATGCTGATTAGTCAAGACGCCTTAACCAATGATAAAACACTATTGATAAGAGTGAAAGCGAACTTGTACTCAATATATACATATATGATTATCTATCAATATATACTCACATACAAACATATATACTATATATATAGACAGACAGCTAAAGAGCTTTGCTGAATCGCATCATATCTCTATGCATACATACATACTCTATATAGACAGCTTACATTTGAACCTTAAGAGTTTCGCTTACAATCGAATGTTCACCTTATCTACGGCAACAACATAATCTTGATAACTGAACTTTGAGGTGCACTAGACCTATATAATGCTAGGCGCTCTTAACTTTGCCTTTAGTCACTCTTTAGACTTTGGCAGGCAAAGTGGTCTAAAATGTCTTTGATCGAAACGTTCTACGACGCGGAGCAGAGAGTCTGGAGCGGACCTGAGAATTCGTTGTTCGCCGATCCACAGACTTCGATAGGCGAAGTGGTGTACGAAGTGCTCAAGGAGCAGCCGAACAATAAATTTCAGGTGGAATCGGACGAAGAACTCAGTTAAAACCCGAATAATATTGCCTAGATTCTATAGATAGTCCATGACGATGGCGGAACAGTGACCAATGCGGAGGCTTTGGCTGCGGCTGTGAGCATAGCGCAGTATCTGGAATCGGAAGGGCTGACGCATCGGGATGTAGTCGGACTTATAGCCAGGAATAGCACTCATCTGGCCGGCGTGCTCTTTGCTTGCCTGTTCAATGCCACGCCCTTTCATGCCGTCAATCCCATGCTGGAGAGGGAGGCTATAGCGGCGCTATATGCGATAACCAAGCCAAAGATTATATTCTGCGATGGCCGAGACTACGAAGCGCTGCAGCTGCTGACCGAAGAGTGGAGTCCGAAGTTTATAACGCTGCGAGAGCATAGAGGGAACGTAACTGAAATCGAGCATATATTGGCTAAGGATGCTAAGGATAATAGCTATCGGTGAGTTGCCGGCAGCATTTGATGCCTGCATTCCTTCAAATATCTTTCAGGCCCACAAAGCTGGTGCACGGCGCCGATCAGACCATGGCTATAGTCTGCTCCTCGGGCACTTCCGGCTTGCCCAAAGCCGTGAGCATAACCAACTCTCAGCTATTGCTCATATCGCCGTGAGTACAGATCGATCGCTTTATTCATAGACAAGTCTCAAGCCCCTTCCAGTGTCAGTGGGCTCAATGATGTCGTCTACACCACGGCGAGCTATGACTGGCTCTCCGCCATAAAGTGCCTGCTGAGCAGTACGTTGAATGGGGCGGATCGCGTGATCTGTGGTCAGCCCTTCAGCACCGAGTTGCTCGTGGAGATCATAAGGAGGTGGCAGGTGACCTACCTCTATGTCTCCCACTGGCAGTTCAATGCCCTCTTCAACAGTCCCCTGGCTACGGCGGAGAGTCTCGCGAGTCTGCAGTTCGTGCAGTACAGCGGTGGTTGGGTCTCCGCTGGCGTGGTGCAGGCAGCGCAGCGGATCATCGAGTCAACCATTTTTGTGAACATCTACGGCACAACGGAAACGGACGGAGTCTCGATTTGCCTAAATCCGGAAACGGAGAACCTGGTAGGGGCTCCGCTGCCAGGCATTCATATACAGATCGTTGACGACGCCGGCCAGCGGCTGGCACACAATGAAGTGGGCGAAATCCAGATCAAGACGAACCAGAAGTGGAACGGATACTACGGGAATCCGGCGCAATCAGCTCAAACTCTCGACTCCAAGGGCTGGTTCAACATGGGCGACATGGGCTACTTCGATAAGGAAAACAGACTCTATCTGGTGGATCGCAAAAAGGACTTGCTCAAGTACCAATCAATGCACTACACGCCCAACGAGATCGAAAAGATCATCGTCGAGCTGCCAGACGTGCAGGAGGTCTGCGTGGTTGGCATTAAGGATCCTCTATACGGCGACGCGGCTGGAGCCCTGATTGTGCGAAAGCCAAACAGTCCACTGAGTGAGCAGCAGGTCATAGAGCATGTGGCCAAGCGGATTTCAGTGCAGTACAAGCAGCTGCACGCGGGAGTTCTGTTCGTGGATAAGATTCCTACTAACATAAATGGAAAAGTGCTGAGGAATGCAGCTCGAGAAGTATTTAGCAACTCAACAAAAATAACAAAAGCAAAACTTTAAGTTTATAAATTGAAAATATGCTGATTTGAATTTAATCAATCATTTATTTGTTTTAAATACATTTTCAAAACTTGCTCAACTCTTATTGCGCTTAAACCCTTTTTATAAGAGAAAATACACATACGCCTATGTGCCAGTTGACTCAAGAGAGTAAAGCGAGTGAGAAAGAGAGAGA
The DNA here is from genome assembly GCA_035047545.1 of Drosophila paranaensis. Lineage (NCBI taxonomy): Eukaryota > Metazoa > Arthropoda > Insecta > Diptera > Drosophilidae > Drosophila > Drosophila paranaensis. The sequence goes on along the minus strand of JAWNPL010000026.1, from coordinate 14,971,172 downwards.
GCGAGAGGGGACATACGCATTGATATGCTACACATATGCAGTGCAAGCAATAACAACTATATCAAGAGAGCTGATGACGCTGCCAAATGCTTTTAATCCCGTTAACTTAGAATATAGCGAGCAGAGGCAAATAGTGCAAATGACGGCTTAGCAAAGTCGCAAACCTAATGCGCATTTAGTCTGTGCGCGTCTGCCTAATTGATCGATCGTGTCTGCTGCGTATGAAAATTATTTTACAATCAAAATAATAATAATAGCTAAGTAAAAATTATATTTGTGAATGAACGAGTGTAATTGTCTTTTAGGAGTGTCAAAAATTGAAATAATATAGTTACGAATATTAAAAGAAATACAAGTAAGTGTTTTCAACTATGCACTGCCAAACTGCCGTTATATGAATTTTACTCGCTTCATTTATATATGTATGTACATATGTATGTATGTACATAAATAGGTATGGATATTGGAGCTGTTTTGTGTTTATGCACATAATTATATCACAAACATTTAACAGATAAAATGCAAACATATAAATCATATTTTTTTTCTTTGCAAATTTATTTAACGTGAGAGTTGCCTGCCTTAAAGTGAGAGAGAGATAGATAGAGAGTATGAGCTAAAGCTTTGAGACCGTTTCATATGTGAAGTGCAAGCAGCAAAAGAGAGCGTGCATTTTGGTATGGGTGACAAGGATGGGTATATAAATACCCATCCAATGGTTGCAATGCTTTTGATCCCGCTAACTCTGCCGATAATGAGCGAAAATCAGAAGAGGTGAGCTAAACAAAGGTTTGAGTGTTATGGAAGCACTTAGTTTGAGCGTGGCTGCCCAAATGAACTCTCTTGGGTTACGCATACAGATTCTGTTAAAATTTAAAGCTCTTATATTTGCACATTGCACTCTTATTAATTGAGTGGGTTAAGGCTAGGCGGAGTCATGCTCTTGCAGAGCACAGTAGCACAAAAAAATACTCTCGTTAGTTTGATTTAAATATATTTGCATTGCAGCTTAATGCATCACTCAAACTTTTAGCTGAGCAAATTAGAAACAAAGAGTTTTCATTTGGATCAACTTTTGTATCGTTTCAATTGCTCTGGGTGAGATTCTCTTATATCTTCTTCTTCTGCTTTTTTTGTATATGCATATATATTTTTATATACATATAGTCTTCATCTAGCCATCGGCTGCATTTCATGTGAAATATGTATTACGAAGAGGAACAGAGCAATGGGAAATTCCCTGGCGGCGATTTATTAGTAAAAAATGTTTCGTGTTTGGCGTCTGCGCGTCGCATTGTTCGTCGTGTTGTGTTTACGTTGTAAGCTGTTGCTGTTGCTGCTGTAGCTGCGTTTGCCTCTTGGCCATGATAATTTAGATGCTGTTGTTGTGATAACAATACACACACACACACAGACACACAGGCACACACACACTTAGACACGCACGCCCTAGCCAAAGCCAAAGCCAAAGCTGAAGCTGAAGCTGAAGCCGAAGTTGAGGCCAAAGCCAAAAACTGCACGAACAAGTTCGATGTTGGCCGCCTCCGTTTTGGTCGTCTCGAGGGGTTCGAGCGGGCTTTTGGTTTTGGGGTTCTTCTGCTCGACTCTTGCCTATCGCTGGCCTGCCAGTATTTATGGCCAATGTGAAAGTAACCTTGATTTATGGCACCCCATCAGGCCATCACCTCAAATAGGTTCAAATTATATAAATTGTGCCATACACACACACACACATACGCACAGTGGTATAAACTGTGCAGTGCTCGAGGCTAAAGGATTAGCTTGCTGCCAGCTATGATACAGCTATTTGTCGCTAAGCTCGTGTCCCAAAGAGTTGAGAATGTGGCGGTTGGCGGGGCTTATATTTTGCATAATTCCTATGCCACTATAGCACATCAAAGAATCCTGTTAATTAACTGAAAGCCAAAAATTTAATTTATACAAATAAATCAAATTTTAATACTGAATCACGATGGGTCACGAACTAACCGAATTATAAGTGAGGGTAAACCAGAGTCGAGCAGACAAACTTTAAAAATTTAATTTGCTAACTGAATCAATCTTTGGTTGATGCCTTAAGAGGTTGTATGGGAAATAACTAAGTGTTTAGTCTGGATAAATGAAATATCTATAATACAACTCAAAAGTAGCTTTAGTTCCCTCCTTTGAATATACAGAACCATAATCAGTAGAAAAAATTTAGCTGGCTTTCAGGTCGTAAATCTGGAAATTTATAATTTAAATTTTAAAAAATATTTGAAATTGTTGCTTGTGGTTCGCACTGTCCAGATTTTAATATATAAATTCATTTTCTATATGCATATTCATAATGATTCCTGATAGGGGTTGGAGGGGAGCTTGTGACGAGCCTCTGATTTGCATTTCGAAGTGGATATATTTGGAATTTTGTTTGTCCTTTGACAACTGTTTGCGTTGCCGTTCGAATTTCCATTTGAATTCGGTGGCCAAAATTGCGATAGCCACAATATTTTTCTAACACTCGCGCGGCTTAAATTTATGCATGGCCTGGCTCTCTAATACCATTTAGAATAACAGAAATAATTTATTATTTTTAACACTTTACAATTTTCGGTTTATTCTCGGTTTAGTTTTTATTATCGTTGTGTTGTGTTTGTTGTTTTGTTGGTGTTGGTTGTGGTTCGTGTTGTTCCTGCTGTAAATTTTTAGTGCTATTTGGAATAATAACAAAAGCGAATTGTTTGTTTTTCATTTGGTCAAGCGGTGGTCGCCGACTGGGCGGTCGCTCGGGTCGGCTGCCAATGATGGGCCGGGAGAGCGCGGGTGTGAACGCGTTCGAGTGCATTTCGATTTGCACACTTATGCTAAAAATATACAAATATAAAGCCGTATAAATATTTTACAATGACTGAATATTGCCGTACAAAACTTAAATTTTATTGCTCTACATAACATGAAAAAAGAAACTAAATACTCGAAAGTCATCATTTTAAAACATGGGCACTTTCAACATACGCATTATATAGTAAACAAATTTGAAAATAATACCAGACGACTTCATCTTAAACAAATAACGCTGCTCCATGCCGGCAACTTCCGTAATTGCGTGATCTAACTTATTGATGAGATAGATTATACTGAAAAGGAATATGATAATGACATATATACGCCAGTTCTCTGCAACATCTGTGGTAAAGTGTGACGTAAAGTTCCAGTTGACAGCTGACTAAGCAAATATTTCTTACCAGCTAACATTGATTTCTTATTGATTCTATTACTCAGTCTGCCCAAACTTTGTAGTGATTTCTGGTCTTCGGGATCTGCCTCAGCTGATTTGATATCGCCTGGTACTACATTTGTACTATTATCCTTTCGTTTCTGAACCGATGAGCTTTTCGGCTATGTAAAGATCTCATTAACATACTGTTAATAGTTAACAGCGACAAAAACAGTGCTGCTTACCTCCACTTTACGCTTGCGAGATGTTTTAGGGGAGGATCCGGCAGACTCATTGCCAGTGCCATCTGTTGAATAGCCACTGTTTTTCTTAGTCTGTGCACTAGGTTTCTTGTTCCTCTTTTTTTTCTGTATAATCGTTGGCAGCTCAGCGGGCTTGTGAAATGGCTTTGCAATCGGCTTTACAGCGGCCGTTTCTGTAGGGGCCGAGTAATTTTTATTAGCAGCATTCGAGAGTGCCATTTGAACAGACTTCGCAAGTGGCTTACGGACGAGTCGGTCTATTATCTGGTTGTGTTTTTGCTGCAGCTTCTCAGTTATTGCGTAAGGATGATCTGCGTTGCGAATCCTAATGCCGCAACTCTTGGGCACATGAGCCGGTCTAGTCCATGTCAGTCCGCACTTGGGCTTGTCTTTGGTATTCACATTGCCCTCCATGTGGCACATGTCTTCTGCATTGCCCTTAGGATTGTTCTTGTTGTCCGTTTCATTATCGTTTAACTGTTTCGATAATTTGAACAAATCTGGGTTGTTTGAGACTTTGCAACGCTCTTGCAGCCCAGGCAGATTAAGCTCAGCATTTATGCGACGATCATTATCGCCGCCAACGTATCTTGCAGTAACATGGCCACCCCCGTTTACTGTCACTGTACTGGCACGTGCCGTATCCAAGCTGTGTATTTTCACTATAGTCAATCAAAGAAATCACAAAACTGTCATATACTTACGTATCTTCCCCAAATTCCTTATTCCTATAAATCTCAACTACTTCTGCGGTCACCGGAGAAAGTTTGTTGTGTTTGCTGCCAAAGAGATGAGCGGTATTTGCTATGCTGCCTTAATAAATTTCTAAATTGTACTCACTGTGCCTTCGACCACATTCTCAGTTGTTAAAATTCTAAATAAATAAAAAAAAAATAAAATACTAGGTTTTGATTGAGCTCAACCTATGTGGCTTGTATATTTTTGTGACTGAATGAGTTGGTGAATGCTTGCCTTGGCTTCGAAGTAAATTGACAGATTCCAGCTTACTAGATCAGGTTTCTCTTATCTTTTAGGATAATATACTTCAAAATATTGTTTTGACCTTGTGATAAATTATGGTATTTTCATTTATTATTAAATTATTATTTATTCTATAAAAAATCTGAAATTTCCTTTATTTGATATTTAATTGACTAAAAATCAGGTAGGTTCTACATATATAATGTACATTATATATATTTATATAAATATATATACCATATATATATTTATTACGTTTGCCAAACTGTACAAATTATACAATTTGTCCCTTTTGGGGATTTAGTTGGCAAATAACTGAGCGGAGATTGAAATGTTGCCACATGGCCGTTGGCTTTTTATAACGCTGCTGTTGTTGCTGTTACCTTTCGAGCTGCGCAGGCGCAAAACCGCAGGCCATTTGCAGTACCCACTAACCGCTCACAGACACACACACACACACATACACCTACACACACACACACACACATACACATACACCCCTCGAGAGATGCCCTTCTATGGACATTGCCTTATGCGATCTCGTCTCCTGCCACATTGTCCTTGCCGTCCCGTCGCTTGTCCTCTGTCCTCGCTCATCAAAGCGGTAAGGTCCTGGGGCAACATTAGCAAACCGAAGCGTACGGCATCGCTGCTCCGCTTGTGCCCCTCCGGCGAGTCGAGTCGAGTTTTTCACGCAGCGACGCTTTTTCGCCGTACAGTCAACGCCCGTTGCCAGCATCCGCAACTCCTTCAAGCCTGCAAGGGCGAACGAGTGGGCTGGGCTGGGAGGCTATACATAAGCCTTTGTATATAGCCTGCCTTTGTGTGTGTGTGTGTGTGACTATTCTCTTTGTAGCTGGCGGCCATTTCGTGCGGCGCAACTAAATGCACTTGTTGTTGTTGCTGTTGCTGTTGCTGCTGCTGCTTCCTTTTTTAGTTGCTGCTGCTGCTGCTGCTTAGCCATTGCTTTGCCATTGCTGGCAGCTATTTGAGGCTGAAATGTGCGTGCCGCAGGCAACACAGCTACACACAGCAACAGCAACGGCAACAGCAACAACAAGAGCTGCAGCTGACTGACTTCTACTTTGACTTTGAGTCGCTTGCTTTCTTTTCTCGCTCGGCTTTAATTGACTTTAAAATTGCCAAAATAATGCTAAATAAATGTATATATATTTGCTACATATATTTAAAGAGAGAGAAAATATATCTATGCTCAATCAGAGTGAGGCAATTATTTAACACACACAGAGTCAGAGAGAACAAACAATTTGATTTTGTTGTGCAACTGACAGTTGCATAATTTCTGCATGAATGCCACTTTCAAATTCAATGCACACACATAGAGAGAGTGAGAGAGAGAGAGAGAGAGAGAGAGAGAGAGAGAGAGAGAGAGAGAGAGAGCCTTCGTTTATCTGTGTGTGTGTGTGTGTGTGTGTGACTGTTAATTAAATTGTGTCTAAACGCGCGCCCGTCATTTGCTTTGGCGTTTGCCTCTGCGCTCGTTCAATGAAGCGCATAATTGCATAGAATATAGAAAGTTGATAATGCATTTCATATTTCGCAAACCTCTATATATATATGTATGTATGTATATCTATGTGCATATACATATATCAGCTGACAAGCACAACAAAACTCTCGCTGGAATGGCGTAAACGGATTCAACTTAAGTTGAACTCTTCGAAAGTTAAGCACATTGAGCTCGCACTGGGGAGGAAAGAGTTTGGTAAAGGGTATATCAGTGTTGGAAATAAGCGAAATTCTGAACTTGCTTACCAACACTATAATTTTTATATATTATTTAAGAATTTATTCTAGAGTGTCCTTGACTTATAAAGAATTCTTTCAACTTGAGGAATTTTCTGGAAATTGTGGAGTGTTGTTTAATACTACAGTATTTTCTTAATTTCTTATATTTTTCTTATATTAAGAACTTTTCAACACTGTTTTCCTATAAACTTTCCCTCACTACACACAGCTGCAGATACATCCTTATCTATACAGTTTTCACTCAAAAACAGGGTAGCGTGCCGTCGACCAGCTGTAGAGTTACCTCATAACTTAGGGTGCAGCATCTTGGCAAAGAATGCTGCACGGAAACGCCGGCATAGCTTCCGTTTATTCGTTTGCTTTAGATTCGCGGTTAGGCGGCCGGCAGAGGGGCATTGTGTGTGGGCTGGCGGGGCGTGGCAGGAAAGGCATTTCAATGCGGCGTTAGGCTGAACAAAAGCAACAACGCGCTGTGCTACAGCAATGTGGCGAACGGGAAATTAAACGTTGCGGTTGTCGCTGGAGTTGTTGCTGTTGTTGTTGTTGTTGTTGCTGTTGCTGCCAATGCGGCGTATGTGGAATATTATTGGCACACAGCGCACAATGCGACAATGCCACATGTTGTTGCAGCTATTGTTGGGAGTTGTTGCTGGCTGCTTTTCATACTTCTGCTCTTGCAATTATGTATGAGCAGCGACTACTGATAACAGCAACAGCAGCAACAGCAACAGCAACACAAATGTTGGCAACAAATAACAACGCATAGCAATTGCCATTTGGTCATTAAGTGTCGTTTTAATGGCCATTTCCCTGAGTTGGTATTAAGTGCAATGCGAGTTATCTTCAAGCCACTAAATTGCCGTCAGATAAACGCGTTCCGAGCCAAAAGTTGGCCAAAACCAAAAGCTGAAATGCCGAAAAGCCCAAAACCGAATGCGAAACTCGATATGCGCCACGTTGTTTTGGCCTAAAAGAAAATTTTAATTAAATGTCGCCGCTAACGATACGGTAATTCGAGCTGCTACGAAATCTGCAGACACATTCATTCTAGCAGCAGCAGCAGCAGCAGCAGCAGCAGCAGCAGTTGCTGTTGCTGTTGTGCATCAGCAATATTTTGGGTATATGAAAATGATTTTGGCTGCCGGCAAAGGGGGCTCAATTTATCATAAACTGAACAACACGCCTCAGCTGCAGCATTACAGAGTGTCCCCTCCCCATGTGGCATGTGGCAGGTAGCACATGTCAGGCGCTCGGATTGCACCCGATGCCATTTGGAATTGCATTTGCAATGTGTCAGCAACATTTTTGGGCGAGCGCCTGCGAGCGCCGTTTCTGATGGCTAATTTATTGTCCATAAATAACACAAGTTGGGCCTATTGTGCGGCATATTTAATTTGGGCCGCATTTCTGTGTAAACAGGCAAAGAATGGAACAGTTCAGGTACAGCTAGAGCTTGAGGATAGACCAGAGAGCAGTTGCGCTGCGCTGGCATTGGCGTTTATATGGCAGGCATTACTGTACGGAGTAACCCACACGCCAAGTTCAAAAATTCATCATTGTTGGCTGCATTGTCGGACTCCGTGCCTCAGCCTGCAACAAGCCGCAAACGAAACTGACGCCGATGCCCGGCAGCTACTTTTGGGATGAAATATTATAATTACAAGCGAATAGCCCGCGGCCAAGGAGCAGCAGCAGTAACAAGGGGCAAGAGCAGAGATGCCAGGCAGCAGGCAGCAGCAGGCGGCAGCAGGAGGCAGCAGGAGACCCAAATCAGACCAGACCAGACCAGACGAGGCCAGACCGAACCGAGCTGAGCAGAGCGCTCGAGCTCGAGCAGCCAGTTTGAGTCGATAGCCGCAGGCTCGCTTGCTCGCAACATGTTCGTGCACAGCGGGCAGACAGACAGACGAAGGCAGAGGCGGGCGCAGAGGCAACTTCGTTGTGTTTACTCGATACTGCGGCTCTGTTCGCTCTGCTCTGCTTGGCTCAGCTGCGCTGCTGCTGCGGCTGCTGCCTGCTGCTGCCGGCATTCGTGATAATTTAGATGCGTTTGCAGTGATAAGACTTGAAACTGGTTTGATGTGCGGAGCGCAGCATGTTTGATGCCAACTGATGGACTGCAGTTTGAGTGCGAGTGCGAGTGCGAGCGAGAGAGTCGGAGACGGAGAGGGAGAGTCAAACATGGCGTACGACAACTGTTGTGCGTGGGTTGGCTGGCCCGCAACAAAAGACAAAGAGGAAGAGTGAGTGAGTGATAAAGAGAGAGAGAGAGAGAGAGAGAGAGAGAGAGAGAGAGAGGGCATGAGTGGGAGTCAGCATAAGCCGTTATTAATTGCAACTTAATTGCTTCTAGCTATTTATTAAGTTTTTGTTTAATTTATAAGGCGGACATCTATAGACACAAGTACATAATATTATTTGTACATTTGCTTGTATGTGTGCTTGTTTGTTTTTGTATTTTGCTCGTTTTCATTTCAATTTACTGCATGTCAAGCACAAAAGAACACACACACACACGGTCGTCTGTATATGTGTGTGTGAGCCTTGCCTCATTTTACATAGCTGTCAGTTTTATTGAAAATTAGCCTCCAGTTAATTTTGTATACCATTAAATTTATACATGTTTGGCCCCGCTGCCTTTCTCTCCAATTCTCACTCCGCCTCGCACTCCCAGCTGTCTCTCTGGGCCTGTGTGTGTGTGTGTGTGTATCGGTTGCCAGGCGATTCCAAAAAGTAATGCATGCAGATTATAACTTAAATATGAAATGTCACGCATTGACAGGCAGTTTTGAAAAGTGTGCAACAACAACAACAACAACAGCAAGAAGACATTAATACACCAACAAGTTTTACACCTTCGGGGCAGCTGCGCCGCTGCCACTCCGTTTATGAGGCATTGCCATAGCCAGCCAAAGTCACAGTCCCAGTTCGAGTCCGAGTGGATACACCAGCATCATCTGAGCAGCCAACCACAAAAGGCGGCCTCAAGTCACAAGCAGAAACTGATGCGGCTGCCACATACCCATTATGAGGAGTCTACGCCAATGAAAGAAGATTATTTTCTCTACTTGGGCTTGGCTTCTATATTTGTGCATTCAACTTAAATTCTTAAATATGAATATGACAATGTTGCAGCCAATTACAGGGTATTCCTTAGTTGAACTCTTGACGTACTTAGCAACTTGTAGTATTTGCTTTGAGGCGAAAGTGTGCGCTTTGGGATGTGGTTATTCAGGGCAAGATATGATAAGGGTCATGTAACTCTGACCAGCCTACCGAGGTGTGCAGCCGTTGTTGGGCTGTACCCGTGCCCTTGCCCGTGCCCGTGCCCGTGCCCGTATCTGTACCGGAATGCTTGCATGTAATCAGGGCATGTGGTTTCTTTCATTTAACTGTTTTTTCCCGGCCAGCGTATGCAAATTTGTCAAACTGTTTAAGACTGGCTTGATTGGATAAGCGGAATGCTCAGATCTTGATGCAGATCCTTTGGAATACCGGATCGAAAAACGGATGGGTATGGGGGCACTGATAGGGCTCGTACATCTTTCGCAGATAAACTGTCGGACCAAAGTGAATGAAAGGATAGTAATAACAAATTAAGCTGGGACCATGGGGGAATCTGTCGAATAAAGATTTAAATCGATTAATATAGTTAGATACTACGTCCGTCCCTCACTCACTTAGCGATGGAGCAGCCCATGGCTTGGATCGACGGATTTATCATATTGTAGAACTGATTCTCAGCGCCCTCAAACGCATAAAACGTCTGATTCAAGATCTGAACCACATTGGGGAATTTCAGATTAATGTGAGTCTCATACCAGTTGCTCACCGCGATCGGTATCAGGTTCGTCGAATCAGTGCTGTAAAAAAAGTACCCATTCCGTGATACAGTCGCCTTCCGAAGATCATCGTTGATGGCAGATTCGTGCATATTTTGAAAATATAAATCTGTGCTCAATTGAGCATCGCACAAAACATCTTCTTGGCAGAAAGTATGATGCCGGTTGGCGTAGCTGGCCAGTTTATTGTTCCACCTAATTTCCAGCATGTCACAGAGATTGAGCTTCATGGCCAAACGATTGCGCAGCCCATTGTGGGCGTAGAGCAAAAATTTCCGAAATTCTTTATTTTCGGCGTATTCATCGTTTGCTAGATTGTTGTGTTTCAATACATTGGGACATTGTGGTCTCATATTGCAAACTAAACGTCCCGCACAGTTCAAGAGACAAGTGTCATTTCCCGGAAAAAATAAACGATCTTGATCCAAATCTACGACCCGTGCCGACAAGCAGTTTGAGGCCAGCGACAAAAGCCACAATATTAACAACATTTTAGTCAAGATATATTTATGCAATATATATATATATAAATATATATATATTTATGTATGTGTGTGTGTGGGTCCTAAGCTTGACATATTCTGAGAAGGCTTCTCCTAATATATAATTTTAGTATCGTTTCGTCAGATCAGAGATATCCTCAATTTTGTTATGTTATTCATATTTCAATATTTCAGTTGTTTTATTTTTCTATTTTCTATCTATTTTTCTATAATTATTATTGGTTTTATTTACATTTTTAGATTTTATATATTTTTAAACTCAATTTTAATTAATAATATATATTTAAGCAATTTTTAATTATTATTATTTTTATTTTTATTTAAATCTGTCAAGTTTCTCAACTTCTTTTGAGGCTGCCACTCACTGTTCGCACGCTTCTTGCCACACTTAACGCTTTAGTTGGCTTCGGCTACTGTTTAATTGTAAAGCTCAAAACGTTTTTCACACGCTTTTCTTTTCTGGCTTTTTCTACGCTTCGTTTTTCGTTTGGTTTTTGCCATTTTTTTTTTTTTTTTGGGTTTTTTGCTGTTGGCCGTTGACAAGTGCCTAAAATGCATTTGCAACATTTTTCAGCGCGTGAATTTTGCACTTCACACGCTGTGTGGGCGAAGGTGTGTGTGTGTGTGTGTGCAACACATGTCTGCAAATTGCTTTACTAACTGACTGACTGACTCTGACTGCTAACTGAATCGACAGTTTTGGCCGTGGTTGTTGTTGTTGTTGTTGTTGCTACTGCTGTTGGCAGCTCTTGGCTGCTGTTTGGTTTGTGTCTGCCAAAGTGTTGAGCGTGTGTGTATGTGTGTGTGAGTGTGAATATAACTGCATTAATGTGAGCTTATGCTTCGCCGAGTTCGCCACCAGTTCACAATGGGGCTTGCTGCTGCTGCGGCTGCTGTTGTTGTTGGCATAATATTACAGGTAGACAACAACCTGGCCATATCACACATATGTACACATATGTCTATAGCTGCCGCTGTTCGCCAGTTTCGCCCGTTTAACGCTACAATTAAACAAACAGCCGCGTGCAACATAAACACACACGAACACACTCACACACCTGCTCAGGTGAAAATACTTTATTGCCATATGGCCTGCGTGATGGACGGGAAGTGGAGATGGGCAGGGCCGCTGCGTATCCTGGGCGGCCTATTAAGTGATTTTAACACTTTGCGCATGAAAATTGCAAAAAGGCAACGCCGTTGATAATTATCCCTTAATTGTTTAATGAGCAGCACTTGAGCAATGCGTGCAGCAGCCATAACAGCAACAACAACAACCACCACACAGCCACCAACACCACCAACAGCAGCAACAACAAGTCGAAGCTGCAGGATGTGTCAGCTTAATTAATGTCAATTTAATTACAACGATACACACAGAGCATCAGCACACGCATAAAACTCTGCAAGGATACGAATATATACATATACATGTGTGTGTGTGTGCATATATACTTATATATATATACTACATATATATGTGTGCGTGTGTGGATTAAGCTGGACTTAAGGCCACACAGAACACGAACTTATTATTTTAAAAAAATGCAATACAAAGCGTACTGCACTCTGAAAAGTTTAAGAGAGGGAGAGAGAGGTCTGCTGCTATTGCGAGTAACTTTAAGCTATATTTATCTATATTTAGTTCATCTATATTTTTGCAAGATCTCAAATTGATTTTGTAAATAATATAATTTTAGAGCAAACTAAACTAGGTTAATGAACGTATCCAAAATTGTGCCATGCTGCAGCCCTGATTCCCACACACAAGCCAGCCAAGTCGTAAGACTATAAATAAAAGTAAAAGTAATAACGATACAAAATATGTTAATAAATTTCCATTTATAACTTAGGCTCAAGTCCGTAGCCAAAAGAAGACATCAGTCAGTCAGCCAGTTAGTCATTCGGTCAGTCAGCTAGCCAGTTTACTCATTTGAGTCCGCATCGAATCGACGCACTCACAAACTGGCCACGTCGCGACGTCTCTATTAGCCAGGTCGACGCAAGTAATTTGGTTGTTTGACTGATTAATGTTCGGCTGCAAACGAGTTGAGTCAAAAGCTGGGAAGCTTGAAATATATAAATATGGAAAGCTGGGAACTATGGCTAGTCGAGGCTCATTAGCAGTTGGAGCCGCTGAAGCCGTTGAAACTAAGGCCCCCAACAGAACGAGCACAACTTGATCGCTTGCCAGTGGCTGCGTCTTTTACCCTTTTCTCTCGCAAATGGCTAGCGGTCATATGTTTATTTTAAGTTCTTTATGAATATACAAAGTGTGTTCTATGCTCAATCAGATTGGATTGAAGCACATTTGATATATAAATTATGTTAGCATAACATACTATAGCATAACATTATGTTAATTAACATAGCTGCTTATGCAAGGTAGCTTGATTCTTGATATTCTTGATTCTTCATATAGTTTATTATGAATACTGTATATAAGTAAGAGTATGTAAACTTCGGCGTGTCAAAAGTATATTATTGCTGCTCTTGCTGTACGATTCGTAGTATGATATAATCTCGTTATTGCCGTTTGGCGCTGAAGAACCAATCTAGACTCAATTCAATTATTTTATCCATAACGACGCGTTAAATTTCTATATATATATATGTATATATTTAGCAGCAAATCTCTGAGGCAGAGACAATAACTTGTATATAAAAGACAAGTGCTACACACACACAGAATATATATATTTATATATAAATATATATGTGTATATACCCCTATATATATGTATAGATACCTATGTGGCATATAAAATAGTGAATGTAATTTTATTCACATGTATGGCCGGCGGCCAATCCGTTTTGGCCTGCGGCCACAAATTGCACAGCGGCAGCTAGCAACCCCGGAACCCCAGAGAAGGCGCACCTCGATGCCACAACCCAGGCCAAAACCAGCTGCGAATGTGTGTGTGTGTGTGTGTGTGTGTGTAGTATGGTACATTATATGGCAAAGGCAGCAGAGAGCGGGGCAGAGAGTTGAAATCCATCATTGGCGCATGGCCGGCGGCAACATTTGGGTTGAAATATTATAATTACAAGCGAACGCCCCAGGGGCAAGGAGAGGTGAGGCTGTGGCAGCCAGCAACGTTTGCGAGCGTTGCCATCGCGTGTCTGTCTATCCGTCCGTCCGTTCGTCTGTCCCACTGTCCGTCTTGTCGTCTCCCTGTCTATCTGTATCTCTATCTAACTGAGCTGAAACTCAACAAAGCTGCGGATATGGATACTTAGTTGCCCGCTATAGCAGCTCTCGCTGTTGCTATAGTTGTTGCTATAGCTGTTGTTGCTGTTGCTTTTGGTTGTTCGCTTGTTGTGTTTACGTTGCGGCTGATAATATGGCGCGTAGTCGCAGCAGCTTGTTGCCTCGGGCTAGGCCGCATTGCAGCATGTTCGAGCCGCAACATGTTCGATGCAGCCCGCAATGTGGTTTCAACGTCCTTTAGACTGTCATTGTCCTTGCACGTTGCCTGTTTGCTGTGCGTTGCTGTGTGCGTGTGAGATGGTGTGAGATGCCGCGCACGTGTGTGTGTGTGTGGGTGTGCATGTGTGTGTTTAGTTGTTGTTGTTCGTTGTGTTTTGTTTTGTTTGCACAGGTGACAGCGTCAAACGGGAAGCAGCTGAACAACATGCAGTAGCGATTTTTTTCTCATTTGCGCTTTTATGCTATGAAATGGATAGGCTATTTGGTATACCCTGTAAATGTAGTGTAAGGGAATGGCATATAGAGTTGCTTGTGTTAGAAGTGGGAGACTAGCTGAGCTTTAACTTTGAGATGGGCGAAGATCAAAGATAGATTTCTATGAAATTTTTATATATACATATATAAGATATATAAATATAAGATATATACTTTCACTACATATCAGGATGAATTTCTCAATTAGATTTACCTCTCTCTCTCTCTCTCTCTCTCTCTCTCTCTCATTCCTTCTTAATATCTGTTAAGTGGTATCCTTGATGCACACACTTCATCTCTCACTTTGTCACTCGTTTGCCTTCGTACTTGTTGCACTAGTGCGTGTGTGGGCGTGGCAAGCAAGCAAAAAAGAAGGCAGCAATAACAAGCAGCGCCCACATTGTTATTTGAACGTGTGTTAAAGGCGGCAAATTGGCCAAAATGAGACACAAATGCATAGCTAGGCAGCATCAGCAACGGCAACAGAAACAGCAACAGCAACAGCAACAAAGACAATGTTGACAAAAACTTGCAACACACACATGTTGCACAGCAGCAACAGCAACAACAGCAGCAGCAGCAGCTGTCTCCCAAATTACAGTGCAATCTATATACATATATATACACACACACACATCCATATATGTATATGTACATAATGCATAATTTAAAAATAACAAAAAACTGGACATCCTTCGAGTTGGCCTATAATTATGTTTGGATATACGAGCAGAGTGCCACAATCACAGCTCATAATTGTCCCCGAAATGTGGCTGCAACAGTCCAGTGACTGTGGCAGTGACTGTGCAGCACCAGCAGCAGCAGCAGCAGCAGCAGCTGCCAGGTGACAAGTCCTCAACGGACTTGAAGCTGCCTGCATACCCTCATTATATGCAAAATGCCAAAATGCGGCCTGCAGCTACTTAAGTTTAACTTATTTTTAACTTCTACATATAATTTTTTCTTTTTGTTGCTGCTGCTGCTGCTGCTGCTGCGGCGGCTGCTGTCGTTGCTGCCTTGAGGCATTCTTAGTTGCATGTTCGACGCAATCCTTTTCCGTTCAGCATTCAGAGTTGTGCTGCAAATAAAGAAACTGGTCCCATTCATAACTGGCGGCAATTTTAGCATTTTGCATTATATTTCCCTCAGTTCTCATTCCGATTCTTCATCTCAATCTCACTCGCTTCCTCCCCAACTCTCTCTCTCTCTCTCTCTCTTACTCCAGAATATCAACTGTCAGTTTTCGAGCTCACAGCGCCAGCGGGCTAGTTTGTAAATCATTAAAAATTATGCACACACACACACATGCTGAATCGAAGACTTTTGCCAGAAGTTTTTAGTCACCAATGACAATGAAAACTGGTTGGGAATTATACGGCTTAATGGCAAATGTCACGCACGACTCAAATAGTTTATGATGAGTCCACGCTAGGCATTTGGCTCGAAGTGGTCCCTACTCGCTCTCGCTGTGCCTGGCGTGTGTTATTGCAATCATATGCTGCCAGTCGCAGTGTCATCCATTAGACAGATGTCAAAAATATGCTTGCAATAAGCATAGTCATTGTAAACTGGAGCTAAGTCTGAGAAAATTGAAAATGTATTGAGGAAGGGAAACCCGAAGTTGATAGTTGCATGAAAAGTAAGGTTTGTAATAAGCTTTAAAGAGTTGATGTGAAGGTGCACAGGCTAAAATGGAAGATTTTGACTCGAATCTCAGACTTGTCTTAAGTGGGAGTCTTTGGTAAGCTGTATTTTGAAGTTATGTGTGGTTGGAGCTTATACAGTTGGTGGTTCTATGATTTTTAAGCAGCAAAGTAAAATCTACATAATCTATAGATTCCCTATATACTTTGCAGTTTATAAAGAATAAAGCATAAATAGGCAAGTCTGCCGCCTTGAAGGCAAGGAAAGAAAGCCTTACATCAATAGAGCTTTACCTTAATATATATCTTAATGAATAACTGTATAACAGACAAAGGAAAAAGAATATTGGAGACTGGAGAATGGAACATTAAATCTTTTAAAATTTTATTCAGACTTTAAATAAATCTCAAAAATCTCAACATTTAATGCCTTTCATACTTCAAAATTCACTAAACCCACAAACTAGTTTCAATGAACTTTCAAAAATTCCTACATGAAATATTCATATTATGCATTGAGGAAAATATTCTATTAAAATATAAAAATACTGTAAAATCTTTGCATTTTTAAAGTAAATTATCCTTGTGGTTCAAGCCAGCATTAAGAGATGTTTTTCTACACAAGTTCACATAGGAATTCTCACGAATTCCTCTTAATGAGCATTTTTCAAGCTCTTCATAGGCCAAAAGCATTTGCAAATAGTGTTTAAATGTTATATGAAATGTGTGAAATATGAGCTTTTGCCTTTTGCTGTTTCAACGTTAATATTTTTTTACACATATCATATATATATCCATATATATCCATATATATATGTTTTTATATTTGTTGTTGCAGTCAGTCGTGCGTTAAAAATTAAACGCGAATTTTTCAGGCCGCGTTGGCAGCGCAAAAATGGCATCATTAAGTAAAAGGCCTTAGGGCAGGCATTGTAAATTTTATGAGCCTTTTTTTGTGTCGTTAATAATACAAAAAATATACATATACACATACAAATGCAAACAGAGAAGTGTGTGTGTGTGTGTGTGTGTGTGTATGTGTGCTATATATAAATAATAATAATAATGATGCGTAAAAAAGTGCGGAAATTCTGAGCAACATATGTTTGAAGGCTTTCAGGCGAACCATTTCATATGCTCTCTATCTCCCTCTCTCTCACTCTTCGACTTTCTCTCTCTCGCTCTCGCTCTGTTCCAGTTGCTGTTTGTTATTATTTATTGATTAACACGCAAAATGCACAAACCATGGCGAAAATAAAATAACTGCATACTTGAATAAATATGCATTGCTGCGCCCAGGTGGGCCGAGTGTGGGCAAATGGGCGTGGCAGCCTGGTTTGTGGCTACTTTAAAAACCCATCAACAATTATTACTACAGCATGTGAGAGAAATACATCTGGCTGTCGACGCTGATTTTGTAGACTTGCCTGTGCGTATGGCTTGTGTGTGTGTGTGTGTGTGTGTGTGTGTGTGGCCACGCCCACGATTGCCCCCACCGCTACCCTGAAGCGTTGCAAACAATAAAGCATAAAGCGCGCCGCGCACATTTTGTCGAATTATTTTGTTGCCAGTTGCTGGCGGCTAACTGCAGCAAATTGGCTTGAAATATTGGTATTGCCATATGTATGAGCCACTCTCCCTCTCCCGCTCCCTCTCCTGCTCCCTCTCCTACTCCCTCTCGCTCTGTGTGGGAATGTGTGCGTGAGCTTGTGATTAAAAAAATATTTAAAATTGCAAAACCCAAAGCGACGTCATCGCAGCCCAAAAAATAAAAAAAAAGCCAAAAACAAAATCGAAAAAGAAGAGTAGCGAAATGAAAGCCCCGTTTCGCTCTCATGTGTGTGTGTGTGTGTGTGTGCCCCAAAACAGCAACTGTTGCCATAAGAAGTAATAAATGGCGAGATAAGTGGACTGCCCAACTGTGAGATACTCTGTAAAAGCCGAACAAGACATTTTGCTGGCTACAAAAGTTTGCTAAGCTGTGGAGCTGTGTCTCTTACTAATGAGTATGTCCATCAGTCGAGCATACCCATAGCCAGCTCTGCTCTGTTACAGGGTATCACAATAAATGGACTAGTCCTTTGCCCAGTTTCCTGGCTACACTCCGCCAACTCCGCGCCGTTTCACAATGAGTGAAATGAGCGATAAAATTGCAACAATTTCCACTGGCAACGTCGTCCTGCGTCCTGCGTCCTGCTCCTGCTCCTGTTCCTGCTGCTGCCGTCGTCTGCGTCCGTCCGTCAACGTTGGCGTTAGGCGCTGGCTGCCTTGTGCACCCGTTGGTTGCTCTGATAAAATATGAAAAATTGAAATGTCACTGGGCAGTGAACAATCATTGGAATCGCTCACATGTGCACACACACACACACACATACAGAGAGATGTTGTTGTTGTTGTTGTTGTTGTTGCAAGTTGCAACTTGCAACAATGGCCACTTGTATGCAAATAGCGCAATAATATGAAGTATGTACAAAATTAATTTCGCCTGCGGCCCAGTTGCAGCTCGGTTAACAATTGCCAATGAAAAATGATGTGACATAAATGCGTGTTGGCTTTAAGCGGCGAGGGAGAGAGAGTGGGGGATGGGGCTGGAGTTGGAGTAGGTGGGTGTGTGCATGAGTGGGTGAATTGTGAGTGGGTGGCTCTAGGGACTGGGGGTAAAAGTTGGCACTCATTTTAATTACAGCTGCCTAACTGCATGCCCTACTGTACCTCTACTTTATCTCATTCTCTTGCTCTCTCTCTCTCTCTCTCTCTCTCTTGCTCTCTCCTTGTTTTGAAATTCAGCCTGCGGCGTATTTATCACAAGTTTTTCTTTGCACAGCCTTAAGGCAACTACGAAATATTTCAGCTGCCCGACGTCGCCGTTGCCGTCGTCGTCGTCATCGTCTGGAACTGGAACTGGTTCGCCTGGGGCATTGTTGCCAGCGACGTTGCTGCTGCTGCCGTCGCTGCCGCCTTTGCTGCTGCTGCTGCGGCTGCTTCTGCTGCTTCTTTTGCCAGCGCGTCAAAGTCTCAGCGACGCTGGCGCTGCTGCTGCTGCTGCCGTTGCCATTGCCGTTGCCGTTGCCGCTGTCGGTTGCCTATGCGCACAAAGTTTCATTTCGTTTTGAGCCTTCCGGCGGCTACAGCAGCGTTCTATGCTTTGTCATTAACACAAACACATACACACACACACACACACACACACGCAGAGCATGAGCCAGAGAGAAGAGCAAGAGCTAAGAGAGAAGGCGCGAAACAAACGCACTTGGATAGCGCTAAAAACGGAAGCTGTTGTTGAAGTCTGATGCTGACTTTGACACTTGCAACGTAGTGTGAAGGTGTGTGTGTGTGTGAGTGTGTGTCGCACTCATACATATGCATGCTCATTAGTAATTATGTGCATAAGTATGCTATATTTAAATGATCATGAGAGTGATGGAGGGGTGATATAATAAAATAAATAAATGAATAAATATCGAAATGAATAAATTAATTAATAAATATAAAAAATAAAATAAATAAATTAATAAACATAATAATGAAATAAACGAAATAGTTAAAAGTAAATTCATAAATAAATTAAATAAATAATATAAAATAAAATAAAATGGCTAGAAAAAAGGCTATATTTAACAGTTACACTCATGTATATTTTATAAACTAAATAAGCCACCCTCAAACATTGATCAGGAATTGCAAATCAAGGCAATTCTCCAAACAAGATCTGAGTTCATTCATACGGCAAACCAGTTTCATCAAATAAAGCCCTGAGCGTTAAGCTAACTTCAAGTTCCCAGAGCTTAAAGCCATTCTAGACTCTATGAGAAACAAATATTTGCAGTGCAATAAAGTCAATATACGAGTCCCAGACTGCAATCTCTCTCTCTCTCTCCCTCTCTCTCTCTAATAATTATTTTAAAATCATGCAATTATTTCTCAATATTCAAATGAATCTTTGTTTTATGTGTTTGCTCAAATGCTGAAGAATAAATAAGTCTGGTATAATCCGAAATAATTATCTTGAGCTATTGCTAATTTGAAATGATTTATAGCTTGTGCAAATACATATCCAGATATTTGCCCATAAATATTTGCATTTGTGTGTTTACTTTGGCTGTTGCTGTTGCAGTTGCCAGTGCATTGATTACCCATCAGAACAATCCGAGCTGTCGCCATTTCACACGCCACACGCAAGTCCAGTTACAAAGTTAATTGCAGCAGCTGAGTTGCAAACAACAACTGCAACATCAACAGCAAGAGCAGCAACAGCAGCAGCAACAGCAGCAGCAACAGCAAAAGCAAAAGCAACAGTAACAGCAATAGCAATGGCAATGGCAGCAGCAATAGCACATAAACCGGAAATAGACTATTAAACGTTCACACGCAACACACACACACTCACATACATTCACACTCAGGCCCTCACACTCAAACACTTGCAACTGGCAGTCATATGGTGGGAAAAGTCAGCAGCGACAGCAACAACAACTAAACAATCATTTGTTGTAGCCACTTGTGTTCGCGTGCTCTCTCTCTCTCTCTCTCTCCCGTACTCTTTCACTCACTCTCTGTCTCCTGCTGATGCTGCAGCTGCTCTCTCCAAGGTCGCCATTTGCCAAAGACGTCAAACGTCAAACATGCGACTCAACCTGCAACTCGAGCCGCGCTCGAAGCCAACAGCGACGTGCAACACGCACGTCAAGCCGGAGCAACATTCTAATAAGCTAATGTAAACAACGACTTTCAAATTAGTTGCTGCCAATTAGTTTGCCGTGAACTTAATTTAAATCAAATTTAAAATAACTGGAATTTTATCAAATTTTAATATTTAATATTTATGCTGGGCACGATGAATATTTAATCAAATACGAAACCCATATTCCAATTAGAGCTTGTGATCTGCTCAGAGCTTCTCTCTCATTTACAGTTCACTCTCTTAGCATCTAATCCACTTAAAGCATTCTTCGTTGCTGCGCGGAGAGCAGAGCAATCCCATTTGCTGCTTGGATAGCCTGCGGGGCAAGCGCTCTGGCCAGCATCGAGCATGTTCGAGATGGAGTAAAAACCAGTTGGGTGTCGAGCAGGAATTCAGTTCACAGCGAACGCTCGGCGCGAATGCAAGTCAGGTAAAAAGCAATTGAGAGCCGCTTCAGCGATTAGTAGGCAACAAACGGCGGGCGCGACAACAACCGGAAACCGGAAGTAAACATTTTAAGTGATTTTTGAACACTCTGCTGCTGCTACTACTGCTGTGTGTGTGTGTGTCTGTGCCTCTGTGCGCCACTTATTCCAATTAGCAATGCGCTAAAATTAACATTTCAGAAACGGAAATTAAATGCTAGCTAAATAAAACATATAAACAAAGCAAAGCCAAACTAAACTTTATATAAAAACAAAACAAAACAAAACACGATCTACTATATTTGTTGCCTACGCGCGCTGTTGCATATAAAATAGTTAAAGTGCATTTCCTAAATATACCGACTTTTTTGTGAGTTCCATTTGCATTGTATGTGTGTGTGCTAGAATGTGTGTGTGTGTGTGTGTGTCTGCTTCTGTTGTGCTCTCTATGTTCACGAGCGAGTGCGTCCTTAAGATGCAACAGTTTATTTTGATTTGTTTTTATGCTTAGACACAAGGAAATTGTTGCATAAAATTGTTTTAGAAATTTTAATACATTTAAATTAAATTTATTAGGCAGTTTAATAATATATTAATATTAAATTAACATTAAATTGTATTGATGTATTATTAAGAACATTTATTTAAAAATATAAATTATATATTTTTGTTGTTATAGAAAGCTGTTTCTTGAGAAAATCTTGTTTTCATATAGTTATAATGCGGGCGCCCAGAGGGCTTCAATCTTTGCTAGCTTCAGGGCTTTCTTGATGATGATCTTGACAAGAGCTTAACAAACATTTTAGAGCATCTCTCTCTCTCTCTCTCTCTCTCTCTCTCTCTCTCTCTCTCTGTCTGCCTAGGCAAGATCTTTTATAATTGTTTATTTCCAGCCGCAATTCTAACAATATATTATAATAATTGATTATATATTTTCTCATTTATAGAACTCCATTTGTTGCATTGGATCAACGATCACCATTGACGGTGGAGTCCTCCTGTCCCAAACGGTAAGTCCAGCTCAGCTCTATCATCAATCTCAGCCAACCAAAGGCTCACAAACACTCTCACTATCTCACTCGCTCACTCGCTCACTAACTCTCTCTCTCTCTCTCTCTCTCTCTCTCTCTCTCTCTCTCTCTCTCTATCTCACTATCTCTATGTCTATGTCTATCTAAGCCAATAAATTAGTTTGAAAAAGATTCTGTAATAAACGAATTTTGAGCACACATAAAGGCCGTTCTGTGTGCTGCATGCCACAGAGAAATCTGTTTCGGTCTTCTTCTCTCTCACTTTTTTGTTTTCGGTTTTACCCCCTTTTATTGTTGTTGGCGCCTGGGGCTTAACTGATTTTTCGTCTCTCCCACAACTGCGGCATGCACATGCCACATGCCACATGCCACTTGCCGCATCCACAGCGTCCAAGTCCAAGTCTGAGTCCGAGTTTGAGTCCGAAAATTGTGTGCCATAAACGCAGACGTTTTAAAAATTTGATGCGCCTCAAGTGCTGCTCGGCCCGCACCAAAGGAGAAATAAACAAAACCACGAAGAGCAAAACAGACGAACAAAAAAAACTGAATATAACAAAAACAAAACACAAAGAAAAAAAAAAAACAAAAAATTGTACCAAGCCGCAGGCATTTTTCGACAAACTTGGCCCGCAGCTGAGTTATGTGTGTGTGTATGTGCGTGTGTGTGTGTGTATTAGTGTGCATTGGCCAAAGATGACGACAAAATGAGAGCTGCGGCGCGGTGCGGAAAGGTCACATTATTTTTTCCATACCTTTAAGGCTATAAAATACGTTGGCTGATGAGGCAACCGATAGGGGAAAGAAGCAGGGCAGCAGAGGAGAGGAGAGGAGGGGAGGTGAGGTGAGGTAAGAGCCGGGCTGCTGCGATTGACCGGTTGTTGTTGTAGTGGCTCGCTTGCCAGCCGGCCAAAAACTAAGCGGTGGGCATGGCCAAAATGCCCGCCAGCCAAAAAGAGTCCACATGCAACAACACAACAACAATAGCAGCATCAGCAGCAGCAGCAGCAGCAGCGACGGCAGCAGAAGAATTACAAAAACAACAGCAAATTTTCTTGTTGCCTGTTTTTTTTTCTTTTGCACAAAGTTCCAAAGTTCAAAGCGTGGCCAAAACCAAAATCGCATTCAAATGAGGCCAACAGCACAAAAGCAGCAGCGGCAGGAAGGCGAAGGAAGCGGGCAATGTTTTGTGCGACCTTTGCCAGTTGCGACAACGGCGACAACTGCTACCAGTCTCTCACTCTCTCTCTCTCTATCTCTCTCTCTCTCTCTCTCTCTCTCTCTCTCTCTCTCTCTCTCTCTCTCTCTGTCGACATGCAACTGGTTTAAGCAGTAAAGTCAAAGTCGTTTATTTTGTGGCACAATAACATTTGCGGCTGCTTGCCACACGTGCCGCACAGTTGCCGCCGCTGCGTCTGCGGCAGCCAGCAGCCAAAAATGTTGCTCTCTCAATTGGAAATTTGTATGCGTTGTATTTAAAATACATTCTCAGCTTGCCTCCTACGCGCCTCTGATTTCGATTACAGGCCAACAGTCAAAGGATCAGGTCAACTGGCGAGGGTAATGAAGAGGGCGTGGTGGGGGCAAGGGGGGCTGGAGGTGCCTCTGCATTTGAATGGCCATTCAAATTGCTGTTGCCGTCGCTGCCGTCGCTGCTGCTGCTGCTGCTGCTGCTGTTTCTGTTGCACACAAAGCGCTTAACGCGCTGTGTGTTAATTAAGCTGCAATTGGGCATCATTACCAGCAACAACATTTGCCAACATTGGCAACATGGCGATTGCCAGTGGACGGGCGCAGGCTAGCAGCCAACTGAGTGAATCACATGGAGTAGAACGACTCATAAATACCCTAACTTTACAAGATAGTGTAAAATTGTGCCAGAAATTATGATAAATAGTTAGATTCTTATGCAAAATGAGGAGAGATCTATAAGTAAAGAGGAAATGAGAGATGAACTTGAGAGAATCGCTAGTGAAAGAGGCAGAAAATAATAAGGAGAGAAAATTATAGAGAATAATATATAATGGTAAGTTAAAGGATATAGGGAGAGATATAAAACAATTGAGAAAATAAGAGAAAGAAATTGAAATATGAGAGTGAAAGAAAACAGAAAAATAAGAGAGAGAACATTAAAATTATTTTAATATAGATATTTTAGGAATTAACACAACATATTTAACTTAAAATTCTATATATTGCTTAGTAATTTATAAATATAATATACATTATTTTATATTATATTAAATAGAAATATATTGAAAATATATTTCACAGCTCTGAGCAAAATTTGAACAAGATTAAATGGCTTTGTTCAAAGATATAGAAAATATTTAGTATGAAGAACTGTGACCCATTGCATTTATCGATCAAATATTAAGTATTTTTTAAGCAGAATGGTGATCATATTTCCACAAGTAATTGCAGTCTTCACAAAGCACTATATACCCTATGATATAGTTAGCTTGAAGAGTATTAGTGAGAAGGCAATTGTAGCTGGTGCTGTTGGTGCTGCTTTTACTGCTGTTGCTGCGGGTCGCTGCACCTGCGTTAGCATTTGTTTCACTTGCTGTCGATTTGCTTTGTGTTGCATCTGCTGTGAGTTGTTGTTGCTGTTATTGTTGTTGTTGTTGTTGTAAATGCTGTTATTGCAATATGCACACGCAAATTGCGCCAATTAGGAAATGCGCATTGCCTGCCAACTGTCGACTGCTGCCTGCTGCCTGCTGCCAGTTGCCAGTTGCAAGTAGCATTTGCCACTTGAATGGCTGCACAGGCAACCGTAGCTGCAACTGCAACTGATGCTGTTTGAGCTGCACTCAACTGAATGCATTCTTGTTAATTTCCATGCACACTTGATTAGGCCCCCACGAATAAATGAATAAGCGACGCCGCAGCCAACATGCATAAATGAACGATCGAACCCGAAAAAAAGAAACTCGATTGGTATTGACAGCTAACAAAATGATTGTGTTAGAGTTGGGAAATTTAAAGGAAAATATAACTGATTGATGTTGAAAGTTTGTCTAGAACTCTGATTGGAGGAGGATCCTACTCTATAACTCTATTAATCTGTAGACAGGACAACAGAAATTGAGAGCCAAGAATTCGATTTAAGTTTTTGGAAGATTTACGAAATGTTGAGTCAGAAACTTAGATAAGAATAAGAATTGTCATTAGTTCATTATCAATATTAATATTTATATAACACAGATGGAGATAGGTATTTCAATGTCCGACAACTTCTATGATCAGCCAACTTCAGCATCTACTTCTACTTCGCCAGAGGTTTTGCCACCTTTGAGATCATGTAACAAAAAAAATTATTTTTACAAATATTTATATAAAAATACTATCTAAATAAAAAAAAATTTTAATATTGTTTAGATTTTTAAAATGTTGTGATTACTTATTCAGTTTATATATTTATTTACAATATTTAAAGACATTTTCCTTTCATAAAAAGTATTTAGATAATTCTAAAAAATGCAAATCTCAAATATTGATCATAAAAATCAGCTCGGAGCCAACTCTTCTGCAGATTGTTAACAATCAAATGGCTTTGCTTCATTTCTGCTGCATGTAATTGAGTTACCTCTGCACAATGCGGCGTATGCGCAATTTTTTGTTTGTTGACTTTATCTCGGTGCTTTATCTGCTGCTGCTCCTGCTGCACGCCTTAGCTGCTTGACTTGCAATTCAATTTTTGAAGATTTAGCTATGAAAACACTTGAGAATGTGTGTGCGAGTGTGTGTGTGTGTGTGTATGTGGGAATCTGTGTGTTGTCTGTGAGTTTTTGTGTAATGTTTGCTCTGCAGCGCAGCCGAAGCAATCGCCTGCTGCCAGCTCTCCAGTTAAGCCCATATATGAAATATATATAAATCCAGCATATATCCGTATACATATGTCTATAATGTGGCATGTGGCATGTGCCACATGTGGCATACACCCAGCCAGCCACATGCTCATTCATTCCGTTCAGCTTTTGGCATATGCAGCGCAATCGTCGTTTTTATTTAATATTTTCTAATAAATTTTTCAAAGTTTATTTTTGAAAGCCTTGCAGCGTTTTAATATCTGCTACACTCGACTCGACTCGACTCGACTCCAACTCAACTTTTGCCATATACACACATAGACATACAGCGCATATATTTGTACAATTTGGCACACACACACACACACACACACACACACACACACTCGCACACACTCGCACACACACTCGCAGACATTCTGCAACTTTTGCTAGCAAATTTTCATAGGACTTGCGACTGATTTCCCATATGCGCTGGCGACTCTCTCGCTCTCTCCCTGTCTCCCTGTCTCTCTCACTCTCACTTCAGTTTTTCGTGGCCTTTTGTAACATGCTGCTGGCTAAGTAGAGGAAGAAGCAGCACAAGTTTTCTCATGTGCCGGCTATAGCTGTGTGTGCAACAAACTGCGTCCTGCTGCCTGCTGCCTGCTGCCAGCCGCCTGCCTGCTTGGCTCTGGCTTTTTGCTTTTGGCTTTTTGTGCGCCTCCCGCGTCCAAACGAAAATACAGAGAAAAAAAAACTTTTTCATTTGCCTGCTCATCAGCGTTTTGATTTTGGCCGCCAACTTCAGTTGCCTGAGCTCCCCAGTTGATGCTGCCGCTGCTGCCTTCTGCTCCCCAGTTGCCCGTTCGCAGTTTCCCCTCGACACTTGAGGCATTGGATTCTTCTTAAAGTGTCCTGCGGCCATTTGCGTGATTTGTGTGTGTGTGTGTGTGTGTGTGTGTGTGTGTGTGTGTGTGTGTGTGTGGGTGTTTGCAGTGAAGCATATACGAGCACTTTGTGTTTGTCTTGCCAACATACACAAAACCTGGCAACCCTGCCCCAGTCCCAGTCCTCGACCCTTTCCAGCCCTTGACTACCTTTTGGCTCTGCCCATAAACTCCTTTTGAACTCCCTTTACTATTACAGTTAGTTCTTATTTTGGCTATTGCAACTAATTGAGGCGCATTTTGGCGGCAACGTGTTGCAACCAGTTGTTGCAGCAATGCGCGCCTTTGACTGCCAGCCTGTCAGCCTGCCTCTCTCTCTCTCGCTCTCTCAGCCATATGAGTGCAACATGGAGCATGGGGGCGTGGCTGTGACGGGGACCGGGGCAGAAGGCAGAGGAGCGAAGCAGCTGCGGCCGGCGGCATTTGAAAATTGAGATAAGGTTTTGCCTCGACAAACTTTCGTGCGTTTCTGCTGGCGCTGGGAACTGGCTCAGGATTTGCTTTTGAGTTTGGGGTTTTTTTGGGGCTTTGGGGGCTTGATTTCGTCTGCTTCTTCTTCTTCTTCTTCTGCCACAGCGTATGCGCTGTTGTTGTTGCTGAGCTCTGTTTTATGCGTTGTTTTATGCTGCCGCAGGGAGCCGCAACTTAGGTATGATATCTTTAAATGCAGACACACACACACACACACACATGCAGCTCACATATATATGTGTGTGGGTGTAAGCCAAAACGGACATCCAACTTACCTCTAACCAAAACCCAAAGTTTTCTCTCTCTGTGTGTGTGTGTATTGTTTTGGGGCAATATAACCCAGGCCAGAGCCGGAGCTGGAGCTGGAGTTGGAGTTGGAGTTGGAGTCGTAGTCTGAAGTCGCCTTGTCGTGGTTACAGCCAATGCTTCATGCTCTTTTGTTGTTGTTGCTGTTGTTGCCTTCAGCGCTGCAAGGATAAATGAATGAGGAGACGAGCACACACACACACACACACACATGCAGCAGCAGCAAGCGCCCTAGGAGCCAAGCAGACGAAACCCAATCTCTGAGCACCTTTGCCTCTCTCTCTCTCAATATATGAGTGCTGCTCCTGCCTTGGCCCTTGCCTGGGTCTGTGCTGGGCTTGGGCTTGGGCTTGGGCTTGGGCTTGGTGTTGCTGTTGGTTTTGGTTTGGTTTGGTTTCGTTTCGTATCCATCCATGATTTCCGCACTAATTCCAAACGATCGCCGCTGGCGAAGACGAGCGTTTTGCCCTTTTTCGCCCAGCGAAGCCTGCATACGGGACAAGGGGCTGGGTGCGGTTGCAGGTCGAGCAGCGCAGGACACACTGTCTGGCTGGCCTTTGTGTGCGGAAGGTTGCCTGGCCGCAGGACATTTTGTAGGGGTTACATAGTCAGCGTCAACGTCAACGTCAACGTCGTCGTCGTCGTCGTCGTCGTCAACCTCTGATGCTGCTGCTCTGCCGAGGTGTGTATCACTAGAGCTCTCTGCGTTGATCTATGTGTGTATGCGAGCGACTGTATGTATGTATGTATGTGTGTGTGTGTGTGTGCACTTTAGCTCATTTCTTGGCTTTTGTTATCGCTTTTGTGTGGGTTTTCGTTAAAGGTTGCCAGCCAGCAGAATGGGGGCACTGGCAAGGACCACAGGACTACAGCCAATTGCCGGGGCGGCCATGTCGCATAGAGATTGAACAGCTTGCGGCTCGAGGGGCAGCCGAGCAGGCGAGCCACTGCCGTCCACTCCTTTAGCCAGCGGCCACTTTTGTCTATGCTACGAACTCTGCAAAATTATTTGGCCCCCAAGCAATGCAGCAGCAGCAGCAGCAGCAGCAGCAGCAGCTGCAACTCGATAGTTTTGGCCAAATCTGAACAATGCCAACTAATAAGCTGTCTTTTAGCCTCTCTCTCTCTCTCTCTCACTCCCGCTCTCTCCCCCTCTGTTCGGCTGGCATGTGTAAAACGAAACCCAATAATGGACAAAATGCTAAGCAATATGCAAGTGGAGCAGAGCGGAGCTCGAGTTAATGGCAATGCCATTAAAAGGCAAGCCAAAGATGTCAGTCATGAAGAAGACGGAGTGAGCCAGTGGGTGAGGGGGTGGGTGGGGCTCGGCTATGCAAAGGGGGCGTATCGTGGTAGCCACAACAACGCCCACTCAAAATGCAAATGTAGCAGCCGCAGCAGCGGCGGCAGCAGCTTGACAGGCAGCGCAGACTGGAAGCATAGGCCAAGGCAGAGGCTCAGCCACAGACACAGGCGCAGGCACAGGCTCAGCTCGTTTTAGACAACAACAGCAGCAACAACATTTGGCAACAGCAGCGCTTCAAAATTTCATGCTAAGCTGAAGTGTAACCAAAGGCGCTGCAAACAGCGTCTGCCTGCTCGCACCCACACAGGGGGAGAGCAGAGAGTTATCCACCTCTCTCTCTCTCTCTCCCCCCCCTCTAGCTCTCGCTCTGTCTGGCTGTTGTGTTGCCGCATAGAAAAGATAACGCCTAGGGCGCTATTGGACTAGAATAGGTTGCAAAACTGCAAAGCTGCTGCTGCAGTGCATATGTGTGTGTGCTTATATACAATACCGTTAACAGTGGGTGTGCGTGTGTGTGTGTGTGCCTGCTGCACCTGTGCCAAGCTGCCTCAAGTGGACCGCAAAGCAATTGAAATTGAATTGTTGTGTGGCACAGACCTCGAGCTGCAAGCTGCATATGTTGCTATTGTTGTTGCTGTTGTTGCTGTTGTTGTTGTTGTTGTTGTTGCTGTTGTTGTTGTTGTTAGCTATGGCATTTAAGCCACATTCATTGGCCATGTTTTATTGAGCGCACTGCTTACGCTTTTATAATTGTTGTAAATTAATAAAAATGCAAAAAAAACCCACCAACGCGACGCAGCTGCACACCAACACTCACACACACTCACACACATACACACACACACACAGACTGGGAGACTGGGAGACAGAGTATGAGAACTGCCCCGCGGACATTTTCTTTAGCAATTCTTTTTTTAACCCTAGCATTTTTTCCAGCGTCGCTTTGGCATTTTTTCGTCTCGAATAGGAATACGAATGCGAATGCGAATACGAATGCGAATGCGAATGCGAATGCGAATGCGAATGCTCATGTAGTTAAAGTTAATCAAATCGTAATTACCCGAGCCATATAGCCCAAGGGCTTAAAACATTTTAAAAAGTAAACTTGTTTAGTAAATACGCTGAGCTTAGTGGTAAAGGGAGAAACACAGACAGAGAGAGAGAGAGTGAGAGGGAGGGAGGGAGAGTGAAAAAGAGCTGGGTGTTAGGGACGCAGTCAACTGCTTGCATCAACTGGGCAACTGCCAACTCTGGCAATTGCGCTGTGGCCTAATGCGCAGCGTCTGCAGACAGCAGAAGAAAAAAGCCGAGACAGTGACAAGCAAACGACTTATAAATGCCCTGTAATTAGATTTTAATTATCGCGAAAGATGCTGAGGCCAGATGTTGAGGGCATTTATATAGATAAGAAAATTGTATATATAATTAAAATATTCCTATAAAAAATGCTGAAATGGCTGAAGAGCCTAGAAGGTCAGAGCCTTGAAAACGTACAACAAATTAAATATATTTAAATTAAATAATTATATTTATTACAATTTTAAAATATATAATATAAAATATATTTATTAAACATTTATATATTTTATATAAAATGTTTTATATATTTAAAATTTTTTTTTAATTATTATATCTTGATTATTTGTTATATATTTTAGCAAATTTAAATATATTTAAATTAAATAAGTATGTTTATTACAATTTTTAAATTTATCATATAAAATATATTTATTAAATATTTATATATATTTTAAATAAAATGTTTCATATTTTAAAATATTTTATTTAAGATTTATATATTAATTATTTTATATATATTTTTATATTATATTTCTTTATTATATTTTTACATATATTATATTTATATAATATATTAATTTAATTTTTAAAATTATTTATTTAATTATTGAAAATATAGTTGTTAAATATATTACTTAATATACATCTCTTTATTGCAATTATATATTATATATATATATATTAAATATGTTTATATGATTTATTTATTTAATTTTATTTAATTTAATTTTTTTGTTTTATATAATTTATATACATTTATTTATACATATACCCATCTAGCAAACTCAAGCACTTCCATCATGCCCCATCACTCTCACTGACTGCAGGGTATTCGCAAAAAAAAGGGCATTTGTCAGCGGCGCTGTAATATCCATGAAAATGGCAAATGCAAAAAGGGGGAAATGGTTAATTGGACAACAAAGCCCCCGTCGACCCGCCCGCTCAGTCATTATTTACGCCCGCCGCGCACAGGTTGATTGAGTTTTATTAATTTGTTGTCCATGACGACTGCTAATGATACGACAGCTGAGAGGGCTCAGGCTGATGATGATGAACAGCCAGAGACAGACGGGCAGACAGAAAGAGAGAGACAGAGAGAGAGAGAGAGAGAGAGAGAGAGAGAGAGAGAGCGCGCGAGCGAGTGGGGGGGAGCAGAAAGTGAGCGAGAGAGAGACTTGATGCGATTATTACGCAAAGCGCGTTGGGCGCTTAGCCGTGGATTGCGGCTTGGTTTACATTGAGTATACGCCAGGCTGGACCCAGCTTAACATGTCATAATTAGCGTGCGTGTTGCCGCTGCGGCTTGTTGCATGCAGTTTGTGTGTTGCACGCGCCCGTTGCTGTTGCCGTTGCTGTTGCCGTTGCCGTTGCCTGTGCTGCGACTCAGTTTGTTGCCATAACGATGCTCAAATCAACGTGATTTTCGTGTGAAAATCGAGGCGCATGCCCAGCGGTCAATTTGACTGTGCAGCCAGAGCCCCACTGCTCTCCCCCTCTCACTCTCTGTCTCTCTCTCTATCTGTGTCTCTCTCTCTCTCTCTCTATCTCCTTTTTTAGCTTCGTCGTGGCTGCAAAAGCAGCTGCAGGCATCATCCCGTGTGTGTGTTGGTATGCTTGTGTGTGTGTGTGGGCTCCAGCTAGGGTCCTCCTCCACACATAAGTGAGTTAAACGCAATGAAAAGCCAAATATTCCCACAGAATCATATGAAATACTTTGCCTTACATACAAAACTTTGCTCTTAACCAGGCGATGCCCCGCAGCCCTTTTGCCTGGGCATTTGCTTTGTCACGTTTCCAACTCATCGCCCCCCCTCTCTCTCTCTCTCTCTCTCTCTCTGTCTCTGTCTCTGTCTCTGTCTCTGTCTCTGTCGTCTGTCCGCCTGCATGTAATCCAAGCTGCAGTCGATTTTTGTTTTGGCCAAATTGGTTCTCATGCTGCGACCAGCTTACATAAGCTCATCATGGCTGACTCAGTCCCCTCCTCCTCACCCGCCTCCTTTCGATTGTCGACTAATTCGTCTTGTTTAACCTTTTTGATTGTAGCAAAAAATGCGATATGGATCGAGAGCGCGAAAGAGATGCAAAAGGCCTCGAGCCGCGCGATTTATCCTCCACGGGCCGCATCTACGCCCGCAGCGATATTAAAATCAGGTAAGAGTTGCCGCCAGCGCCCGCTGTGCCCCGCCTCGTTTCTCTTGACACGTTTCTGTTTTTGGCATACATTTGCAGCGCTTCCCCCACCGTTTCGCCAACGATCTCAAACTCCTCATCGCCCACACCGACGCCGCCCGCCAGCTCCTCTGTGACGCCGCTGGGCTTGCCTGGCGCGGCGGCGGCTGCAGCTGTGGCCGCTGCCGCAGCGGCTGCTGCCGGCGCCGGACCTGGCGGCGCCTCGGCCGGGGCCAGTTCCTATTTGCACAACCACAAGCCCATCTCGGGCATACCCTGTGTGGCGGCCGCCTCGCGGTACACGGCGCCCGTCCACATCGACGTGGGCGGCACGATCTACACGAGCTCCTTGGAGACGCTTACCAAATATCCCGAGTCGAAGCTGGCCAAGCTCTTCAACGGCCAGATTCCCATCGTGCTCGACTCGCTCAAGCAGCACTACTTCATCGATCGGGATGGCGGCATGTTTCGCCATATACTTAACTTCATGAGAAACTCAAGACTATTGATTGCCGACGATTTTCCCGACCTGGAGCTCCTGCTCGAGGAGGCGCGCTACTACGAAGTGGAGCGTAAGTATATACCCCCATCCGCCTCTCCCCCAACCACATTGAACCTGTTGCTAATTTGGCTATCCGTTTGTCTATCTACCATTTTGTGCCCGGCGGCAGCTATGATTAAGCAGCTGGAGAGTATGCGCAAGGAGCGCGTTCGCAATGGCAACTATTTGGTGGCGCCACCCACACCGCCGGCACGCCACATTAAGACCAGCCCAAGGACGAGCGGAGCGCCCGAGTGCAATTATGAGGTGGTCGCACTGCACATCTCGCCGGACCTGGGCGAACGCATTATGCTGTCGGCTGAGCGGGCCCTGCTCGACGAGCTCTTCCCGGAGGCCAACCAGGCAACGCAGTCGAGCCGCAGCGGCGTCTCCTGGAACCAGGGCGACTGGCGCCAAATCATCCGCTTCCCACTCAACGGCTATTGCAAGCTGAACTCGGTGCAGGTGCTCACACGGCTGCTGAACGCCGGCTTCACCATCGAGGCCAGCACCGGGGGCGGCGTCGAGGGGCAGCAGTTCTCCGAGTATTTGCTCGTCCGTCGCGTTCCAATGTGATAGGCTTCACGTCCCGGTCAACGTCTGCCTCAGCGTTCTGGGCACTGTGTAATCGTAATCTTTGTGCGCGTTGCGCACTAATTGCTTCCCCTTAGGGTGGCTTTTGGGGGGTTTCGACGGGGGTAGGCCAGGGTAGGGCAGGGCGGGGCATGACACGGAGAAGGGGTGCGCCGGGGAGGGTGTTTGTTTTTTGCAAATTTCTAAAATCCAAATGTTATTTAATGTTTATATCAATTAGGTTTTTTGCCAAAAGTCAACCAGCCACCCACACACGCACACACACACACACACACACACACACACACACACACAGACAGACAGACAGACACACACACAATATATTCGTGTATTTCTTTAGCTTTTAAGATGTCGCCCAGGGCCCCCAGCACTGATTTGTTTATGGCCTAAGTTGAGTAGTTCCGCATAGATCGGCATATTTAAACTAGTTTCTGTTGTTTTTAAGTAATTCCCATGATTACGAATACTTTCGGTTATTTAATTGCATAAAAAACTAGCTAAGGAGACACTTCACGGGAGGTGTCCTCGAGCATATCTTATAATACGACGTACACATACATATGTAGCTATCGAAAAGCAAAAACAAACATAAAAGTAAAAGAAAACGAGAAAAATAAAAGCAAACTAAGCAACTATATTGATTAAACTCACAGCAATAGTTTTGTAGTAAATAATTGATGTAATTGAACTTTTATGAATGTAAACTATGGATTAACTTTTCAATATACATACATATACAAATACATATACATATAAATACCGACAAGCTCTACAATATGTGCAAAGTATAAATACTCAAGCAAAAGAAAAACTAAAAAACAAAAAACAAACAATTGAATAAATAAATAAATAAAAAAAAATAACAGTTTGCGCCCACTTTTAGCAAAATCCATTAAATTGTCTAATTGCGTATTTCAAAATAAAAAACAAAAAAAAAAATTAAAAATCTATTGCAACTGAAATTGTTTTATTTAAATTGGTAACGGCTGGAGTTGGCATTGGCGCCATCTAGTGGTCGATGCTTATCACGCTGGCGCCATCTAGTTGACATAAGCATGACAACAGATGGCGCTAGCGCTTGGCAGTTAAGCTATTTATTTGAAGGAACATTTAAACGTAACTGCCAAAGTCACCCTTGCGCTTATGCTATGAAATTTTTGCAACCCTCTGCCATTTCTGTTCGCCTGGTATTTAGCTGAATGTTGGACAAAGTCGCGTGAGTCGCGCTGCAGCGAATGAACCGACGCCCCTTTGGGTATGCAACGAAATTTTGAATTCGCTGAATTTTAACTGTCGACAATTTTAGCTATAACCCGGCAAATTCCTTGCGCAGGACGAAAGGACATGGTTCGTTGGGTCAGTGAGGACCAGCCTCATCGATCCCCAACAAAATATTATGGGGACATCTAAGGATGCAGGACTTGTGCGTTTTTCCATATCAGGTCGGCCTGGGAGCCACGAAAATCCTGCAAAACACACAAAATCGCTTATATCTTCGAATGTACAAGGACGATTTTGATGAGTTTTGGCCAGTTGGTAGTCCTGGTGACCCCATTCAATTTGACACCTTTGGTTCAAGGATATTCAAGGATATGGCCGAGTTACAGAGGGTTTTCTCTGTATAAATAGGTTGTTATATCTCAGCTGTCAAAAGGATTTTCGTCCTGCTGATTACTAATTCTTAATATGGAGCACAAGGGCCTTCTATGGTCCAAAGGACATCCTGATAGTCCTTCAAATGGCCAAGTTAATGTGCATGTTGGCCATTTTTCGACCAAACCCCTTGCAAAAATATGGATCGAAATTTTTGTTGGAATCCTGAAAATCCTTAGATGCAAATCGATAGCTGTGCCTCTCACGATCTCAAAAAGGTATATCCTTCGAAGATCCTGCAGTACATAGCCGAGTTATAGCTTTCCGAAAATTGTCCTGATCTAGAAAAATAGCTGTAACTCGGCCAAATCTTAACGGATTTTGACAAAACTTTTTGCGTTCAACTCATTAAAGTCAACTACATCGATCTGTATTAATAATTTATGGGGTTATCTAAGGATCAAACAGTATTTACACACGAAAATTGGCTATAACTTATGTGCATCCTTGCATATCCTTGCTTTTGGGGTGTTTAATAAATAGTCTTGATCACATCTACTAACTGTGCAGAGGACATCCCAATTGTCCTTTTACATCCCGAGCTATTCATGTTTTTTTGCTGCATAATTAATGAAAAACTTCGTTTTTATTTTAAACTCGTTTTATTTACTCGCTTTTATTCATATATATATGTATATTTATTTTTGCGTAGGTACTTGCAAACTACTCGCAATTAAATTAAGTTAAATTAAATTAAGATTTATATGTCCAATTGTATACGCAGCGCGATTAGTTGTTAAGTGTATACGGATACGTATTACAATCGATTGTTTTTCGTTTACATTATTTACACATATCTTTGATCAATATAAAGTAGACTAAGGCTTAAGATTACGTTTCAGTTTCCAGCTAACTGTGCCAACAAATATTCGAAATCTTTAGGAGAATTGCATAATCGATGATGCATGGCACGCTCGGGATTTATTTTGTTTATTTTTGTGTTTATCGAAATTAAATTTGTTTTTTTTTTTTCTTTTTTTTTCAAATTTGTGATGATGAGGCCAAAAAGAAATAATGATGTATCAGATCTGTGACTTTAGGCAGATGTAACAGTGGCCTGCAATATCGAACGAGTAAAAGTCTTAAGATAAACTGAATTATTGCCTAGGAGCTATATCACAGTTGGAGACTACAAACTAGAAGCCTATAACTCGTAAAAGAGACGCATGCTTAATGTATATATATATATATATATATATATATATAGATATAGATATAAGATATTGTTGGATACAACTGCGAACTAGAAATAACTTTAGCTTAGTGGGTCGTTCCGTGCACTACCGGAAACCTGAAGCCCCATCGAACGGATCGATTGTGGGGAGTCAAGCTCATGCGTTGGCCGCGCAGGACATCTAAGAAATGCACTATCGGTGTTTTGTTCTCGTAATTACGTTGAATCTACAAGCGCTACGTAAAATACACAACTAGTTCTCTAAGCATACAAAGTGGGTTGGTACAGAGTGGGAGCATATAGATAGTTATGTGTATGTGGGTCTGGCTAAGTACGCTACTGTGTAATATCGAGGCTATACAATAAGGGGAAGGGGGTTGTTCGGTTTATACAACTAGAGACGAATGGGGGTTTATCTACGATAACAGCATTCAGAAGGCACTCATCGGCAGCAGCTGCAGCCGCAACTGGCGATGGCTTCACAAGGCACTTGGGTACTACGTGGCAAGATTGATATCCAAAAACGTTTCTGGCAGTATGTATATGTGTGTGTGTGTGTGTGTGTGGCTGTGTGGAGGCTACACTCGCGTCTCGGTGCTGCGACTGCGCAGCAACTGAAGCGGCTGCAGCTCCCGCTGCGTGTCGTTGTAGTACTCGTGATCGGAGCTGGTCGACTCGCTGCCCGGCATCTTCACCTCCATGCTGCCGGGCACACCGGCCACGGGTATGCCGATTGTCTGGGTGGGAATGGGCGCCTCGCCAGCGCTGAGTGCGTTCAGCAGATACTCGGGATTGTCCACGCTCACAGGCACCTAGGATATAGGGAAACTTCAGTTAGTATTCCATTTCGATTTGGAGCTCAGTCGAGTCTCTCTACTTACGCCAATCACATCGATGTAGCCTGTGGCTGCTGCTGCCATGTTGTTGTTGGGATTGTTGCTGTTGTTGTTGTTGTTGTTGTTGTTGTTGCTGCTGCTGCCATTCGGATTAGTCTGGCAAGTGGGCATCAGGTAGTCGTCCTCGTCGACTGGCAGATCGAGTCGCAGATTGCCCACGCCCACTTCGCGGGCGTTCGAGTCGGTTTCGTCGTCGCCAACTCCAACGCCAACGCCACCGCCTCCGCCGCTGTTCGAGTTCTTGTTGCTGGGATCCTTGCAGTAGCGATTGAGCTTGGGTATTTCGTCGGTGCCGTCGGTGCGATGGCTGGGGCCGGGCGCCGCCTTGGGCTGCAGATAGTCATCGGCCTCGACCATGGGCTCAGAGCCGTCTGTGGTCGGCGCCAGCTTGCGTATGAGATCCTTTTCGTCCTGGCTGGTGTAGGCGGGCAGCCGTGTGAACTTGTCGCCGGGTATGGCCAGATAGCGACCCGGATCGCGGGCGAACTCGGCGAACACGTTCGTCAGCTGCTTGAACGGCGGACGCAGGTCGGCGTCCAGCTGCCAGCAGGAGAGCAGGGTGCAGTAGATGTCCAGGGAGCAGATCTCGGGCTGCTCCAGCTTCAGGCCCATCTCGATCAGATCGGGTATGTCCTTGGCCAGTATATTCTCGTGTGGTCGCTGGCCGAACGTCAGCAGCTCCCAGATCGTCACGCCGAACGCCCACACGTCCGACTTGCTGGAGAAGACGCGATGCCGGATGCACTCGAGGGCCAGCCACTTGATGGGCATCTTGCCGCCCGCCGCCTTGTACTCATTGGAGTCGAGGCTGAGCAGCTTGGCCAGCCCGAAGTCCGTGATCTTGACCAGCGATGGCGTCTGCACGAGCACGTTGCGTGCGGCCAGGTCGCGATGCACCAGCCGGCGCTCCTCCAGGTAGGACATGCCCTTGGCGATCTGCGTGGACCAGTTGAGCAGGGCCTTGGAGCCGATCTTGTCGCGGTTGTTGCGCACGTAGTCGAGCAGGCAGCCCAGCGGCATCAGCTGGGTGATCAGCATCATCTGCGAGGACATGCAGACGGCCAGCAGCTTGAGCAGATTGCCGTGCTCCACGGTGGCCATGGCGTAGGCCTCGTTCAGGAACTCCTGGCTGGATTCGGCGCCAGAGGTCTTCAGCAGCTCCTTGATGGCCACGGGTATCTTGACGTTCTCGCCCTCCGGCACCCAGACGCCCTTGTAGACACGCCCGAAGGCGCCCATGCCCAGGACGCCGCCCTTGCGCAGTTCCGCATCCTTGACGATCCGCAGCTTGCTCAGGTTGGCGCCAATGTTGGTCGGACGCAGCGGCTCGGAGTCCTCGCAGCCAAGGAATACCTTGGCCAGGTCGTCCGTCTCCTTCTTCTCCTGCTGCTTCTGCCGGCAGATGTAGACGATCACGCTGAGCACGCAGATCACCGGAATGAACACCGCCACGAAGATGATGATGATCGTGTTCATGTTGAGGTTGGCGGTCACCTTGGAGCCGCGCGGCGGGCTGGAGACGCAGTGGGGTCCGATGAAGTGGGACTGGTAGTTGACGTGCGGCTGCTCCGCCGGGCACTTGGAGGTGCAGTTGAACATGGTCGAGTTGTCGTAGACCTCGCCCTCGGCGAACACCTTGAAGTTGATGCACGCCAGGCAGTCCTCCGAGCCGGGGCCCGTGCAGCCCTTGCACTCCGGGTGGCACACGAAGCACTCGCGCCGCTCCTCGTCCGCGTAGTGGTCGCCCGGGCACTCGTCCTCGCACTGCTCGAGCCGCTTGTACCGGGCGCACTTGGAGCAGACCTGCAGGTGGAAGCCGTAGTTGGTGCAGAGCTCGCAGCGCGGATGGCACTTGCGGCAGATGGCCTTGCCGGCGAGGGGCTTGAGCGAGCCCTGCTCCTGCGGATGCACGTACTCCCAGTAGTAGCCGTCGGGGCACTTGTCGTCCTTGCGCAAACACCGCTCCACCGTCGCATCCGCATTGATGATCGCCAGATTGCACGTGTTGCACGCGCCGTGCCCGATCGTGTTCTTCGGCCCGGTGCAGCCCTCGCAGGTCTCGTGGCACTTGCGGCAGACGCCGAAGTCCGAGTACTTGTCCTCCGGGCAGACGGTCACGCAGTGCTGCTCGTCGCGCACGTGAACGCACTCGTCGCAGTGCTCGGCCCCGGGACCCGAGCAGGTGCGGCACTCCGGATGGCACTTCTTGCAGGTCTTCGCATCGAACTGGTACGTGCTGCGGGCGGAGAGAGGGGCGAGAAGACATTAGTACAGAGTCGAGGCTCCAGTGGGGCCGATTGGTGTTACTCACTTGGAGACATTGCGGCAGTCGGCTATGCAGGTGCCGTTGTAGTTGAAGTTGCGGCAGTTGAGGCACTGCTCCGGGCCAGCGCCCCAGCAGCCGTCGCTGTTGCACTGATCCGAGCAGATCTGACCCGTTTTGCCTGGCAAAAGAAAGAGTAGAAGGATTAGCTAAGCCATTCTCAGCTGAGGACCCGCTCGTCCACTTACGGCACTCGGATGCGTTGAGGTTCTCGTTGATGAAGAGCTTCTGGTCGTTGGTCTTCTGCACCGTGGACCAGTGGATGCTGCTCACGTAGCAGAGCTGGGTGTTGTGCTGGATGACGATGCTGCCGGAGTTGATGCGTTTCAGGCTGCGCAGCTCGAGGCTGGAGAGCGACGACTTCACAATGGCCAGCGCGGCGAAGTAGCTCTCCATCAGCTGGCGGCCGTGGATGACCTCCAGGTTGCGGAAGTAGCTCAGGTTCTTGAACTGCGGATGGACGCCCTCGATGTTCAGGTAGCCGGTGATCTCCTTGACCGTGGAGAAGACCTCCAGGCGGTCGGGATGCATGGGTATGTAGCGGGCGCCCATCGTGTAGTTCGCATAGATGTCCTGGTAGCCGGAGAAGGTCTGGTCCAGCACGCGGATGTTGCCCTCGATCACGGTGCAGTTCTTGAACGAGTCGATGTTGCCCGAGTGGAGCACGGCGATGCCGGGGCAGGTCTTGGGGCAGGGTCCGTTGCAGGCGACGCACTCGCCGTCCTTGGCCATCTTGTCCGAGGGGCAGCTGCGCACGCAGGCGCCGTTGTCCTTCAGCAAGTGGCCCGGACACTCGCGCACGCAGGTCGCGCCGTAGGCGTACTTGCCCTCCGGATTGGCCTCCAGCTCGTAGTTGGTCGGGTTGTACTTGCGCATGGGCGGGCACTCCTCCTTGCAGACGCCGTCGTCGAAGAAGTTCTTGCACGCGATGCAGTCCTTCTGCGTGGGCCCCGTGCAGCCGCCGGCGCAGAACAAGTGGCAACAGTCCCTCGGCCCAGAGCCGAAGCAGCGCCCCTGGGCGCACTGCGGCGCGCAGGTGATCTTGCTGAACTTCTGGCAGTTGTGCGGACCCTCGCCCCAGCAGGCGCCGCGCTCGCACGACGCATCGCACGACGGACACGTGCGCTCCGCGGCCGTGAAGGTGTACGTGTAGTTGTAGTCGTCGTTGGCGCCCGACAGGATCTCGCGCCAGACAATGGAGCGCGTGTGGCACAGATTGTAGTTGTTGAAGAAGCCCACCCACCCGGCGAGAATGTCCCGCAGCTCGGGCATCTCCAGCGTGTTCATCTTCGAGTACGTCGCGAACAGAGCGTACTTCTCCTCCTCGACAGTCAGGCTGAACAGCGTGCGGCCACGTATGATTTGCAGTCTAAAGCGAAGGGAAGTGGGCTTTAGCAAAGGACGGAGAGGAGAGAGAAGAGAGCAGAGAGAAGAGGCCTGTCGTGTTGCTACTTACTTGGGAAATATCACTTTGGTCACATCGACGTGACTGATCAGTATATAGCCTGTCACCTCGCGTATGTTGGCCAGGAAGCTCAGGTCCAGGTCGGGATCCTGCAGCCAGGTCAGCTCCAGGTTGCCATCGACGTAGGTGCAATTGGTGTAGCGATCGCGCAGATTGCGATAATGATGCTCCCGATTCGAGGGCACAGACAGGCGACTCTTAGTGCCAATGCAAACTGCGGAGAGAGGGAGGGAGATTAATATAGGAATAAAGATATAGTAGATGATATAATCATAGCAGTGAATTCTCAAGTTAAGAGATGAAGCTAAAGACTGATAGATAGCAAAAGAAGAAAGGTATAGGAAAACATCTCAGTTGATATAGGGACTTCCGTTTA
Source organism: Drosophila paranaensis (assembly GCA_035047545.1). Lineage (NCBI taxonomy): Eukaryota > Metazoa > Arthropoda > Insecta > Diptera > Drosophilidae > Drosophila > Drosophila paranaensis. The sequence continues at coordinate 14,929,838 of JAWNPL010000026.1, read as the reverse complement.
AGAGGAATCTTTTCTTATATATGTATATACAGCCCATATACTGCAGACAATTTAGGGCGTCAAGTGGGTTAGCATGGGGGAAAGTAAACACATTTCACGCTCGATCGGGTGTGCGTGGGGGGCTGGGGCTTAATTGCGAGCCGTTGTCTAATTAGAGGCAGGTAGGTGTTGACTTATGTGCCGCAGGTGAATGCAGATGCCAAGAAATTATAAGTTATAAATTAAAATCAAGAGGCGCATTTCATTTGAATTATAAGCGGAAATAGCAAGAGATGGGAGAGCGCGAGTTTGTTGCCTAAGTCTTTTGTGTTTAACGCTCGGAAGCAATGAAAACAACTTAAACAAAAAACAAAAAAAACTTGAGCAGCAACAACAACAGCGACAGCAGCGAGCAGCAAGTGGGCGCTGCCGAGTCGCAGTTCAGTTGGCGTTTTCAATAATTAGCAGCCCACGCAGACAGCGAGTCAGACAGAGAGAGAGAGAGAGAGAGAGGTGGAGACTGGGACGGGGCCGACTCCAATGACTGCTGTTATCATTAGTCAGCGACCTGTTTTAGCTGGCAGCCTAAGCAGCGACGCTCGTACATCTGCCAGCTGCCATTGCCATTGATTTGCATGGCCTACTGCAGCTGGGATTCTATGAAAAGGGCTGAGCGTGGGTCGGCCGAGTGTGGGCCGCAAAAGTGTGCCATGTCGGAGTTGGGGCTGCACTTCGAGAGAGAGAGAGAGAGAGACACCCACTTGCAGAGCAGCCCACCAGTTGGGCCACCACGCCCACCTTAGCTAATTATCAAAAACCAAAGGAACGAGAGACGACCAAATTATCGATGGCCATAAATATTGCGCATTTTATTGATTTCGAGTTCGTGGAAAGGCGGCGCAGCCAGAACAAACGAACGAGAGTCTTAAAAATAATTATGAGCAGAGATATTGCAGGCGAAAATATTGTCAGAAATATTTTGTTTGTCGCGACATTCTTGAGCGGCTTGGGAAACAGCGAGAAAGACAGAAAAAAGGCCGAGAAGAGGCAGAAGCTAAATGCCTGCAGTTATGCGGCGCGATGCATGCCAGAGTGGACCAAGAGGACGCAGTGGGGCTCTGAGGCAACGGCAGAATAAAAGGTGAGGCTGCAGTTGACATTGGGACGCGGCGCACATTGATCAAAAGCAGCGGCTGCTGGCGAATCGAAGCGCAACAATTTTCGTACAAATTCTTTGGCTTTGTTTGTGTCCTGCTGATGAGGCCAGCCTGGCACGAAGCGGAGAGAGCTCGCTGGCCAGTTAAGGCAGCAGCCGCCTCGCCTCCTCTGGCTGAGCTGCGGCCATTTCTCATACCGAACGCCGCATGCAACCCTTCTCAAGCCGCTTTATCGCGCACAATTTATCAGCAGCGTTTTTGCCTGAAACCTAAGACACGAACAGCAGCGAGGAGCAGCGAGGAGCAGTCGCTGGCTGAGCTGGGGCAGGGTTTCTTCTGAAATGCTTGAGATGTTGCATATGCGATTTTTCTTTAGCGCTGCAGACACGCCCGCATTAACTCTGTCTCTCTGTCTCTCTGTGTGTGTGTGAATCTCTCTGTCTCTCCGTCTGTGTGTGTGTGGCAAAAAGGCTAATTTGTAATCCTTAGGCTAAGTGTCTCGACGCTAATGAGCGACTGTCTGTTGCTCGCTCGCTCGCTCGCTCTCAGCATATCTAGCCACGTCGGAGCGCAAATCAAAGTCATAACTCAAGCGATGTGCTCATTAAAACAAAAGACTTAGGCAACGAACTTGCACAGCGAGGCTGGCAGAGGGAGGCGCTATAGCTTACACTGGGGTCAGCAGCACTATATTTGTTTATCGATTGTATTGTATGTTCAGCCATCAACAACACGACGACGACGACTCGATTTCAACTTCGCCCTCTGCCTGGCCCTAGCTACGCCTCGCCCCCTTTCGCTGTGCGCTGATTAATAGACCCAACCGCATTCCAAGCTTCGCTTTGCCTCGCCGTGCTGACTTTCTAAATATTGTGTTTATTTCTTATTTCTTTTTTTTTTGAGTTTTTCTTCAACTTCAGCTTCGATCTGTTGGCTGCTGGTGAAAAGGCCACAGAGAGATATATATAGAGAGAGAGAGAGAGAGAGAGAGATGGGGCGCAGCGCAATTTCGTGTGGCAAGTCAAACGGCTGCATAATCGATTTGAATGCTGCAACTACGACTAGAACTTCTCTATGCGCGCCGCAGACTCCAGCAGGCGGGACTTTAGACTCGACTCGCAGCTCGAATCTCAGTTTCAGACTCGCTTAGCCGGTTCTGGCTGCGTGTTGTTCCTCTTCTTCTTGTTGTTGTTGTTGTTGTTGTCGCTCACGTTTATGTGGCTTGCCCCGCTACAGCTCTGCCTCTGCCTCTGCCTCTGCCTCTGCCTCTACATCATCATCATCGTGGTCTTCATCTTCTTCTGCTGTTCTTTTTCCCTCTAGCTGTCTGTCAGCTTGTCTCTCCGTCTCTCCGTCTGTCTGTCTGTCTGTTTGTGTGTGTTTTCATTTCGTGGAAAAGATTTTTGACTCTGTTGGCCGAACGAACCATCTGGATTGCTGAGCGAGCGCTTCCACAACCTTTCCCTCAGGCTACACCAACAATAAAGGCCATAGATTTTTGTTGTAAAATAACAAAAGATTTAAAAGGGCATTAAGCATGCTTTGTTTTTTACCTACACTGAATCTATGTTTGCTCAGCATGTCCCCTGGCCCTGGCCCTGGCCCTGCCCCAATCGAACTACGCAGATTCTGATCAAAGTAAGAAAACAACAACAAAACTACAAGGCGTCGGCCGTTATTGCCTCGAGCTGCCAGCCGAGGCAAGTACATTGATCTCTAAGCAAATGCGGTGAAAGTTCGTCTGATATCGAGCTATGTATAGCTATATATACTCTAAGTATGTATGCAGATGCAGCGCTGTGATTAGGTGTCACACAGACTGTGCCTCATTTGCTGTTGTTGCTGTGGCAGCAGCAATTGTTGCTGCTGCCGCGCGCGCTCGCTGTTGCCACATAAATAATTCATAACTGTTTTGCGACAATTCAGTCGCGGCACGCGTTCAATTTACAATGAAATTGTGTAAACGCGCTTAATAAATTCATTTGCGACTGGCCATTAAATGCACGCAGCTCCTGCCACAGCTAGGCCCGCTACCTCCCTCCCTCCCTCTCTCTCTCTTAGTCTTGGCCACAAGCCGAGCTGATCTGGCGCTTGGTTACGTGCGCGGATTTTGCAAAATAATTCTGCAATGCGGCAACTTTCTTTCATAAGTGGTTGTTGTTGTTGTTGCTGTATATTCTATGTCGTGGCATCACGAAGACAAAGGCAAATAAGCGCAACGAAATCTTTCGCAGAAAACGCTGCAAGCGCATCTTCAGCGGCGGCAGATCAGGCAACAACAAAGCGCCGACAAGGCCTGTTATTGGCCAAAAAACCGACGAGAAGAAAACAGCTAAAAAGCTAAAGACCTCAAGCCACAAAATGCTGGCCCTGGCCACAGCCACAGCCACAGCTGAGTTGCTTTGTTGCCCATTTCGTGTTCGATGCGCGTTCATTTAGTTGCGAGCACAACAATTGGGCGCAGGTCGTGCCTCACGACAACAACAACAATGAGAGTTGCAGGCAGAAGCAGCAGCAGCAGCAACAGCTAAAGAAAAGCTAACAATGCTGCCCATTAGATAAGCCTGCCGATTGCGCTTTGTGCAAAGTCCAAGCTGACAGCCAACAGAGACAGAGACAGAGAGAGAGAGAGAGAGAGAGGGGACGAGAGCGACTGGCTTAATGAGCACGCCCTGGCGCTATTTTTGGTGCGAGTTCAATATCTGGGCTCAAAAAGCATTTTCAGCTATTTTTAGGCATAGAATCTCAAGCCAGCAACAACAATAACAAAACTTTGAACGTGGGCAGCGGCGACTGCGCGGAAGCTGCGACGCTGACTGTGACTCTGACTGCAGCCAGTTTCGACATCGCAACGCCCATACGAATAGAGAAGAGAGAGAGAGAGAGAGAGAGAGAGAGAGGGAGAGAGAGAGAGAGAGAGAGAGGCTGCTAGCTTTCAGGCAAGACGCAAAATGTTTGTGGCCAAAGTGCAGCGGCAATTGAAAATTAAAGAAAAAGTGTCGTAAAATGTGTAAGTACAAATGGGCGAGCTAGTGTGTGTGTGTGTGTGAGAGAGCGAGAGAGCGAGAGAGAGGGCAAGCAAAAGAGCGCTTGGAGCGGGAGCTGGCACTGCTAAGAGCACAGCGCAGACGCAGCAGCCAGCGCTTAGCTGCAATTGCAACTGAGCTACGTCTCTCCCTCTCTCTCTCTCTCTCTCTTTCTCTCTGTGTAGATTTAGAAAACCAGTATTTCTATAAAGACTAGGTACTGCGCACTCTATACTATGGCAGCAAAACTGGCATTAAAGTTCAGCATATATAAGAAAACAGCAACAACAACAGCAACAACAACAGCAACTCTGGCAACTGGCGATTTTTCTTATATGATGTCTTAATCAGGAATTATAGAAAATGCTATGCAAAGTAAGCAAAGCGCAGCTGCAAGCAAACACACACTCAAGCTAGACGCTCACACATACAGACTCAATCACTCACACACACACACACACACACACACATACACAATAACAGTGAGCGCGTGCCTGACGCTGTAATTAGCCAGAGCTTACACCATTTTATGGGGCTGGCTCTCAGTGGATGCTGTTGTTGTTGCTGCTGCTGCTGCTGCTGCTGCTGCTACGGGCACACTATGGAATGTGGTTTTTCAAGCAACAAAACACACACACACACACACACTCACACACTAGCTAGGCAATAGCCAGCTTGGGAGACCTTTCTGTTCGGCTAGAATAGGCGCATTCGCTCTCGAAATGTTTTTTGGCCCAAGCTTTGTTTGGCCTGGCCAAAAGGCATTCAAGTGCAGCCCGCCAGCGAACAATAAACCAAGAAATAAAAGGTCGAAAAAAGCAGGAAAAACAAGAAAAGCAATAAAAAGTCAACATTAACTTGAGCGTTTGAAATACTTAGGGAAATTATGACAAAAGCGGTTTTTTCTCCACATATATTCTATTTTTGTCTTTCTGCAAATGTTATTTGACGCTCAAATAGATTATATAACAATTAAAAAAAGTCGCTTGATTCGAATTAGTCCATAAAGAGCAGGCAGAATAGTTCACATGGCCGAGACAGATATGGGCAACAAAGTGTATGCTATATATGGTAAGCATTCTTCTCAAGACAGTCCTGACCATGCGATGTGTAAGCTTTAGATACTCTGCGCTGGTATATAAATAATATTATTTAAAATATAACAAACATTTATATAGATAGAGGTCATCAGCAACAACAAAATAGCATAAATGTAGCTTTCAATAATAGTTGAATAGCCATTTATATTCCTACTGCTCTCATGCAGTCACCCATCAGTAAATATCCCTGTTATGATGATTTTCCCTCTGTTAAGCAGCAACATGAATACAAGCACTGTAATGCGCCGCTTAATTCAGCCATGTTAAATATCACTCAACGTTAACAGAGTCATGTTAATGCGCCTTTCGGCATTGGGTATTTTATTTTCGTTTTTTCCCACTGCAAAATTTCCCTTGCTGCGACATCCGCTGAGCGAATGATTGTTAAATAAACTTCTTTAACGAGAGTTTTATTTAACAATAATGCCAATTGTCCTCGCACAGCTATGCCACCCTCATTGTTAGTTATTGTGCCCTGATTCGGCATATATACTTTTTATATTCACAACTTGAGTTGCACGTGCGACTCGACACGACTCGGCTCGACTTGGCTTGGCTTGGCTTGGCCTGGGATTTATTTGCATATTTGTTGCAGCTGTGCTTATTTACAGCCATAACGATAAAGCAACTTTGTATCGTTGCAAAATGTAATCATAATAGTTGACAGCTAGAAGTTCCGCGGAAATCGGCACCCAAAGTCAATTTGTCGCCATGAATGAACGCGGCTTATCGGGTCTACATTATTGGTGGATTTCTTATCTAGCCAAATATCCGGCAAGGAGAATTAAATCATTGTAACGTGGTGCGGAGCACACACTCATTCAGCGCAGCCATTAGCATAAGGGCAACTGGCGATAGCCCCAACGCGGCTAAGCAAACATTTGCTCAATTGCCAAGATGGGGACTACAGTTATTAATTTGCAGCTACAAGATCACTGAATATCGACAACGAGTGGAGGGAGCTCCGCAGCTTGCCAGCACAAAATTGTTAGCTTATTTGCCCGCCAAATGCAAATATTTGCGCCAAAGTATTGCGCAAACAAATGTTTTGCGCAACGATACAAACAAAACGAGAAACGAGAGGAAAAAAACACACGCGCGCGCAATATGTTTTCTTTTTCTATTAATTTTGGGGGTAACAGCCACAGAGGGGCAATCGAAAAAGGTTCTACAAACAAAATAATAACCAGATAAAGCGAACAGACGAAGCAGCCCAGCTGGGCTGAAGCGAATGAGAGGAGTTTGATTCGAAATCTGATTTATAGAAAACTAAATGTCAGAGATTGAGATAAAACTGAAGATTGTAGAAATATATATATATGGATAGAGTATTGGAAAATTGTGTATTTTATATATAAAAATAAATATTAATTTGTATAAAAAATCACAATAAAATATGAATAATATTTCATTGATTTATTTTGAATATATTCAGAAATATTTTAGTTGAGATTTTAGTATAAAAACTGTAAATAGTTATATAGTGTATAGCTTGGCTATTTCTCTTAAGCATAAAATACAAATATTTATTTATTTATTTATTCAAATACAAATACAAATTCATGGGAAAGTCCTGCATGAAACTCATTCAAATATGATTCAAAGCCCCATAAACAGAAGCTCGATAAATGGGCTATAAATCACTGTGAATATGTGCTCAGTTCAATGTTGCATAAAATCTTTGCATAATATCCTAAGCGAAACAATAAAATAGTTTAAAATGCCATAAAAAAAAAACTAAGAAATTCTATTAAGAACTGTCGCAGATGAAGGCTCGGCGAGTGTTTATGGCTGCCACTCAGAACTCAACTGAGACTTCGGCTACAGCTTTAGAGTCGGCTAATAAACATATTACAAGAGTGACATAAATGGCGATAAAAATGTTTGAGGATATTTCGCTGAATGAGTTGAAGTCAGTTTGGGGCGATGGCAATAAATGTGTGTTATGTGTATATCGAGCTGCCCTCGACTGTTGACTGTTATGGGTTCTCATTAATTTTCAAGCTGGGCGAAAAGCAAATGCGATACTCGCGACTCGCGACTCGCGACTCGTGAATTGTGGATTGCGATACTTGCGATGTCAACATATTAAGTCGCCATTTTAGCTGGAAATTATGTCGCTCGCTGTTGTTGTTGCTGTTGCTGACAAAGAGAAATGGCAAATTTGCTTGAAAGTGCAACAGCAACAACAACAACAACAGCAGCAACAGCAGCAGCAGCAAAGTTGTCACTGCTCAACAAACAGCACAAAAAAAAAGTATTTTTAGTTCTTTTGTAATTTTCGAGTTGGTTACGAAACAGTAGAAATTCCTAAGAGGGTTTTGTGTTTGTAGAACGGATTGATAATAAAACAACAATAATAAGTTGGAGTTGGGGTTGGGGTTGGGGGCGGAGTAGGGGCGGCTGGGTCGAGCGCCCAAGTCAAGAGAGCACCGGCCTCAACTGGGCACAGGTAAATGCTAAAGGTACGAAATGCCAACAAAAGCAGCCCAAAAAGTGGAACCCAAACATTGGTTGCACTGCAGCACGTACGATAAGATAAGCATGCCTGCATATAAACCATACACACACACATGTAAACAGTCAGATACTGATACAGATACAGATACAGATACAGCTATAGCCAGAGCTACAGCCACAGCTACAGCTACAGCTACAGCTACGCAGTTAGCTGCAAGTAAATACAAGTATTTTTTGGGTATTTTTTTATGATTTATTCGGGCCAAATGCCTTGATATGATTATGATATATGGGCACGCAAATCTACATAAACATCAGACAATCAAACAATCATGATGGATGCACATGTGTGCACATGACTGATGATCTCCCTGCGAGAGTGAGAGACAAAGCCCGAGACGACGATTGCCATATAAAACAGGTTCAACTTGTCGCTTTGTCTTCTTCTTATTCTTCTTGTTCTATGAAAAACTAGGAGCGCATTCAATTAGAAGTAGAAGCCGACCTTGACTGGAGTTGTCTTTTCTTCTAACTGACCGAGTCTGTTCCGGGTTAAAGTCCCTAGTGCAGTCTAAAGCTGAAGCTTAGATCTGCAGCGAAATATAAGCAAAGCTCTCAAATGTTGTCTACTTCCAACACTCTCAACGGCTTTAGTGGGTTAACATGTAAAACCGAATTTTCACACTCATTTTCTATTCTCAGAAATATTATCAATAGTTAAATATAAATGAAGCATTCATTTAACTACTGAAGTTTTACCTTTTTTATACTTTTTTTTTTTAAATTGCATATTGCACAGTGGGCAGCTGATATGATAAAGTTCTATTCGATAAGGCAACAAAGCTTGTCAATTGAACATAGTATGATATCATCTACATATGAAATGAGTAGCAATAAACTAGCTACAAGTATATAAATATATTTGTAAGTAATTCCGGGCTTTCGCCCACTGTGTTTTAAGCAACAGTCATAAACAGCTTACAGTTAACAGAGGACTGTTAACTAGGCTGTTAAGAACAGCCCCATTGCCGAGCACATCTAAAATATATTTTCAACTTTCTTCAGGCATATGTATTCCTGGAGACATGCCCTTAACATGCCATTGATTCCTTTCTTCTTTTTTTGTTTGACACTTACTTTTGCCCTTGGGGAATGTGTCCTTCGTGCTGTCGCCGATGACGCCGCTGCTGACGGCGAAGGCAGCGATGCTCCCTCCGGTCGCCGACGCTACAGCCCGATCGTGGCTGCCGCCGCCGCTACCGCCGCCGCCCCCGCCACGATTGCGTGAGCGGCCCACATTGGTGCGATAGACGTCCTGGTGGCGCTGCTTGTTGTTCTGGCGGACGGGTCGTTCCCTGGCCGACACCGGCCACATGCAGATGCAGTGGGCCAGCAGGAAGAGCAGCAGTGGCAGGCTGCCGCGCCCGTGCAGCTTGAAGATGCGCATCTCTCGGCAGGCGATTGCAACTTGTTTGCAGCTCGAATTCAGGACGTCTGTGACGTCATGAGTCTGGGCCTATGACAGAATCAGAAACGGCCGCAAAACTGGCAGCGCTCTAGCTGCTTAGCACTTATTCAGCTCGGCTCTGCGCGTGTTCTTTTTCGCGTAGTCAGCGCCGTCAGATATCAGCTCGAAAAACAAAAAACGCCAACAAAAAACAGGCCAACAACGATTTCTGCTACGTTTTGCGTGCCAAAAACGACAACAACAAATTTTAACCAACTCTTTCACTGCGTTTTATTGCTGTTGTTGTGGTGGTCGCTGCAATTGGCATGAGTGTGTGTGTGTGTTTGTATTGGTATTGGTGTTTGTATTTATAGCTGCTGCTGCTTGTTTTTTTTTAGCTTTTTTTTTTTTGTATAGGAACCAGTTTCACATTACGAAGGCTTTTGTTGTTGTTTTTGTTGCTGGCAGCTTTTCAGTTCTCTTTTTCGAGTTCGACTCGGCACAGCACAGCTTTCGGTGTCTGTGTCTGTGTGCGTGTATATGTACTTTGAGGTTAGGGAGCGCGCGCAGGCGCAGCCTGTTTAAAAGCTAAATGCAATAGCTTTAACAGTTGTTTTCGCTGTTATTCCTTTTGTTGTTTTCGGCCATCTCACTGCTCACACACATACA